>CM027668.1:12400000-13600000 GCA_015731905.1 Salix dunnii
TGCATTTTCTTTTTTGCTCTCTGAAGTATTTTGGTTTGCACAGTGTTGACATCAGTAGCATTAGCTTTTGGTTTGAAAAACGTGACATCATTTATTTGCTTACATTAACATAACTCTAATCCATTCATGGAAGTTCCTGAACATTATCTATAGGGTTTTTACTCATTCAGGATGTTAATATGCTCTCCTCTGCCTTGCTACAGGGAGGAAGTATTTGGCCCAGTGGCACCTCTTTTGCGGTTCAAAACTGAGGAAGAAGCTATCTTGGTGGCTAATAACACAAAAGCAGGTTCTTTCATCTGCCTTTCATGCTTACATTCCTACATATTTATCTTTTTGTTTCCTCATTACTATCATTTAATTTGCATTTAACAAATATATCGATTATCTGAGAGAATTACAGATGAAGTATGGAATGTACTCCTTAACCCAGTTTCATTTTTCATACTATTGTCTCTCTTGTCTTGGTAAACAGGCTGATGGTCAATTGTAATAACAGGATTCTAGCTCATCTTTTCTGGTAAACAATGCAGGGTTAGCTGCATATATTTTCACAAACAATGTTCAGCGATCATGGCGTGTCACTGAAGCCCTTGAGTATGGACTTGTTGGTGTCAATGAAGGACTAATTTCAACAGAGGTGGGACTCATCCTGTGTTCCCCAATGGAAACCATAGATTGGCTTCTTAAAACTTACAAAATGTCTGTTGCAAAACAGGTAGCTCCATTTGGAGGACTTAAACAATCAGGTCTTGGACGGGAAGGCTCCAAGTATGGAATGGATGAATATCTGGAGGTAAAGTAAGATTACTTTTAAATGCATCTTAGGAAAAAGTGAAAGCAATCCCCCCCCGGGGCTAAGAACACAAATTGAGTATACTAATGATGTAGCTTGCTTTTGTCTGTAGATTGTAGATACTACTGCTATTTTTTCCTTAATTTGCCAGTTTTTATAGAAGTTTAGGACTGCATTGTTTCAACCTGTGTTATTGTGTGTGAGAGATGATTTGCTTTGCTTGTTATACCCTGGTTTCCAATTCCCTAAAGATCAAGTTCTTGGTTTAGATTTCACCTCTTTCACTGCCATAACGAGGTACTCTTGCATGCCGTGCAGATGAAATATGTCTGCTTAGGCGATATGAACAGAAAATGAGGTTCAAGGTTTGTATATATCACCAGTTGCCTGCTGTATCTGGAACCTGCGTTTAAACTTAAATTTTCAGTTAAAATGCTTGCTGTTCGGTTTACTCAGGCTATCAATGCGGTTCATAATCTTAAGGTGATTGGGATTGAGGAGGGTGTGCAGTCTCGACCTTTTGAATCTGATGCTTGGAAGATGACCAGCATACAGGCATCACACCATTTGTACGTAAATAAATGCAAATCTGCACCATCCCCCAGTTAAATGCTGTTGTCTGTTTTAAATCCTTTCATCGAAATATTTTTCTTTTTGCTTGCTTCTGGGTACTTGCCATACTTTTTATGCGCAAATGGTTAGTTGCCTTTTCTTTTCTTTTGGTAGTATTTTCTTTAGTACTATAATTTAATGAGCCTAGCAATATTGTTTCTCTAATTGCATCGGAGAAAGGAAAGAATCAAGGCAGAGGTGTGAAAATCTGCCACTGTCTTCCCTGTATATCTGGTGAAAATATTATTGTTACTATGACACGTTGGAAATTACGAGGCAACTCCCTTGTATGGGTATATGCTGCTGTTTTTTCTAATATAAAGATAAAGACTGTCAAATAAATCAATGTTTTTTTTATCTAAAACAAATACCGCTTACTAATTGTTTTTTTTTATATAGGTATCGAACCAAGTTTCGATTTCCTCCCAAGAAATTAAGATTTAGTTTTTATTAATAAAATTAAAAAAATAACGCAAACAATTCAACTCTTCCAGGTCTTAATCTTATTCCCCCCCCCTTTCATTTTGTATATAAAAGTTGTCTCAATTAATCGAGAAATTAGAGGGCTGATCTGTCTTCAGATTGAAGAAGCATGTGCCAAGGTCACTGGAGGTGGTGTTTGAGAATCTGCGCTTTAGAAAGTGCTTTTGATGTTAAAAGTAAAATAAAGAACACCGCCATCAAACTCTAATATCAATATAACCAAAAGAAAATTACTTCATTTTGAGGGGAATTAATTTCATCAAATTAATTCAGGAAGTGCATTGGAAATTAGAAAAAAAAATGCCCGTTCTGAAGCTTTTTTTTTTTTAATATTTTTTTCTTGAATTATTTTTTTAGTGTTTTTAGATTATTTTCATATGCTAATATTAAAAATATATTTTTTATTAAAAAAAATATTATTTTAATATATTTTTAAATAAAAGATATTTTTAAAAACAACTACAACCCTATTTTAAAATAAAATAGACACAGCTCTAGCTGCTATTGAGACGATGTCTTTTTTTTGCTCTTCAACACTTGAAAATTCACTTCATCCGAAAATTATAAAACCCTTCTATAATTCCAATCCATCTAATAAGGCTAAAGTTTATAGTTATACAAAATCCAATAGTGGAAATGTGATTATCTAAGAGGGTAGCTATAAGAACATCTTCGCTTTAGCACATCGTAAAGTAAAAGGGAAAATCGAGTATCAAAATGAGTGAAAGAGGGGGAAATCTAAGTTGAGTAGACAGCCCTGTATTCCAAACAAAAGGTGTCTTGCCGATGGAATGTCATATATTCCGAGATCCTCTACTGCCAGCTTACTGACTGGTCCTTTATCTTCTATTTTTAGATAAATCTTTTTATCTTCTTCACCATCATCGTCGTCCTGTATATAGGCAAACTTCGAAGCACAGTTCACTATTTTTTGTTTGCAATATGCATCAGAGCAGCCCCATACTTGTTTATAATCACCACCTGTTCTTGATGAAATAGAGAGACTCAATCTCAATTCCGGAGATTTTATGGGGAATTCAGAACTCTAAACATTAGTTTTTTTTTTTTTAATGCGGTTAATCAGTTTACAAATCATTTGTGGAGCATTTTTTTTTAATTATTATTTGAGGTATAAAGCATTAGAACGCAGAATGAAACATCCCATCAATTCCCTTGGGAGAGCAAGATAGAAAAGACACTATTCTAAAGTATTATAAGCGTACATAAAGACGGGCCCCTCAAATTCACCTTCAAAGGAATATATTCATTTTAGAGAATATATTCATTTTAAAGATGCTTGAAACTCAAGCTAGCATGCCATTAAAATTAAGCCAACCATTTCCCCACTGTTATAGAGGCTTCAAGTATAATGAACTAAAAGTTAGACCTTAGCTTTGCTTGGTTATATTATAAAGGTACATATAGTGAGCTAATGTGTTAGTCCAAAAAGCTACGAATCTTCAAAATCTAAATGAAACGCCAGCCTTCCCATATGGATAGATAGAAGCCAAAATGTAAAGCAAGCAAATGCATGGCAATTAATTAATTATTGCAAAGTGTGGTGGGGGGCTGGCCATTACGGCCACCTGCACCTCAATGTTTACCCAAACCAGCTTCATTTCCACTGGGTTTACATGCAATGGCTTGATTTGGACCAAATCGTATGGATGTGATGGCTGTATGTGTAAATTGTATGGCGTCCAAAAAGAAAAAAAAAAACATTTGACAGTTTAACTCTCCTTGGATACGTGCTTGTAAGAGCTCCAGACACACACGATTACAAGTCTTTGAGCTTGAGATTTTTTTTAGGTGGGAGAGGAATCTTCCTTTGATTGTAAAAGACGAAAGCATCTATTCCCATGTATTCGATTTCAGTTAATAGCTTCCATTTCCCTTTTTTAGATTTCTCAAGACTTGCTTTCCTCGCAGGGGCTACATGAGAGGAAGCGCGCTAATTATTTGCTTTGTTTCAAAATACTGAGTGATTGATCTTGTCATGAGATGGATCGACGTTTCAAATTTTTGGAGTATAATTGCTTGTTACTAATTTAGTATCTTTGGTTTTGAATATGTTTGAACATAAACTGCCAGTTTCTTGATGACCATCTCAATTATATTTACGAGTGATGAAATTTTCAGTTCATATCGAGACCTAACAAAAATCTTTTCAGAAGGGAGTTATTTTTTTCCCTTTTCAAAATGAATATGGAAACAAGAGAAGAAAATGCTCCCGAGCTTTGTGCAAAATTCCAAACCCACAACACACACACACACACTATTTTTGGTCTTTCATCAAATGTATTTTTTGAATAATAAGACCGAAAATATGTTTAATTAATATTAATTTTGTCATTATTTTTTAATATTTAAGTATACATGTCAAAAACATTAAAAGTTAAATATTTATATATACTTAATATCTAGTTTTACTATGTGATAAATCAATTATTATTTTTTTTTTACTTTTATTTGGACTTTCTTTCTAAAAGAATAATCAATTTTGCAACCTAGCATTTACGCTGTTGAGGATGTCTTCTTAAGGATTCGGCAACCTCCTTCTCTATCGAGTGTCTCTAACAAGAGCAGGAGAAGGACTCATGTGAGACCCTATCTCTTAGGTATCTTTAGTAGGGGTAGAAAAAGGACTCAAGTGAGAAGGTTTTCTCATCTCCCTACCAGAAAAAGAATGCCAATAGAACACCTTCCCTACATTGAGGATATGAGCACCTTTTTTTTTAGAAACAAACTTGACATTTCTAGAGTCCATTGGTTTTGTTTAAAAGAAAGATAGGGAAATGAAGATTTTGATAAATAAAATGTTGTCAAGTTTGATTTTGTCGCAAAAGCAAGCTATTAAAAATCACATAAAATGAAAGTAAAAGGAGATTCATACGCAAGAATGACTAGGGTTATAAGGTAAAAATATTTCTCTATGCCAAAGCATTTTTAGCTCCAAAGAATCTTGAGTTTTATGATTGCTATGATAATTCAAAGATATTTTACTTTGATAAGATAGATATATTTGATTCTGACGAGTTAGAAATATTTTTTTTTACATTTAGCCTCTTATCACCATTATACATATGAGCTATTGGTACTCGAGGTGTGTGTGTATGTATTCTTCAAACAATGAATTTAAAAATTTGAATTATCTATTGTATACTTATTTGAAGTCTCTCTCTAAAATATGATGGTATTTTTCTATAAAAAGAGATAGATACTAAAACATTAAATAATTCTTAAATTCACCAAGGAAATCTTTTGCTGATACGAGACATTATCCACCAATTATCTTGCCAAAGAAGAATGATTTATATTGCTAGAACAAAAACATTAAGTGGTTATTCAAAAATAACTCTTGCTTCCAAGCTACTTTGATTTTTTAAGACAACATCACTATGTATTAGTTCTTAGATCTTGTATTATATTTATAAAACATATATTTAAATTAACTGAAATTTGTTTGAACTTGTTTCAAATTTATTAGAACAAGTAACTCTCTTTTATTCCAGCGGATTTTCTACCATGTCCCTAATCTTATTTGCTACACTTCTTTACCATGGGAGCGTGGGGCCCAATGTCATTTTGGTGGCTTTGACCCAGCTAGGGAGCTTTTGTTTGTCATGAATGGTTTGGATGGTAGCAGATGTGCATGTCAGGACAATCTTTAATTCCACAAAAGGGATAAGAAGTTGAGCCCAGCAACAAAGCTTTAGAGGAAGAGAGGTCCCCAAATCCTATCAAAAGCTCCATGCTCGAAACCCTAGCTTTATGCATTGATGCTCACGTCCTCACTTAGTACCAGCCATGGGAGAGCACCTACAAGCTGGTTCCTCCTCATGTAATTCTCTCATCTCTAATATAAACTACATTCATCCCCAATGCTTAAATCCAAGCCGCATTGTCGAAGCTCGTTTGCTATCATCGTGTTTTTTATTTTTATTTTTTAATTTGAGGGGGGGGGGGGATTAATGGTGTAGAACCAACACTATTTGGACAAAAAGAAGAGGGAAAACTTAGCATGGCTGATGAAAATTTTGAAAACACTAGTCTTTACAAAATTCATAATAAAAACAAAGAAAAAAGAACAATTTTATTTTTATTAAAAAAAAGGAAAAAACACCTAAGAGTTTTATATATATATATCATTTACTTCCTAAAAAAAACAATTGATATTTACACGAACATCCAAAATCTAATAAATAACTTGAGAATACCTATATTTCTTTATCTAATAAATAATGGTACTAAAAAATTAAACCCGCATATACTTATTATCATCTCTATGTTTATATTGTTTTGATTTTTTTGAAGTATAATTAATTATAACGTAACTTCAAAACCGTCCCACAGATCATATATATATATATATATATATATATATATATATATATGATTCCACATGGAAGGATGTTTTTAAGAGCTAATTTGTGTTGATCTAAGAGAGGTAGTTAAAGTAAATTAAGATCGTACTTTGGGTTTAACCACTTTAAAAAATGAACGATTTTATTCTGGGCTGTGGGGTTTAGGTTGTTTCATGTGGGGCACGTCCTTCCTCATCTTTATCAGCCAGTTATTCACTGGACGTACTGATGACCGGAAAAGTAATAAAAACTGAGATATAGTAGTACTGGTAATTGCATGAGCACACGTGTGAAAAAATCCTCGTAATGTTCGTACATCTGTACATCGAAGATATTCCACCAGTTATCGTGAAGGGATCGATCGGCTGGCTTGTTAAGGATTTTGCCTCTCTTTTTTAGCATTTAGAACTGAAATTCTCACGAGGATGCATAGATATATAGTCTATTTTTAACTTAATTGTGAGGTCGAATTTAATGAAAATTAATTGATATAAAATTATATAAATTAAAAGGAAAGGAAAAACACTGAACGAACAAATTACGATATCCCACAGTAATTGTGCAAGTAGTCTATGTGTACCGGAGAGGTTTAGATAAGATCTAAATCTCAGTAGAATGTCAAGATAATTATTATTACAAACATATTAATCAGTTCTTCTGGCGGGCCAAAAAGATCTAGATGCACTTCTTGCAAAGAAAGTCTAAGTAATCTAGGCAGGAGGATAATATTAAGGGTCAATTAATACATCCTCTACCTAAGATTTTAAGTCAATTATTACAATCTGTGAGTGACAAATATACATGGGTTAGATCTCTCATGTGTTTGTAAACTACGAATGTATTTGAGAGTGCTTTAACTTGTATATGTTTTTAGAAGTTTTTCAAAAGTATTTTTGGCTTGAAAAAAAAAATTAATGTATTTTATGATTTTAATATTATGAAATTAAAAAATATATTTCCATTCAAATAGCATCTTATACCTTGCACTATATTCTAAAACACACACAAGGGATAATATTTGTAAACGGGAATTCTAAAGTTGTAAAAAACAATTTTATAAATCTTTCAATCAACTATATCTTCTTCCGGCTTAATTATAGCTGAAGTCACTTTAACTAGACCTGGGTATCAAAGACACAATATATTCCTTGGAGGTTTAAAACCATATATAAATATTTCTTGACAAGAACAGGAGAACATATCCAAGAGAAGAGTTAGGCAACTACATAATCCGAAATGAGAATCATTATTGTGCCGATATAGATAAGCAAGAAACGAGGATGGAAACTGTCTTAATCATGTAAGGCATGATCGAGACCTTTTTGTTGGCGATGACATAAATAAAGCCTGTCTTGTGTTCAAAATCATCTTGGCAATTATAATCTTATTGGTTCATTATAAGCTAAAAAGTGGATTGTACTACGACACAGGAGAAATGATGATAGGTGGCCATCCATGCACATAATGTTTAGTAAGATCTAGGTTGATATGCTCTCAGAGCATGCCTCTTGAAGGAAAAAAAAAAGTAAAAGTACGAAACATGCTGTGGTCATCATGATTGCGAAGAGGGCCTCCATTGCTCATATCTTATGACCAAAAAAGCTTCACATGGTGGAAGAATAACGCTACAAAAAGATTTTTTTGTTAACATGAATGACACATTTTTTGACGTGATTAACAAGTGGATAGTTATTTTCAAAAGCATATATAGCTGCTAACTTGCGGTTGATTACAAGTTGATTACACATTTATATTTGGATTGAGAAATGGAAGTTAAAAGATTTGAACTAGAAATACACGTACACCCGGCCCCCAAAACATAAAGATTCTCATGCTCTATCTCTTCGAATGCAGATTTCTATTTAGAGAGGACACAATCAAGTAATTATGCAAGGTATTTCATTAATTTAGGGCAGATTGCTACAGTTAACACAGAGAGATAGAGAGAGGGTATCTTTTGAAAAAGTTTGTAGGGCTGCACTTTAGGATAGAAACTTTATTTTATTTTAATGGTATTACTATACGTTTTCTTTAGGTTAACGTGTCCCCCCCCAGCTTTCTACTAGTCTCTGTGTGTGTGTGAGAGAGAGCGAGCGAGCGAGAGAGAGAGAGAGAGAGAGAGAAACAAATCCTACCTCTCTTCTTCTTCAAAAACGCACCCTATTCTTCCCTATTTGCATCGCATTTGTTCTTGAATCTCTTTGTATTCCCTGAGTCTCTGAGAGAGAGAGAGAGAGAGAGAGAGAGAGAAGGAAAGGGAGAATGTTCCATACCAAGAAACCCTCAACTATGAATTCCCATGATAGACCCATGTGTGTTCAAGGGGACTCTGGTCTTGTCCTCACCACAGACCCTAAACCCCGTCTCCGCTGGACTGTTGAGCTCCATGAACGCTTCGTGGATGCTGTTGCTCAGCTTGGAGGCCCAGATAGTACTTAATCTCTCTTTGACTAGCTAGATATATAGTCTTTAGTTATGTACGTTCCTAATTTGTTTGTGTTGATCACTTCTTCAAATCTCTAATACGTGTTCTATTGCACTGCCCCCCTCCCCCCTTTCTCTATGCTTGATCAAAATTTTTTGCAGAGGCCACTCCCAAAACCATCATGAGAGTCATGGGTGTGAAGGGTCTTACGCTTTACCACCTCAAAAGCCATCTTCAGGTTTGAATAGAACATTCTTTCATCCCACTTTTGCTTTTGTGCTGACACCTTTGCGATATTTTCGATGTAGGGCTGGCTTGATTTCATTCACTCTTTTCCTTCTATATTTAATTTTGCATTTCTTTAACGTTTCCTTTCTTTTAATTTAGAAATTCAGACTTGGAAAGCAGCCACACAAGGATTTCAATGATCATTCAATTAAGGATGGTAAGAGAGCTAAGCTATCTTTATATCCAGGGTTTTTGTTTTTGTTTTCATTTTTATCCTTACGGCTGTTAAAGGGGGCAAGGAAAGACTCGGATTCGACTCCATTCCTTTCTTTTGCTTTACACAGAGAGTGCTAAAATTAATCTAAATGCCTACCTGTTTTGTTTTCTTGTTCCTTGATTTGGTTCTTATACATGCACAATGTGATCAAAATGATCAGATTATTTTTTTCATAATTTTCCATGGCAAGCAGGTTCGGCGTTAGATCTTCAACGAAGTTCTGCATCTTCATCTGGCATGATGAGCCGCAGTATGAATGAGTAAGTGTTGCATTCAAACATATTTCTCTCTTAAACCAAACAATTACGAAATTGAACAAGCAGAAGTCATGCAATTTTCGTTTTCTTAATTTTAAGGATAACAATGATGATATATAAAAATCGCTCAAGTTTCTCTCTTTCATTTCTGTGGAATATATGTGTGAAACTGTAAATAGCAGTAACTCACACATGATTGATACGATTAGGATGCAAATGGAGGTGCAGAGAAGACTGCATGAACAGTTAGAGGTAAAACACAGATCGATTAATTGTTTCTCAACATCTAGCTAGTCCACCCCTTTTTTATTATAATTCATTTTCCTGGTAAAGACAGTCGGTAAAGACTTAATTTTTTGTATGCATATGAATTAATTCCAGGTTCAAAGGCACCTTCAATTAAGGACTGAGGCTCAAGGGAAATATATACAAAGTTTGTTGGAGAAAGCTTGCCAAACCCTAGCAGGTGATCAAAACTTGGCTTCTGTAAGCTATAAGGGAATGGTGAATCAAGGAATTCCTGATATGGGTGCAATGAAAGAATTTGGCACACTGAATTTTCCAGCATTTCAAGACCTTAACATTTATGGGGGTGACCAACTCGACCTTCAACACAATATGGATAGGCCATCACTTGATGGTTTCATGCCGAACAACGACAACATTTGTTTGGGAAAGAAGAGGCCTAGTCCTTACGGTGGTAGTGGCAAGAGCCCTTTGATTTGGTCGGACGATCTGCGTTTGCAAGATTTGGGATCGGGACCGGCATGTCTTGAACCTCATGACGATCCTTTCAAAGGTGATCAGATCCAGATTGCACCACCATCAATGGATAGGGGTACTGATCTGGATTCCATATCTGACATTTATGAAATGAAGCCAGCGCTTCAAGGTGACGCACTGGATGAGAAGAAATTCGAAGCATCCACAAAGCTAAAAAGGCCATCCCCAAGAAGAGCCGAAAGATTGAGCCCTATGATCAATACTGGTGGCATGCCACAAGGCAGAAACTCACCATTTGGTTGAAGCTGGCCTATGATCTATGTAGATGTAAGTGACATGAAATGAATTATTAAGCTTGATAAGTATGAGACGTAGGGTTTTTGGACTTGAAAGTTACTACCTATTTATTAAATTAGGGTCTGCTCTGGGCATAACATAACGCCATGCGTGGCTCCAGTGAAATTGTTATGATCAATTAGCAAGTACATTAAACTTGTACTTAATTTGGCACTTATACTATGGATTCTTGTTATCACCTTGATCGTTTATTTATGTCGTAAATGAAATCAAGTTCATACTAGCTTAGCGGATTACGTTCATGATGTTATCATTTCATATCTTCAAATGTCATTCAGAAACAGCTTGTTATCTTCATTAAAGTATGTGACTTGGTTCATTTTCAAACCATGAGAGGGATATCTAGTAGAAATTTAAGGATAGAAAGAAAGGCAAATTCCATCGTGTCCTTGAAGACCCATTGAATCTTGTACTGAACAAAAAATATAAAAAGAGATGCGACTGGTTATGCAATTAATTATTCCTGGAAAAAAATGAGCCGCCGGCTTTAGTTTTTCAATCAAGGCCCGAGCTTACGAATGCAGGCATGAATTCTAGATCAACAGTTTGCGTTCTTGATCTTCTTCAACATGGTCGAAGAAAACAAACTGAAAAGACAAGAAAATAAGATTTTGAAGAGAACTCCTCTTGCATGCATGCAAGTTAAATTCGCCAATATCATGTGAGAACCCCGGGATTTTTTTCTGGAAGCAATGAACAATTAATCCAAAAAAAAGAGCAACATCTTCCTTTTTTTAATGAGAGAAAAGGGAAATCAAGCATCACCTTAATTATTAACCAGTTGCTAGACCAGACCGGGCTAATGCCCGCTAGAACAATAAGAAACGGCAAACAATATATATATAAATCCCGAAATTTGAATAAAGTATATGCAATATTTATGTAAAACTAAAACCACATGAAAAAAAGTGTTTCATGGAGGAACCAGAACCTCAATGCATTACAACGATACAGCTTATTTTATGAAATTGGAAAGTTCAGAATTTATTTATTTATTCCTGATGGGGGCTTTTAAAATTCTGTAGCCCTGTACAATGTCATGTTTGGTCCTTGAGGGTCAATGGTCAAGCCATCATGCGTGTTACTAATCCAGAAATCTTTTTCTAACCGCTGCTTTTAAGTTAGTTGCTCTCAGTTAGTTAGTCCTATCATTGCATGACAAAGTCCTTGGGGAAATGAACATAAGAAAAAAAAATCCACAATCCCTGTCAACAGAAACATTCTAGGGTTTTGGGAAAAAGCGCTGGAGCAGAAAAACAATCCATTTGATCTGAGTGAATGCAGAGATTACATAAATGGAAACTTTTTTTCATGAAGAATAATATTTTTCCTTCGAGAGAGCTCGACAGGGGGTATCTAGCTACCGCAGGTTCCATTTCTCCTTTAATTACCACTGTGCTCCTAGGGCATCAAAAGGAAGAGGACAAATTACTACAGGGAAGTACTCTCATCATTATGTTGGTATGCATGCATCAGCATGACATGAAAGAAAATCACGCATATCGCTTTCACCGTATTCTTAACTAAGATTTTGCCCCACCTGATATTAAACCCTTTTTAGAACCATCATATGATCATTATATACATCGACAATGTATATGACTTTTTAATTAATTAGTAGATCTTATGGTGCATGCTTTTGACTGATAAATTCTCTACCAATATAGAACCCGAACTCAAATTCTCATCGATCCCGGTACCATATTTTCATACATATGCAGGCAAACTATATATTAACCAAAAATAATATCACCCTTTAGCGATATATCACTAGGGTGTTAGTGTAGCTAAGATGAGAAACATGCGGAGGTTTCTTTCTCTTTGTTGATGGCAAAAAAGATGTGGTGCTGCTACCTTTATTGGTCGCGGAGAAAAAAATTTGGGCATAGCAAGTTGTCAGGAAAGCTCCTCCTCTCCACACAGACACAAAGAGAAAGAAGAAAAGCTAATAAAGCCTAAAGGAGAGGCCGGATACAACGCACTTTCATGAGTGCACATATCGAGGAAGCTTCTAACTTTATGTGTACAGAGTGAAGGGTCTTCCTGGCCCCAAAATCTGCTGCGTGGGTACGTTCTATATTACATTTACACTAATTTTCATGCATAATGTCAGAATTATGCTTTATGTGGTGTTAATGATCTTATAATAAGATTATGAATCTACCAAGAAAGAAAATAATAAGAGCGTGATTGAAGCACGATTTTCGAAGCAAATTAAATAATTGTTTGCATCCTGGTTAAGGCACCTTGGATTCTGTTTAATAGCTTCCTCATTTGTGACGTTAGGGTTCTTGCTTTGAGTGTTTACTACCAAAGTACTGGCTAGAAGCTTCTTTTGTCTCGTGTCTCTCATACCTTTTTCGCATGCAGAAAATTTGTTCGAGGAGAGTGAGCTGGTTAAGGATAAAAATAAGGTTGGAGATGTAGAGGTTACGCCAATGACATTGACTGATGTTTACCGTTTACTGTCGTTCCCGCTGTAGATTTTTTTGAGCTCAGTTTCACTAATCGTTGCCAAAAATGAATGTGAATAACATTCGCTACGACATTTCTTAGGAGAATTACAGTCATTATCTTCACTTAGATATTGTCACATTATTATCACCGGTACCCTAATTTATCCATAGTTTTAACAAGGAAAAAAGAGCCCATGTACAACACTTCAATCACGAACATCTCTAATTGTTTAGTTTTTTTAAATAATAATAGTAATAATAAAACGAATATATCGAAATAAAGCTCTATTTATGAGAGTTTAAAATGAATCGATGTTTTTTTTTCAAAAATAGAAAATATATGGATGACATGTCTCAAATGTATATCTATCTTTTGCTAACCAAATATTACCTAAAGTGATACAAAATAAACTGGAATTTAATGGACAATGACAAGGGGGACAGTACTATTTTAAGATGGGTACATGAAAACAAGAATGGTAACTGATAATCTCTCCTTTAGTTTGACTTTTCACACAAAATGATAATGAAAAATGACTTGTATATATATATATATATATCCAATGGGCCAGTAAATATTTATGAAATCAACTACTAAACTGCCATGGGAACATGGATGTAAGATACTTTTGAGAATATTAAGATAAGTCCTTGAGCTTAACAAAAAAAAAAAAAACCTTACAAACGAGCATATATATATAAGAAAAAACTAAGTTTGATCATTGTTTCATTGCTGATTCCCCCATAATTCAATGTGGTACCGTTCAGATTCAAACCTTGGAAAAAGTGGGATGGCGATTATGACGAGGACTTGTGGGGTTTCCTCTGATCATTTATGAATTTATCATCGATAATAAAAGGTAAATTGTTTACCATTGAAGAAGAAAAAGAAGGGGACGGGACATTCAATAGGCTTCGCCCACAATAAGAATGAAACCCATTCGGAGACGCCCTTAACTCGCCTATTTATTCATGGGCCTTACCTCGTCAACATACTCCTAGTGGAGCTGTTTTCGTTGAACGAGCTAAAGCTTATGTAATAGAGTTTCTGTTTCAAAATGCACGACGTCGTAATGGGATTACCCCATGCCCCCCTGTGCTCAAAGTTTTCTAATTCCTAAGTGATACTTTTTAACTAGCAGTACAGTCCACGGCGTAATCTTTATTACAAGCATCGCAATAACTCGTGTAACATTAAAATGACTAGAGTTTTTTTAACATAATTATTTTTTAAAAATAAAAAAATAATTAGGAAAGCTTGCCAAATGCTACGTAATATTCAGCATATATTGGATTACACATGACATCAAATTAAATGCTGGGCCAGTGAAATTAAAAAAAAAAAAAAAAACAATTTTTTTACCAATGTTTTTAGAATATTAGTTAATTGGAAAGTAAAATGCAAATAAATGGTGAAATGATACGGAGACAAAAAACTCTTGGCGAAGTAATATTTTTGTGTGCCCTCGTTTTCAACCACCACATCCATTATATGTTGCCGTTGGCAAATTCTAGTTGATTTGTGGCCATGACATCTATTTCGATTGAAGATTAACCGATCAATTGATTCATCAAGAAAATCCCAAAACTATTAAAATTAGGGTTTTATGGTGAGATTTTTTAAATGTAAAGATATAACAGTAAGAATAGTGATTCTAAATAACTCAATTGAAAACATCTTTGAGAAACTCATGTAAAAATTTGAACAGGGTATAAAAAATTATAGTTTTTTTGAGCTATCATTTTGGTTCGGCATGACCCCATCTCTTTCCAAACCTAAACTTCGTTATTGTTCCATTAACGTATCTATTAGGCTATCCATGGAATTTGCTCGAGATAGATTTTTATGTAGTTATGTTAGATTTGTATATGACTACTGAAAATCATCTGTGAGGACTTCTAACTCTTAAAGATTTTTATTAAAGTATGTTTGTAAGTCTTGAAGTTGAACAAAATATATATTTCTACTTTTAAAACATAAATGAAGAAAAAATAATAAAATTATAATGGCTTTTGCATGAAATGGTTGATGTTTAAATATGATTATTGTGATGCGTGATAATTATGATGTTGTTCTTATAAATAACAATATTCAATAAATGTTTTATTTTTAAAATATGTTATTTTACTTATTTTTTATGAAAAAAATAATACTCTCTCGCTAAAACTGTTAACTTGGCACGATGATTTTCTTAAAAGGCCCATGTTTTAAAATGTACGAGACTCTGCATGTTACGAAGTTTTGTGAGAAGCTTCACCATTTGCATTTTTGCTAAAAAAAGAAGAGAAATTGATAGCTGCACTCCAGCACCAACATGCCGATTTCTACTTTTTTTGCGAGGGAAAATGGATTTTTATAATAAAACAAATAACAACTCCATGACAGGTCTTTAAGGCCCAAAACAGGCTTAGACAATCACAATGTGGTTTGCTACTAAGTCACGTCTCATCAAGCCCATAAAAGACATCAGGCTCTTCCCAGCCCATGCTTTAAGGCCCATGATTCGTTCTCCGATTTTCAATTTCTCATTAGGAACTCAAAAGTAGAGTTGGGAAAATCATAAGAAGCGTGGATACCAGTTTTTCACCCTGCTATATTATACATTTAACGCCTGATAAATTTAACATCTTATTCCATCCCAGGCTTGAACTGGTGATTTTGTTCTTCGTGGCCTGGGAACCGGTTACATGCTACACTTGATGATTAAATACACCCCCCCCCCCCCCACCACCACCACCAATATTATAATCAGATCAAAAACACAGGGAATCATGGAGAAGCATCAAAGATATCAGCAGGAGGGATAAAATAATCCATGGAAAGCCCTGGCACATTGAACACAACATCATCGATCCGCCATTCTTCTTCCATTCTAGTCCTACTGTGCTGCACAGACACTTCCTCGAATCGAAAAACTGTAGCAATTGACCTTCCCTGATGAGCAATTAACACGCCATCCACATCTCTGTAGTCGCCAATACTGCTTCCTATGGTGGTTTCCCAGTATATAGTTTCATTTTCTGGAGTTTGTACCCTTGTTAGATGGGAGTCTTCCAAATACATTAAGAGGCCACTTTTTTGGCAAAAATAGCCGTATAGGACATGCCTCAGCACCTCAGCTGGCCCTTCACTTCTTTCCATTACAGCTTCTCGATCAGCAGCTACTTTTAAAACGAAGCAGTCATCCTCGCCAATTCTTTTCTCCCCTAAGCACTGTGCCTTGGCAAATAAATTGGCTGTACACTTTGGATCCAGGCCCTGGAATACCACCACATGATTAGTTAAGTGCACGAAGAAAAGGTCCAACTTATTATGTGATATTTAGATGCAGGACAGGGTGCTGGTAACTTATAATTTAAGAGGTTTCAGGTTCGAGCTATGATAAAAAAAAACACTAAGGAAGCATGACAAGATACCTGAAATCAAATGAAAGAACCGCAGATTAAATTCATAAATTTAAATGAAATACTGTTAGCTACATCGATTCTTATATTTTCGTTTGGTATTGGAGGATAGCTGATTTTTTAAGTCTCGAATTATTAATTAGTGAAAGAACAAGGGCATGCTGATGACGAGGGAGGTCCAAATATTTTGGTACTTCTATACATATTCTCCATCAGCTTTGACATTATTACCTGGCAATTTCAGTATAATACACGAAAATAAAGGAGGTACATAGTAATATGCTTTTTATTCAAGGTGGTTATAGGAGTATTTTACTTGTGCATTTCAAAAATATTTAAAAAAAAATAAAAACTTTTTAGATTTATTTTTTATTTTAAATTAAAAAAAATCTAATATTTTTATATTATTTTCATATGCTGACATTAAAAAAAATTAAAAAATATTATCTTGATATATTTTTAAATAAAAATCATTTTAAAAGATAATTTCTATCGTATTCCTAATCAGAAACATAATGTCAACAACTGAGGCCGGTGATTCCTCTCATGCCACGGCCAACAAAGGAAACATATACAAAATGGGAATGCCACTGGTAATAATTTAAAAAAAAAAAAAAAAGCGTAATTGTTCTTCCACGAATCATGACTAATTCCCTAGTGTTTTTTTGTACGAAATAGGGCTTGGCCCAGAAACTCCAAAGGAATGTTCCTCCCTCCTTCACCTGGGGATAGAGGCAAAGGAAGGGGCCCCGGACGAGATATTGGGATTTCAATTTTCAAGAATGCCATTATAGTTTCGATCTTTGAAACTCACCATTCTTCCAAAAAAAAAATGGAGAAAAGAGAGTCGGAAATCGACATGGGAACGGGTAGAAAATAAACAGTGAAGAGTGGGGGAGGCAAGAAAAGCAAGGGGCGATAATGCAATAAATCAGGTTTTATTCACTAAAGTGCCAAAAAAGGAAAAGCAAAGCGCCAAGTGATGATTACAAGCCGCAGTCCCAAAATATATACGTGTATGTGCTTTGAACATGATCAGAGATGACGTCAAAAACAAAATCACGTGCCATTCCTAACTCTGTGAATGATGCGAGTGTTCACAAAAAGAAGGTTGTCTGTCTGGTAAAGCACGGGACAGTTTCCCTATCATGCCAGCTGCTTGTACATAGATCCTACCATTTCTCGGGATTGTGATATACAGGTCTTAATTTTTTTAAATTTTCTTTAAAGAAAACCTATTTTGGTCTTCCATCTCTATCCTTATGCCTGGTATGTAAATTAGATTAAAAATCTATTGCAGGGTAAAAAACAATGTTCCTGATCTTGCCTTACCATTTTCAACCTGGAGAAAACCGGAATATTTATCAGTTCAGCCTGTTGTTTTTCTGGCCTCATGGTCCGATGTAGCGCTACGCATTTGAGGTCGCTAATTTTCTGGCTAATTTTTCTCTATGATTGATGAAAACTATGGTCTTTCAATCTTTAAGTTGGCGATTTCATCATAAATAATATTGAATTTGATGCGATATATACAGTTCGTACCTGGATTATGCGACGTAGAGGGCGTTGGGGTCCCTTGGCAGCATGAGTGCCAAGCCAAGGAGTATGACGCCACACAGTCTTCCCATCGCTGCCTGCTATGACTTTATTTTCTCCAACAACCAATTCAAGAGACCACATGCCCGGCAACATTTGCCAAAGAACAAAACACCCACTTTCGCCACTTCTAGTACCCAAGCTCTTCACATTTTTTCCCGAGGAGATTTCTGTTTCGCAACGAATCATCTTCACACTTCCTGTTGAATACATGTTTTTCATACATTTTTGTTGCTTTAAACACCGTGTTGCTGCCAAATATTGTTGTATGATATAATGCGCGGCGGAATTTTCCTATAAAAAAATTTCATAAACATAAAATGGAGTTGCCGAATTATAAAAAAAAACAAAATGAAAAGTAGTGTAGAAGAACTTACAATAGGAGTGTTTTTGATGTGAATGCGATGGATAGGGTCGTTAACCAGAGGGATTGGAGCTAGAGGGCAACCCAGAACTCCAAGTAAAAGCCTTAAATCTTGTCTTTTGACTGGAATACTCCCATATAACGATACTGAGAAATTGTTGCCTGCTGAAAGACCCTTTTGCAACCGAAACCATTCACGAATCACCTCCCATGAACTTTCCTTTTTGTTACCTTCTTCTTGCATGTCGGGGTCAGGACCTTCTAGCAGCGGAGTTAAGGTTTGTGCGCACCATCGTTGCTTCCTTCTAGCTCTTGAGCCCATGGTAATTGTAAGGAAATCAATGTTAAAGCTTAGCAAGTGAATATTGCTAAAGATGAAGAATGGGGTTTAAAGTTAAAGTGAACAGGAGCTATAAAGTGATGATTATTAGGGTTGTGAGTATAGCTAAAAATGAGAAGGAAGAGACAAAAAGCGACAGCTTATCTGTCCAACGGCAGCTGATGGCTATTATTCTAATACAGACTCGCATGTTGCGATGTCTTTTGCTTTATTCTTCTTTTTTCTTTTAGACTCCTCTCGTCGTCTTACTCCTGCAAGTATTCTCTTGAAAAACTCCAAGTGATTAGAGGTGCCACATGGCACTCTCTGTATAATTTGGAAATAAATTTAGCTCTCTCTCCAATGTCTTTGTGGACCCGGTGATCATACCTGCATTATCTCCTAATTACCCTGGTCTCCAGGGGTAATCTTCCTTGGAAAATGATATCACACCACCATAGATATTGTATATATTGCAATCATTAGCTAGACACTGCGTACGAAAAGCAGTGAAGTCTTAATGATTGGCCCACAGCAACATCGGCACTTTATTTCATTCATTTCTCGAGTGTTTATTCATCTGCTACTCGTTTTGTTGGGAGTTTTCTGGTATGGCTGTAGCCACGTCTGTGTGCACTCGAACGTACGTAGATAAATAATGCCGGTAGGGTTCTGCTAACAAGGTCACTCTTCCAGTTCCAACCACCTCCGCTGCTGCATGAAAATTTATTTTTACTAGGGTGAAATATTTTGATTCGGTTTTTATTAAAACAATCAAATTAAAAATTATAATTTTTTTTAAAAATAATTGAAATGAACCTAGTAAAAACTGATTATTTTCAGTTCGGTTTAATTTTTATGATTAAAAAATTGAGAAAACTTAATTTGTTTTTTGAGTTTTCTAATAGGCTTACAATTAATATTAATAAAGACTTATTTTTTTATAAGATTCAAGAGTATTTTTAATTTTTTTACCACTAATATAAATATTAATGTATTAAATTGTTAATGTTTATTAAGGGTTTTTTTTACCTTTCTAATACTATTATTTTATTTTGTTTAATTTAGCATTAGTTAAAATAATTAAAATTACATAAGTTAACAAGTTAAAATTTAAATTACATATTGTCTTCAAAGAACTTCAAAATAAATAACAAGCAACATTAACATAAAAAAAAACTTTAAGAAATACATCGGGTTTTGAAATAATTATCATTTTTTGCTAAATTTAATTTTATACCAAAGTGTGTAAAGTGTTAGTAAAGTGGATGAAACATTTTGGTTTTGAAGTTTTTTATCTGCAATTACTGAAAATAATCAAAACATGTTAATTGTATATATTTTTAGAATTTAATAAATTCACAATAACAATTAACAACAATATCTTGAATTAAGACAACAAAGATCAACATTCTCGAACGCAAAAGACGTGAACATTAACAATAGATTTTAGTTAATTATTGGTGATTGTTGTTGCATGAAATTATAATTAAATATTAATCCAGAAAACTCAATACAATACAGAGAAATCAAAACACATAAAGATGCAAACTTCACAGCAACTCAGCAAAAATCCAGAGCAAAAACACTCAAGGAAGTAAAAAAACACTGGCAAAACAATAAACTTTACAATTTCTTATCCAAAACCAAGGGGAAAAAAATGTTGTATTTTTTACTTCTTCGAGTGATTACCAGTCCAATTATCTAAAGAAAAATCAAGTTCATGTTAAAAAACAACAATACTTGAAACTTGAGAAAAAAATAATATCAATGAGTGATAATCTATCTTCTCCTCTCTATTTGGTTATTATTAGCTAGCTAGATCTACTTTTATCTTCTAGAAATAATAATAATAATAATTCAAGGCAATATAGATCTTCAAAAGAGATAACAAAAAATAAAATAGAGCTTCAATTTTGTTATTTCTTGCCGCCTTTCAATATATATATATATATATATATATATATATATATATATATATATATATATATTCTGCCCATACTTTTATAAAAAAAATATTTTTATTTTTAAAATAATATGGCAATGATGTTCAAGTACTCTTCAGTTTGATGGTCGATATAAACTAGTTCAGCATAATAACTCGTGGGAGGTGCTGCCAGTACAAGTCAAAAGCGAACAAACTTAAGAGCATTTTCTTCATCAACTCAGTATATTCAATAATAACAATAATTTTCCTTAACAGCTGGATTTAAGATTTTAAATCAACAAATCAAGTAATTAATAAAGCAAATATTTTAAATTACCAAACTAACCTTCTTTCTTTATCATTTCAATGTGAAGCCTTTCGTGATTTTTTGTCCTAATAAATTACACTCCTTCGGTTACTGGAATTGTTTGGAAAATTCGATGAACACCTACGCGAGTGCTCGATCCTCTCCGGTCACTAGATCCAGAGCTTACACATGGCAATTAAGATTCAGTGCAATCACTAGCTTCCTGGTATCTTCTTTCATGGCGATAACGAGATCTGAATTTCCCAGAATGCCCCCCCCTCGAGCGTATAATCTTGTCACCATGCCATTATTTTCCCATAGAAGAATTGTCAAATCCAAGTCTACACAGTCATTTGCATTAATTGCACAATTTCTGTTCTTTATTATTGACAATTAATATCAGGCGAATTTCGTTTTTAATTTTATAACCACTACCAGCCAATTTATCAAACCTTGAGCCTCAATGATCATGATTTATCAGTGAATACAAAAAAAAAAAAAAAACTAGGCTCCCACTTGCACTTATTGTATTTGATGGTGATAGTAAAGGTGTCTTAGTTTTTTGTAAAAAGAAAGAGTTACCATATGGGATCCACAAAGAGGTGAGCCGGATATTGGATCTCGATCAAAAGGCAATTGATTAAGGTGGTGGAGAGTCGGCATCAATGGCGGTGAGGCAGATGGAGTGGGATGGGTGATCTTCGAAGCCAAGAGCTCTCTCTGTTCTGGTGAGAGGTTGAAACGTAACTATCATTTGCTGGGGAGTATAAGCAGGACATGCTACATTAATCTGACCTCGTAACACATGCTAACATTTATTCACATGGTTTTGATACAGAATCGCTAGTCTATCAGACAACCATGCTAACATCAACTCGCCCTACAAAAAATTGCAAGATCCAAAAGACTGCTTGACAAAAATTGCGTAACTTTGCACTCGAGACAATCTCGTGAGACCAAACTCTAAGGCGTACATCACAAGTATGGGTGTTATTTTTTATTTTTTATTAATATAGATACCTAAGTCAATTTATATATATCTCAATTAATTTTATAAATTCTTAAATTAATGATTGTATAAATTTTTAATAACTTTGAGATTTATGAAATTAGAACTAGTAATCTTTATTGAGTGAATATAGAACCTTACCATTGAAGCTATATCTTTCAGTAGTAGTATATAAGGGTGTTCTTTGTTTCAAAATAAACTTGTTTTTGCTTATATTTTTTTTTCCACTAAACATAAAGCCTTTTTTAAGAGCATAGCATTATATTTACGTGGTGTATTTGGTACTGTGTTTTAAAAGTATTTTTGAAAAAAATAATTATTTTATTTTATTTTTACTTGAAATTAAATATTTTTAAATCATTTTCACATGCTGATATCAAAAATAATAAAAAAATTATTTTAATTTATTTACAAATCGAAAACACTTTTCAAAACAACAAATTTTGAAAAAAACCATTAGCCTCCATACCTCGGTAAAGATGGAATATGACAGGCAGAAAGTTACCCAAGATAGCCCATTCATTTTGATTTTGATGCGTTGGCCCTTCGCTATCTGATCAGCAAACTTTAGAAAGATTACGTGATTGGGCCTAAAAAAGCAGGCCCAAAAGCCTTAGCTTAGCATTTCACGACCCACCTTACAAACCTAGCCAGCATGAAACACAAAAACAAAACTGCAACGACCGCAGCTTCTCGTGGAGTAGCTTTTTATATAATGTAACGTGATGGGATTAAAACTTTGATGGAATGGAATTTATTTTATAAAGAAACAGGGGCTTTGGTCATTTTTTTAAAGTATGAAACCGACTTTTATTCTCAGGTGAATATCGGGGTGTAAGCTTGTGATGCTGTACCCTCATGGCACTGCACTGGTTTTAGTAATCAAGCTTGTTACTAAAAAATGACATTTTTAAAGGTTTTTTAGCTTTCTTTAAACTCCATTTTTTACAGTCCCTCAAACAGTGAATGGGCCTGTGATGAACCAGCTAGCTCATCGATAGTTTCTGATTGGGCCCTTGAATGTGGCACTTCAGCTATCGTCGGCTTACCGGCTTCAAGTTACTTTGCGGGCTCCCTAATAGGTTGATTTACTCTCGCAATGCTTGCAGGTTCCTGGCTTGGTAGAAAGAAGTTGCTCTTCCTCACTTGTCTCGGTATGTTTACAATGACACTTATCACTGCCCTCTCCACCAATGTATAGATGTATTCAGTTTTGAGATTTACTAGCGGACTTTTCCGTGTATCAATTGGAACGTGTGTATTTTGAACAATTCTTCATCATAAGCAGCTATATTTTCGAATAGAATATGGGAAATTCATCGTGGGTAAGCTCTACAAAATGTGAACTCCTAAAGAGTCTATAGCATAGTTTCGAATAACATGTCCATCTGGGGCTTGCCCGCGTCATCGTTTTTCGTTGGCTGTACACATTCGGTGGATTTACTATAGCCTCTCTTGCTGACTCTTCACGAGATCGCAAGAAATTGTTCTTCTTATCATGCACAGCCATGTTTTTGCAGCGGTTGCCACTATTTTCTCCGCAATATATGGATCTACTCCTCTTTGAGATTCATTAAGGGTTCGGTCGGGCATCAATTGGCACTTGCTCTCTCTTGTTGATGACAGAGAAGGCGGGCGAGAGACGGCGAGGACGAGCAATTAAGAGTAATGGGGTTTGTGTTTTTCACTTTAGGATACCTATCCTTCCCAGCCATTGCTTATATAAACAGAGTTCTTCATGGAGAGCTCTTTATCGATGCACTTCTATTCCCACAATTCCTTCTTGCACACTAGTCTATCAATGTGTTAGCGAGTCTCCCAGATGGTGATTCATGCAAGGGCGTGAGGAAGAAGCAGTTTCGATTCTAAAAGGGATAACTTCATTGAATAACAGAACCTTAAGCTTCTGCTTATAGAGCGTACGTGCCTATGAGGAAATTAAAAAACTCCCTGCCATGATCTTTACTCTGCATTGAAGAACATGTTAAATAAAAGATAGGTTCTTAATTCAGCAAGTATTAGTTCTTATGGTGATAGGCTTTGGCAATGGAAAGGTGTGCTTTGGAGATACCTTCCTACTTCGTAATCTTCTTCATAATCGATAGGTGCACCATGAAAGGTTCGTTGTTGGGATTTTCTCTACTCAGTGGGTTTTTTAGTATACTGTACTTTGTTGAAGGCGATTTTCACAGGGAAATCAGAATGGGACTAGAGCTGGCATCTTTGTTTGGAGCATGTGTGGCCTATAATGTGATAATAATACACACAACAGAGCTGTTCCCCACATGCATAAGAAAACGAAAGAGGAAGAAATAACACAGTTATCTTTCGTCTGTACAGCTAAAGCGGTACCTTTTCCTCTAGTTCTTGAATAAAATCCAGATCCAATTCAACCCAAAGAAAAAAATCTCACCAATAATGAGGACAACCTCCAACTATTGTGGAATTTTATTCACATATTTTATTCGCGAATCTCACTATGACACATGCCAATTCAGAGTCAAAAATCCCTGCTAGCTATAAGCTGTCACGATAAGTTTAGCTATGGAGATTCCGGAAGGGAAAAAAAAACGGTTTGTTTATGGACACTAACAGCAGATGCTACGAGTCACCCACCATTTCTGTGATCTTATCTAGCTAGTGCTATTCCAGATTAGGATGGAAACCTGAGCCGAAACCAACGTAGCTAGCCGGCTGCTCTCAGCTACAGTCTTATTAATGGTTTATAATCCAACACAATTATTGCATTTGAAATAATTGCCCACCATCTATTTGACGGCTTTACTCAGTATTGCGGAAACATGATAACAAGCTGAAAGCCACTGTTGTTGCTGGTTTTAAATGATCTGAACTTGCGATGAAGCTCCCCGCTGCACGCAAATGGGTTCTTCACCATATTTTGCATAATCAAATTCACAGACTGCGGCATATGCGTGCCAAAACAAGTCACCATCATAATATTCTTTCCTGATTTGTTAAAGTACATTGGTCCCGTGGAGTAAGTAAATGTATGTTAATGGGATTAAAGATATTGATTGACAAAAGTCGGCGGGTCTCGTTGAAGATGTTTATGGAGCCTGTTAGTGGAATTCTATAGACTTAATGCTTTTTAATACTTGTTTAAGTTTTATATTAGATTTGTGTAATGTTAGATTTGAAGTTTAGAGTGATGAGCTCCAGCCTATTGGCCTTGTCATACCTTTCGTATAGAGAGATGAAGTTATGTTTATACAAACTTTTTTAAGATAAACATCATAAAAATATCTAAGAAAAATATAATATGTAAACTCTGTTTAAAAATCTTGTTGTGTGAGTATATGTTTTTTATTTAATTTATTTAATTATAGAAATTTACTCATTTAATGTTAATGAATTGTATTTATTTAAGGAATCTTAATTAAATACAGGGATGAAATCAAAAGAGTTGGAAAGCTAGTGACACTAGTTAAAATAAAAGAAAACTTGTGGTGGTTAATGTACAAATAAAAAGAACCTGGGCTGTTAGTGTAAGTAATGAAAAGTTATAACTATGTAAGTGTGTGTGTATAAACTTAATGAAATACACACACACTTATATTCGAGGAAATCTTACTTTCGAAAAACATATTTTATGAGTGTAGGTGAGTGAGAGAAATTCTGGATGTCCCACGTTCTTACAAAAAATACATGTCCTGACTAGAACTCAATACTTACCATGCAGATCTCAAGTCTTTTATCGTCACGTCACACCATTTGAGAACCAAATAATATATATGGTAAGTTAGTTCTCCTAGTTTATGGATTGACGACCAATTTGAGCGTGGTGAGCTAGTTGTCCTGAGACTAGCACTTGATTTAAGCATTACGAGTTGTTTCAAAGTTTGATTAATATTATTTTTTAGAGTATTTTTTTGTTTAGAAATGTATTAAAATAATATATATTTTTATTTAAAAAAAAATAATTTTGACAATTTCACGTAAAAATATCTAAAAATAATATTTTTAATTTAAAATAAAAAAAATTAATAATTTTTTTAAAAAAGCATGATATTAAACGGAACTTAAAATTTAGTTTAGGCACCAGCGTCCAGTTTGGGGCATTATGGTTAACTAACCCGGATGAAGGTTTATGCTTGGCTTTGGGATGATAGGAAAGTTTATCATGGTAACGAGTCAGAGATCTAGGGACTAAAATGGCTAATAACTTAAAATTGTAAAGTCAACTAAAGGAATTTACTTATATATATATATATGAGTGGTTAAAGTTTGGTGTAAGATACATTTTAGGTACTTTGCAGCAACACATTAGTCCTTAATTCCTTAGCAATCTTATTTGTGTATAAAACTCGCAATTTGGTTAGTTATTTACTAGGTCATTTTGAAATGTTAAGGAGTTATTATGAAGGACGGAAGTTAATTAGCTTGAAACTTGGATGATTAATTTATATTTTGCCACAGGTGTACTTTAAATCTATACCATGGATTGATTTTCTATTAAAATTATAACTTACAAATACCGAGAAAAATGTCTTGTGGGAGGTGTTCATAATAATGGATGAATGAATCATAAATTAAAAATATTTAATTCAATTATTAAAACTGATGCGGGATAAGATCCACGGTTTAACATGGCAGGAGAGTGGGCTGTGTTGTTTATGCCATGATCGATAACTTAATATTATCCATACACGTGGAAAACTCTATCTAAATCTCAGTAAAATAAATATCTTGATTATTTGTATAAAACTGTGAGAGAAAATTACCTCAATTTCTGCTATGAATGAAATGGTTTTTACGTATATACCATTGCATAAATTACATGAATGTGATATAAAATGTTTAATGTAAATATCTAAATCATAAGATAGAAGATATTTATAAAGATATGGACGGACATTATATATTAGAGCTCTTATATCTTCTAACCAGATGTGTTTGGAAGATTTAATGGTTATTTGACACTGTATTTTAAAAAAATATTTTTTATTTTAAGTTAATTTTTAATATTTTTAGTTTATTTTTATATATTAATATCAAAAAAAAATTAAAAAAAAATATTTTAATATATTTATAAATACTTGTAAAAACAATTACTAACCCGGATAAATCAGTAAACTTATCCTTAGTGCATACCGATCTTCTTTTGACCAAGGAAATCAATAATTAATCTTTATTACAAAGGACAGCGATGTAATATATAATTATTAATTTAATCGCACGCCCGTGGTCTCTGTTACACTGCCAGTGGATTCTAAATGCCAGCTCATATCTGGTCCAAATTCAGATATTCACGTGTAATTAATTTATTATGTACAGCTTGTCTAGCAAGAGAAAAAAAAAACAGAGACGGAAACTAACACCGGGTGGGACCCACCAGCACAAGGGAGAAGGAAAGAGAAACACCCCTTTGCCTCCACCAATCCAAAACGCCAAATTGGAGTTACAAGGAGAAAAGGGATTTAATAAAAATCCCCTAGCTACACGGGCTCGAGAAAAAAAAATATCTTGAGGGAAAAAATATATTTAAATAGAAAGAAATTATTTAATATTGTTATTATTAAATTTAATTATTTGGATCAATTTTGAACTAGTTTTAATCATATATCTTGCTTAATTCAAGTTTAAAACTACACTATATAAAAATCATCTTGGTATAACATAGTCCATCTAATTAGTCCCAAAATAATTCAAACGGCTATATAAAAAAAATAGTTTATTTTTTAAAAAATAATTTAATATGATATTTTTTTAATATTAAAATGATAACCTAGTTTTCTTTACTTGAATTTCCAAGTTTGTAATTCAATGAACAGCTATATTTGAAAAAAATATCTATAAAAAACTATATTTTACTTAATTATAGATGTTCATAAAATTAAATATCATAATGTTTTTTAAAAAATTATGATAATATCATAAAAATTAAACTACAAAACTACAAAGATTTTTTTTATATATAAAAAAATAAGTTGACATCTAACTCTCTATAGCAAGTAATATCAATGGTTTTCAAGTAGCATTGTTTAATAATGAAAAATATTTTATAATTAATCAATAATATTTATTTTATAAATCTATTTTAATCTAAAAAATATATAATTATAAAACAAATCATGATAAAAATATTTATACCTATATATATATATATATATATATATAATTTTCTCTTATGCTTATATATATATAATTTTCTCTTATGCTTTTTTAATGTCTATTTTCTCTTTTATGTACATTTAATTTGCAATTAAAGATCTAGGAAGAACTTAATCAAAATACGAGAGTGACAGGGAACTGCACATGGTGCCATAACGATGTGCCATATCAGCAACTAGATGTGATGCCATGGATTATTCTAGACAACGGGTAGGTTCGATCAACCTTCACATACAAATTATATAATTATAGATAAAAAATATTATTTTAATATATTTTCAAATATAATATACTCTGTGTACGTGTATACATGCATATATATGTGTGTGTGTGTATTAAGGAGTGAACTGGAGAGAGGTTTTTTTTTAAAGTAACTTGTAGGAAAGTAATTTTTTTTTTTTATCTCAGTACACCAAAACACTAAGAATATTAATTTAATATTTTTTTTAAAAAGAAATACTTTGAAGTAAATCCAAACTCGAACATAGAGCTTCTCATCGACCATTCCAAAAACTCCTATAAAACCCCCTTCCACTTCTAAGCCTAAACCCATAAGATTGAGATATAATTGAGTGATTGCAAGTAAAGTATGGCAGATTCAACACCACTTCTTCTCGGTCGGTCGGAGTCTTCAAATGAGTCAAAACAGCCTCCCTCCCTTGATGAAACCATTGAACATTGTATTGGAGAGTTTGGGCTGGCCCAACTCTTCCAAGCCATCCTCGTGTCATTTGCATGGGTGTTTGATGCACAGCAAACATTCATCAGTGTCTTCACTGATGCTGAGCCAACATGGCACTGCACGAGTGATTCGTGTACTCCAGCCTCCGACATTTGCCATCTTCCTCAAAATTCATGGGCTTGGGACAGCCCTAATGACACATCAATCATATCAGAATGGGGGCTTCAATGTGCTAGCTCAGTAATCAGAGGCCTACCCGCTTCTTCATTTTTCATGGGGTGCCTCATTGGAGGACTCATGCTGGCCACGCTTGCTGATTCCATGCTTGGTCGAAAGAATTTGCTGTTTCTATCATGCCTGATGATGTCTGTCGCTGGATCATTCACTACCTTCTCCAACAACATATGGACCTACTCGGCCTTAAAATTCGTTAATGGTGTCGGCCGAGCAACAATTGGAACGTGCGCCCTTGTGTTATCAACTGAGCTTGTAGGGAAACGGTGGCGGAGTCAGGTAGGAGTTATTGGTTTCTTTTGTTTCACGCTAGGGTTTTTAACATTGCCAGCTTTTGCATATATAAATAGAGGTTCCTCTTGGAGAAATCTTTATCTATGGACTTCCGTACCAACAATTTTCTACTCCATATCAGTTCATTTCCTAGTTCGAGAGTCTCCAAGATGGCTGTTTGTTCGCGGACGTAAGGACGAAGCTGTGTCTATACTGAAGAGTATTGCAACGGC
Organism: Salix dunnii; assembly: GCA_015731905.1. NCBI lineage: Eukaryota > Viridiplantae > Streptophyta > Magnoliopsida > Malpighiales > Salicaceae > Salix > Salix dunnii. Next base: position 12,429,460 of record CM027668.1, read on the forward strand.
TGGGAGTAGTGGCATACTCATGAGCTTCTCAAACTTGGAATTCGGGAAAGAGTCATGGAATGTCGATACTTATTCAGCAATCAAGATTCTCTTGAAGAAAAAGTGGGCTTGTAGAAGACTTCTGACAGTCATGGCAGTGGTATTTGGTATTGGATTGGTGTATTACGGCATGCCATTAGGCCTTGCAAATTTGTCATTCAATCTCTACCTGAGCGTCACATTCAATGCCTTGTCCGAGCTACCAGCCTCATTGGTGACATTCTTCCTCGTCGACAAGCTAAACAGAAAAGATTCGCTCCTCGTTTTCACTACTCTAAGTGGGGTTTGTAGCATCCTTTCAGTCGTGACGGGCGAGACATCTGCAAATCTACAGATGGGGCTGGAGCTGGTATCTTTTTTCAGTGCATGCACAGCATTCAACATCTCGTTGATATACACGCTAGAGCTATTTCCTACATGTGTGAGGAACTCGGCAATATCAATGGCTAGACAATCTCTCGTGTTCGGGGGCATGTTCAGTCCAGTTCTGGTGGCGGCTGGAAGTAGAAACAGGTTTCTGTCGTATGGGATATTTGGGATGGTGATAGGGATTTGTGGGCTGTTTGTGATATGCTTGCCAGAGACGAGGGGCAAAACAATCTGTGACACCATGGACGAAGAGGAGTACAATAGCACCAAGATTGATCTACCTGTAGCGGGCTGACTCGCATCCATCTGGAATTAAAATTGATTTTCGTCATGTTTGCTGGCTTAATGGTGCGGTAATTAATTACTAGTCGCCAGTATTATTTTTTTATTTTGAAAAGATAAAAATCTGTATCTTGCATGAGCACAGATGGTACTCTTGCAAGTGGCTACTGGTGAAATGATATTCTGTGCATTAATGGCAGGTGGTCTCTGAGAAGATTCCGCGTGTATTCTGTTCGTCAAGCAAACGGTCATTATTAAAATGGTTTTTGTCATATATGGAATAAAATATTACTGTTCTTGCATTATGACATGTCAAATCAAAACTTTTGGCTGGTAATTACAGAAAATTAGTGAGGATTGACGATTAAATACAGAATCTCACAGGAGAGTTTTAAAAGGTTGCGATTTTCTTTATATACTGAAGCTTATCTTCTCGACGAGCAGCCGCCACGTTGCCCAAAAAAACACCGCAACCTTCCCTTTTCTTATCTGCTTGCTTTCGTCATCCAGTCGACCAGTGACGAAAACTATAAAATATCTTCCGTGTGAAGGGCAGGGTTCCCGGTCAAACCTGCAATATAATCGTGGATAATTGACTTTCTTTATCGTTAGATTATTATTTAAAAATATCTTGAAATAGTATATTTTAGAAATTTTCTTAACACTAACATATTAAAAATATTTAAATATTTTATTTCATATATTTTAAAACAAAAAATATTTTAAAAATCATATTAAAAAAAAGTCACCACAAGGCAAGCAATGTAGAAATCATTTGATATAAAAATAGTAGTTGTTTTTCATTGTTTTGAAATATATTAATAATATTTTAAAAATAAATTTATCTTTAATATTAAAATTTCGAAAACCCTATAAAAATAATTAAAAAAAAAACAAATTTTATAGAAGTGTTCTCTAACAGCAAAAGTGCCGTGGGGAGAGGTGGAGAACGAAGAGTGTCATGAGGTCCACTAAACCTGGGTCGAAGCTTTTGCCTCGTTTCAAGTCCTCTGGATACACGGGCCTTGGTGTATTGGACCGTTATTTAATCTGCCACGGGCTTGCTCCGTATGTGGGCTTCCGCTTTCACATTTAAACTTATGCGATTAAGAATTTACACGGGCCTTGGTCTATTGGACCGTTATTTAATCTGCCACGGGCTTGTTCCGTATGTGGGCTTACGCTTTCAGGTTTAAACTTATTCGATTAAGAATTTGCACGGACTATATAATCTGAGGCCATGAATCTATTATTTACCACTCACATATCTAATATCTTAAATACAAATAATTTCACTAACTCTTCGATTTTGTTTCTATGATTGATCATGTCTGAAACCCTGGAATTTGTGGACTAGGAAAAATAACTTCCTTTAGTTCGTAAGTATAGATATTAAAGTCTCTAAGAGATGTGATTCTAATGAATAAAATATTTGAGATTTATATAATAAAACTCGAGTTTAAATCACGATATGTATTTTTATAAGAATTTGAGACAATTAAAATTTTATTTGCTCTTCTATATCAAAAATATATTTTTTAAAAAATAGATTTCCTAGAATAAAAAACAAATATAAATATTAAAATCAGACTTGAATGGTGAGCTAATCTAGTATGATGTTAAGTATCAATCGGTTTTATGTGAAAAAAATTACATTAAAAGTTTAAAAAATAATTTATATGCTATAAAAAAATATAAATATAAAGTGTAATGTATTTATTTCATATAAAAAATTTGAAACACAATTCATGTGTATTTATATCATATATATATATATATATAGTTATTTTACATCAGAAAATTAAAAAAAAAAATAGTGTATATGGACTAGTCACGTTTAATTATTTCACATTGAGAAATTAAAAAATAATATACGTATAAGATTATATATATATATATATATATATATCTGCGTGGGGACGCTAAAAATGCCTGCAGGACATGTGAAATATGTTCGTTGAAGGGTTGTGGATTAATTTAGTGCCGGTTACCCACAGTAGCATGTATATATGTAATGACAATTAAAATTATCAGAGCTTTTCATTAAATTATAAATTTATCCTTTCAAAGACAACTTTATCTGTTTGTATTCATTATTTTAGATTATTAGTTTTTTATTTATTTTATATACAGGAATCTAGATCTTATATATTTATTTATTTATTTATTTTATGTAGATCCTTGCGGTCACCTTTCAACCATATATTTTCCTTACTTATCAGAGTTTTTCTCCTTTTAGAAAAAGATCTAGTGGTTGTTTTTAGTTGAATATAGTATGTGTGCATGTATATACTCGATGAAAACATCTTAAATAAGTTTAAAAGGAATATGACATCATATAAAAAAATTTATGATTTATATAACAAGTTTTGAATTTAAATCAATATATATATTTTTTATAAAAATACAGTATAGTTATATTTTTATTTATAAATCTAAATCTATAAAGTATGTTTTTGAAAGATGAGTTTTCTGGGCTTGAAAAAAAAAAAAAACTAAGTGTTTTTGGGTTTTTATAAATAGAGAGTCTAGTGGTGTGAGTCCCTCTTGCATTATTTTCTGGTGACTCGGACTCATCTATGTGCCTAAAAGACAATAAACTCTTACATATATATTTTTTTCGAACTCAACTTTCACCTGACACCTCTCATTTTTCTAGTCCTGATAATTGAATCCCACCGTCACATATTATTTATTTATTCTGTTCTATTTAATTATGATATTGATCTGGAAACATTGGGTCCCACAAGTCTCATTGCTGTAATTAATGTTTACACATTTATTAAACATCATTTGATCTGTTGCCACGCAACTATTTTCCTCTAACCTTAACACGTAACCTGTCATTTTCTTATCTCGAACCAACCAAAATGTAAGTTTATATTTGGGACGAGGATAAACGAGGTGAGAAGTTGTCCGTTTAATTTTTACATTCCTTTTCCTGTACTGATGTTTGCGTACATAGGTCCGTTTAATTCTTATGCTACTTAGGCAAGCATAATGATATAAGTTTCCTGTTCCTTAGCCGATATAAGATAATGATATTATTAAAACCTTCTAAGTGACTGTCTTTAAATAGTTTTTTTTATTAAAAAAAAATCTCACGTTTTAGAAAAATAAATTTTATGAATCCAATAAATAAATAAATAAAACTTTAATTATTTTATATTTTTATAAAAAATACATATCATAATTTGAATTTAAAATTTATTATATTAATTTTTAATGTTTTATTATCACGCCGTGTATACATTACTAATAATATTTTTATGAGTAATCTCAGCAATGATACGCATGTGTCTATATTCATGAATCCTAGACTCGTCAAGAGTTATTATTTTAATAGAATCATACAAGGAGTCTTGTCATTTAAAAAGCATATCTTGAGAAGATTTGTTTTTTGTGCTTACAGACAAATTACCTTACAGTAGAAGTGGGATAATAACATCTTCCATATAAAACATAGTTTAAATGTTATAAGTGCTGTTAATTTTATTTATATTGCAAACTGTATATATGTTTGTAGAATACGACCCATCAAAGATTTTAAAAACTGTACTGGTTTTCATAGGAAATAATAAACTAATTTTCATTAGATGCCGTGCAGTTTTTTTAATCAATAAAAAAATAGTTTTCTCGTAGCAGCAGCGCTTGTACATCATAAATAGAGATTTCTCTGAAAATTGAGAAAAACATTAGTTATTTTGCCAAAAACCTGGCTTAGCGATGGGTTCTTACGATAAAATTCCAGGAAAAACTAAGATAGTAGCTGATGATCTGCTTTTAAAAAACAATGAACGAGCAAACAAAAAATTAGTTCTTCCTCTGCAAATCCCTCTCCCACTTCTTCATTTTACCATTAAATGCTGATCTTATACGTGCTGTGTATCATTTTTTTTGTTTGTTTTGGATTTAATAAAACCCCATTCTTCGAAAAATATATTTTGTGGTCCTAGATGAAAGAGTAAAATTTTGGTTATTTCAGACTCTTACAAGATATGTATATCCCAACTCGAACTAGTGATCTACTGTGCAGATCTCAAATCTCTTACTATCAAACCATGTTTTTGGGGTGTAGATCATTTTCGATAAAATCTCACAACTCTTTTTGAACCTTAAATTCTAAAAATTAAAAGCTTCAGTGGCATGTATGTCGATCTGGGTGTGATTGTTACATGCCAAACTGGTTCCATCAATGCACAATATTTGATTTAGTCTTAATTGTCGAAATCTTATACAGCTCGTAAAAGCAAACTAGTCAAGTCATTGAGGATTAACGTGACCAACTAGCTATATGTTAAAGTATAGAGGAGGCTGGTCTTTGAAGTGGAATCTTCTTTGTCCTCAGCCACACTTCATCTGCAAAGCTTTCTTGAGCACAAGGGTTGAAAAACTGTTATTTTTGCCTATAAACTAATGCACAGTCTATTCGTAATACATATATTCATGTTTAATACTATTTATTTGTCTGATTAAGCTCTGTTTGAAATTGCATTTTAAAAATAATTGTAATTTTTATTTTTATTTTTTACTTTAAATTAAAATTTACTTGATGTTTTTAGATATTTTCAAAAATAATTTTTTAAAAAATAAAAAAATATTTTAATATATTTATACATTTTCAAAAACAACTTCAAATACATTATCCAACATGCATAAGTTGCTTTCGAGGTTCTAGACCTCACTCCATGCACATCGCTGTTGATAAAATTGATTTCATCAATCGACTGCGAAAGGAGAGGATTTTATATATTAAAAAAGAAAATGATGACTAAGAAAACCATAAAACAGCATTCTTGCTGGTGTTATTTGCTTGGAAATATTGGTAAACATTGTTACAAGAAAAGCGTTTTAGAAAATCAGAGACCCATATCACGAATAATCAACGCCTACCAATCAAAGTTTCCATGACAGCCATATACATTTCTCGAGAACAATCAAGCCAGCTCTGCGTAACGTTGAAGATAGAATTCTGTGGGATTTGAGTCTTAGATGATGAATAATGTAAGAGATAAACTTGCAAACCAGCTAAGTTAATCCCTTAAGAAATCAATTGTATAGAGATCGATAATACGCTATAATAATTTCTTGTTGATGAATTGATGCACTATAAGTATTTTATGAATTCCTATTAGGGTTTGATAATCTAGTCAAGTTTCTTGGAAGATAGCTCGGTGACACAGCGAAGAGAGCATTTTTAGGACCACAGGAAGAAGTGTCGTGTATATGTTCTGTTCTGTTTTATTATTTTTTATGTGTGATAGGGATCACGGTCGGTTCATTTGAAGAGAACTTGTGTTGCAGGAAAACACTACTTAATACCAAAATAAATAAATTGGAGAAAAACGAAAAGATACTTAATCATTCATTTTTTATATATATTTTAAAAAAATTGATTGTGACTGTTGTGTAAGTTTTTTTTATTTAAAAATATATTAAAAAAATATTTTTAAACTTTTTAAAATTTGTTTTTTATATAAAGACATCAAAATAATTTAAAAACATCCTTAAAATCCCCCCCAAAAAAAAAACTGAATCGATTGCACTCGTCATATCCCATCAAGCTCGTAAAAAGGAAATACAAGATGGCAGGTAAAACATGAAAAAGAAGGATTCCACATATCAAAGCTCTCAACCAGTTAGGAAAATTAACCTAAAATAAAGGCATCACTATTGATGTACTATAGCGTTGTAACATTGAACGCACGACTGGAAACCATATTGGATTCCTAGTTTGGCTATAAGCTAGGGTTGTTTGTTTTTCATCACGTAGGACGGTGAACATTGCAGTGAAAACTCTATTTGTTTAAAAATGGAATATATATATAGATATATATTCCTTATAATTAATACTTTAAAACACACCAACTTTTTTTTTTAAAAAATAATAATACCAACACATAAAAAACAAAAAAAAATCAAATATTTTTAAAAATACAGTGGAAAAACCTACATAGGCAACAAATACTGGGAAAAAAAATAAAATATAGATTGTACAATGATATTAACGTTTGCTTGAGAAGTTGATGTTGGGTCTAGAAAAGCAAATTATAAGAAGAAAACATGTACCGCAGGGCATGTGGGTCGACTAGTAAGAGGGTCGTTCTAGCTTAACTAAGATCTCGTATTTAAGTTTTGGATATGCAGTTGCATTAAATTCTTGATAAAAAAAGCTTTGTTATTCTTGTAATCCCACCCGACTTGAATCTAGTTTAGTTAGAGCTGTGGATACCAGATTACTTGAAGAAAAAAAGAAAAAGAAAAAAACATGTTTTGTTCATTTTAGGTCTCCGTGAAAATGTAACGAGATGATGGAAGAGCGATGACCGGAGAGGAGAAGGACACCAACGCACTCAATTAGACGGAGGGGCCATGAGTGCCCCTTAAGTTTAAATCACAGCCCATTTCCGACTTCTAGGTTCTTTTGTTGAATTATTCGTCGTTTATTTTTTTGTCTTCTTAAGAAGTCAGTTAGATGGTAGAGATTAACATTTGAAAAATCAGACAATGAGCATCCACGTCGTTAGTACCGTAAACTGAACAATCAAAAGACACCTCCTCCTGCCTGCTGACTATTCTAACCAGATGAATTCCAACAAGTAACCATATATAATACCAGGCTGCTTGCCAGAGACACTTTAACTGCGGGTTCCGGAGTTTAATTAAAGTTATTTTTTAAATTGTTTTTATTTATAAAAAATATTAATATTTTTTTATTTTTAAAAATTTATTTTTGACATTAATATATGAAAATGATTTAAAAATATTTTTAATTTAAAATAAAAAGCTTTTATCATAACGTAAATTCAAAACTGAGTTTTTATTTATATAAAAAATAATAATTCAATTAACCAAATCCAAACCACGGCTCGATTTATCGATCAGTCTACAGACTAGGAATTGCATGGACCGCTGATTGATCTCCCAAAATGTGTTAGCGAAGCTCATTTAAATGGACTGCAGTCCACACTAGATGTCCTGCACATTGCTTTGCCACCTGGCAGGAAATTGATGTACTTGTCAGTCACCGTATTTTCTTTCCCTCCACCTTAGCTTGTTATTACCGCAGAATAGGGTAGATGTAAAAACAGGGCGTGCCTAGCTAACTAAAAAAAAAAAATCCCGTGTGCGGGGGGCTACATACTAGTAGCAGCCAAACATAGATATAAAACGAGGTCTTTCAGGGGAGAGGAGTGGTGAGATTACCTCCTCAACATTTTATAGATGTTGGGGTAGCTAGCTAGTTGAAGGATGCAGGAGTAGCTAGCTAGTTGAATCAGCTGAAAAAGGGAGTGGAGAATATACAGAGATGGGCCACAGGTGCTGCAACAAACAGAAAGTTAAAAGAGGGTTGTGGTCTCCTGAAGAAGATGAGAAGCTTGTCGAATATATCACCACTCGTGATCATGGAAGCTGGAGCTCTGTCCCTAAATCTGCAGGTATACATGAGCGCGCGCGCGCGTTATTTTTGCTTGCATTAGGAATCAAAATCAAGCGACCTGATCTGTTTTTGACGCGAAATTGCTTTGTACTTGCAGGTTTAAAAAGGTGTGGAAAGAGTTGCCGGTTGAGGTGGCTCAACTATTTGAGACCAGAGCTCAAGAGGGGTTCCTTCTCTGCCCTAGAAGAACAGGTCATCATAGATGTTCATAGAATTTTGGGCAACAGGTAAGGATTATTCGAGTCTAATTAAATAAGGAAGTGTATAAAAAGGTAGAAAATAAATAAATAAAACACTGTTTCTAACAATGGGGAAAGTAGTCTAATTATATATTTTTTCACTGCATTATGATTACAAGCTAGAACTTCATACTTGTAACAGATGGGCTCAGATATCAAAACATCTACCAGGAAGGACAGATAACGAGGTGAAGAATTTCTGGAACTCGAGCTTAAAGAAAAAACTCATGGCACAAGGCTTGGACCCGAAAACTCATAACTTGATTCCTTCTCGTCAGAGGGCAGTTAACAAGGTTGCATGCAACATATCACCATCTAACCACGAACCCTTTTCAATTATCTCCCATGATTCAAAGATGAAAGATGTTTCCTTGGAGATAATAAACCCTCCTATTCTAGCCCTAGTTTCCCCTAATAATCCTTCTAATTGCAGCACTCAGCCTCCATTTTTTCAAACAACAACGAGCTTACCCTTGCCTAAATCTTGTTACGATAACCCTGGTGTCATTTGGAATGCAAATTCTCAAAATTCTCATGATTCTTCCCCTTTCACCTGCGTGTCATCCATTGAGAACTCACTCGCTTCCTCTTCATCTTCGTCTTCAGCGAACCCAACTGGGTTTGGTCTCGTAGATGAAAACTGCTTTTGGAGTTGTAGTAATATTGTCGAGCCCTTTGAAGCGGCAAAAATATTCGAAAGTATGCCGTCGCAAGATCAAGAAAACCAGCTGAACAAGATCTGTGACACGAAAATCGTTGATAAGAATAAAGGAGTTCATGACAATATGGAAGCTTCATTCGACACCTCTAGCTATGATCTTGGGTTGGTCGACTCCACATTATTTCCTGGTTCAATGTGTCATGATCTTAGCTCCATGGATGATCTTGCATGGGACTTTTAGGCCTCCATATGCGTGTATGTACACCTAATTCTAATAGATAGCTAGTTTTGCTGAGGCTGTGCATCCCAAATATTTGAAAGGAAAAATTGTTCTTAAAATAATACAATAAGAACATAAACAAAAAAATAAACTTGTGAGTGTCAACAGAAAATGTTTTTTATTGTTCGATTCAATTCTATACGTACTAGTATACTATTTCTTCTTTATTCATCATTATTATATAATAAAGTTTGTTACATAAACACGATGAATATATTTATATATATATATATATATATATATATATCTATATATATATATATATATATATATATATATATATATATATATATCTTTTGTTTATAGAAAATAAGGTATGCTTTTCAATGTAGAATAAATAACTACTAAAATAGTTTTATTCTTTAAAAAAGAAAGCTTCCATTTCTTTCTAAAATTTCGGGAGTGAAGTTATTTATATATATTGAAAAAAATAACTTATTTTCTATAAACAAAAGATATAAATAAATATCTGATGTAGATATACGGACTTAGATAAAAACTTTGAACATAATCACACCTTAATTTTAAATGAAAACTTTAGCATCATTGTATATATAAGGGTGAATTTTGATTTTCCGTAGGTTATCTTAATTTTACCACAAAACTTTGATTTATTTCAATTAGATCCCATATCTTATATTTTTATTCCAATTAACCCCTGTATCTTTCAGTTGCTCTAATTTTCTTGCTCCATCTATTTCTGTAACAAGTTTAAAATTTTATATTCATCCTTGATAATTATTCAATATAATCGTCGACAAGGTAAAGAAAAAATAATCGAATTGGAATCAGCGATAATAATAATATATATAGACATCCACATATATTTTAAAACAAATATATACAAGTGAGTTGGTTAGTTAATTTTGAAAATAAATCTCAAACCGTACAAGCTTCAGTTAGCAGCACCGTTTTTTTTTTTTTTTGCTGTCAATACTATATTTAAATGAAAATCAAGATTCAAATTAATTTAATTCTGTTTCAAAACCTTCTCCAGTCTAATTCCTCTCAGCTAACATGTCCCCATATTTATTTGATTTTATTATTAAATATCACATTTTATATGGGCAAATAATCACGCTCTAGGTATACGAGAGACTGTATACGGTGAGAATGATGGTTGATATTTTATATTAAAAAATATTTTTTATTATATTTTATTTATGTGAAATTTAATCTTGTATTGTCAAAGGGTCGTCAGACAGTGTTAATGAAAAAAAAGAAAAAAAACATTTTTCTTATTTACATTTAGCATCCGTTATCGGTTCTTATCACCTAACCCGTGATGATTGTGGTGCCGCAGTTACCACCCTGGCCCAAACTAACCCAGCCTTATAAAGCCCATTAGCTCATAAATTTGATCTGGCCCATATAACTTTCTTTCTTTTCTGGTTCCATAGGCTTGTAGGCGGAAGCGGTCGGAATGGGCCATGGCCCATGGGACTCTACACGCAGCCTCCGTCCCCATCCACACAAATCTTGCTCCTCTGACCTGGGGCGATGACCATTCATTTTATTTCTGTTCATTTTCTCGAAATACCGCTTGGATTTTCGAAATTACATTTCTAGGTGAGAGAAAACACTGAGCACTCTTATAATTTGCTCTGAATTTCTCCATCATGTTTTTTTCACCAGACAACATTATCAAATATTTGAGAAAATACAAAACCAGAAATGCCCCTGATTTTATGGTTTATTTACTGTCCCTTCAGTGTGCCTATCTGGTACCATTCTGGTGAAATTGTGGGGCAGAAATGAAAAAAATTCCTGCATAAGAAAATAGAGACTGAGACAGAATATAAAAGAGAAAAGAAAATGGAAAATAAAAAATTGCTCAGACATGGATGAAATAACGAAATCGTTTTTTGTGCCGTCATTGTAATTACCTACATTTTGAAGGACCGGAATTTTGTCGGTGAAAACATAATCTATCCATTAGAATTGCGGGCCTTCGATTTGTTATTCCTTGGGCTTAAAATGGGCTTCATATTGTCAAGCCCTACGGGCCAGTTTCTTCCCTTCACCCTCACTCAAAAAGAACAACAGCATCTCGCTGAACAAAAATAGAATTTCTGTTAAAGAATGATGAGGTTGAATTAGAGACCAAACAGTCTTGATTTTCTTGCTATTCTCATGTGGTATTTCTATGCCTTAAAACTATATTCTTCTTCTCAAACTAGGACCAGGTTTTTGCCAATTTAAAAGTGCTCCAACCCAGGCTTTTTCCCTCCCGGAGAGATCAACTAGACCGTAGCTGAATCAGCTGAGTGCGTGCATCCCTTTTATCTTGTGTGCCTTTTACTTTGGCAGAAACAGTTGGTTATGTAATTCCACAGTGAAACGGAGACACGAGTTTCCTTTTCCAATCTCTTTTCAAATATTGGCCCAGAAGTTTCAATAATTCCATGGAAAAAAAAAAAACAGAAAAGGAAATGATCTTGTAGCCAAAGCCTGATCATGTGGTTGGCAAAATAATCCCCATTTTTTTTTTATATATATATATATATAGCCCATCACAATATATCCTACCTTGGAGTCAAATGAATTTTAGTAGTGATACAATAAGGAACATTTCTTAAAAAAAAATATAAATCTTTGTTACTTTGTGGTCATCCTAATTGGTGGCTCTTAGTATTGCGAGGGGAGTGCAGTATTGGAGTTGTCTTGAGAGTAACATAAATAGAAAATTTCTTCAAATGTCCCGTTCATGCAATCCCTGTACATCATGGAGTCATCAATTATTTCAGACTTTGATGGCTCCGTGCCCTCGGTGATGCCAATCTGCGGGAAATCCTTTAGTTCTAAAGGTGGGAACGGAAATTGATCCTGCAAGCTCGAGCAGTTTGGCATCTGCAAATCCTGCATCCGCAATATGTTGTGTGAATAATAATCGGCCGGTCTCACACCCAGAAAGAGAGAGAATTCAGCGGGGAGGTGGAAAAAGCAACTCCAACTCGTTATTGTTGAATAATTAAGTTAAAAGTCGTTAAGCATACAGCAACATGTTTTGAAATGGAGATGATTTCAAAATGTGTTTCAAGAGGGGGAACATGTGCATTGGAAGTAGTGGTATTTGTGGTGTCACATATAGTAGACCCAGAGAGAAAAATCAGGAAGAAAGATGTTTGAACTTTGAATTATGTTCGAGTCAGTCAAAAGAAGTCATTGAAGATGGTGAAAGGAAAGCTAGTTGGAGTCAGTGAGAGAGATTTTTAGAAGGAAGCTTTAGGAAAAGACAGGGAGTTTCATGGCTTCCAACTTTTGCTGCTTTCAACTTAAGATCAAAAGAAAGAAAAAAAACTCAAAGGGCTTGTGTCGTGGGCCATTCCCACCACATGCTGGCCCGAGGATTGTACTTTCATTCTCTGCGTGAAGCACAACCACGTGGTATTTTCCCTGGTGTGAACATGAAGGTATTGCAACAGGGCAGAATATCGATGGAAATATGGTATTCGCAAAGGAGATGATCAGAAAAGGATGGCTTGAAGAAGATGATTACTGCATGTGTATCTAGCGTGGCCCATGCCATCAATGGCTTGATGTTTTTCTACTATCTTTCCATGTCACACCCATTTAGACATATTCTATATGCAGTTCCCTATATATTTATTATTATTAATTACTATTTTTTGGACCGACATTAACTTTTTATCAGAAGATCATCAAGCCATCAAAAAACTAAACCACCGTGTAAAAGGAACCTTGTTTAATGAGCCAGAATTATTGTCATAAAAAATAACAGTACCTGAATTAGATTTGACGAGAAATCCACGCCCATTGAATAAAGGCTAGCTGAACTAATGGCTTCATCGGAGGGAAACGGAGCTTGTAAATCATCGGGTATCGCAGTTTCAATCGGAGTCCCTTGAGTTACATCCGAGGAAGATGTTTCGGATGGAAATTTACAGTAACCATTGTTGAAGTTTTCATCTCGATGATGAGCATCATCTCTCCCTTTAGAACTTTCAATGCCGCTAACTGTGTCGTCCCCTGATAATTGCACTTCTGATACCAACGCCGCATCCTTCTCCTGATCATTTCCATTATTTTCTTCTTTCGTTTTTGGAATATGTATCGTTTTCTTGAAAACACGGCATAATGCATAGGAATCCTGTGGTGCGCGCAAGAACAGCCAGAACTTGTTAAAGAGGCATGCATTGTACAAAGATCTGTAAAAGCAAGATCACAAAGAGCAGAAAAGGGAACAAGAAACCAGGCAAAGATAGCGCAAGTACAGGTAAAGTCACGAAACAAAGACTCTTTCATCATCATATATGCTGATGATAAGGTATTCTTTATTAAAGAGAGATAGCATTTAATTAGTAGGAAAAGGAAGATCTAAAAATGATATGTTGGTGTACAAAAACAAGAGCAAATGTGACAAGATCTCTGCTCTACATGTGTTTGCATATCTATCATATAAAGAAGCATAATCCATTATGATTTTCCCTCGCTTGACCACAGAAAGTCCTGGTTTAATTTTGAACTGTACTGCTGCTCCCTGTATATAATATGCTCTTAAAAATATTAATTTTTTTCTAAGTCATTTAATTATTTGAGCTGAAATTAAGAAGCTACTTGGAGTAGTAGAACTAACACTAACATTAATTAATTTGACATGTATGGACCACACCGATCAATTCCATGCATCTGAATGATAAACATAACCCCTAAAAATAAGCACTCTCAATTACATCCATATGCCACTGCTACTAGCTAGCTAGGGTTTCCTGCGAGACCAAGAACTCTGATCTTGCAGCCGCGTGTGAATCCTATTGAAAGCTCATCACAATCTTCTACACAATAATGACAATAAAACACGGTTGTTTTTTTGTAAACCCTAATTAATAGCCACCAAAAACCACCAGATCGATGGGGCAGGTCCAACTTCACCATGATATTGCATGGCTCATTGTCATAATTAATTCACCAACATGATATTTCTGGACAGAATTAATTATGTAAAGGGTTAAATTTGTGTCCCTGCTTGATTAAACTTCTGTACATGCATAAAAAAAAAAATCGTGCCGTAATTAAGTACAATATATACCTTTAAACTTGATGATGCAGAGCCACACAATGAGTCGATCAAGCGATACTCGTGCATTACCCAGTTGGTTCTAATGCCATGGGGAGCTCGACCTTTATAGTACACCAATGTCTTCTTCATGCCAACCGGCCGCTTCTGCGAGTTCACTGGTCTGTCTTTCCCTGTGGCTTTCCAGTAACCAGCTTTTGTTGCCCTGTTCGTTCTCGAACCATTCGGGTACTTCCTGTCCCTGGGGCTTAAAAAATACCACTCCAAATCCTTGCTCGGTAAAAACGACTTATCTGTTGATCGAATCATCACAGAAAAAAGAAGAAGAAAAGTTGTCAGGTGCATATATGGGGTGATGCTGAATAATATTGATGTGGGTATGGCAGCAAATTACATCTGTAAAGCATTTACCTGGCAAGTCCCATGGCTCACATTTATAGAGATCCACCTCCGGGATGATCTCAAGCTCAACTGTGCGGCCGTTGATTTTTCTATCAAGATAGTAAACAACGAGCTCTTCATCAGTTGGATGGAACCTGAATCCAGGAGGGAGGCTCACGGGCGCCATTGCTGCTATGGCAGTAATTACAGAGAGGTGGCGGGGGAGCGAGGGGAGAGCGCCCAGCTGATCGAGAACGTCTGGATCGAGGATATCATGTTAGTACTAATATAGGCAACCGTTTTGTTATGACAGAGATGGTTGCATTAATTAGCCCTTCAACTTCTCTGTGTATTACGTTGCTGCCATTCACTCAAGAGACCTGACATCTTTAATTAATTCCCCTGTCCCTTCCTTGCTACACCTATTTAGTTAATTTATAAGAGGAATATTGTGGTGTGAAAAGAATGGTTAGATTAGGTATTTACATTTGATAAAATGAATTTGGGACACGACACAACAGGTCCTTCGACTTTTGAGGATTCTGTGTGAAAACCATCGGGGAGGATAAGGAGCTTCCCTGCTTTTGTCTGCTCACAAACTGGCAAAAATCAGAGGAGCCCTCGAACGAATGTGGGGCCAGCTGAACCGTCCATACCCTACGACACGCAATACCAGGCCTCCCCTTCTTATTTTAAAAATATACCACTGTATTATAATGACTTGTATTTCTTTTTTTTCTTTCATGAATGTGTTTTTATATAGTTTTGATATATTAATATTAAAAAGCATAGAAATATTCTAATATATTTATAAACACAAGACATTTTAAATACAACCACATCGTAATAATAAAAAAGAGAGGGTGGCAATCAGTTAGTAGCGTAAAAGAATCTGATCGGGAACAGGATGATCATGTGCCATTTACCATAAAGCAACGTGATGACCAACTCATGTTCTCGGCTGCCTTGGATGCATACAGTGAGATGGTGTGTTTCTTGAAACGTTGATTTCTTTCTTTTTTATTTTTTATTTTATTTAATCGATGATTTTTTTAATTGTAATCTTAAATCTCTCGAGTGGTGTAGCTGGAAACTGTGATATATTCAGCCGTAAAATCTCTCTTAAAACTGTAATGAAATGGATGGTTATGATCTTTAATAATTTATCATAAGAAAAAGTCCACTAATCAATTCTTAAAAGATGCCAATTCTCTCATTGAAAGGCAAAAGTATATATATATATATATAGTCTAAATATGATGTGTGTATTAGTTATGCAATTTAGGCACTATATATATTGTGCTGTGCTGCATGTATATACATTTTATAGGTGTTAATTATATAATTAATGAATTCACACTTGTAGTAAAAAATAAGATTAATTAATCATGGTTTTCTTTATGCATCCTCGTTAACAATTAACAATTGTGATTATTTTTTTAATTTTGACGGTCCAAATGTGAATGGCTTCTATTTAATGTAAATTTGACGGGCCATGAGATGGGCCCGTTTGAAATTTCCCTTCCCTTCTTTTATTTCCAGATAGAAAGGAACACTTTTATCATCCAGCAGTTGCTGATGAACTGAAGGGGGTCGCAATCACCATCTGAGAAATCTACCTGGCACACCGTCACAGCCTAGAGCCCTAGACTCTCTTTTTCTTTTTGTATTTTTCGCTTTCTTTTCCTGCCATCCAAACGACTTGTCCTTTATTGTTCTATTCTGTTTCATTGCCCCTTCCCTTTGATTCCTCTCCTTACCTTAAAATATCATTTCCATATGAATAAAGACACTCTTCGTACTTTAATGATTACAGACCCAAAATCTTTGACTGCTGCTGGTCTCTCTCTTTTCTCTCACGCGCCACCGCAATATTATCGATCGATGCGCTCCTATGTACCAGCTATTCCCCCATTGATGCAGAAGCGTCATCAAAATATACAGCGCGAGGGTACGTTCTGCATGCATGTACACTTTTAACTCCACAGCTAATCATTTAAAGCACATCAAAACCACATATGATCGAAGCTATTTCTTCCGATCGACCGTAAAATCGTTCGTGATAGGTAGCTGCGCTCACACCAGCTAATTAAGATGACCAGACCCGAATGACCCTCTAGTTTTGAAGCCCACCGGGCAATATTTAGAGAGCACAACGGGCCGGAGAAAACAAGCTGGTAGTATATATTTATCAAAACGGAAGTTACTAAATTTGTTAATTTAGTGTTCCTTTCTTCTGTTTGGATGAGTCTTTATGGTCGTTACGCTCAAAGGTGGATGTAATTTGAATTAATTTCTGTGCAGGCTAATTAATTACATTGAGAAAGAGAGAGGTGTGGGGTTTCAAGGGTTTGCCGAAAGATCCTTTTACATTCTTTACTAGCTTGCCGCACTCCACAATATTATTCACCACGTATTGTAGCACAGAGATAGTAGTAGCCAGCTTCACCCTGTATATGAATTAACATGCATGAAGAAGAAGCTTTGGACTAGCATAAAAGAGATTCCGAATTCTTCTTTTTCACCAATGGGATTGCAAAAACATGGCAGCTAGCTAGACGCTCCTACTTGTAAAAGAAAAGGGAAAAGCAACTTGATCCACAAAGCTCGAACTAGAAGTAGTACCCACATTTTGATTCTCCTATTCAGTTACATAACTTCCGTTCTTTATTAATATAGCTGTGTTCTTTATTTTAGTTAATTTTTCCTTTCTCAAGAGTGATAGACACTGGTGGTGTTATTCTGTTAAATGGGCTCTAAAGCCATGCAACCTTTCACACGATCTGAGTGAAATAAAGCAATGGAAAACACAAGGGATCATGCATGGATCGATGCCTGGGTGTGATCGATGTATGGATCAATTAACGTCACTGTAGATCGATGGCACGTAGTTAGCTATCCATAAAGAAGAAAAAGAGAAAGAGATTCTAAAATGTCGGCTCTATATCTAGATGCCATTTTTAGTCTGTGCATGCAAAAGACAAATGCTCAGATTCTTCTTCCATTACACGTAACATATATGAGGTGTAGCTTTCATACATGGCATTGCTGCTGGGTTGCCTACAGTTCCTGAGGGCACGAATGTCATTTGGACATTAGTTTCTAACTTGGCAATAGCTTTGAAAGCATCGTGATGACCTCCTCGTCCATCCTTTTCTCCCATGCCCAGGAGCAGCCCTTTGCTAAACCTGGAGGTCCTGGACCACGCATGTCACTGATGGGATTTGGAAGGGACCATTTTCATTCTTCCATGAGAAGCAGCAGTTTCCAGTCAAGAAAGAATATATTTGGCGAATGGACAAGCAATCTAGTCAATGTGATGGTCTCTAGCTAGTAACTATAATGAGAGGCTAGCTAGCTACTCTAAAAATCTGATCATTCTCGGATTGTAGCTAGCTATTTTGTAGCGGAAGAATTAATCCCCGACAAACAAAATATATTATGAGATGTAAAAAATAATTTTTAAAAAATAAAATAATTTTAATATATTTTTGAAGTTATTTGATTTGAAAAGTAATTCCACCTATATTTTCAAACATGTTTTTATTGTTATATTAGAATTGTGTTTTGAAAATATTTTTAAATGAAATTTCAAAAATATAAATTTTTATTTAAACTATTTATTTTTTGATGTGTTAATGTTAAAAAAAAAATTAAAAAATAAAATATTATTATTCTAATATATTTTAAATAAAAAATACTTTAAAAAATAATTTTAATTAAGCTGCTGATCTTTATACATTTTAAATGTTGTGGTCTTCTAATCCATTTCTTATCAACCATTGGATTTCAAAATATTTATCAGAATTCACAACAAAAAATACCAGAACTAGTAATTTCATATTTATTTCTTTTTTAAGTCTATTTTAAATAAACAAAGAGATACACTCATGTATTTTATCATTATTGATGGATCATATATTTTATATTTCTTTTCCTCTTATTATATATATATATATATATTAGGTTATGGAAAGTAATTAACAGATAAATAAGTATTTACGAGTGTAGTGGTAATTTTTTTTAAATATTTTTTGTTTGATAATACAATCAAATAATATTATTTCCTATTTTTTATTACTAAAAATAGTATTAGCTCATAAAAAAATTGAAAAAAGAATAAGTTTTTAAAAAAATGCAATTCAAACTTCGTCATTAAAGTGATTTTATCATCCAATAATCCTGGCCCACATTGCCATGTTTGCTGTCCTTTATACAGTGCCCAAAAATACAAAGAAAAAAATCTGGCCCAAACTAAATTACGCTTTATTCACTCGTCTGGGCCTCTCTATCTTCGCTTCGAACTGCAAGGGCGAGCCCCAGATAGAATTACTCGTTAAGTGGGGTAAAGCTTCGCCCAGTCGAACTCGGACTGAGAGAGGGGGTGGAAGATGTCGATACTGTGGGAGAAGAGCGAGGCCTGGAGGTGGATAGTGAGGAAGACAAGAGACTCAAAGCCATTCTTCTTCACATTCGCTACAGTATGCGGTGTCGTTCCAGGTGTGATTGGGTATTTCGTGATGCAAACCACCAACTCCAGCAACCCCGAGCTCGAAGCCCGCCTCCGTCAGAACGCCCGTCCCGATTCCCTTGTACGTACGTTATATATATCTTGAATCACCATTAATTCTCTCCATAAAAACGTTTGATATGCAGATTTTTGGGCATGGCCCACTGTTTTTTATTAATGACATTTTAATTCCCAATTCTTCTGTTAAGTCGGTTATTTTAAGAATCTGACTCTGACTCTGATGCTATATTTACAAGTAGTTTAGCATCGAATGCTAGAAAATAGTATATGAAAAGTATGTTAATCATTCATTGATATCAAGAGGAATAATGGAGGGGGGCAAAGTTTTCTGAGGGAGGGGTACCACAATTAGCATAAAGTTGCAAACTAGTCACTGGAAACTTTTCATCTTGGTTAAGCTTCCAAATTTCAATATATGGCAGATGGATTTCACAGCTAAGGCCACTTCTAACTGAATTCATCGTTTGGTAATCACAGGAATGAAAATGCATTGCAGTGACCTCAGAGCAGCTGCTCTAGATATTTAGGCTAGTTGCTCTCTAGTTTCTGTCTCATATCCTAGAGGTACATTGCCCCAAAATCTTGGATCATGGTTAAACAATCTTAAACTCCTTTATCCTTACTTCAATTTAAGCAATGTTAGACCTATTATTTGTGATGAATTCATATGGTTGAACTTGATTTTAAGTAGCCTCGACATTGAAACGGTTGTTTTTATTTTAATAAGTGAGTTTAATTCTACTGTGATTGTATAAAGCCTTCTCATCTTCAAATGCAAGTACTTGTTGACAACTTTTGCTTGCTCGACTTTCTCAATCAGTTGATGGGTAGAGTTAATCGAGAGAGACTAGCAGAATACCTTGGCGAGCTGCAGCGGAAAGAGGATACAAACGATCGATATGTAGCTGCTCTTAGAGGGGAGACATTTACAAGAAACCCATATGTAAGAATTCAGCCAATACCCAAGCAGAATAGCACTGAAGCTGACAGGGGGCAGAAACTTGATAACGATCAAAAGAAGCAGATTATTTGATGGTTCTCGCTGATGTGCCACTTTCTATATTTGGTATATTAATGTCATGGCTGCGCAAGAAATGCAAAATGGTCCCTTTTCTTCTTGTCACGCAACAGCTTGTATGCAGCCTGTGTTTTATTTGGAATATTTCTGCTTTGGTTTGTTTTTTTTATTCCTGCCCAGGATGACAACAGTGTATTTCATATTTTAATGTTTCTGATTTGCATCTGGTTTTGCATCTTGGACCCAAAATGCTTCTCAGCTATTTGCAGTTTGTTGGTAGTTCATGAAAAAGATGATGTTAGTGCCGAGGCTTGATTCCAGGCCTGGCTTTCGAAGCTTGGAAAGAAGTGACATGTTTTAATTTCAAAGTTTAATTTCGGCAAGGAAGTTGAGTGAAACAGATATTCATACAGCTTTAGGCTAAAGCATCCGGGCACATTCTGAACTTTGGGTCAATAACGAGCAGGTGTTTTCATAGTTGTTAAATTTACGAGTTAATTTATAAAATTATAAAATTATATGATTTTATAAATTAACTAAATATAATTTGTCAAATCAGGTTAAAAAATCAATTCTACTCGGAAAAAAAGAAGCTAAAATCGGATCAGATCAATTCAATTTTATCATCATTTTCAATTCTTGTTGCTTGACTTGCGACTGCCAATGCCTTCATGTTTTAGCCTCTGAAATCTGCGCCAACAACCCACACCCATGCCCTGCCACACCTCTAGCTAAGCCCCCCCTAGGCCTGGGTTAGCCCAGGCCCCTTTCTCTCTCTTTTTAAATGGTTTGAAAAATTAAAATCGTACCTGAATTTTTCCGTACAAAAATCGTAAAATCACAACTAAAATCGTGTAGATAGAAAAATCGTAAAATCGTAAGTAAAATATTTATGAATACAATATATCATAATTATAGTCATAGAACTTTATTAGTTGAGGTTCAAACATTATTTAATATATATATATATATATCTTTCTCAATGATGATTATTCAACAACAAACACACAATTAACTACCAAATAATGAGTTTCAACACCAATTAACATTAACAAAAACAACACGAGATATATAACAAACATGAATAACATAAAATTACACTTAATAGGTCACCACACAAAAAATATAATTAAAATTTATTTTTTTATTAAAAAAATAGTGTGCTAAAATACAAGATAAATAATCATATTTATGGTGATCAAATACTACATGAAACTTATATGCTAAATAGTCCCAAATCTTAATAGAAAAAAAATAAAATTATCATGTATGTTGTTTACCTTTTCAAATCTAATGAGAAAACATATATTTTTTCCCCCTAAAAATTCATCTACATCATTTATTATGAGGTATTTGTGAGTGCCATAATTTTTATTTTTTAAAATATTTTTCATTTAGAAATGCATTAATTTTATTTTTAAAAAAAGTTATTTTAATACCAACACATCAAAACAATTTAAATACATTAATTAATTTTAAGAAAATAACTTAATTTTTCATAAAATGTGTTTTCAAACATGGTGCCATGCAAACTTTTATATGTATTACTTTAACATGCAAATACATGTTCAGAACATTTTATATATAAAAAATTCACCAGTATTTAATACTTTACAGTTGAAAATTCGTTTCTTATTTACAACTGACAAGTCCCAAGCAAAGTGGAACTTTCTCGAACTCACCTACCTCACTCTCACTTTCTTAAATAAAATAAAATGAAAACGCTTCTCTTGCCGACGATTCATTCCAGCACGGCGTCTTCAACGACGGTGGGACCATACCCTCCTCTCATACAGCACCTAAGTCACCGAGCGTAAAATCGTACGATTTTGCGAGTTAACTCGCGATTTTAACAACCATGCATGCCCCCCTCTCTCTCTTTTTAAATGGTTTGAAAAATTATTGTTATAGTTTGAAAATGGTATAAATTGTTTGAAAAATTATTATTATGGTTTGAAAATCAAAATTTTGAGATGCATGAAAAGACTATTTCTTAAATAATAAAAATTTATTGATTGAAATGTTAAATATTAAATTTATATTAAGAATTTTTGATAAAAATAAATTTTCTAGTTTTTACTTTAAATTAAATTTTTTTGGTGTTTTATAAATTATTTTCATGTGCGGATGCTGAAATAATTTGTTGAAGTTGGAGCTAATATTAATAATATTTGTGTTAATACCAGTATTAGTACTAATAATCATTTCGATAATGATATTATTAATGCAAGTCTTAAAAATAACGAGTGATATGAAAATGAGATTGATTTTAGTTTACATTACATGCCAGCTGAATATTTATTTTAAATTTGTTGGTTTTTACCTAACAAAATTTTATAAACATAATTGTTTTATAATATATTTTTAAGTTATTTTAAATCATGTATGAATCTTAACTAATGAAATTGTGTCAAATTAGCTATAATTATATTGTATTGTATTCAAAAATATTTTAATTAAGATTTTATGATTTTTCTACCTAAATAATTTTAGTTGTGATTTTATAATTTTTATACGGAAAATTTCAT
Organism: Salix dunnii; assembly: GCA_015731905.1. Taxonomy (NCBI): domain Eukaryota; kingdom Viridiplantae; phylum Streptophyta; class Magnoliopsida; order Malpighiales; family Salicaceae; genus Salix; species Salix dunnii. Next base: position 12,452,267 of record CM027668.1, read on the forward strand.
GTATAATTTTTCATGTTATGTTAAAATCACGATTTTAACAACACTGAGTGTTTTTCTTTTTAGAAAACCTCCTGCAACCCCTTGAATTGCAGATGATCCAGGGGGCTAGCTCCAGTAATGGATTTGAGGAGGTCAAAGCCGTGCAGGGGTGGCTTTTGACATGGGGAATCGCTTCCCAGTGCTGTAAATAATATTCTAAATTTATGAGGGATGAAGTGATTCCGCAAGCTAAATTTTTCAGCATTGCAAATATACATCATTCTCAACCGAAAAAAGAAGTCCTGCATCAAATTTAGAAACAGAACAATATACAGAGCAGAGAAATCTAACTCTGCCTTCACACTCGAACACGCGCTCATGCGCTTACACAAACAGACATTGAAAGCGAACAAGACAACCATATGTACAGTTCAAGACACCATTTCCTTGATCCAGATGTTAAGCATACAGCCTGATACGACTGGTGATTGACTGGCGGCAGATAGGGCAGTTGGATACTCTTGATCCACAGTCTCTACAAGTCTACAACCAATCAACGGTATTAGTATCGGTGATCTCCAATTTGATATTGAGTTTTTAAAATATTTTAATAAAAAAATTGAATTTAAATTTTAGTTTGAATTAAAAATTTTATTTTTTTTATATTATTTTTGTGTTAATGTTAAAAATAAATTTTTAAAATTAAAATAATATTATTTTTATATTTTTATATGGCAATGTTTAGGTGGCAGCTCACCATGTGCCCACAGCCAAAGGCCAAGTCCTTTCCGTTAGTCAGGCAAATAGGGCAGGCCTGTGATCAAAATGGAAGATTGAAAAACAAATATTTCAAAGTTATAAATTATCGACGAGCTACAATGTTCCAGACAAAGAGACAGAATTACACGAGATTATTTTCAAACCTGGGTTCTTTCATCGACGACAGGAGAAGAAACATGGGATGGTTCACGATCTAGCACTGGACGACGGGAATAAGGAACTGGAGGAGGGCGCGGTACTATTGTCTTTGCTCGTCCCGAAGAACGTCTTTTCTCCAAAAGCCATTTGAATGCATGTGACAACACGTAAGAACAAGTGGATGGTATGCAGAAAAAAGTGGTCAGTGCATTAGGATGCTGGGAAACGTAAAAATGGAAACCCTTCCATTGCTGTTTTCTCATTCAAAGTGAAAGGACAAGCAACCAATTTTATTCATACCCAGATTCAAAACTAAGACGTGCTGACCAGTTTTAGAATTGGCTCCACTGCAGATGGTTTTTTTATTTTTAAATTTTCAAATGCTGGCAATGCTTTAGTGTGGAGCAGTGAATAAACAAGTTTATCAACCTACCCGATAATACAAAGCTCACCAGCTGCTTTATACTGGAGGGGAATCTCCATCAGAGCAGCTAGAGCAAAAGCAGTTTCTTTCTCGGAGATAGTTGTGTTTTTTGACATTATTGCAGTGAAATTAACGAACTGCACACAATACAGAAACATGTTGATAAAGTGCTAATATGTATAATTTATTAAATAAGAAAGTTGGATGGAAATCGAGCTTAACATTCATTTTGTTATCACTATACCTGAAAATTGTCAAATTCACGAGCTGGGATTCTGTCATCAAATCTCTGCATGTCTTCCCATGGTCCATCACCAACTCCAACAAGAATTATTGAAAGCGGGTATGAACTGGTTAAGAATATCATAAGGTTACACATTGTAATAGCTTTTCATAAAAGAAATGGCAACACATTTCAGTATAAACACGACGCCATTTTCTGGCATAGTTAAAATCTGATGATTGATGTCATTAGATTCAACTTTACATCCCCTTAGTGCTGATACAGGCTGACCGACCAGTTCGGACACAAAACAGGTAAACTCGTTGCAATAAAATTATGTTCTGTGTGGACTGTGTTTTTCACATGCAAATGCAATATCAGGCTGGCATGACAAACAAATAATTGAATAACGAGCTGGTTACGATGCAATATAAATCTGTATAGCAGTCTGTGAAGTAGAATGTCATGGCCATTTGAGTGGCAGTGAGAAGTAAGTTTATGAAGCAGCTGCTAACGATTTACAACCCTTTTCCATAACCACCACGACACTAAATGTAAATGGGCTGGCACAAGCGCTCTAAAAAGTAATAGTTCTAATAAGAACCTAAGTTTGTCATTTTAATTAGATGAAAGTTATCATATGACCATAGGATATATTTTCTATGAAAGTTAGTCTAAGCAAGTTTAAATGATTTGCATTTATCTTTAAGGCTCGACCTTGCATCAACAATTGCCTTGATTGTTTGCTCTTCTTGTGGACTCATTTCTCCATCGCCTGTATTCACACTTCTTGTGACCTTCACATAAAAGAGACTATTACTTCGATTACATATGCATCCATACATACAGAAACAAACACATGCAAGCATGCAGGAATGGAGAGAGGATTTTGAATTTCAAACCTGGCCATCTGCAATGATGAGCAATACATGATATTGACCTTTACTTTTTTCCACAATGTCAATTGCAGCCTCAATCACTGGTCCATACGAAGTTGGCCCTTAAAACCAAAACATATATATTTGTGAAGATTTATTTGACTCGAGAAATAAGTAAAACACAAGAATCTTTGTAGAAGTAATGTTCAGCCATTATTCTAATTAAGAAAACTAGGGAATTGATAAAAGACCAAATTCCAGCATCAAATAATCAAAGAACAAACCTGAAAGTTGCAAGTTTGGAACAATCTTTTTGTAACATGCCAGGACTTCTTCAAAACCATGGCAAGATGAATGATCACTGTGAAAGCTAAACACCTCTTGATCATGAGTGGTGGCTGTGTAGATATATTAAATAAATAAATAAATAATCAACTCAACAGCTGAATTATAAGGGGCAAAACTAGAAACAACATTGTTAGAACTCAACTTCCAGGGACTGAACCTACCATCGCCAAAGCCAAAGCAAGGAATTAGGTTGTCTTCATCAAAAGGAGCCATCGTCTTTCCAATAATTGAGATGGCTTTCTCGTATGGATTAGGTGTGTCTCCGATGGCATGAAGGCAACGTTTATTGAATGAGACTTTGCCTTTAAAATGAAAATCAACACATTGACATCCATGAGACACAAGCCAACATACAAACCAGTTCAAAGGAACAGAAAACACGAGGATATAATTTAAATAGCCTTGTTATAACCATTCCAGTCCTTAGTATATAATTGAATCATTCTTCTACATTACTATTGCCTCCTTAGGTTTTTAAAGAATGGTTTTTCAGCTCTGAATACTTATTTCAACTTCACGGAAGTCTCGAAATCCAAATTCCTGAATAACTGATAAAGTATAACACAATGCTTAAGGTACAAATCGACGATGGGATGACTTCACTTGCACATACCTGTCCATTCATTGCTTTTAGTGAAATCAATTCCAACAATGAGATTCGATGATTCCAGTCCAGCTTCCCTCAAGGCTTTCGTAACCTGTGGGGCTGTTATTAGTAGACTGAGAATTCAACCAAGTAGCCATTATTACTCCAACAAACTTCCGTTATAAAAATTACGTACATTGCAAGCAAATGATTTCCATGCTTAATCAACAAGCACTTCAAAACAATATCCAAGGATAAAACACAAGGGCCATATAAATTTCCATCCCAGATTATTTATTAAGTTTTGGTAAGAATATCCAAGGATCGTTGTTGACTTTTAATCCCAGCATTTTATATTAGTCGTGACCGCCGGGTTTGAAGTATTGCAGTGACACAAAATCAAACTATCGGAAAACAGAGTGATAATAACAGCAGCGTGCGCATTCAATGAGACAGTGAAGAAACAAACGACGCTGTTGGCAAGAATCATAAGCATGACATTTATCATCCGCCGTGGCGCTGCGTTAACACTGAACACAACTGAACCCGATAGAATTGACGCGGACATTCCTTTCGCTAATCAAAAGAGCGGTCGTCCACGTGGATCACGTGACCACGTTCACCTTTTTTTTTTCTTCGACTGTACTTCTTTTTACAGGATACCGGTCTAAAATGACTATAAAGTTAATAAAAATACAGTTGTATTATTATTATTATTATATATATAAAGGGTTCTATATTAAATATGTTGAAGGAGTGAGTAATTTTATGATATTTTCGTAATTTACCTAACTTTTGCACTGTATTTATATTCAAGATGAATCTTGAATTTGAAACGATTGGCTTCTCCAATAAAAATAACTGATGAAATTTGAGAATAAAAGCGGACTGTATGAATTATTTACCCTGTTTTTTTTATTATATATATATATATATATATATAAATCAGCCCATCAATTACTTGAACTGTTTCAGTACTGCCTGGGGTCACCAATAATATTTGATGAATAAAAAAGCTTGCTTTTCTTTATTATCTTATCCCACTTCCACGTTTCCGTTAAGTAGAAGAAAGAAACCGTGTTGACGACGTGATGACCTACAACGCGTTCGACTTTATTGCCAGTAGTTGTCAATTATGGCCCCTCTCTCGTCGCAGGGTTCAAAAAATATATTTATATTTATATTTTTTTGTTTTAAATTAAATTATTTTAATATGTTAATATTAGAAATAATTTTTAAAAATATTATTTCATATATTTTTAAATATAAAACAATTTTAAAAACAAAATCAACAATTAAACATATTCATTAATCACGTGAGATATTTGTCGTGTCGAGGTAGCTAGAGGCCTAGCGGCCAAACTAAAAACCTTCAAGACTGGGTCAAATTGCATACATCAATATTATTTTTTTCTGAAAATATATATAAATATTCTTTATATATAAAATAAAACACATTAACATTATTAAAAATATTAATATGATATATTTTCATTTAAATTATATTTTTAAAACACACATAAACAAACTTCCAAACACCAAAATAAATAGTGGCCAAGTAGTTATATTTTTTTTTTTTTACTTTGGTTTAAAAAGCTTGTACTCTCACCGTGATAACTGGGAGTCATTTTAACAATGAGTGTTGTTTCTATATTTAGTAGTAATTTAAGAGTCGGCCGGATTATTTTTTTTTTAATAAAACATTTAATTTAATATTATTTTAGTGTTTTAAGATGTAGATGTAAATAAAAACAAATTTATTTTAAAATAAAAGGCATTTCCACCCTAATTTTAAATACATAATATCCACGTATACAGATGCATAAGTCGTGTTTTTAAAAGTGTTTGAAAAAAAAAAAAAAAAAACATGCTTCATGAGTGATGGAGTGGAAAGAAATGATTTTTTTTAAAATAATTTTTAAATCTACAAAAAAATAATATGATACCAGTATGAGTATGATGACAATATTTTACAAACAAACTGTCAAATAACAACTATCTTCTTCGATTTGAAGAAGAAGAAGAAATTATAAATAGTATTTGAAAAGCAAACGGAACTTTTGGAGTTGAGTGGAGTGTGCAAGCTGGAAAGAAGATTCCCCTGAGATTCCGTCAGAGAAAAGTCAAATCAGAAAAATTGACCGAGCTTTTTGTATTCCGGTTTAAATTGACATTAGCGAGAATTTGAATTTGAATTTAAAAAAACAAACAAATTGTAATTGTATCCGAAAGATGGGGGGCGGCTAATTATTTATTCTAGAAGAAAAAATATCAGCAAAACTTCCAGGATACGAAAGAAAATAGTTATGAGGCACATACCTGTTCTAGGGAAGAGAAATTATCAGGGATGAAACTGTATTTTTGCTTGATGGATTGCTTCTTATCCAATTTGGAACCGCCCTTTGCTTGACTGCTAGAATCACTGCCAGTGGCACTAGCAGTATTACGCAGTGACGATGGTGGTTCGCTGGACATTATTCCTGGATGATACGGATACGAGGTTGAAGATGAAGGCGAAGGTATTCCTCTTGTAACTATGCCTCTATTTCCGCTTCTCCCACGACGGCGATAACGGCTCTGCCCAGACTCTACACGTGAAAATACCCCGCCCATATCATCTTCTTCAATCAAGAAAGGGGCAAGATGAAGGAAAATATAGTATAAAAAATGTCAGTTGGCAGGAAAGATCGTGGAAGCACGGTTAGTGGATTGTTTCCAGGGGAGAATTGATGCTGAGTGCGTATACTGTAAAACAAAGAAATCAAAAGGAGTCGGTTAACTTGCTCATGGAGTTTAACGGGCAGATGCTTAAAGCAGCAAAGGATCCTAAAGGTGCAGGATTGCGTGGAAAAAATGGAAGGCACAAGATGCAAAAGGAGAAGCCAAAAACAAGTGCTATTAATTACCTTGGTTTTCACCTTTATGACACTCTTTAGCAAATTCTGAGTGCTGCTGAGGGGTTGCTGTTGGATGAAGCTAACTCCGCCGGACGGGGTTTCATTTATAGCGTGGTACATATAAAATAATGATAAGAAAAAAAAACGTTTTGCGTTTCTTTTCACACATGATTGTGTACTTTTGATTTTTAAAATTATTTTTAAAAATAATTAGCAAAATCTATTTTAAATTATTTTTTATATTATTTTGATATGTTATTATTAAAAAATATTATTTTAATATATTTATAAATAAAACACAATTTTAAAAACAATCATTAATATACTCTTATATACTCTCTAAAGGCCGTTTTTGTGGTTGTAATAATTATTGTTTTTTCTGAAAAATATATATTAAAATAAATATTATTATTCTGATATATATTTTTACTAGTAATATATTAAAAATATTACAAAATAATTTTATATTATGATTATTTGAATAGCATTTTTGAAAGAAAGAAAGAAAAAATTTCGCTTTCAATTGATTTTTTTTTGTTTTAAGTCATTTTAATATAATATCAAAAATATTTAAAAAAAATAATTATTATCCCATCTGAAAATATTATAAAAAAGCGGCTTTTCATGTCTTTGCTGTTCCGCGAGATTTCTCGCGTGAAGGTCACTCTTTGCGGTAGAAACGGGCGATTCCCACACCGGTCGCCAGTTGCTGCACTGACTCGTGTGATAACATGGCGGGCGACGATAACGTATATTTAAAAGTGTAGTTTTAATTATTTTTTAAAATATTTTAAAATAATATTTTTGTTTTTTAAATTTATTTTTGATATCATTATATAAAAATAATTTAAAATTATTTTTTTTTTCAAAAATATTTTTAAAACACAATGTCACATATCTAATATAACTTGTATTTTTACTGGTTTACATTTATATATAATATATAGAATTTATTTAGAAGTGTGGTTAATGTTGTTTTTTTAAAGTGATTTTCATTCAGAAAAATATTAAAATTATATTCTTAAAAAAAAATTGACATCAACATATTAAAATAATCTAAAAATACTAAAAAATACTTAATTTAAAAAAAATCAAAAATATTTTTAAAAAACAATTATAAACATTCACATAGTTATTACAAATCCTGTAAACAACCTGACTTTTATTTCATAAAGAATGTTTAATCCAATAATGTTGTAAGGGCAAGTCCAATGGCAAGAGTCATTTTTAAGAGTCAAATCATAGAAATGGCTCTTTGAATAGTGTATAAATGGCTCTTGAGTTGATGTGGTCTTCAATGGTAAAGAGCCATTTTTAAGAGCTATTTTTTTTAATCTTGTTTTAAATTAAATTCAATTATTTTGTATATAGTGTAATTATACAATTCATTATACAATTAATATGAATAAATTATATAATTAAATAATTGTTTTTGAGAAACCCATCAACAATAAAATTATTTTTTTTAATAAGAAAATAAAAATTAAATTTAATTATAATTAAAAGATCCAAAATATATGAAATTTGAAATTTTAAAATGTTGAAATTTTTTTCCAAAATTTCATTTAAAAAAAACCTCCCCAAGTTCTGAAATTTTAAAATTTCAAATAATGAAAGAATTATCGCCAATAATTTAAATTTTTTGGATTTCAAATTTTAAATAATTGCTTTTAATAAATTCTCCAATAATATAACTATTAAGAATAACCATCTTTATTTTATTTAATCAAAATTCATCGTGAATCATTTTAATTTTTATGATGCTTTTAATCAATACTACTTATTATTGTTGAGTGTTAGAAGAACTTTAAAAAATAAATTGAATTGAAATTAATTTTATAATACAATAAGATATATTTAAAGCTAATTAAAAACAATTATTTTTATTTATAATTTATACTCATGGTTGATTATAGAAAAATCCACATCTCTTTCTCTCTCTCTCTCTCTCTCTCTCTCTCTCATGTAAAATAATAATAAAAAAGATTTTATAATTTATGCCTTCTCAATGAACACAGCTACAAATAGCTCTAGAGAAAAGGAGCAGTCATATTAGCTCCTCAAATGGCTGCTCCGTTGGAGCCAAAAAAATCAGCAAAATCGACAAATTTTTGCTTTTGCCACTTGAAATATGAACGCGTTGGACTTGCCCTAACGTGGCCAGTTTTTACACGCCCTATGAAACCATCGAGCTGTCCGGCTTTCTTTTTGTGATTAAAGTTTGCTTTCTAAGGTTTTTTTATATTCTGATTATGATTGAAATTAAAAAATTAATTTTGTAAAAAGTATTTTTAATTGACGTTTAAAATTTAAATTTAAATATTTAACTAAAATTATTATTGAGTTTGAGTTTTATAAAAAATAGTTTTATGTGTTTGATTATTATATTTTTTATAGTTTTTAGTATACTAAGTTATATTTTTTTTCATTTAATTAGAAGGGTGTTTTGAACTATATATTAAAAAAAACTTTTAACGTATTTTTTTATATTGATTTGATAAATATAAAAGTTTAATAATTTTTAATATTTAATCTATGATTTAAATCTAAAAAATTAAAAATAATAATAATCTTTTTTAATTACAAAAATAAATAATAAATTGCTATTAATAAGCAAATATTAATTCAATTCAAATACATGTGCTCAAATTATAAAATATCTACTCTGTGTTGTTTTATTTTTGTGTTGTAGTAAGATAGTAGAATATCTACTTTCCGTTATTTTGTTTTTATATTTTGAAACAATAAAAAAAAACACTCTTAAAAAATTATTAATATTATTTTAATCAATTAACTTTAAATTAAGGGGTATATAGAGACATGGTATACTGTAGATTTTGCAGAAGTTAAGGAGAGAAACCACATTACCATCATGGCTGAGTTTTGCTGTATATATATAAAAAAAAAAACCTAAATCATGTTGTGTTTGCACTGTAATCATAGATATAGTTTAGTATAGATTGGAAAGTAAAATTATTATTTTATCTCTTGGTATGCCTTCATTTTAGCCTTGAAATCAGGAGTATTTTTTATTTTTTTTTTCATTGTGTGTACAATGTAATAACCAAAATACTCCCTAATAAGATAAAACACAAGATAAATCGACGGGGGTGTCTCGGTCATCGCGCAATTTAGGTGCACAGTGTAATAACAATTTTAGCCCCTAATAAGAAAAAACTGAAGGGTTTTCTAGAGGGCTATTTTCGGTCTTTAATATTTTTTTAAAAATATGTAACTACACATATAACCCTGGTAAATATAAATATAGAAGAAATAGAGGCAGAGTTGCTTAGGTAATAAGCCCTTTTTAAAAATATTTAATATTAGAGTTATTGTTAACGCATCCCCTAACATGCGCGAAACATTTTGAACAAACGCTCCTGTTCAACGGCTGTACAATGTCTTTAAGTCATAAAAAAATGTCCATTCGGCGTCTCACCAAAAACACTACCATGTATTCTGTCGCACGATGGTGGGCGTGTCATACCCCAATTGCCTGATAAGTGACGGTGGTTAATTGGAATTGATTGTGTATATTTCTCTGTCATGCATAGTAAATTATACGTAAATCCCATTGTTTATGATTATTTCACATTAATCTTTGTTCTTTTAGTTGTGCGTTATGGTCCTTATTGTTGTGATATAAGTTTTGAGTTGTTTCACTTGTGTCACCCATATGAAATTAATTACATAATTCATGTACATTTGAGTCCTTATTTTTTTAATTTTTCATATTTTTTGAAATCTCTTGATATCTTCAGCATAGATGTTTTTATTTGTTCAATTCTGTCATTTTATTAAAATTGATTATATATTTTTTTTTAATTTCAACCTTTATACTTTAATTTTTTTATTTAAGTTTTTTATTGTTTTAAAAATTTATAGAATAATCTCTATTTTTAGTTCTGGTTTTTGTTATTTCCTCTTTTTTTGAGGTAATATTTTTTTAAAAAAATATTTTTCTTGAATTTATATTTTTTTATCATTGAAAAATTAATATTTTTTTTATTTTTTTTCCTTTTTCCTCTCTATTGGTTTTTAAATTATTTATATTTAATGAAAACTAACATTATTTTTTTAAAAATAATAATATGAATTTATTTTTATCATTTATTTTATTTTATTTTTTACTCTTTGTTAGAGTCCGAGGCCTTTTTATTCTTTGTTATACTTTTGTTTTTTCCATTGCATGCACGATAATAGTAATGATTTTAGATTTTTTTTGCTTCATTTTTTTATAAAGTTTTGGGTTTTTTTATTCCTCGGAGTAATTTAATAATTTTAATTGTTTTAACAATAGTTGTTATAATAATTTCATGTGTTACAAATATGATAATAACAGTGGCATTATTGATCATAATGATAATAATAATTGTAATTTATCATGATAATTACAACACTCATGTTGTTTGTTGCTACCCAAATTTTAGACTCATCATTTTTATGTTTCAAAAATATATATATATATATAAAGAAAAAAATCAATCAAAGAAATATATCTTGGTATAAGGGTAAAATTGAACAAATTAAGAGTTTAATGACCAATGAAGGGTTAAATCGCGAAAATCAGAAACCAAGGACCATAATAAAAAGGTCGCGCAAAGCTAAGGTTGAGATTGAATTTTTGATGGAATATAATTGCATAAAATCATAAGTTTAAATCCAATTAAAGTTACAATTAGAGTAATTATAAATTGAGGGACCAAATCATACTTTTACCTTCAGAAATTTTTGAAAATCGCACTGCATGTCTCGGCTGCATGATTTTTGAAAATTGCATTTTTGCACTTCGGCTGCATGCTACCCGGCTTTGAATGATCAACACGTCTGCCTTCAATGTGTCAGCGGCAGTACCTGCATGAGCATTTTTGGCTGCCGAAGGGTTGGTTTGATCTGCTATAAATAGCAGCCTGCACGGGAGGAGAATGAGGGAGTTTTCATGTGGGAAATACAGTGAAAAAACGCAGAGAAATAGAGAGTTGCAGAGCCATTTACATAAAAATTTCGAGTTGATCTTCTTCCCTCTCGTCTCGGGCTTCAACCCTCTTCCACTTTCATTTCTCTCATTTCTGCCTCTCTCTCTTCTCTCTCCTGCATTTTCTCTCGTTTTCTTTTGCCTCTCTCTCTCTCTCTCTAAAACCAGACCATCGCCCTCTCTCTCACTCTCGGTGCAGCAACTCCGGCCACTAGCTCCGTCCACATTGCGCCACCTCATCACCACCGGTAGCCTCCCCACAACCCTAGAAGTTCAGCCATCTTCTCCGGTAAGCAACAGCAACAGCAGCGTCGACGGTAACAATTGACAACAACGAATCCCGTTCACTTCCGACCTCATTTCCGGCCACCACAGGCCACTATTTCCGACACCACCACAACCAGAAGAACCACCTCGACCTCCTCTACCCAACTGTATTAATAGGTACACCGTTCATTACACTCAAAAATTTCATCGTTACTGTTCATTGTCTACTACATTTTCAGCCCGGGGTTACTGTTCACATGCAGTGAACAGTGCATCGAGCTGGGTCGGGCTAGGCGTTCGGCCTGATTACTAAAATGGTTGGGCTTTTAAGCCCATCCAGGCAAGAAGCCCAATCCAAGACTAAGCGGGCCATGAGCCATTCCCATGAGACGGGCCGCAAGCCCAGAACCATGAGGCGGGCCGCGAGCCCAGCCCCCCCGTCAAATAAAAAATAAAATAAAATTTACATAAAAAATATTTTAAAAAAATTATTAAAAATAAAAATGTGTTTTATGCATACGACCAATACACTGGCATATTTTAAAAAATTCTTTTGTTTCAAAAAATATATATAGTATCTTGCAATTTTAAGAAAAAAATATTTTTAGCATGGATTTAGCAAAGAAAAATCATTTCTCGTATTTTTTGGATTTTACAACATGTTGGTAAAAATCCAAAGGATATTGACCAATATTCCAAAAATATTAAAATGTTATTTTTTGAATTGATTATCCACTATCGGTGTTTGGATAAATAAATCTTAAGGGGTCAATATTCAAAATATTTAACGGGGATAATTTGCTATCATGTACTATCGGTGTTTGGATAAATAAATTCTAAGGGGACAATATCCAAAATATTCGACGGGTATAATTTGCTATTATTCATTGTTGATGTTTGGATAAATAAATCCTAAGAGGTCAATATCCAAAATATTCAACGGGGATAATTTGCTATTATTCATTGTTGGTGTTTGGATAAATAAATCCTAAGGGGTCAATATCCAAGTTATTCGACGGGGATAATTTGTTATTATTCACTTACGGTGTTTGCATAAATAAATCTTAATAGGTCAATATCCAAAATATTCAAAGGGGATAATTTGCTATTATTCACCGTTGGTGTTTGGATAAATAAATCATAAAAGGTCAATATCCAAAATATACGGCAGGAATAATACACCATTACCATTTTAACCAACTCATTCTTTGAAAAATCAAAACCATAACAAATCAAAAGCAAACCAAAACGTCAAGGAGCTTACCTTAGGTAGGGGCGTATCAGGGGTGCTAAAACCTTTCATTTACGCAACCAGTCCCTTGCCTTAAAATCTCCAAGAGATCAGTTTTAGGTTTTCTAGTAATCATAATAGTAGGTGGCGGCTTCCTTTTCCACAAGAATAAAGATAAGACCCCCACATTGAATTCTCCCGCTCACGGGGAGGGTCACCGCGATGCCACGCTCTCGTATTGGGGTGCGACACTGTTAATAATTTTTTTTTATCTTCATGTGAAATAGTTTCTCTCAAATAATAATTCTTATTTTTGTTTAATTTTTTTATTGCTCTCTTGTTAAAGTTTTCATGGTCTTTTTCATGTAATTTTTTCTCATTATTTACACAATGATTATAACTGTTTTATTTTTCTTTTTCTTGCTTCCTTAGAGTTTTTGAGTTGTTTTTTATTTCTATGTACTATATTTTTTAACGCAAAATGCATTTGATACAAATAAAAATAACAATAAAAATTAAGATTCTAAACTAAAAACAAGGGTGTATAAATACAAATAAAAAAATTAAAAAACTATCTCAGAAAAACTGAAAAAATTAAGATATCGAAACTAAAAAAAAAAGAATATCAACAAAAATAAAAAATTATACATGGTAAAACGAGAAAAAAAATATATTCCGGCGACACAGCGCGGGGTAATGGCTCGTTTTTTCTAGCACGAGAAAATTTGAAGTTGTTGTTACGATATCAATGAGTAGATTCCAATTTTCACAATGAACAAACCTCTAGTATAGTAGATGCTTCAACCTCCACTGATTTCATTGTCCAGCTATTGACATTCTTGATCCTCTCTCTGTTTTATTCATGTGTAGGAGCGCGCGATGGATTTAGAGCCATGATATCCATACCTTTCAGACTGTGATTTGGGGGTGAAAGGATATTTTACTGTGGATTGTAATGGTGTGATTATTGTCTTTGCCCCTCAGTGTATAGAATTTTAACTCATGGGTTCAGGAGTATTTTTAATTTTTCCACGAGACCAGTCACCATTCTCTGATTGTTCGGTGGTATTTAAGTCTTTCTAGAGTTTTTTTGTATATTAAAACTATGTTTTTACCCTTAGAAACAGACAATGAACAATTGACTATCCGATGTTATTTTAGATTTTTTCCACTATCGTGGATAATAAACAATAATCCTATTACCCTTGAACAAAACAAAAAACAAAGAGTTGACGACAGGGTGTTTATGGTATTTCATTTTTTTATAAGCAGTAAAACTACATATATATCTTCAGAAAAGATAAAATCCAAGAGTTAGTTGTAAGGATATTTATGTAATTTTATTTTTTATACATAAAACTACTGGTGTCTTAGACCCCGTTTGTTTCCCGGAATTCACTTTCCGGGAAACCACTTTCCAAACTTTCATGTGTTTGTTTGTCTTCCGGAAAGTTGGTCAACGGAAAACACTTTCCGGTCAACGGAAAACACTTTCCAGTCAAAGAAGAATTTAGCTTGGTTTTCAGGAAAGTGTTTTCCGGAAAATTTGGGCGGAAAACACTTTCTAGAAGTTGTGAAAAATTTAGAAATGTCATTATTTGCTGATTATATCAAATTTGTTCCTCAAACTTTTGATTGCTATATATAATTTGTTTTGAATATTTATTTTTCAATTCCATCTCTTAAAATTTAATTTTTATATTAATTTTGGTTCTTATTTTTATAATTGCTATTTGCTTTTTTCTTATGATTTTTTTATTGAAATTTTTTATCTATCAAATTTGGTCCTCATTTTTTTTATTGTTACTTATTTTATTTGAAATAATTTATGAAATGTTAATTATTATTATTTTAATTTATTAACCTTTTTTTTTAAATTTTTTTAGATTTGATCTCTATTATTTTGATTATTATTTATTTTATTTGAGATAATTTATGAAATTATATTTTTTTTCAATTTCATTCTCATTCAACTTTTTAATTTGTAAGATTTGTTCCTCATTATTTTAATAAACTTGAAAAAAAAATTAATTTATTAATAAATTATTTTCCAGATCATTTTTCATAACATAAACAAACACTGGAAAGTGTTTTCCAGTTCATTTTCCATAACACTGCCAAACATCGGAATTCACTTTCTAGGAATTCACTTTCCAGGAATTCATTTTCCCCGGAATTCAATTTTCAAAAGAAAACCACTTTCCAGCAAACAAACGGAGCCTTAGGCTGACGCGCCAACGATTTTTTTCCTGATGCTCTTTTGAGGAGGCACGTGTGCCATCTTACAACGGTTAAAATATTAATCTAGTGTGTTACTGAATGCACCGCCATGTCCCCTCCCCATGGTAATGCATGTGTCATCTTACGTTGACTAGAAATGTGACAGCGGTGGAATGATATTTTCTTTTCTCTCTCTTGCAACCTAATTTACACGGAAGTCCTCTTGGTTCATGGTATTTTCATTTGAATCCCTAGTCTTTTGATATTTTTCTGTCATGATTTATGTTATATAATTATTGATTTGTTTCAGTAGTGTCATTTAATGGAAATTGATCATATATTTTTCTTTCACTGCAATCCTTCTTCTTTTAATTTTAGGTTCAATTTTAAATTCCTTGATTTTTTCGGTATAAAAATTTGAAATGTTTTCAATTTTATCAGTTGATTAAAATTGATCATATTATTTTTTCATTTCGGTCCTTATGCTTTTAATTTGTATTATTTTATCTTTTGTTGATGTTGTGTTTTTATTTAATTTATATTGTTGATAATTTAAAAATTAATATTTGTTCTCTTTTCCCTTTGTTCCTTTTCTTGTTTTTATTTGATCTTCAAATCAAATGATTTTTTAAGCTACTAATATTTTTTTTTTGTTTTCTCTTTTGTTAAAATTTTTATATTTTTTTTATTCTTCAAAGTAATTTTGTTATTATCATTATTTACACAATAATAATTATTATTTAAGGTTTTTTTTCTTGTTAAAGTTTTTTAGGGTTTTTTTTTATTCGTCATGATATTTTAATAAATTTTATTGTTTTAGTAATAATAATAATGATAATTTTAGGTGTTACGGTAATAATAATGACATTATTAAATATAATAATGACAACAACAATAATTCATTTTAATGATTATGGTGTTAATTATATTTAAATAATATATGAAGAACATAGACATTAATATTTTTTAGTTTAAAATATTTACCAACAACCCTTAAAAAAATACGAAGATAAATTATAATACTTAATTTAGATAAATTTAATATTAAATAAAAAAGTATAAAAACAATAAATAAAATGGTGTTTCACGAGGTAAACAAGGAAAACACTTCTCTTTCATTTTATTTTTCTAGTAGTCAAATAATAATTTAATAGTCATTGATAATATGATTTTTAATTATATTTAAATTGATATTCTAAATATACGATGATAAACGAAGACCACCAAACAGACGATATTTTTTAGTTTCAAGACAGTTACCCAGCAAATACCTAGTTGTAGTTGACGAATACGGACCCAGCTTGATCACATCACTGGAAAAAGAATAAAAAAACCATCACAAAAGGGATGGGAAAATGAAAAGTATGGGTACTTTTTGGATTATTCCAGTAAACTCTGTTTTTTTTTAAAACATAATTTATGAATTTAGATAAATTAATAAAATTCTGATTGTTCAAAATACTTATAAAAGATATATATCCTGATTGAAACTCGAGATCTCTTATATAGATCTTAAATATTTTATTATCATGTCATATCTTTTAGGTTTTTTTTATTTAAAAACACATAAAAATACCAGAACACTCTCTATATCCCTCTTAATTGCATAAAAAAACTATATGAAAATACCAAAATACTCCAACTATTTTTTTTTATTTGAGAAAACTACACCCCCGGGAAGCATACTTTGTGGGTTCAGGTGAGTGAATAAAACCTTGGCTATCCTAGACTCTCATGAGAACTACACTTTGTTTGCTTTTTTGTTAAAATTTTTAGATTTTTTTATTCTCCAGGGTAATTTTGTTATTATCATTATTTACACAATAATAATTATTATTCAAGGTTTTTTTTTCTTGTTAAAGTTTTTGAGTTTTTTTTATTCCCCGTGATAATTTAATAAATTTTATTGTTTTAGTAATAATAGCAATAATAATTTTAAGTGTTATGATTATGGTAATAATAATGACATTATTAAATATAATAATGACAACAACAATGATTTCTTGTGATGATTATGGTGTTAATCATATTTAAATAATATACGAAGAACATAGACATTAATATTTTTTAGTTTTAAAATATTTACCAACAACCCTTAAAAGAATACGAAGATAAATTATGATACTTATAAAAGATATATATATCGATTAAAACTCAAGATCTCCTATGTATATTTCAAGTACTTTATTATCATGTCATATCTATCGGGGACTTTTTTTTATTTAAAAACACATAAAAATACCAAAACACTCCCTATATTCCTCTTAATTACATAAAAAAACTATATGAAAATACCAAAATACTCCAACTATTTTTTTAGTATTTTTTTTATTTGAGGAAACTACACCCCCGGAAAGCGTACTTTGTGGATCCAAGTGAGTGAATAAAACCCCGACTGTTCCAGGTTTTTACAAGAACTACACGTTCTGACTCGAACTCGAGACTTGTTGTTCAGATCTCTAGCTCTTTACCACCACACGCACCCCTGAGGACTTTTTTTTTTTTTTTAATATTGTGTAAGGCTAGAATCATTATTTAACTGTATATAAAAAATAAAAAACTTGAAAAGACCATGTCCAACAACTCAATATTTTTTAATATCAAGGGCAAAAAATTATTTTAACTATTATAAAATTTATGAAAAATGAAGAAAACTCTTGATAAATAACTTTAAATTTTGTTGATTATAAATGCAGAAAAGTTTTTTTGCCGTGAAAAAAAAAAAAAAACTTCAAGAGCTTTTTTGTTTTTTTCAATGATAACCGGTTCAGGAAAAAACCATAAAAAATCTCCAGGTCTAAGACTTAAATTTTAACAGCTAGAATATATAAAAATAACTACTAACAATCAGTAATTTATATAAAAAGCTACGATGATTTATCCGCATAATTTAGCTTTAGCTGTAATAATAGCAAGTCCAAGCGCCAGTTAATCGTAGATCATTGCATAGGTGATGCGAGGTTTACTTGAGATATGTTTTTCAAGAGGCTTTGAGCGGTGGAGGTGCGGTCCCATGACAGCCGAGCTCGCACGAGAGGGAAGGCTCACGCGAGAGGGTGGTGTTGATTGATGCTTCGCGTCTCATTCTGTGATTGTGATATATTATTTTTGAAAATATTTATTTATTTAATTTTATTTTACAATAATATATAAAAATATAAAAAACATTATTTTTTTTCAGAATGTTTTTAAATCACCTATATGTCCGCGCCATTTTCTTGAAAATTTTGTTGAAGGGCTAGGCATATGCTCGCCGGCGAACGGACTTGTTTATAGTACAGGTGTTATGTACCTCAATTTAAACTATAAAAGTTAAATAATATAGACATTACATGTAAAAGTGAATTAATTTTTTTAAGAGTAAAAATCAAGATTTTTAAAATCTAAGTCAACATAGCTGATCTATATAATCAACAGACAAAGTTAATTTGTTATTAAATATTTTGTTATTTTTTTACAATTAATTATTTATTTTGATTGATTGAGTCATTTCATATACCAGACCTGAATTATTTATTACAATTTTTAAAATATTTCAGAGTAATTTATTAAGCTGGATATTTAATTGTGATTGTGCTCATTTGATCTGAACTCACAAAATAAATTCAAGTATGTTTGGTATTAATAAAAAAATAGGTCAACTCGTTACATTTAAGCTCGTTTAAATTCAAGTAAAAATTGAATATACTAGATTTACAATTTAAACAATATCAAAAATCAAATCAAATCAGATACAATCACGGGCCTAAACTCAACTTCGTTAAACTCATTTATACTCATTGTCACCCTATTTAATAAATGTAATTGACGTGATTTGGAAAATATTTTGCTTTTCATGATTGAAATAAATAAATAAATAAGCTAAAAATAATACAATAACATGTTGTTGTTGTGAGACATAATAGTACGAGATAAATCCAAGTGCTAAAATTCTTAATTTCTTTTAAAAAAGATAATCCGAAGAAAAAGAATAATAAAAAGACAATTTCTTAACCCTTAATATATCTATCACTTGAAACATAAAATATTAGTACGAACTTGGTTTTAAGCCATTTTAACCTTAATTATATTTAATTAGTATCAAGACAAGTCCCATAATAGGATGTTTGGAAATTAATTTGAAAATTATATTTTATAAGCCTAAATGAACTGATAAAACCTTGATTATTCTATATTTTTATAAGAGATGAACTTTTTAATTTGAGCTGGAGATTTGTTGTGCTAATCTCTAGTTCTTTATTATCACACCATGATCCCTGGAGATCTAATATAATAATTAAGGAAACTTATTTCATTTAGTGATTTTTTGTATCTAATTGAAAAATCAATGTCTAGGAAGATTTATTTATTAAAACAATACCTAGTTTTGATTGATTAGCAAAATGATTTAAATTTCGAGGATAGTTTTATTATTTGGAAAAAAGATCAATTTATCCACTCAAGGAGAAAATGATGTTCAATTCACGACTTTCCGGCTCCGAATAATATCTTACCCGACAAGCAACGCAACCCGCCCAGAGTTTAATTCCGATGAGAAAAAAGTGCTTCTCCCGATCACGCGCAACGCGCGTTCGGTTATCCCCCACAGCGAAATATCATTTCCTGGAATAATAAAAAAAACCGAGAAAAAAAAACCTTCTAACCCCCAACAGAAACCCCTTCGCGCCCCAATCGCCATCAGTTCCACTTCTCAACACCACCACTTACCTCCCTCCAAACAGTAAATAAATTATCATACTATGACCCAGCCATCGGCACCACCGCCGCTGGCCACACAACCATCACCACAACCTCACTCTGCAGGCGGCAGCGTACAGGTCCGCTGCGCTGGATGCCGTATGATCTTAACCGTCGGACCAGGAATCACGGAATTCGCCTGTCCTTCATGTAAGATGCCGCAAATGCTGCCGCCTGAACTCATGAAAAAGGCGGTGGCTCCGCCGTCTCATAACAATAACAATTTGCTACATAAAATTACGTCGCCTTCGCAACTGCAAGCGCCGGCTCACGGTGTCGATCCGACCAAGATGCAACTGCCTTGTGCTAATTGCAAGGCTATTTTGAATGTTCCTCATGGTCTGGCTCGGTTTCAGTGCCCTCAGTGTTTTATCGATCTCGCTGTTGATTTGTCGAAGATCAAACAACTCTTTCATCCTCCTCCTGCTATTCCTCCTTCTTCGCGAGCGTTGCTTCCTCTTCCTCCTCTACCGCTACCAGTTCCTCCTCCCCCCGAAGAAGTCAACGAGGTTTTGCATCAATTGTTCTGTGATATTTTTTTCTCTCGCGTATTTATCTCAACGAAGTAAAATTTATTTGAATTTTAAAAATTTAGGGCTTTCTTCCGAGTGCTGTGTCTAAGCAGTAGTAGCTGTAGTGAATAAGGACAACACTCATAATTACTAGAAATGTATGCGTGCTAAGTGCTAACAGAAGGTTTTTTAAATTTTTAGTAGTTGCATTGTAGCTGGCAGTGTACTAGAGGGTGGAGGGCACTGCCGTTTCAAAGTGGGTGACGTAGTGGATTATTTTGGTCTTCAACTTCTAAATTTCAACATCAGGAGATCTTCGTTTCTCGACCATCCTTGTGAGGTTCTTGGTACATAGTGAGACTGGGAATTAAAGAGAAGTGGCTGTGTTTTTTCATTTAGTTGTCAAAAATCCATTAGAAGGAAGTATAAGACCTCAATGCTCTTACAAGGTTCTCTGATGATTTTTGTTAGATCCTGAAAGAGTGATTGAAAAGTCAATTTCTGGGTTAATTTATGAGGAAAGGAAAGAAGAATACGCTCAGTTAAGATCATTCCCAGGAAGGAAGCGTGACAATTTGTGAGCGTGGAAAAAAGGTTGTGAAGTTATTCACAGAACTTTCCAATGGAATTCAAGGATTACTAGCATGTTTATTTACTTGAAATATTTGTAACCTAGTTGGACTCCTAAATAGGAAAACTCATACATTCTTATATCATTAGGAAACAACTCAAACAAGATCCATTTGCCTGAGGAGCATCAGGTTCTGATTTATAAAACAGTCACTAGATCTTGCTATTAACAATTTCTAGCAAATATAGAAATAAGCTTGTCTCCATTGACAAATTTGGAAAATTGTAGAAATACTCTATTTCTAACAAAAAGTATCATTCATGACAGAAATTTGCTTGGTAAGTGCAAAATGACATCCATATTCAACCAGCTTTGTCATCATTCCGCCAGATCAAAGCTCAGGGTTTATAAACTGGCATCCCTTCTCTTATCTAAAACTAAAAAAGTGTTTTTCTCACCATCATATGTCCTGCTGTGGGATGTCTTATGGAATCTGGTGATTTGAAAATATGTTAACTTTCCTGTTCATGGTCCTCTTTGTTTCATCCTTTTTGACACTAAAACTTGTCAGGTAGCCATTGAAGTGGAGAGAGAAGAAGATGAAGGTGGCACTGCGGGGGAAACTTTTACAGATTATGTGAGTATTATTTCTAAAAGCTTCACATTAGAAGTTCTTCAATGGTATACTCTGCATTTCTGAACTCTTGGCTTGTGTATAGTTTTTGGTTACTGAGCAGTAGAATTTAGTTGATGTTTACGCATTCCTTTATGCAGCGACCTCCAAAACTATCTATTGGACCACCTCATCCTGATCCTATTGTGGAGACTTCTTCCTTGTCTGCAGTGCAGCCACCTGAGCCTATTTATGATCTAAAAACCAAGGATGATTTAGAAAGTACACGGGCTTTGTCATGCTTGCAGATTGAGACATTAGTCTATGCATGTCAGGTTGTTTTCTACAACAGAACTTATGGTTGATGAATATGAGTGTCACTACTTACAAGTTACTGTTGATTTGATGACAGAGACACCTTCAACACCTTCCAAATGGTGCCAGGGCTGGATTCTTTATTGGAGACGGAGCTGGTGTGGGTAAAGGTAGAACAATTGCGGGCTTGATATGGGAAAACTGGCGCCATGCGAGGAGGAAAGCATTGTAAGTTCTGGGTTTCACTCACTGATTTGCACGCAGACCTTCAATCTATCCTCATCCCCTGTTCACTTTTTGTCTCTATTACTGGATTGTTAAGCTATTAATTTGCATTTACAGCTAGGAAGAATGCTATATTTCAACCTGTGTTCTTTAATGTTTTTTATCCTCTCTAATGCTCTTACACAGGTGGATTTCTGTTGGTTCAGACTTGAAGTTCGACGCGAGAAGAGATCTGGATGATGTCGGTGCATCACACATTGAAGGTAAATTCGCAAGTCTTTGCTAGCTTATGGGACGATTTATTGCAACATTAATATTCAGTGTTAGCTATTTGACAGATGGGATTAATGATTGAAGTAGCATACCATTTGAAATCAGAATTATTTGTTCGAAATTGGGCTGGGAAAGGTTTGCTTTAATGTGCTGAGTTGTTGAAATTTGGAAAACAAGAGTTTAGGGACCTGATAGGATATTTGTCTTGCTTTGGTGGTAGAATAATGTTTGTTAATTAAATGTTCTGCATTATTTCTACATGGATTAGAGGAGCAAACATGTAAATGTCCGATGTGAGTATATACTAAATATATTTGGGTTTAGTTTTTCTTTTACTGTCACTATTATTTGATGTTGTTATTTTTCCACATTAGCTTTTATTTGAGCTGCCGATCACTTTTGGCCTTGCCTTGTTTGGATATTCTGAGTAGTGATCATCTCATTGTATGGCATTTACATGAATGCAAATGTTTTATTCTATCTGTAAAAGCAGAGTAAGTGGATAGACAAGTTTCTCTTAGTAGGGAATCCATGTAACAGTAAGAGTTTTGATTAATTGCCTTCTCTTTAAGTTTTGATGATGAAAGTTCTCCCTCGTTCTGTTGTAATACTTGGACTATGGTTCTATTTCAAGTGTTACTGGTGATTGGTTGGATGTTTATGCCATTTTAAATTGCAATGAAATCATGTGATTTTTGGAAAATCTGGTTGGAAATACTTGGAAAAGCTAAATTATACACAGGACAGAAAAAATATAAATATGAACCAAGTGCCTTTTTGTTGCTCAATGTTTTCCCAGTGAGTTGCAATAGATAGAATACAGCTGCACCTTAGAAATTATCATAGTGTGAATTACTCGGGCAATGATTATAACATTCTTCTTTAACAAGGTTCAAAAAATGGAACATCGAAGTTCTGTTTTTAGTGTATTATAATTATTTTGTTTATATAAAAGAAACTGTGTAAATGTTGAAAAGAGTAGAAGTACAATCACAAAATGGAGGATAAGACAATGTCCAAATTAAGGGTGCAGCAAACAAACAAAGCAAAAGATTACAAAACTAAAGCAGCCAAATCTCAGTTGAGTGTCAATTAATGATACTTCCCCAAACACACAAGAAGCATGACACCATAAGGATGCAGGGAAAACTACTCTATCCCACAACAAATTAGTGGAAGTAAGTCGATTCCTGAAAATTCTTGCATTTCTCTCCAGCCAAATCCTCTGAAAGAATGCATTCATTGTACAAATTCCATAAACACACCTCTGCCCAATTGAAGGAAACCTGCAGAAAATCTTCCCACCCCCAACTGGGATACCCCAAGACCCACCACCACAAGCCATCAATATTTGTCACATTTCCCAAACCACTGGACAATGTAAAAACAAGTGACTGTGAGACTTGGTGATCCATTACGCAGATACTAGGAGATAAGGTGTTGTGAGGTCCTCTAATCTGTTACAATTCATTATCATCACCTTGAGAAACAGTCCAGATGAAAGCATTAACTTTACTGGGAAGTTAGCTTTCCAGATATGATATAAAGGAAAAACTATTGAGTTCATTTCAGGAGAGATGCATGAAAAAGAATTTCAAGAAAATTTCAAACCTCTCCAAGGACCATCGGAGTGAATTATATCAATAAAGTGTACTAAAGCTGGGTTGGATCATATTATTTCAACATGGCTGATTTAAATGCTAAAAAGTTGCATTTTTTAATGTTAACTACCTTTCTTGGAAGTAAGAAGTTTGATTCTAGTGATTTTGGTAATCTGTTGGCATGGTTGAGCTAGTTGGGGTGTTACAATGTGTAGAAGTAGTTTGATAAAGAAGTGGTAGAGGATACCGAACTTAAAACTAAAACCCAAACTTGGGAGCTGCTGATAACTTTGGCAACAAAATATCATTTGCTTATACTTGGCTTTTGGGTGCAAATTTGAGAGTTTTAAATACAATATGCTGCTATTATCTTGTTTTCCATAAATCGGAAAATCAACACGATACTTCTTATTCTCCATGCAGTACATGCTTTGAACAAGCTGCCCTATTCTAAGCTTGATTCAAGGTCTGTTGGGGTCCGAGAGGGTGTAGTATTTTTGACATACAGTAGCCTCATTGCATCTTCTGAAAAAGGTCGCTCTCGTCTGCAGCAGCTTGTCCAGTGGTGTGGATCAGGATTTGATGGTCTTCTAATATTTGATGAGGTAGTATACTACTTTTGGAAGTTTGTCTAATGTTTGTTGCTTTGACAGTCAGACCTTGCAAAGTTTTTGCTATTTGACTGACTTATTGAGTGCTGTGTTTCAATACATCATTATAACTTTCATTGCTAAGGATCAATGGCTTTACTGTAGTGCCACAAAGCAAAAAATTTGATACCTGAAGCTGGAAGTCAACCCACACGGACAGGCGAAGCTGTTCTTGAGATTCAGGTTTGTCCTTGAAACTGATTTCCAGAGAAAATGTTTTCCTTGCCTGTTCTGCACTTCCTTTTTATTAGGTGTTTGAGATATGCTCATTTATGTTTCTGTTCACTGTAGATATCATCATTCTTTTCTTTTATCTAATCATGTGGATACCTTTCTGGTGGTATTTAAGATTATATATATATAATCTTAAATACCACCAGAAAGGTATCCACATGATTATATATATATATATATATATATATATATATATAATATTTTAAATAAATTAGAGGTTTCTTCTTACAGTTCTCACTTCCTTTAAATTAATTATAGTTATTTTAGCTATTAAATTTTCCTGTATGTGAAAAGGACAAATGTACACAGGAAAAGTTTATGGTTATGACATTACCATGGAAGTGGGGTGTTATGTAAATTGTTATTCCAAGAAATCATGGAATAAGTTTGCAGTTGCCAAGTTTGTTTCACTCCTATTTTCAAAGAACTTGGTTTCTGTTTATAAAGGTGTAATGGGAACTATTGGGTGGGGATGGAAGAAAGGCCTCTTTTTCTTCTTCTAACCCCTCCTCAGTTGGGGCTTACGACGGCCATCCACACTCAGACTGATGAATTCATAAGAATTATTTTCTTATGCTCTCTCCTAGGATTCAAATGCTAAAGGATAATGTGGGGAGCAAAACCACTTGCTAATCGTGTTAAGCCTCCAAGGATCTTTTTCTGTTTTCATGATTTCTTTTGTTGGATTGCATGCAATGCATTTCTATTTATTTCTTCAATGCTTCTATTCTCATGTGCACACAAAAAAAGCTGACATGCTCAGGAAATCATGCTGGTGGATGTGCATGGACATGCCTATGGTCACACTTGCCATGCCATATATCACTCAAACATTCACAAGTTTTGTTGACGCTTTTATTTTCTTAAAATATTTTGGAGTATTGATCATGTGTTGGCTATGCTATTTGTTATTGCAAAGTGGTTATGATTAAACCAGGTTTCCCTGAGATCTTAACTTTCAATATTAATGTTCCAATATAACAGGCCCGACTTCCTGGAGCACGTGTTATCTATTGCTCAGCGACTGGTGCATCTGAGCCCCGAAATATGGGTTATATGGTCAGGCTTGGTCTTTGGGGAGATGGAACATGTTTTGATGTTTTCCAGAAGTTTCTAGGTGTGATAAGTTTGTGCATTTTATTCCTAGCTCCCCTCTCTTGTGTTACTCTATGATTTCTGTATTCATATTCTCTGTGCCACGTTTTCCCTTTTGTTCAGCTTTTGTAAGATGGTGTTTGAGTTGGAAGAATTCCAACTATAAAACAAAACTGGTTTTAGTCGGAAGCAGTAGAATAGTATAGGTGAGTAGATAAATGATAGAGGCCTAATTGGTCACCCACCAAAAGGTATAGTTTTGTAATGCTAACTCTTATAAGAACATTGTTCATAAATCATATTAATACTTCTTTCCTTCTCTATTGGATTGAATCTGCTGTTGTTTACTTTGTTGAAAAGTTCTTATGCCTGTGTTTCAAGATTCTCTTTGAAAGGAACTAGTTAGTTGCTGAACTCTCTCCCTCCTCTCTCTCACTTTCATACATGTGCCCATGCAGACATAAATAAATCTGTTTAACTGTCAATTGTAAAGGCTGTAGAACTGAAATGCTCATGCGCTCCTCTACATGTCAAGCTGAGGTTTGGAGGATTGCCTTTTAGTAGGGAGAGTTTCTGGCAACAAAGCAATATGCTTTGTGCATAAGCAACAGTACTCATTTCTTTTAATCCTCCTTTTAACCCTATAGTTGCTCGATCATAATTATTAATATAGGGAGATAGAGACTTAAGTAAAGGAGTTATAAGTTGTTTAGTATTGAATATTGAACTTGAGCCACAAAAAGCTCCTGAGAAAGAGTTCAGGATATCTGAAACAATCACCATAATTCCCTAGGCATATAACATTAGGTGCAATTTCTAGAATGCCACTGAATATAATGAAGAAAGATCTAGCTTCTTCCATAAGATTATAGTAAAGAGAAACAAATATTTGTCATATCTAGAGTTATTTGTGTTTTGATATATTTGTGTCGGGTTTGGAGGTGACCATCAAAGAAAGTCTTTACATCTTAGATGCTAGGATGTGTCAAGATATTACATATTATAATGATAATTAAGAACTTATAAGAAGAGCAAATAATTATAACACACCGATATATTTGCATTTAGTTATCAAGAAATGTATTGTTGAAATTACTAGATGATTTAACCATAAATTTTGGAATCTGCAGGCTGCTGCTGATTGATTCGCTTGATATTATATGCTCATTGCCTCATCCGTGTGTGCGTGTTAAGCTTTTATAAATCTCCACTAAGGGCATTTTCTCTGTGACTTGTTTTTGTTGCTTCTATGCTGCTAGTTAAACACCATGTTCACCATTCAAAGTTTGGAAAACCAGTTTTCTAAATAATATTTTCGCAGGTGCTCTTGAAAAAGGTGGTGTGGGAGCATTGGAACTTGTTGCCATGGACATGAAAGCAAGGTTGTTATGGTTGAAATGCTTTTGTAAATCAGATTTATTTTTTAAATATTTATTATATAATTTGTCATCAACTTCTGATTTTCAGGGGAATGTATGTGTGTCGTACCCTTAGCTATAAAGGGGCAGAGTTTGAAATTGTTGAAGCGCCTTTAGAACCTGAAATGATGGTAAGAAGCATCAATTGGCTTTCCATTATGATACATAGGAATTGATGGTTGATATTGTTACTGCCTTCCAAGGATCTATATGAACTATGATTATGATTTTGACCTTCTTTTTATACTTTACTTCCTGGTATTCACTTAACTATAGTTGTTTTTTTCTTCCCCTTCCCTTCGTTGCCCTTTGCACCACAGAGCTGTCCTGGTTTCTAACCCCTGTAACATGTCCACATAAAAGCACTGCTTATGGTATTTCCATGCCAAATATATTGTTTTGAGCAAGCTGATGTTGTTTACTCACCTTGAATTTTGAAATTGGCCTGATGCCCCAAACCAAGATCTGCTGGATGTTTTCCTTTCACATTACTCCACTAGATTTTTTAAATAGCTGGGCAGTTCGACAATGCTTGTTACTTATTGAACTTTGTTTGTTATTCTTAAATATGCTGGTAGCTTGGACCCCATCAGCAAATCATTTTAGCAGATTTTTTTTTTGTGGTCAATTTTATCATCTCAACAGACCAAGTAATGTGGAAGGTAAAGAGAAGTTATATTTAGGTAACTATGTTTAGGTCAGTCAATCCCTTTTCTGGACAGAATAACCTTAGATTTGTAACCCTGCAAACTGTCCTGCTATTTTACCTATTTACCTGCTTGGTTCTGGTCTTTGTTCCTTTTTCCCAGCAGATTGACCCTGTGCTCCATGTGACCAGGAATGTGATGAATCCACCAATTTAATGCACTAAGAATGTAGAATGACACTCCCATCAGGATTTATTAATAGGGCCCCTGTCCTTTACGTGCCTTGTCAAATATTTGGGCGAGGTTGCTGTAGCATTGTGGAAAATATCTGTTAATGTCAATTGATTTGAAATAGCTGTCCACTAAAGGTGGGTATTTGTTGAGCAAATTACTTCTTATGTATCATTGTTGACCTCCCACTTGTGGGGAAGGATGAGAACTTGTTCAAAGTTCCTGACCTCATCTTGGATGCGGTGTTTGATTGTTCCTTTCTGTCATTCATCCATTCCTTTATTTTATAGGAGCTTTAGTTTTTCCACTGATCCCTACTAACTGGATTCAAAATCTCCTAGGTGGGGGATTGCTTTTTCCCTGTTTTTATTTCACCTGCAGTTTTCCTAAATCTCTTGATTTTTCTCTCTGTTTTTTTTTTTTTGATAAATAATCCCTGGAATTTTCTCATAATGGATTCTGAATTGCTTAGGACATGTACAAAAAAGCAGCAGAATTTTGGGCAGAGTTACGAGTGGAGTTGCTTTCAGCAAGCACCTTTCTCACCAATGACAAACCTAACTCTAGTCAATTGTGGAGAGTATATTGGTCAAGCCATCAGGTTTGGCCTTCCCTTGTAGTTTAAATGTTTTTCATTGATCCTCTTTTTGTAAAATGATTATTTTATTGCTTGACAAGTTATTCTAATTCATTTTTATATATTCATTCATTTTTTGGCAGCGCTTCTTTAGACACATGTGCATGTCAGCTAAGGTGCCTGCTGCTGTAAGAATAGCTAAGCAAGCATTGACAGAAGAAATGTGTGTTGTTATTGGCCTACAGAGTACTGGAGAGGCTCGAACCGAGGAAGCTGTTTCAAAATATGTGCGCATGCCATTTATTCATTGATGTGGTGCACACATTTCCATGTGATTCTTCCATTTTGCATCATTTAGTTTCTTATATGAATGCCATTTATACTGTCTTGAGCAGGGTTCTGAACTTGATGATTTTATTTCTGGTCCTCGAGAGTTGCTGCTGAAATTTGTGGAAGAAAATTATCCTATGCCTGAAAAACCGGAGCAACAAGGTAATTATGTGGTTATGATTTGCGTTAATTGTACCTTATGCATTACAGCTTAGATGGATTATGGAGTTCACTTTCTTGTTTTATGCAGGAGAGGAAGGCGTAAAGGAACTTCAACGGAAGAGGCACTCAGCAACACCTGGTGTTTCATCAAAAGGGAGAGTCAGAAAAGCTGCGAGATGGAAACCTGAAAGTGATGATGACTTTGATGAAGGGTTTGGAAGTAAGTTTTCTTAAGTCTGACATTAATTGATTTATTGCTGTTAACCATGAACCAAACATGACTTGCTTCTGTTATATCACGGGTTTGCAAAATGATGCTTCCTGCTTGCATTCTTGGTACATGACTGATCTTCATTTGTTGAAAAAAAGACAAAAAGAATATATATTTAGTGTCTGAACCTTTTAATGCTCTCATATGGTTTTATTCTTATGCGTTCTGTCCTTTCCTGTGAACTTCCTTGTGTCCTTGTCAAGTGCATTGCCCTTTCCTTGTTTAGTAAACTCACCAGCCAAATCTATTGATGCCATTTTTTATAACTTCCTTTTTAGCAATTTGGGGCTTTACAGCATAATCAGGAGGCATTTTCTCTTGTATGCTATGATGCAAACTTTGAAATTGCATTTTTTACCCCTTATTTGTTCATCGCCAATGCAGCTGATTCTGGAGGTGAATCCAATGGATCTGATGATGAGTTTCAGATTTGCGAGATATGCAATTCAGAAGAGGTAGTTTCTGATTATTTTTTTGTCGTTTTGATATCAATAAGGTGCTGTTGTTTATAAAATTTCAACTGTAGGGAAGGAAGAAATTGCTCCAATGTTCTTGTTGTGGACAACTGGTCCATCCTTCATGTTTAATGCCGCCTGTTACAGATGTAGTATCTGAAGACTGGTCATGTCATTCGTGCAAGGAAAAAACAGAAGAATTTCTTCAACAACAGCATGCCTATCTTGTTGAACTTACAAAGAGGTAGCCTATCTTGTGGAAGCTAATTAGTTTTTCATGTTTCCTAATAATCTTATTCCTTCTACGATTACTTTTCTCATCTGGGCTGCTGATGGTCATGCAGTTTCTAAATCACCAATTTTTAAAAGCATCATTATATAATTTACGAATTTGATATCAGGTATGAATCAGCTTTGGAACGCAAATCAAAAATTTTGGAGATAATTCGATCTTTGGATCTTCCAAACAATCCTCTGGATGATATTATTGATCAGGTAGTGACCACATTCTGACTCTCCTCTATCTCTAATACACTTTCACACACCCATACTTGCATGTATATTTATGGTGTGCTGTATGTAAACATATACCTGCAAGCATTACTGATTAATAGTCTTCCACATTCAATATGTTGTCATAGTTTTTTATAGCTAACACTTACTTTCCTGACAATTTATACAATCCTGTAAAAAGTTTTAATTTGTAAGATTGGTTTGCTTTTATAAACAAAACTCCCCTTTTATTGGGCTCTGGGGGCATGGAGATTACAGCAAACTCTTATAGTGTATTTTTATTGATGTAGCATTACTAAATGGGCACCAATTTTTGCTGCGTTGCTGAGTCACAATACAGTGAAATTGTGTTATAGTCCTTGCAAACTTCAATATCAAATGTTACCTTTGTTACGTAGTCTTATGTTAATGGTTTTTTCCTCCTGTTTGTTACTTTTGTTTTTTCCCTTCTGGAGATAAAGGAAGTGTGTTTTTACAAGTGTTATGTTTTGTAATTGCCTAAGAATATCATGTTTCTAGTAACCTGTGGAATATTATACGCTCACAGATGTTTTCAAATAACTTTACATAACCCAGCAAGCTTTTCCAATACCCTGGTTGATATGTAAATCTGTTAGGACACTCCTTTTTTTCCGGCTCTTTTCTGTTATGGATGATGTGTTATTCTGCATTTTGCAATTTTCTTTTCACTTTGATCTAATAATCTTTTCTTCCTTTGGCAATAAAGAAACCCTTGTTGACTGTGCATTCAATACATGCAGCTTGGAGGTCCTGATAAAGTTGCTGAAATGACTGGGAGAAGAGGCATGCTTGTAAGGGCTACTAATGGAAAAGGTGTAACTTATCTGCCACGAAACTCGTAAGTTTCTGTGCATTTCCCCTTTAACTTATTGTTTGATTTCATTCCACATGACTGTTTTTGCTTTTGTTTTTTAACTTTAGAAAGGATGTTACCATGGAAATGGTCAACATGCATGAGAAGCAGCTTTTCATGGATGGTAAGAAATTGGTTGCTGTCATTTCTGAAGCGGGATCAGCTGGTGTGTCTTTACAGGCAGACAGAAGAGCAAAAAATCAGGTTTGCCCAATGCTCTGAGTTTTTTTTGCTTGCCTGGTATTGCTCTTTGACAATCTCAAAAGTTGATTTTTTTTTGCATGATTCTTTGACATTTCTATCCAAAGCAAAAAAATTATTTCTGCCTATGTAATTTGCACAATTTGTAAATAATTGTCCCATTAAGTGCTATATGACATTTCTGCCCACAGAAAAGAAGGGTTCATTTAACTCTAGAACTTCCTTGGAGTGCTGACCGAGCAATTCAACAGTTTGGAAGAACACACCGATCAAATCAAGCTTCTGCACCCATGTATAGGTAGGCTGGGCCATGCATGTTTAATTCTCTTTCATCCATTTGATTTTCTCATTGCATCATCTCATACAAGTGTCAGATTAAATACTCAACCTTTTGAATTATTATCTGACATTATTTTGTTTTATATTAAATGTAAAATTCCTAAGCTTAACCCCCCCCCCCCCCCCCACCCCTTTTTTTTAGTTGTCACATCTTCTAGCCATTTGGTTCTTCAAGAGTGAATGATTTAAAAAAGCGTATTGTTCTTAATTTTATACATATTAAGATACTAGTTGGGGGATCTTTGGGTGTGGGAGGTTAGTTTCAGTTGATCAAATAATCCAAGCACAGGGAGGAGGGTTGGCATGAACTTCAAATTAGGTAGGTGAGGTAGTAAGTGCTTGTAAGCTATGCTAACTTGTCAGAATAACAACTGGAGAAGCCTTCTTCTGAGCTACTTGAGGTGATTCCCTTTTCATACATACATGACTACTTGGTAACTATGAAGCTGGGAGACTTATTGAAATATAGGGCTTGACAATGAGCACAAAATTACCATGGCATTATGATATATTAAATGAAGATCTAGACGGAAATTATGAAATTGTGTGTGTGGGTGGTTGTGGCAAGTTAGAGGTCATATCAGATGACAGAAGATAGGAGTGGCTAGCGAGGGACTTTGTAGAGGTTGAATGTGCTACCAAAACAAAGACTGGACAACATTATAATCTGGGTGAAACCTGGAGAAAGATTGTTATTTTACACAATGGATGGGTATAAATTAGGATTCCTTTGGATAAGGTTGAGCTACAATTTCTGAAACCATGGTTATTTGATCTGATCATGATTTTTTGTCATTCCTGATGTTTGTTTCCAGAACAATAAAACTGTTGTCTTCAGTTTTGTTTGAAAGTAGTAGAATCAGCGTATGGATGCTTAAAAGTTGCGAAGCATAAAGTTGACATTATAAATTGTTGGGCCAAAGACATACCTCTTTCTCTCTCTCCCCCCTTTGGCAGGCTATTATTTACCAATCTTGGTGGAGAACGCCGCTTTGCATCTATTGTCGCTAAGAGATTGGAATCCCTCGGGGCTTTAACACAGGGAGACCGCAGGTAACTTGGATATTTTATCCTCTTGGGAACAATAGCAGTTATCAATGATGTCTTTTACTTTATTTTATGCCTCACTGTGTGTAAATGCTTTGCAGGGCAGGGCCTTCATTGAGTGCTTACAATTATGATAGTGCGTATGGGAAAAAGGCTTTAATGGTGATGTATAGAGGGATTATGGAGCAGGTGTTCATCACCTTTTTTCATGATAATATTTTAAAATTTCTCTTCATGTTAGATTTATTGTGGAAAAATGGGGTGCCAAGTATTGTTGGGAATAACTAAAATTCAATTTTCAGGATACTCTGCCCATTGTACCTCCTGGATGTTCATCTGAAAATCCAGAGACAGTTCAAGATTTTATAATGAAGGCAAAAGCTGCTCTTGTGTCTGTTGGAATAGTTAGAGACTCTGTTCTTGGTATTTTTTTTCTTGTGCATTATTGTTTCACTGCTTTTTCTTGAATTGAACTGTCAGAATATACTTTCACTAATTTTATTTTCGTTATTATGCCATCATTTTTACTGTTTTATCATTATAATCATAATTTTTTCTGTAACAATTATAACTCTAAATTACCACATTTTATATAGGTAATGGTAAAGACTATGGAAAGTTGTCTGGACGTATAATTGATTCAGACATGCACGATGTTGGGCGTTTCCTCAATCGGATCTTAGGACTGCCACCTGATATTCAAAACAGGTTTCTATTTTGTTGATTGAGAAATGATTACTTGTTGCTTTCAGAAATAAATTCAATCTGCTAAACCGCTTTTCATTGCAGGCTGTTTGATTTGTTTGTCAGCATCCTGGATCTTCTTGTTCAGAATGCACGCATTGAAGGGAATCTTGATTCTGGGATAGTTGATATGAAAGCTAACATTATTGAATTACAAGGAACTCCCAAGGTATACTTTCTTGTTGTTCCTTTACTGGCTTTACTCAACCATTGATTTTGACTTTTATCTTACAGACTGTTCACATTGATCAAATGTCTGGGGCACCAACTGTTCTGTTTACTTTTACTCTGGACCGTGGAATCACATGGGAGGTGCTTTTCTTCTGTCTTCTGTTTTCTTTGTGCATGTGATTCAACTCTGAATTGTGAATGCTAGATTACATATTGGTAAATATCTCTGAAATTTGTAAATGTTCATTAATGCTAGTCTGCAAGTACCATGCTCGAGGAGAAGCAAAAGGACGGGCTTGGTTCTTCGAGTGATGGGTTCTATGAATCCAAGAGGGAGTGGTTAGGAAGACGTCACTATGTTTTAGCATTTGAAAGGTATTTGCTAGATTTAACTGCACCTATATGTTTATATTCGGGTGTTTGTTTATTATTTGTGAATTGTATAGTTTTTATTATGTGAATCCTGAATTTTTATGACACAAATCAGTCCATTCCCTTGAAAACATTACCTCTTTAATTAGTGAGAGGATGAAGCCAAAGAGGGCAATAATCATGGTCGTGAATCCAAAGTGCAGTAGTCCACTGAGGTTTAAGGAAATCAACTCTAGCTTGAGTTTCTGGATGTTTGACCACTGTAGCTTGGAGAGGAACTGATTTTTGATGAAATATTTCCAATTTAGCTCACTATAAAAAAGATAGGAAAGGGGGAGAAATGTAAATGAAGGATTGGGCTGGAGGCATTAATACAAGTCCATAGTGGTAATTTTGCCACTAAATGAATACCAACTTCTCTGATCTCCATTTCACAATGCTAGGACACGTGTTTTAGAAACTTCTGCTGCAATTTTGTTGACTGGAGGCATCAATACAGGTTAATAGTGGTAATTTTGCCACAAAATGAATACCAACTTCTCTGATCTTCATTTCACAACGCCCAATGATACAAGTGGTTTAGAAACTTCTGCTGCTGTTAATATTAGGTGCTTTGCTATTTTATTGTTCTTGTATTCATCCTTTCGGTTTCTTTGTTTATTTCATTGCTTCAGCTCTGCTTCTGGAATGTTTAAGATCGTCAGGCCTGCTGTTGGGGAGTCGGTAAGGTATCATATATTACCAGGCTTAGTCAAAGCTTATATTGAATCTATTGTGTTAACTAATCCCTTCTCTCTCTCCAGGGAAATGCCTCTGGCAGAGTTGAAAAACAAATATAGAAAATTGCTGTCGTTAGAGAAAGCTCATAGTGGCTGGGAAGATGAATATGAAGTTTCATCTAAACAGGTACAAAAAGGTGTTGAATAATTGTTAAGATGACAAATCCTGTTAGCATTGGTATATTGCAATGTCAAATATAGCATAACTGCAAAGCTAACATGACTGTTGATGAAATTAATTGCATTTTATGTTGACTTTTCGTTGTGAACAACCAGTTTAGGACATGAAAGATGAGTTTTGCTCTTTGATGTGGATTTTTCTTCATCTTATGTGCTCAAATTGGTAATGAATTTGATGCAAGCTTCGACTTTCCACCTTAAGTTTCAGCAGCTGGAGACAAGTTTTGTGTGAATATTCAAATTAACTTCTTCAACTTTCCAGTTTGTGATGTGCTCGTACTTAAATGTGGAATTATATACTTGAGTTAATTGATAATACCATGTGGAAAGTTTAGGACTCTGAAACAAGGGAAGTGACTAAGAGAATTTGGTGGAATATTGTAGCTTTGATTGATGAATGTTATTGATAATCTTTGCTGATAGTATCCCACTGTCCCCTTGTAATGTAGTCAAACAGAATCATGCATAAGTAAAATGTGCATGTCTTGTATATCCTCCGACATACTGTGTTACTTGTTGAATCCAATTTTTGCTGTGATGCATTCATAATTGAATTGATCAATCTGGAATCTAAATAATTTTCTTCTTGGACTGACCATTTCCTCCATATACACTTGGCGCATAAATTTTTTGCCAATTCTTCGGTTACCTGTAGTACTTACCTTAGCTTACTGTTAATTTTTCCTGCAGTGCATGCATGGCCCCAACTGTAAGCTTGGAAACTTTTGTACAGTTGGCAGAAGACAGCAGGAAGTGAATGTTTTGGGTGGTCTTATTCTTCCTGTTTGGGGCACTATTGAGAAAGCCCTTTCTAAGCAGGTAATACAGGGCGTCGTAATGATTCCCAGTTCCCATGACCATGATGTTTAGTAAATGCTACTTTGCTCATTTTTCAATTTTGTCCTTTCTGCTATAGACCACGCTTGAGCCAGGAGTGTCAGTTTTACATTTATGGATACTCTTCAAGATTTTTGACTTTGTGACACTTTTTCACTGAAATCTAAATTTTTTTAACTGTACTCTACAAATTATGCGGTTGCTAATTTATTCATGAGTTTCTTTCTATGGGCAACACTTTTGAATTTGCAAGAGGGTCATTTATTACGTAGTGCTGAAATTGCTTATGTTTGAGTTAGGCACTCTCTTGATGGATCTAGGTTTGATCAATAATTTGGAAAATGCTCTATTTAGTCTGATCTACTTGTCTGGAGGAGAGATATACACGAGGAATGAGGTGGAAAGATAGGTTAATTTCTTAGTTGATGCGTAGCTTGGGGCAGTTTTCTTCCTTCCACTTTTTTATGGATAACTTTGAAAAATAGTTGTTGGTTATGAAGTGGATCTTTTTTAGGTATTACAAATATACATGCATGTTAGTAATTCTTGGTGACACAAGTTCTAGAATGTCAAGTGGGAAGAACCATAAACAAAAACACCGAAGTGCGCTTTGATTTCCATGCATGGTCATTTCTTTATTTTACTGCCTTGTGTTTAAATTAAAATGGAGAATTTATGAGAATTGATTTTTTTTACGGGACTTCTACCAAATCATTTATTGTCAGGATGTTTTTACCTTGTCCCTGATTGTATTCCACAAGAAGAAACCGAAACTTCATTTTGTTTCCTTTTAGCATTGCCTGTTAATACAAAGGGGTATTTTTATAAAGTGTTCAAGCATGTCACTGCAATTAATACTTGCAGCAAAGAAATGTTTGATTAAGGAATCAGCTCATGGAATGAACTATCAATTTGATGTAATTGCCATTGAGATAAACTGAAACCTCAAGCAATATTCTCTTCAGGCTCGTCAAAGCCAAAAGCGGCTCCGTGTTGTTCGTTTAGAAACCACCACAGATAACAAGCGAATTGTTGGGCTCCTCGTCCCGAATGCGGCCGTGGAATCTGTACTTCAAGGTCTCTCTATCTCTCTACCTTCTCTCACACATGCAGTCTTATCCTGCCTTTATGCACACATGCACGAGTTCTGTTATTGAATCTTACTACAATTAGCTGCCTCACCTATCACTCTCTCTATATGTACATGTACTGGTGTGGATATATATATTTTTTTTTTGTAATTTACATGTATCTAATTCTAGTGTGATGTCGTTTTGGTTGCAGATTTAGCGTGGGTCCAAGACATTGATGATTAAGATGGTGCAATCTTTTGTTCAAAGGTGCGTGTGAGCTATTCGAAAAGTTAGAATGTTGCTTTGGAGAATGTGATTCAAGTCTGAAGATACAAGCATAAACCTCATAGGGGGGAAAATTGAAAGTCATTCCCTGCACCATGGAAGGAAACTGTGCAGGCTCATTCATACTTGATTTTGTCTTTTGCTTAAATGCTCCAATTTTTTTGGCACATAATTTTGTATATCTCTGACAGTATCGCAGAAGGCAGTAAGTTATAGGTGCCATGCTGTACGAGTCGTAGTTCTGCTCGAACTAATTTGTATAAATTTCTATACAATCATCATTCTATTGATGATAAAGAAATCCTTATGTGTTCATGTTATCATGCCGCTTTTTAATTGGATAGCCAACATCGTCACGAGGAGCACCGCAATGACATTTACCAATTGGACTGCCTTCTGTCACTAACTGGGCTGGATCGGTCATAGCACCATTGTTATGTTTAATGAATAGAGGGACACAAATCAGGATATGAATTTCCGGCATCGTTGGATGAGGAACTCCTTGTGGTGCAACTTCGTTAAACCAAAAGCCCCCATTTATAAAAGCAGGGTGTCTGGATAAATTAGAAGTGTCATCTTCAGGCGACCGGGGCTGTGATGTGGCGGGTTCCTCTTCTCCATCTTCGAGGCACAGGCAAGAGCTTCATTTTGAATTATTTTCTTACCAGTAACTACAATTTAAGCAAGTTATACGTTCAATCTTCTTTACTATAGCAAGTTATAGGTCCAAGGATTTATTGTTCAAGCGGAAAGCACAATAAAAATCAACAGGCCACTCAAAAATACACGCACTCGCACTCGCACATGAAATTTATTTATATCCTGGTACTGGAGAAAACATTCAGGTCAGCACACAAATGGAGCTTCAACATGATGGTCGCTGCAGTAGAGGCCAGGTCGCTGAGTGAAACCCTGCTTCTTCAGAATCTTCCTAGCCCTCAAAACAAGCTCCTGGTTAGAAATGTCACCATCCGCCTCGGCAAGTATAGTCTGGATGGCATTGCTAAGAGCTCCATATGCTTCGGCTGAATTTCCGCCTGGACTGGCATCAGCAGAAGTTTGGTCAGTTTGGCAGCCACTGATCAAAATCCCACCATCTGGGAGTGCACGCTTAGTTGCTCCAGCATAAACTTCTTGCTTGCTACCCACCTCAGTCTCGAGGGCAGGCTGAGCATACCCCTCATCATGCTCCAGTTTTTGTTTGAGAAATTCCTGAGCCAGATTCCCAACCATTCCAAAGAGTCCACCACCTCCACCTCCACCTCCACTTTCCCCATCACCAAGTTGGAGTTTATCCATGATAACCTTCATGAACTTCTTCACCTTAGGGCTTGCATCTTCTCCAAAGACATCAAAAAGGGCTGGCCTCAGCTTCCCAACATCAATGTCATCTTTACCAGTCTTTTGCTTGAGTATTTCTATGAGAGTTGAGAGAGGCAGAGATCTACTTTTCACGTACTCTCGCTCACCATACTCTCTTTCAACTGCCGTGTCATCAAAATCTTCCTCCTTGCCATGCTGTCCGTGGCGCAGTCCAGAAGGTATGTGAACTCCACGAGATTCAAATGCATCTTTCACGGTCTGTTTCAGGAAACCTTTAAATCCAAACCCAGAAGACCCCTCCTCCTTCTCCTCCTCTTGGCGCCTTGTGCTCTCCCCTATCTGCTCTTTAGTCTCATCAATGAGGCCACCACTATGACATGAATCAGATACAATTGTTATGCGGCAACCTTTTGGGATCCGATCCACAAAATCTTTGAAATCATCATCTGTTCACAAACACCCGAGTTGAAAGTTAGAATGGAATTTGCTTAAGCAGCTTTTAAGACGAGTCATTCTAAGAACTAAGCAGTCAAGGGGAACAGATAATTCCGTAAACTCATTTCCATTTACACAAACAAGTTGTCGAGTTTTATCAACTAGATTAATAACAACAGATACAAGAGAACTAGATGGTCAATATGGTGTTCAGAAAACAAAACGAACGATAAAACCCCCTTGGCTCCGATGTTTTAATTATTTAGTTGAATAATTTATGGTACATGCTCCTCACCCATGAGTAATACTGTTTGCCAATGAATTGATTCTCTTTCAACAAATGTATGGACCATCTAGCAGGCTCCAAATTATTTCAGAACGCTAAACTGGATTGTGTCCTATTAACACTCTAACATGGGAACTTGTAATATGATGTAAGATCATCGTGCCAAGAAACAATCAAAGAAACCTATATTTATCAAAAACCTCATGATTAAAGATCCAACAATCTGTTTTTGCTATAACAAAGACTGCGTCTATCTTGTTAGAATAGAGAGGCTACACAAATTATATCTTCAACAATCCCAATAGCTTTGAACAATAACAGCTCCACCACAACAGATATTAAATTATTGAAAATGAAGGTCCAAGACAGTTAACCAATCAAGATTTAAAATTGACAGTCGCAACCACAGATATCGAGAGCCAAGACATTCCACTGACAACAATCAACAAAACCAAAAAATAAAACTAGTGTTATTTTCTTAGAAAACCAGTGTAGCGCGGCTCCTTATAATCAATTTCCCAGAAATCCAGCCTAACAAAGAACAAAGGTGCCTTAAATCCCTTCAAATTTCCTATCCACAAAAAGATCTAGAACAATCCTCCAAGATCGCAATTAAAAAGAAGAAAGAACCCCCATAAACAAAAAAGGTCAACCACAAACTGTTTTTGATCAAATCAATGAAAGAAACTAAATTGGATCACAACAATCAAAACCAATCTTGAGAGAGAGGGAGAGATGAGCCACAAAAGACAGGAGAAGATAAAGACAGTACCAGTGATAAGATTCATATCACAAGGGACAATGCACTCATCATAACCAGTATCATCATCCTCTCCAGTTTCAGCTGGCAACCTTGTCCCATGTCCGCTATAGTGGACAAACAAGAAGTCTCCAGGCTCGGCAGAGCGAACCAGATCCTTCAGCGCCTGGCGCACGTTTTTCCCAGTTGGTTGCGTGTAAGAATCATCCGTGTCTATCAAGATAGTGATGTTATCTTCAGAAAAACCATAACGATCAACAAGACACTGGTACATCCTCTTAACATCATTTATACAGCCTTTGAGTTCAGCTTTTGTTTCTGGGTAGTTGCAGCCTATCAGCACTGCCTTCTTTGTCATGGTTCTCTCTTCTGTTGCTGGCAACAATCAACTCAGTGAGTCTCTCAATATGATTCGGGATCTTCCGGATTTGGAGAGTATTTTCTTTCCTTTTTAATCCTGACCTTTTGGACTCTGAAAAAAACTGGGATTGTCAGAGAAATGGTAATGCTGAGCTGTAAGGAGGATCTATTTATTTATTTATTCTTGAAAAAAAAAAGGTTTTAATTTAATATAATCATTCACTTCACTGTCGGCAACAGTAAAAATATTGGATTAATATAATTTCTCATTAAAAATAAGGAAATGATAAGCATGTTCTGATTGAATAATTGCTATGTTGGGGCAATAAAAATAATAATTTAGATGGTTAATATTTGTAAATATATATCTTTTAAAGCTGTTATTTTTTTTTATTTAAATGCAACAAAAAAATTAAAGAATAAAGATAATTACATTAATTAGTATAATATTTTAATGATAAATATTTATCTATTTATAAATACTCCAATCACCAAAATCCAACTACCCCACAGTACGAGAGCATCGCTAAATAATATAGTTTAAGAAATTATAGAATAACATATAAATATATAACTCTGTAATTGTAAATATTTTAACCTTATCAGACAATTATAAATGATTTAATTTGAGAATCTACTACTAATAATAAGTTAATTCTAAATTTGATTAAAATAAATAAATAAAATGATAATTGAACACCCACCCATCGTGTAGGCCTTCCACTTTTAACGAATTGACAGGTCTATAGTGGGTGTCATGATTAGGATACGTGAACTCCTTAAACATTTAGCCGAAAGTCAGCCATTTTTTGTACCAATAATCTTTTAAAGTATTTATTTAAAAAAATAATATTAAAATAATATATTATATAAAAATATTGTTATTATTTTTTAGAAAAAAAAGTTTAAAATTCATCTTTTTAGTAAATATTTAGAAGTGTGATTGTGATTGATTTTAAAAATATTTTTTATTTAGAAATGTATCAAAATATTTTTTTATTTTTTAAAAATTATTTTTAATATTAGTATATGAAAATAATATAAAGACACTAAAAAGATTTAATTTAAAATATATATTTTTTATTTTAAAAACTTACTTTTAAAATACAATGCAATTATTTTCTTAGTCTCAACAATCTCGATTATTGGCTTGCACAATCAAACCAAGTTTCGTGATATTTAAGAGTTTGTGTTGAATAATTTCTGATATTAGAGTATCTTTAAAAATAAATTTAGAAAAATCAAATTAATAATATGATTTTTAAATAATAAAAATATAGCTTTATAAACACGTGCACCTCAATAAAAAATCATTTAGAAAATCAAATTATATTTTAATATATATTTTTTTTTTATTAATATTAAAAAATTTATTATTTATTCAATTATTATTGAATAATTTTGTTATTAGAGTATCTTTAAAAATAAATTTAGAAAAATCAAATTAATAATCTGATTTTTAAATAATATAAATATAGCTTTATAAACACGCACATTTCAATAAAAAATCATTTAGAAAATCCAATTGTATTTTAATATATATAATATAAATATAACTATTTATTAATAATAACTATCTAAGTAAGTCCAATCAAAATCATTTTTTGTATAAAAATATATCAAATAAATATTTGACTCTTTTGATGAATAGATAGAAATAACTCTTCAACTTAGAAATATTATTTTATTTTTTAATATAATTCTTTCATAAAAATATGGAAATAAAAAAATAAAAACTAAAGTATTTTATCTTTTCCTTTCAGGTTTTTTTTCTTTAGCTATTTCCTTGAGTTGCTTTTAAGAATAGACATTTGGTCAGCCATCTCTTTACAAAGAGGTCAAATAATGTCCAAAATTATAGAAAAATCCACAAAATTGACTTGCAATAAAAAAAAATAATAATGTCCAAAATTACGAAATACAACCCAGCATCATTTATCCATTAAAAAACTTTATTATTATTTTTCCCCGTAAAACCCTGAGCAAAATCATTAATAAGCAAATAGCATTTAATAACAAATCGATCTTGAAATACCACAGTCAAGAATGGAGTTGATGGATCTTGGAAGGATGATGGAGTGATGACAATGGAGGTTTTGTAAGTCGTGTCCCATGTTAATGTGCAGTCAAGCCATGTCAGCCGTTTATCAGTTATGACAGTGAATCCTTATTTACCAGCTAACTCCAAACTCCCAGGTGATCAAAGCACAAGAAGGGAGTAAGGAGAATGGCATCTATCTGGGATCCAAGATTATAATTCATGAGGGGTGAGAATAATTACTGATCGAAATATAATTAAGAGAATTATCTTGGATAAAACTGATCATCGTACATTCTACTACTTCAATATGCGAGACAAATAAGGCCGAGTATCAGTTTATTTAAATAAAACCAGAATCATTAATTGTCAAGAAATAAGAACAACATGTTATGGAAAAACCAGAGTGGAATGGACATCCATCAAGGATTGTAAATGCGCCGAGTTGGATAGAAATTAATTCGTCGCAGATTTACTTAACTGCGTCGTGGTGGATTGGCCTTTTTGCGAGGTGCAGGATTAACGTAATTACAGTTCAGTCTAATCTCGCTTTCATTTGGAGCAGTGTAGAAAAGAATGTTTCCAAGGTTCACCATTGACGCTGCAAACTGGTTAAAGAAAAGATCAGGCTGCTGACTTGTGAATGCAGAAACGAATGGCTCTGTTCTTGGATCCGAGTAGAGTTCTTGATCTGTTGACAGCAGTCCCATTTTCTTGCCAAGGTTGTTGTAGTACTCCATGTCAAAAGTCTTTGGAGTAGTTGTATCTAGATACACCAAGTCAGAACTCCATTTGCAACTTCTTGTCAGGTTCCT
Organism: Salix dunnii; assembly: GCA_015731905.1. Lineage (NCBI taxonomy): Eukaryota > Viridiplantae > Streptophyta > Magnoliopsida > Malpighiales > Salicaceae > Salix > Salix dunnii. The sequence continues at coordinate 12,495,562 of CM027668.1, forward strand.
CAGGTAATTTCTGTCTAGGGTAGGATCAGGCCGGCCAGTTCCCTTGTAGTTAGCGAGTCTGTGCAGGAATGAACGGCAACTGCTCCTTCCAATTGTGTGTGAACCTGAGAGAACAACCAAATCAAGAACGTTCAAGCCTCTTTCCTGGAAGAAATCAATCAGAGCTGTGATATTTTCGCGGCCCTGAGGAACAAGGTCAGCCTCTTTGGCAATGGAAGTTTTTCCATCTTTACGCCCATATGGGACTTCCCAGAATGGACCACCAAGTAGAAGAGTGGCCTCTCTAGCCGCAGCTGTGAGAATGTCCGCGCATGAGACAGTTTTTGGACACTTCCTCTCAATTTCTGCTTTAATATCATCAATCACCTGGAAACCTCTCAGTGTCTTGCTAGCATAAGCTGTCCTTTCACTATTTCGATGGTTCAGCAAAATTGAGGCATCACATCCCTGCATTGCATGTTGCCAATATCTTTAGTCTCATATGACTTATGCGAGACTAGCAATTCTATCATCAATAAAATTAGTTAAAAGAAAAGGTAAAAATCAATTAATGACCATCATTTGGTATATAAAAGATACCAAAACCCGAGACCTTTTACTCAGGTTGTGAATTCTAGCCAGTGCAATGGTCGTGAAGGATATGCATGAGAGGTGCAAGATTTTTGGTCATCAATTAGTGCTTACCCTAATAGCACAATCATGGAAGTGCAAGCGAATGATGCTAGCTGCCAATGTGTAATCCTTTCGAAACCAAGCTGCCATTTTTTGGTGAATTATTTCTTCAGCAGCAGGGCAAGTTTTATGATAATAGCTAAAAGACAGGAAATCTTGAGGTGACAAGATCGATGAAACTCCTAGAGGCTTAACTAAATCTTTGACAGGGTTCCGCGGTAACATGGCTGACACCATATACAACTCAAACTGAGCAAGGAGGAGAAAAGTGAAAAAACACCACTTCATGTTGCTTTTTTTGATCTCTTGTCAGCACTGGCATGTCACACTAACAAAAATTGTTTGAGTATTTACCGATTGTGTTCTCCGCCTTGTTTTATACTTGATTCATTGTTGATTTTTATATGTTGTCATGAAAGAAATACGTGAGGAGCACTCTCTAATTCACAATTTTTATGACTTGCAAGCATGTACAAGTAGGGACTCTCAGGTCAGCAACACATACTCTATTCCAGGGTTAAATATTAAGATCATTAGACACTCGACAGCCCAGAAGAAAAGGGTGCCTGTGCTGGAGAATAACCCACCTGGGAGGGGGGACGTCCTTTCCCCCAAGCTCTCTAAATTCATATCCTCCACTTAATAAAGTCTATACTGGTGTAATATAACATTACATCAAAATATATAAGAAAATAATTTAAAACAAAAGGAATAAGTTACGGATCTCAAACGGGTTTTTAAGCTGTATTTAAAGCTTTTTTTATCACATGATAAAATAAAAATCAATCCAATAAAAATGGGATCCCAGAATAGACCTCCACCAGTCAATAGCGCAGAAAATCCTGGATCTAATATTGGCTATATTTAGCACAATCCTAATTGGAGAGGGAGAAAAAACATTGACCTTGCTGGGTCAAGTCATGCATCGGCAAATTTGGGCCCTTAATTATCCAGCTCAGAAAGGAGTACTAGACACGTCCAGGTTTCAAATGTCGGATCATCAAAATGAGGAAATTCTGTCATTCTGTGTAGCCTCCGAAAAGAAAAAAATCGAAAGAAAAATATGTAGTTATTCTCAAAATTAGTTGACCTTCTTCTGATTCAGCATGAACCTTAACAACAAGTACAAAACTATTCACAGTATACGTAACATTCATATTCTCATTCACACGACAACACAAAATCTTGAAACAAGCGAGAGAAGAAAAGAAAAATTTACACGCCACCAAACTACAACAAACACAATATTTAAGCCTTGCAGCAAACAAAACGAGCTAATCCCTTGGAAACATGTTTTTCACCATCACCATCATCTCCAGAAATTTCCACGGCCTTGCTCTTAGGCTTCGTTTTCAGTTCATCTTTAGGCACTGTCACCACAAGAACACCGTCATGCATTGACGCCTTAATCTCATCAAGTTTAGCATTTTCGGGCAATCGAAACCTCCTTGAAAACCCACCACGTGGCCTCTCTTTGCAGTGCCACTTGTCTCCTTTCTCTTCAGCTTCTTCTTTTCTCTGTGCAGTACTCATCTGAAGCACTGTCCCTTCATGAACTTCAATCTTCACGTCCTCTTTTGTAAAGCCTGGAAGATCGATTTCGAATACGTGGGCACTGGGAGTTTCCTTCCAGTCCATTTGGGTTTCTGGGTTTTCGATCAAGAAACCCCGAAATGGATCGAACAAGCTGTCCTGGTTCAAAAGAGAGTGAAGAAGAGACATTTTATATATATTTGGCTGTGCTGGAAAGGTTTCTTGGTTTAGGAATGTAAGAAAGTAGTGTTAGCTAAAGACTTTGGATGTTTTGTTTTCTTGTTTGTTCAGGGTTTTGCTATTGAAGGTATTTATATTGGATTATGTGGCAGAGATTGGCGAGTTCTTGAAGTTTCTGGTGATAGACTTTGCAAATTATAAGGATTTTTGACTCCCAGGATAATAATGTCGGAAGAGATCATACTCAATTTGTTAGTCAACACAAGAAGGGAAGTTTCTGGGGGAACCTAGAAATGGAAACAAGCTTTTTTTTTTATCAGTGCGGTTAATTAATTAATTAGTTGATCAACTAATCACAGACATGGATTTTTATTAGAAAATTGTAGAACATTCCCAGCAAGAAAAAAAATGTGATTTGACAAAGTTTCTCGGAGGTTATTTTAACATGTAATTTCGTTTAAAAAATATTTATAAAAAAATGATTTTTTTATTAATATTTCAAATTATAATAATTGTTAAAAAATAAAAAAATATATAATTTTAATGTATTTTTGAACAAAAAAAATATTTTAAAAAATAACTGTAATCACACTCCTAAACCGGTATTTAGGTAATGTTTGCCGCGTGTTTATGAATTTTTTTTAAATAATTATATTGTTTTGATAAATTTGAAAAAATAAAAAATATTTTAAAAAATAACTTTACGATATATTTTAATTTAGCTTTGCTCGGCATTATGATAGTGTTTTTTAAATTTCATTTTTATTTAAAAATATTAAATTAGTATTTTTTTATATAATTTTAAATCTCTTCTTCTTCTTCCCAAAGAGGGAATTTAGAAAGCACGGGAATAATTGAACGTTTCCAGGGGAAAAATAAATTAAAGGTCGGATTTCCGGCTAAAAAACATGGGATGAAACTCATCGGTTTTGGTCCTGTATTTTAAAAAAATTTTTGAAAAAAATTGAAATTTTTTATTTTATTTTTTATTTAAAATATTTTTAATATTATACGCCGATATAAAAAATAATTTAAACAATATTAAATATACAATTTTTCTAGCTTAAACTCCTATTAGGCCCCGTTTGTTTGCTGGAAAGTGGTTTCCTTTTGGATCCAGTGTTTGTTTATGTTATGGAAAATGATCTGGAAAATAATTTATTAATAAATTAATATTTTTTTCAAGCTTATTAAAATAATGAGGAACAAATCTTACAAATTAAAAAGTTGAATGAGAATGAAATTGAAAAAAAATATAATTTCATAAATTATCTCAAACAAAATAAATAATAATCAAAATAATAGAGATCAAATCTAAAAAAAATTAAAAAAAATAAAAGGTGAATAAATTAAAATAATAATAATTAACATTTCATAAATTATTTCAAATAAAATAAGTAATAATAAAAAAAATGAGGACCAAATTTGTTAGATAAAAAATTTCAATAAAAAAATGATAAGAAAAAAGCAAATAGCAATTATAAAAATAAGAACCAAAATTAATATAAAAATTAAATTTTAAGAGATGGAATTGAAAAATAAATATTCAAAACAAATTATATATAGCAATCAAAATTTTGAGGATCAAATTTGATTGGAAAGTGAATTCCGGGAAACAAACGGGGTCTTAGAGATCTTTTCTTTTCAATGACTTAGAGTAGTTTTTTGGGCTTTTGCAGATTATTGTAGAGGGATCCAGACACATACTGGATCAACTCACAGGCCCAGCCCATTTTCCGTTAATTATTTCCAAAAAGGCAAAATACAAAATTACATTAATCGCCCAAGACTCGCCTTCACGTTCAAGTCTTTTATATCCAGCATATTTTTTTAATCCTCCCTAACATTAAGGGTGTTTTGGGTATAAAGAGGAGTTTTGAAAAAAAATTGAGACTTCTAGATTCTCGTTATGATTTTAAAAACAAACGGCACCCAATACGCAACACGCATAGACCAAGGAAACACGTGCCACGGTCCGGCTTCATTATGAATTCATCGAACCAGAAGAAGAGAAGGGAAAGGAACAAAAAAACTGAAAATCAAACGTAAGCCTTTCAATCATATAATTCATTAATTTATGAGCAGGAAGACGGGGGCATCTTCATGCACATTTCCTCGTCAAGTTTCTTTCGATGCCGGAAGTTTTCTCCAACGGATTCCGACCACTGTTCATCGAGTTTACAAATCAAGCTGCACGCATTAAATCCACCTGAACCCATGCAAATTCTTTCGGAACCTGGGATAATTCGGAAAGATTATATAGAGTTAAGGGATTGTTAGCAAGCATCAGTAGATTTTTTAAAGAGTTTTTAGTGAGAATAACATAGCCGTGGACTTCAGGCAATCAGACTGCATAAGCTTGGTGAATCATCAGAGTTTATAACACATACAAGACAATTTCCCCCCCTATGCTCTCTCTCTCTCTCTCTCTCTCTTTTTATAAAGAGGAGCGCATTTATTGGATCGAGAAAAGGGAAATGGCAAGTGCCGAAATTACAACCGAAGGCCAAGAAAGGGGAGAGGTGCCCCGCAGTGGACTCGGCCGAAAGAGAGAGCGAAACGAAAGGAAGCCGGCGAAAAAACAAAAAACCTGCAGAATCGTTAGGCCGCCAGACCACAAGGCTGCTGACTAGAAGGAATGCGAAACCCACCACATGGCAACACTAAAGCTCGACCAATTGAAGAGAAGCATCTTTAAAGTGGAGAACTTATTTTTATTCATGCAATAATAGATGTGAACTACGATGTATGGTATTTTTACATTTACTTTTTATTAAAAAATATATAAAAATCATTTTTAATACCAAGTCAAAATTATATATAAATAAAAACAGTAAAATATATTATTTGAAGACAGACATATTTTATAAAACAAAAGCTAAATAATATCCTGGAAGCAATAAGTCGTCGTTTCAGATCTGATTTTGATAGGGTGAGCGGGGAATTTTATTTTATTTTTTAACTAAATTGTACTGGCTCTTAAAACAAATAAAGGTTGGGCCGCGGTCTAGAGTTCTATCTCTATGAGTACAATTCTACAATAATAATAATAATATTAATAATAAAAATAATGAAATATATATTTTTTATTTTTTAAATTTATTTTTGATATCTACACCTGAAAATGATATAAAAACATTAAAAAAATTTAATTAAAAATTTTCATTTTAAAAATAAACTTTTTTGAAACATAGTACTAAACACGGACCAACTTATTTTTGCCCTAACCTAATATTAAAAAAATAAATTCAAAATTAATCACTATATATGTAAATAAATAAATTATAAAGATGGTTTTGAAAATTGAAACAATTTATTTCCTAGCTTCGCTCTCACATGTTTTATTTTCCTTCTTCATGGGAGAGAATAAAGAAGAAACAAAGCTCACATTAATTTCTCAAAAACCCACGAAAATCGAAGAGCTTGTTTTCGTAGATACAAATTCAATATTTTCAGCCCTCTAACTTATCTTTTATTTTATTTTCAAAGAAAAAAAAAATATTCTCGTGAGGTTTTGTGTGAGTGAATATAATGTGCACACATGTGAAGGATTAGAAGCCTCTAGGAAACGAGAGAGTCACATGCGTGTGTGATAAAAAAGAAGATAGCAATGGTAGTAGTAGCAAGAAGACATGTGCACAAGTAGGTTGCAAGATTACGAGTGATAGCTGCCTGATTTTGCCTCAGTTGTGTCCGAATATTGGCTCTAAACATTCATTATAGCCATATAGCGTCGGTTGGATCACATGGGTTGTCTCTCTCGTGTCATACAAATATCAAAATATAAACCATTTAGTATGTGATCCTTGGATTAAAAGTTTTATTTAATCGAGTTTATCATGTAGTTGCTAATATGATAAATATTAAAAATTTATATGGTTATTAACTTTAAAATTCATAGAATTAGTAGAGTTAGGTATAAAATGACTTGGATACCAAGTTAATAAAAAAAATCAAAATATAATCACAATAAATGATACCAGCAGTGAAACGATTCTTAGTGCCTGTTTGGCCGCGGTGCACTATTTTTTTTTTTTGCAATAAAAATTATTTTTTTTAATGTTTTGGATTATTTTGATGTGCTGATGTCAAAAATAATTTTTAAAAAATAAAAAAAATATTATTTTGATGTATTTCGGCATGAAAAACTTTTTGAAAAGCAACCGCAACAGCAATCCCAAACACTCCCTTAAACTTGAAAGAAAGAAAAAAGATGGTTGCCTCTTAAGTTGCTCAATCATTCATAACGCGAAAAATCAAGAGGTGGTCGGTGATCATTGATCAACGAATGCACCAAGCTATCATGAAAGTGAAAATGGAGAGTACAAGTTACATAAACGAATTATATATATATATATATATATATCAAAAGAAGAAGGCAGATGCCACGAATGTTTGAGAAAAGGGTTTATATATCTGACTGCACAGTAGAAATGCAGTCTCTCACATGCATTGTTGGCAAGTGGCAACACTTTTTTCCATGTGGAATGTTTCCTTTGTGCAAAATCGGAATAACAATCAATCAACATTAAGGGATGATTGTGTTCATTTTTACTGTAATTGTATTAGATAAAGAAAATCAGATAGAGCATCTTTTTTTTTTATGTTCAATGCACTTGAAATAGTTAAACCATGAAAAGACTGTTCGAGTCTTGGAATGTTAAGGGAGAAACAGGAACTAGGTAGGTGAGAGTTCACAGAACTTGTCTTTGCAGTCTCACAAGGGACAAGGGGTTAGTTAATTCACAAAATTTGTTACCTGTAATATTTCCAACGAACAAGGCAAAGGACACACGGCAAAATCTGACTAAAATTACAGGGCAAAACTTGCTGTGATTTAACAATGTTATGTATCAGTTTTGACTGTCCACCATTTTAACAGCAGGATCTTCTTAATTGTTGAAAAAACTCCCATTAAATTTGAAAAATGAATTTTCATCCAGTTCAACTTGGTTTTAGATTGCTTTATGGGTGCACCTGACAGCTGACATAGAAGATGAACGCTTATGACTCTAATCAACTGGTAAAGGAGACATATCCCAATACTAATATGCTTCACTCTCGCATGAGTTGAGATATTTCTGGCAATTTTATGCTAGAAGGTTCATTTTACAGATTTTTGGGTGGACAAAAGGAGCAGAGTTATATGTACTCATTTCTTTTTTTCGGGGATAGCATAACCTGCAAGTAAGGTTTCTAGCCTTGTGACTCTGACACAGTATTCTGAGCAGAAGAGCTCAGTTGAGGGTCCACATTCCACAACACATGAAGCTAAAGAATCAAAGTCACTGAGAAGTCAGGAAAGGATCCATTATCTTTGAGCAATCAAAATTTGCTGACTACAGAGAACACAAAAGTAATCAATTCCAGCTAGCCACCAAAGTGGCCTAATAGAATGACTTATCAGCTGTCAATAAAGAAATTTTCAACAGTTATTGCTTCTATCGATGATAGCACTTCTTGCCATAATATCATGGTGGATGAAGTGGTAGTAGCTTCCCCTTTGTTCATATTTCTCAGGAATTAAGTTTAACCAAGAAATGCATTGTGAAGTTCAACCTAAAAAATATGCAATCTATGGTTTTATGAAGGTTGGTTCAGAGAAAAAATTATCAGGAAAGTTTGCAGTTGGGGAAACCGTAGAATTGTTGCCAAGTAAATCATAACCAACCGAGTAAGGAGTCTACTGGGCTAATGCTTGCATATAAAATGTGAAATACAAGGGGGGAAATAGGGAGAGCTGGTTTCAAATTATTGGTTCTCTTCTTATGTTGGAAAATATTTACTTGGGATACACTGATGATGAAGACCTCCTAAAGGGAAACAGATGCAGTCCAATTTGAGTGGAAGCATTTACATGACAAGCCACTTCAAGAGTTTGCATAAACATGTGAGCTATTGTATATTAATTTCATAAAGGTGTTGAATGGACTTCTAATCCTTTTTGTTTTTGATTGGTTACAGCAGCTAAATCATAACCAAAATCAACCTCTAAAAGGTTCTTAATCTTTGCTCACAACAAAAGTTTTTGATTCTGTGCTTATAAAACTGGAAAAAAACTTGCATGTTACCTTCCAATATTCAATCACCAAAACAAGGTGAGAGAGAGAGAGAGATTCCCTCCAGCTAAAAAGAAAAGATCAATGATTGGTCTTCTTCTTGCTTTGTTACCTTATCCACCACTCCAGCCTGATATCCTGCTAGGTGTGATCATGTATTTCCAGTTATGCATAGCCAATAAAGTGGCACTAGGGGAAGTTCCAAGAAAAAGCATCTGTGTATATTTTGCATGCCATCTCAACTAAAAAATCCCCTCGTTAGCAGATTCTAACAATAACTCATTTTTAATATAAAATTGCAGCAAGTAGTAACAGAGAGATTAGATTTATTAATCTATGGCAATTGGCCAAGTCAGATGCGTGTGTCATGGTCACCCCTCGTGGTCTAGTTAGCAAAAAGTAATGCCCTTCGCTAGAGTTTGTATGGCAGAACCCAACCTCTCCATGTTACAGCTTATACTTTATATGTCCCCACTCTTTCCCTTTTTTATAACCTCACATCCCTTCCCTTGCCCTCCTTCAATCTCTCATCAACTCTTCCTTTCCCATCTTCATCAACTATCCCTCCTTGTTCCAATTTTTTCAGAAGCCCTCTTGTCACATACCACTCACACTTCACACATTAACTTGGCTAAAAATCCATATAGCACGCATTTTCTAGAAAAATGTGCAGCTCTAACGCTAAGGTGACCACAGGAGTTGAGATAACACCTGCAGTGGCTAGGATCAATGGCCGCCCAGTTCTTCAACCTACATGTAATCGTGTTCCTACGCTTGAAAGGCTTAATTCTCTAAAGAAAACAGCATCAAAGCCTCCTCCACCACCACCACTACCTCCACCAACTTCTGCCAATAAGACTAACAAGGCCTCGCCTCCTTTATCACCAAAGTCAAAGTCCCCCAGATTATCAGCTATTAAGAGAGGAAGTGATGCTAATAGCCTGAATTCAAGTTCTGAGAAGGTCGTGATTCCAAGAAGCAATACAAAGACACCAGCTTTAGAGAGGAAGAAGTCAAAAAGTTTCAAGGAAAGTAGTGGTGGGAGTGGAGCACTTTCTTCCTCTATTGAGACATCATTGAGTTATTCTTCTTCTTTGATCGTTGAGGCACCAGGAAGCATTGCTGCCGTGAGGAGAGAACAAATGGCACTCCAACATGCACAAAGAAAGATGAGGATTGCTCATTATGGAAGATCGAAGTCTGCCAGGTTTGAATCTAAAGTGGTTCCTGTTGATTCTTCAATCACAGCAAAGACTGACGAGGAAGAAAAAAGATGCAGTTTTATCACGGCAAATTCAGGTAAGGAAAAATACGAAATGAATTGACCAAATGTTTGATAGGTTCCTGTGGATGAATTTGGTGAAAATAATTTTAAACTTGAACGAGACATCCTTTAATCATGTTCCAAACTTCCAATATTTTTGTGCTCAGATCCCATCTACGTTGCATACCATGATAAAGAATGGGGAGTTCCAGTCCATGATGACAAGTAAAGACTGTGCCTTGGCCTCTGTCCCTTCATTTCTCTGTCTCGTTCAATTGCAAACGAATAAGTTTTTTAACACTCCTAAATTTCTTACAGGATGTTATTTGAACTGCTAGTTCTAAGCGGTGCTCAGGTTGGTTCAGATTGGACTTCAATCTTGAAGAAACGCCAAGATTTCAGGTGGGTTATTTTTTTTAAGAAAAAAATACTCTAAATTCATTCGTCTCATTGTTTCTCAGAATTAGCATAAGTTAATGTTTCCTCTTCTGCAGGGATGCATTTGCAGGATTTGATGCAGAGATTGTGGCCAACATTACTGAAAAACAAATGATGTCAATCAGTGCAGAATACGGGATCGAGATCAGCCGAGTTCGAGGTGTTGTGGACAACTCTAAGAGAATTCTTGAGGTAGCTAATTAATCTAGCATCAAAATCTGCAAATCATCTTGTCCTTTTCATAATCCGCTCCTGTCCTTCTTTTCATGGCATCCCTTTTGCATATATAAACGTTTTCTTGCATTATTCGAACTTCAAAAGAACCTTTTTTATTCGGTTTTAAAAGAACATGTTTAAGAGTTCATGATTAAGAAAAGATGCAATTCCTTGATTAATGTCAACAGCTTGTTATTTAGTCTTCCCTTTTTTTGGTGAAAAGTAGTTGGCAAGCAAGCTCCGATCTCTTCCTGATTTTAAATTCATGGTGTACCCCACTTTTTTTTTTTTGATAACAATGCAACAGAGGGACCCGTTGTTATTTAACTAGACTCTGTTTTATTTGAAAATTGATAGTCTCATCTGCTAAAAACCATGGGGTTGCTAACGTTTCTTGACTTGGTTTCCTTACAGATCAAGGAGGAGTTCGGGTCATTAGACAGATATTTATGGACATTTGTGAATAACAAGCCTATCCCCAACCGATACAAATTCGGGCACAAGATTCCAGTTAAGACATCAAAATCAGAAACTATAAGCAAAGACATGGTAAGGAGGGGGTTTAGGCTTGTTGGTCCAACCATGGTTCACTCCTTCATGCAAGCAGTAGGGTTAACCAATGACCACTTGATCACTTGCCATAGGCATCTTCCGTGCACCTTAATGGCAGCCCACAGGCCTACCGAGGCACAAGCTGATCAATAGACTCAAGCTGACATTTAAAGGGGAGAGGGAAGGGTTACAAAAAAAACTTACAAGACATTAAGAATATATGCTACAATGCATATGCAGTTAAGCTCATTTTCTAACTTGGAATGGTTGTGTATAATAGTAGACAGGAAGAACTATTATAAGGGTTTGTGATTAGTGACTTTGTGAGATGCTGTGAGATTTTTCTTTTAAATTTGTTTCTAATTACAGTTTGAGTGTGATGAAATAGATCCGAGAGAGGAGAGAGGTTGGCGTAGTGCGGTTGTGGTGGAGGAGACAGGCAGCATGTGCGGGTTGCCACTTACTTTTAATTCCATGTGACCCGTCACACTTCGCCTTATTCGAGGGGTTTTCCTTTACCAGGCTGTATGAGATACACGTTGAAGGAGCACCTGCCATCATCCCCTTCCTCCTCTCTTTCCATGTGTAATGAGCTATAGTTCTCCTGTACTTCTAATAACCTTTTTAGCTTTTAGCTTTTGAGAGAATATTATACTCCAAATGTGAAATGTATCTCTTGGATTCGGTGTGGAATTTTTAGTGTTGTTCGAGCCATTTGCCATTTGCTTGCCTTTCAAATTTATCTGGCCAGGGATTGGATGAGATGTCCTCTCCATGTGCCCACTGTCTATTTCACACCCACTAATAAGTTCTATCACGGAAACGCATTTTCCTATAACCAGTTCTATGCTGTGAAAGAAAATACGACGTAGCATTGAATAGATACACCAAGCCATTCTTGAATATAACAGGGGAAATTTTATGAGCACAACAGAGCAATGAGGCCCCCGTTTACTACAAGGAAAGACTCTGCATGATTTCAGAGTGCGGATATGTTTGACATGGTTTTTGAACTGTGACATTTAATTTTAAGTTATAAGTAATTAAAATAAGTATGAATGGATTCAACTTTAAAATATTTAGTAAAAATGACTCATTTTAACTTTCTTGAAGAAGGAAACGTAATTTACAAATTAGAAGTTGAAGGTCTTAACTTCTGATTGAATCTTGATTTTGTAACAAATCTTGATTCAAGATAGAAAGAAATTATTTCTAACCAAACATGTTTTTAAGTTGGGAAAAAAAACTTACGTTATCAGAACACACACATACTCTGTATGTTTCATATAGCAGACACTGATTAGCAGCGAAAAGAAAACGAGGTTTAGGATTCTGAGCGTGCGTCGGTAAAGCTAAGATCAGCGAATGAGCCACGAACAGCAATCGGCAACACAGAAGTAGATGTAACAACTCAGCTGCTGTGAATTTAGCAGAGAAAGCAAGGCGGGGGGGGCTATGCTGAAACACGGTGGAGGTGGAGCTCCAGCAGTGCTTTCTCCTCAAAGATCTAGGCCGTGGGAGAGTTTCAGTCAACAGGGTGGTTTTTACATCGACGTTCCACGTGGACAAATTCCCAGTCAACAGGGTTTGGAATTTACATGGTTTTATTAAACCCATGCTTGCTTGCTGCTGTATTTTTACCCTTTTTGGGAAATTATTCAGCAAGTACAGGTAGGATCGAAGCGAAAGTGAACAGAATCACATAGCCCTTGGGTAATTTTGTATGAATAGCAAGCGTGAACATAAACGGGGCATAAATATAGAAAATCGCACGCATTTTGAGAAGGATTAACAGGTTTAGCCAAAACATCCTTGTTTCTAGTTTACAATTTCTTTTTTTCCCTTTTTATTAACGTAATAATCAAACCTAAATATAAGCCTACCCCACCATTCACCACTTGGGAACCAAATCCCAAGGGCATAACCACATTAAGAATTCCCACCATTTTACAAAGGGTAAAAAAAACCCACAAGATAAGGGGACAAAAAATCAAATAGAAAAAGAAAAAAGAAAGCTACATAATGCCCCACTGTTAGTGGGGGATGGGCTTATGATACAGACAAGGAACCACTACTGTAAGAAAATAAATAAATCAACTCCCAGTAACTCACAACAAAGGATCTTCGTTTTTTTCCCCCTGAACGTTCCCCCTCCAGGTGGCTTTTGAATCAGCAGCATTGGCTTTATTTCCAAAGCTCCGAATTCAACTGCTGTTTTTTGAGAACAGGGTTTAACGGGCTTTTAACCGTCACTCTGTTCTGCTGTCTACAGCCCGAGTGTCCACCTTGTTTTTTGTAGTAGATATATCTATCGACTGAAAACCAGTGATCAATTCATTTGTTTTCTGCTGCCAAATAGATGAGGAAATCACAACGTTAATAAACCACCACTATATCAAAAAAAAAAAAAAAATCATGTTAGAATAATACAACAATCAGCGAGAGCATGTGTGCATGTCTGAAGGAGAAGAAAAACTCGGCATGATCACAACGCTTTTGAAGAATAGAATAAAGCCAAGTCCCAATTTCTTTTCTTTTTTTGGCATGACATTGTCCACTAGCTTGTTGTCTGGAGAACCACTCTTTATCGTCTATTATTTCACGGGAAGAGAATCAGATACAGAATGCACAACATCACGCTATTAGCCATTGATTTTGATGGAAATGAGATTCTCGATCCACCAAAGATTATGATGACAAGATGGTCTACTTATGAATGCACTCAACAAAACAATCGATAGAATTTGAAGGGAGAAACATTAGAGAATAAAATACATAATAAAAATAGGAGCAACGGTAGGAAGCTAACCTGTTTGAGATCAAAACGGGATATCAATGGCCTTGGTCTTTTCTCATGCATCTTCTGGCGACCTTCATAAAAATCGAAGTCATCCAATATTGATGTCTTCGAAACATGGTTCTTAAATATGTTCAGAATTTCAATACCTTGAGGAAATTTTACCTGAAATGGGAGAGATTTAAAATTGGTTAAGATGGAGCACAGGATTCGCACAAGTACAAAACACCAGCAGCGAAAAAATGGTTAGTCAAGCACACCTCCTGTGTGTCTCTGCTATTTGTTACCGGCTTGTTCTCATTATTTTCAAGTATTATATGTCGTAGATGCTGGTTTGGAACATCCTTAATGATATGCCACTTGACTGGGAAACAACCATTCCACTTGTCCTGTTGCCAGAAACCCATGCTTTTATTGAAATCAACACGACCAATCATTTCTGCAATTCCACAGAACTGGCCACTTGCATTTACCTAAAATAGCCAATAGAACTCAAATAGAAATGCATCAGTACATTAATAAGGACAGAATAATGGCGCACAGTAGGAAGTGCCTGAAACGCAGGTGCCAAAATTACAGTTAATTCTATTGCGTACCGAAAAGAAAAGAAACACAGGGCAACTGCAGCCTTTCTCTGCTATCTTCCGTTGCGAATTTAGATATGCATTATCCAGCCTCTTATTTCCATTAGGGGTACTGGCCCACACATTGTACTTGATGCTTTTATGAATATCATCTTCACTGTAAGATTTTATAACAAAGAAAAATGCATGATCGTAGCTGGTTGGAAAGTCAGGATGGTTATATTGATCCCTGCTAATAACTGAAGTTATGCTGTTACTGTTTTCATTCCCATCAGGAGCCAAAGATTCAGCAGCATAACCTCCAAATGCCACAGAACCTTTTGGATTGGTTGTCCTGGGACCATGATTCTGCTCATTAAGCAATGCATCATTGATGCCATTCATCTTGCTTCGTGTTTTCATTTTTTCATTGCTTCCCCAACACCTTGCATTTGCCCTAAGAGTGTTGTTTGGATAGAGCATTACACCCTTCTCTGGATTATAAGATGGAAACTTTGAAAACGGAAAATACCCTTTGCCTAGTACATCTGACTGGAATGGAGAGGCATGCTGTAAAACCTGAAATTAGAAGGAAAACAAATCATCAAAACAACCTCTAAAGGAAAGGACATGAGGATATACTACACAGTATAAGGAAATGAAATACCTTGCCCGGTAATTTTAACTGGTTGTGCATGCCATGACCAGATGAAACATCCAGTGCTGGAAGGGAAGTCTTAGTTTCTAATGATTTGCTTAAATCGGAAGGCAGTGCCTTTTTTGATTGAGGACCACGAGGGTTACTAGGTGATGACCTGTTAGGTTCAGTTCTAGGAATTTTCGGAACTCCGCTGTAGCCATAATTCCCTAATGTTCCATCTCCAGCAAAAACAGATGGGTCCCATAGGCGTGGTAAATACTCTCCATAGGGAATAGGTGTTGGAATGTATCCAGGGGAAGGAATAGATGGTTGGAACATGGCGCTTGGTGAATATGGTGATTGAGCAACAAATTGTCCGTCAACTCCAATCATGCTTACATAAGGGCCATAAAAGCTGTAATTATGGTGTATCCCTGGCGTGGAATAGATCAAAGACCCATTATCTGTTTGCATAACCTAGGTCAAGCATGCGTGAATGTCAGATAACCTGCTTGCATGATTTGATAAAAAAAAAAAAACATAAATGACATTTGTTGCCCTTGAAATCATGCTTTCTATGCTCAAAAATTCAGTTAACCATCTTGACTGTGATTACCCAGTAGGGAAAAAAAGAAGAGACCTAATTAAAGAAGAAAATGAATGATTGTTTCCGTATCATTTATGACCAGTACAAGGATTAAAAGTCCTTACGGGGTATTGAAGTTCTGTTCCATCACCAGCCACATAGTATACTTGGTCATTAGACCCTCCTCCAAAAGTAGCATCATTACCTGGTAAGAAGCTACCGTAAGAAATGAAAACATAGATGCATGATCAATAGACATACACAAAAAAAAAAACAATTGACTGTACTTCTTCATCTGTTGAAATGAACAAACCTGGATAGTAATATCCATAGTAGTAGTTCCCGGCTGGATATGGCAAGGCCTGATCTGTAGCCAGGGGAGCATGATCAGACACATCATCTTCTTTGACACTCCCAGTTGCATCTCCTGCCGAAGAAATACACGACGTTGCATCTGATGGTGATGATCTTCCGTCCTTTGAAGGGACCTAAATTAAAATAAATAAATAAACAAACAAATTCATATTTTTTTTATCTCGATCGTTATTTATACATCAGAATTCAATTTCAATCAAGGGAAACAAGGATGGGGAAATACGCATTAAATTACCGTATTGGATTCGGATAGTTCTAGAGAAGGATCAACCTTGAGATTCCTCGTCATTTCTTCAATTGCTGGTAATCATTAATTAGAAAAAAAAGAGTCAGAAATTAAATAATTAACAGCACAGCAATAACAACCAAAACTATATAACACAATATATATATATATAAAAAAAGAAGAAGAAGAAGAAATGCGCTCAGATTTGCACAGTTATTGAACACTAATAAGAGAGAGGAACACTTGATATACAGCAGGCTGTATTCAATGAGTCTTTTAAAAATAATTTAAAAAAAAAAAAACATAGCAGAAAGCATAAAAAAAAAAAAAAAGCAAATTCATAAACTCGGTTTGATATCTTTTTTATTTCCGGACAAAATTAATTAAAGTTAAAACTCATAAGTCTATCATAATCCGACGAAACAATACAATACACGCATACAGAGAGAGGATTACGTTTACGAGGAGATTGCTGCTGCTGTTGTTTTTGAGCCATAAAAATTGAAGTCGATAGCGGGAGCAGTGAAACAGAAGGTCCAAACACGGCCTTAAAAGGCAAGGCGGCCTCTTCCTATATATCAGAGATCCTAAAGTGGATAAAAAAACAGAAACAAACTGGAAAGATATAAAAAAAGGACCGGAGATCGCGTTGTGTTGTTCGAGCGAACTCTGATTTTTGAATATTTTTACCGGGTGGAAATATCGGGATTATGATTGTACTCTGATTCCTCTTTGTGCAAAGCAAGCCCGAAATATCGGGCACCAAGTATAAACTGTAATGATAATGGGAGAGAGAGTGCTGAAACGGAGTGTTTTTCCTGTGATGATTGATTGCTTGAGTGAATGAGAGAGGAAGGCGAAATGAAGAGAGAGTGAAATGCTTACAGGAATATTAGTAGGGGAGAGAGACGGCGGAGAGGAGACACGTCAGTTATAGGTCAGATAATCAAATTGACGGTTCTTTTTATTTTAGTATTTTTCATATGCTATTATTTCATTTAATACTTGTTATTTTATTCATAAAAAAAATGTAATTTACCTATTTTTATTTGAAAAGAAAAGGACTCTAGAATTTATTTTATTTTTATTATTTTGTTTTGATCATATTTCTCATCTTTTATCTGTGTGGGCCCTGTCATTCGAGCACGATTGTTAAGAACTATTATATACTTTCCCCACTCAGTTTTTTTCATGCTCGTTCTGCTTCCACTATGGGCCGTAAGCCCATCTCTAATGATACATCTGACACCAAACAAGGTCCTAAAGACTATGGTCAATAGAATATATAAAAAGATATTTATATTAGATATCTTAGATATTTACCGAGATTTTTTGATGAAAGTATATAAATTCATCTTTTTAAAGTCGTAAAGCATAAAAGAATCCAAGACTCGTCTCTCTGTAATTCAAGCCTAATACAACACAAATTTAATACAAGGTTTAAAAGAATATTTAAATCTAAAAAATATTTATTTTTAAAAGAATATTTAAAACATTAATAAAGGGCTAGCCCAGGCTACGCGGAAAATTACCCCACAGTTATGCCAATATGTGACAATATGCCTGCAACTATGCTCATGACAACACTCGACGACTATGCCACAAGGCTAAACCCAGAGACATTTTTTATGACGACTTGTACATACATAAAGATACCATTATTGTACATATTTTCCTCCCCACTTTTATTAGGTTAAATCTAACACACATATTTAATTGCAAAACTTAGCGGTCCTGGCTATACATGAAAAAATATATTATAATGTATATATTTTATAAATATTAAATATCTTAGATATTATCATTTTGAGGTCATCTTATGGTCACAGCTATTAATGATCCATCTTATCTAAAAACTTAAACTGTTAGGTAAGATTTTAAAATATAATTTATATTATTTTTCAACCATCTTATCTTAAAACTCAAATTATTAGGTAGAAATTATAAAATATAATTTATATTATACTATAATAAAAAATTTAATTTTTAACCTGGGATTGAGAAAGAGATCAGAGTTATTGGCTATGACAGACGCCCCACCCGTGAAAGATAGCATGAAGGATGAATCAAATCCTGCAACGTGAGAGAGCACTCTTGAGTTTAGTATCAGCTACATCTCATCTCCGCGGCACAATAAATGCTCTACCTGTCACGAAACATATATCGTAACTCTAATAAATACTGGTCCCATATTCTTTAAAATACAAGCCATGCTCAACAGTGCAAGGATATGACTTTTTTTATTGTTAATTATTGAAGTTCTTAATATTCTTATTAAATTATGATAATTATAGATTTTATATCAACGCGCTTAGAATTCTAAAAGTTTTGATAAGTCGATAAAAAAAACTGATTAATTTAAATATTTATGTTGTTAACCGATTCACCTTTTTTTTATTAATATGAATATTTAAGTTAATTTACATGTATTTAAATTAATTTTATAGATTCTGAAGTGAATGATTATATAAATTTTTAAAAATTATTATATTAATAATTAAATGGTTAGAACCTCGGATTTTATAGAAGTAAAATTATTAATTCTAAATTTATACCACTATATTATCTATTAAGGGGGTGTTTGGAAGTGTTGTTGTTGTTGCTTTTCAAAGTGCTTTTCGTGCTGAAATGTATCAAAATGATATTTTTTTTATTTTTAAAAAATTATTTTTGATATCAGCACATCAAAATAATTTAAAATTTTAAAAATATATTTATTTAAAATAAAAATAAAAAAACTTTTAAATTTCAGTAAAATTCCGGATCACAAATAATACCAAACAGTCACTAAAGGGCTAAATTGAACCGTATGATTGCATACCGATGAAGGGCACGCGACTGTAGATTCCATTCATTTGTATTGATCGACAATTTGACAAGGTGCATGTTTATCCATCCTCCTCCTCGCAGCTAGGGGTTGAATTTTTATTCTTGTATATTCCATAAAAATGTCAAGATATTATAAAATAATATTTTTTCTAATAATTTTTTTCATTGTTTTTTTTAAATACATATCTTTTTTATATATATAAAATTATCTTTATCTCATGACTTCATGTCATGAGTTTGACAAATTCATCATAATTAACTTGTATCTTTTTTATTTTATTATTAGATTAATTATAAATTATTTAAAATATCTTTAAAATCTATTAAAGAAATCAAGTCATGTTAAATTATTTAAATATAAATAACTTTTATAAATGATATTATATTATTACAATGCACATAAATAAATAAACAAACATTTTCAAATAAATAAATTTAGTTGAAAAGGCTAAAATGGTAATTTAGTTTTTTTAAATAGTATAAATATCATAGTTTCCTTAACCGAAACAAAAATTATTAATTCCCCTGTACAGCGATAGTAAAAGTGAAAAACAATATATGAAGTGGCGACTGCGGACAAACCTGGGTTTCGTTGTAGTGTATTTTTTTTTAATAAAAATTATTTTTTTATGTGTGTTTTAGATCATTTTGATGTGCTGGTGTCAAAAATAATTTTAAAAAAATAAAAAATATATTATTTTAATATATTTCGACACGAAAAACTTTTTAAAAAGCAACCACAACAGCAATCCCAAACATTCCCGAAGAAAGATTGGTACGGTGGCGGGTATTCTTTTCGGTTTGTCGTAAATAGAATTTCAAGACGAAGACAAAAAGAGGATAAAACTTTCATATCGTGAGGTGTTTCCCGTTTAATCCGGACCTTTTCAAATAAACCACGGGACAAGTATAGTGTGCTAACAGAATCGTAGGAGAGCATGTGCTGCCACGTTGGACCCCTACAGTGTCTGCACGTGTCAGACCTCTGTGACACTTAGTCATCATCGAATTCGATTACCAGTTCCTGGTCTTGTCTCTCTTTTGCTAAATAGTACCGGCCGAAGAAGTTTAGGCGCCCTGCATATCAGGCCTTTGTGCACTCATGTCGTGTGTGGCTGTACGGTTTATTAATTTATTTTAAAATATATTTATAGATACATATAGATGCTAAAAATATTTTAATATATTAATGAGAAAAAATACCTTTAAAAATATATGTCACCATATTTCCAAACTCCCATTTAATTATTTAGATTGTTTGTTTTAAATACAAATTATGCTATTTGAAGAGCGTAATTATTTAAAAAAAATCAAGATTTTTTTGTGAAAAATAATGTACTCTTTATTATTTTAAAAAATAAATTGAGTTCCATCATCTAAAAATACAATCTATATAAATTATGTTTTTCTCAACAAAACATTAAATATTTCACCCCAAAAAAAAACATTATATGGATTATATCAACGTTATAAATAGACTTGCAATATCTCTTCAGATATTCCTTAATTTTTGTCCGCTGCTTTATATATATATATATATATATAAAAAAAAAAAACTCAACTCCTAGCCGAAAAACTTATTGATCCCAAACAAGAGAAGCAAATTGAAAACGTGCCGTGCAGCTATCTTGGGCTCAGCTACGAATAATGAATTTAAATAATGTCATCTCTCTCCTTCATCCAGCGTCAAAAGATGCCATCCCTCCTCACTACTGGATTACGGAATTACCAGGTAAAAAACAAAAGAAAAGCAGAAGATGCAGGCTCCATTCCTAGTCACTCTACTGCTACGAGGACCCCATGTATCCTGTCATCATATTGATTTATGGCGCACCCTTTTTCGCTTTATATATATATATTAATGAATTGTATGTTGATGCACTGCTGTCTGATACACTGTAGCTTTAGAGATGATTTGGCCGTGGATCGGAGCAGTATGCTGCTGTTTTTTCTTTTAATGAATTCAAGCCTGTGTTGTTGGATGAGGGCTTTCATGATTTTTCATTACTTTATTTCTCCCTGTATGTTCTTTACTTCTTCTTTTTTATGATTATTTATTTATTTTATTGAAGGGGCATGAAATTATTAAATTTTGTGTGGATGTGTGGTCAGGATTATTAAATTTTGTTTTGGTCATTGTTGTATGCCGGGTGCAAGAGTAATTAATTTTAAATAATGTGTGGTTTTGTGGCCTCTTGGTTGAACATCCACTTTTCATTTGCCCATGCATAAATGTGTTTATATTGCTTTGGCAACAAGAAAAAGTGTAAAGTTCTTTAAAAAATTAAAAAATAAAATCAATCTTCCTTGATAGATAGCAAAACCCATGATAACTAAATCTTCAACCATAGCATTTTCTCCAATTCATCTGATAAACACTTTCCCTTTGATATTCCAATAACTTAGACGTTAAATCGTCACCAGTTGACACTTCTCCTTTTATTTTTAACATCACCAACATAAATCAAGCATGTATATATATATATATATATAAGCTAGAAGAACGTACAGTTACTATAAAGGTTCTGGTCATCCTTTAGAGGTAAATTTAAAAAGGGTTCCCATGAACGTTGACAATGAGCTTATTGGCAATCCTTTGTTCCTTTAGCTATCAGGCCTAGGCAGAGTCGATAAAAAATATTTCCTATTTAAAAATATATCAACATTATATTTTCTTAAAATTATTTTTAATATTAACTTATCAAAATGAAATAAAAAAAAACTTTTAAAATACCTCTTAAAGTTATGAATTCTATTAAGTTTTACACGTGTTAGGTTAGGGATAGCACTGCAGGGGGGACTAGTTTGATCTTCCAGCCTGCGCAGCGGCTAAATATTTAAATTAATTTTCAATATAAAAAGAGTACGTGTTGATATTGTGGATATTTTTCTTAAAATATTATAATATAATAAAAGTATGCGTTATTATTGTGGATATTTTTTTCAAGGGTTTTTTTTAATTATATCTAGAAGATTTTTTTCTTTAACTAATAAAAAAATAATTTTATTTTTATAAATACATCATGGAAACTGGGCTGATCCGTATTTGCGTAATTTCGAAGGGATCAGATCTTGAAGTCACTTCGCATTTTCGACTGGCGAGCTTTCCCAGTATGGTAACAAGTTCAAGGGACATCATGGCTCAATACGAGTGCCAATGATTTCCGTTCCTTGGTTTTGTTTAATGACATGCCTGGAGTTAATTTGTTCTGTTTAAAAGCCAAATTAAATCAACTGTGCATGGTGAAAATTGGGCTGTGCCATGGCAGATTCAGGATGCAATCCAGCAGGCCTTAAGGATGCGATGCAATGATGAGTCGCTGCATCGCCCTGTGATTCTAAAATGATCATATGTTCATCCATACATTAACAAATTATATCAAAATCTTCACAACTCAATTAATGATTTTACTGTCTGCAGTTCTTCACAACTCAATTAAGGATTTTACTGTCTGCTGACAAACACTCAATTAAGGATTTTACTGTCTGCTGACAAACAAGCAACTCCAGGTCTCCAGCAATAATTTACAAGACAGCACTTTGAGCATTTTATAATTTCTTGAAAGGATTTAGTATCAGTAAACATCAAGATCAGCCAGGATGCATTCAATTTTATATTCTCTGCCAATTTTAAATAGGCATGAAACAGTCAGAGCTTCTTGAGCAAAGCCTTCAGATGTGGCTGAATACCAGTTAGGTTGGTAGCCATTTGAACTACATACGATAAATCTCCATCAACCAATTCAAAAACTCGTGTTATCTCCTTCACCTGCCAAGGAAAAACGAAGGAGATTCTCAATTGCTTGCAATAAAAAACGACCAGAATTGTTTTAAAACAGAACCCAGGCAGTGCTCAAAAAAAGAGCACAGACAATTTTATTTTCTATGCTTCTTTAAAGACATTGCTTTATGATCCTCGTATATTCTTTTAAGATCAAACCATACAGCATTTGCACAATTCCTCCTTTTTTCAATGGTACAACTATGCTTCCATATCTCAAGTATTCATTTCTAGTTGTTACTCTGTAAGAATTGTTGTAATTCTGTCTTTCAACCAGTACATGCTAAAGTCCTCATCCTTGCAATATACTTAAAATCAATATAAATGAATAAGCTTAGTATTGCCATTACTAGAATAGTGACCCGTGAATGTAAATATTTTTCTTTTGCTCATGACATGCTATAATGGACTGTCCTCGCTTCTCATGCCGAACCATAGACAGTGACCCCAAAAAACCGTTAAATGGTTACATTGCACAATGACAACATACTTGTGTGGTATAGGAACTCAAGCAAAGGCTTCTCTAATATCTATGCTGAGATCTGAAAATCAAATGCACAAATTTGAGGTAGATTTCGTCTAATGGTCAAGAGAATGAGGTTTACACTTACCATGACAAGAACATTCTATCATCCAAGGTATAAAATCAGCTAATGTTTGCATAAATGCAAGCTCCTGAGCATCACAGAACAAGTCTGCTAGCATATAATCTGAGATATAATTGAATTTGGTTTTGTCTTTAGGACCACGAACCAGCTAATTATAAAGAATGCAGCCAACTAGTTATTCTCCAAATTCCAACTTAATTTTGTATACAGAAACAGAAAATTGGCAAGGGTAATGAACAGTGTCCTCTTTGCAGTACAAGCAGCAACAGAAAGGAAAGTTTCATGCTTCATAGATCAATAGTGAAGTATTCTTTAACCAGTAGTGTAAAGCTAAGCAAAGGTTACAGTTGAGAGTGCAAATAACCCATCGAACAAACAAAATGAAAGGTCGTGAAAAAGAAAAGTCACCTTAGAGGCATTGCCCACCAGTTGACTCTGAAGCTTGATCGCCTTATCTTGTGTATTATAAGTCCCTTTCTAAAAACAAATTACCAGAATATAAGTCACCTGACACCAGTAATTAAGGCAGGAAGCCAGAAAAAAATAAACAGATCCATATAGTTTTTATTTCAAAAGTAAGACATGAAAGTGAGATTTTTTTTAAAAAAAAACCTGGACTTCAACGAGGCCAGTGCTCTGAGCAATGACAACTTCAATAGTACCATCAGGCTTGGGTCTCCAGTAACCACTCTCGGCATGCATAGGCTCTCCAGAATTGAGTTTCCAAGTCTTTTGAGTATAAGCTATCACAGGCTACAAGAGACACTGTACTTAACATTTGCTGATTTATTTTCTATCTTTTAGCGGCGGGTCAAACTCAAAACTAAGGGGAAAGAAATATTGAAGCTATACCTTGCCAGGATTGGAAGAGAAATGGAGCTCTTCTCCATAAGCGAAAGAGTTGATAGTGGGATAGCCACCTTCTCCCTGCCCCCTCCATGTCCCCAGCAGATATGAGAGCGGTACGATTACTGGATGCAAAGCTACTGCTGACGGTGGCGTGACAGAGTCCATCCTCTACTACCGCTACCGTTCTTGATTTCTCCACCGAAGACTTTATTTTCGAGTTAAGACCTTTTTAACTGTGTTGCAGAGGACAAAGTTATGCGGGGGCAGGTAGTGCCAGGCTGCTCTGCTATCCCCGCCTTCAGCTGTCTCCTCTGACATGGTCATTGCTGGGCTGTCTCAGGCCCGAATTAGAGGGTGCAAGAACCATGTCCATGGGCCCCTTTTTCCGCGCAAAATAAGCCGTACCTTTATGGCCCAATTGTTTTGCCCACAAAAATCCGTACTTGTTTTGTAGGGTATACTTTTCGAAGACTTTTTAAAGTTCTGTCTTTTAACTAAAATAGAAGGGAGGCGGTCAAATATAATTTCCAGGCTTAGTTCGACAGTGACGGAAAACGAGAGAGCGAAATATCAAGGAAAGCTGAACGGCGTTCTTCATTTTTTTATTTAATTTTTGTAGATATTTCTTTTTTTAAATTGTTTTTATTAATTTTTTATTTTTATTTTAGAGCAATTGAAAAGTGAGAGTTTTGCTAATTTAGTGGCTAGTAATTATAAACTATTAATTAAATTAAATTGAACTGGTATTCCATAGAAGAAACCACAAGTAGAATAAAAAACAAGGCGGGGTAAAAGTGTAAAAGGACAATGACCCGCAAACAAAGCTCCATTTTTCAAAGCTTGACTGTTCGTTTCAGCTTCGTCTCCAAAACAGAAGAGCTTCCTTTCTAACTCAGCAGAATCACCTCACAAATGGCAAAGAAATTAGTGAAATACTTTGTGGTGGACGCATTCACTGAATCGGCTTTCAAGGGAAACCCAGCTGCTGTGTGTTTATTAGAATATGAAAAGGATGAGAAATGGCTACAAGCTGTGGCGGCTGAGTTCAATATCTCCGAGACATGTTACCTGACACCAATAACTACTGATGTCACTTCCAATCCTAGGTTCCGTCTTAGATGGTTCACTCCTGTTGCCGAGGTCTACACTTCTTTTTCATCTTTTCTTGTCAGATTATTTTTATTTTTAACGTATTCTTAACAAGTAAGTGATTGCTCTTTTTGTGGGTGATTAATCTTTATTGTTGTTAGTTAGCTTAAACTACTTCTGGATCAATCGGGTGGCGTGGTTTTGAATATTTTTGGCCAATTCGATGGGTTCATTCATTTACATTGAAGATGCCAACAAGTTCATTACTTTTTAATGGCCCTTGAACAAGCTACAATGTATTGTACTGTTTTACAAATACAAGTTTTCCTGTTCGTATTTTGAGGTGGATGATTTATAATATAGACGGGTTCTGAATTATTATCCTTTCCACATTTACAGGTTAAGCTTTGTGGCCATGCAACATTAGCTGCTTCACACACGCTATTTTCAAATGGCTTGGTCAATTCTGACATTATTGAATTTGACACGCTATCTGGGATCCTAACTGCTAAGAAAGTTCCTGAGAGTGTCTCAAATGGTGAAGCGAAAGAGAGCTTTCTTATTGAATTAGATTTCCCAATTGTTCCAATGTCAGAGTTCTCCGTAGACGCCTTGTCGATTTCTAAGGCACTGAATTCTACTCCAATAATTGATCTCAAGAAGACTACAACCTCTGGTGACCTCTTCGTAATGCCTCGAATTCCCTTTCCCTTTCATGTTTTGTTATTTACATTTATATACTTTCATTTGCAACTTTTATTTGTTATTTTCACACATAAATTTGCAACCAAGCACTGACCTTACTTTTAAAGAGTAGTGTTTTGTTAGCATGAATGGCTCGGACCTTCCATGTTTGTCATATTTTGTATCTGGATACGACACGAAATGTATTTGATTGAATGCTGAGTTCATTTGTGTACCAAAAATAATAGCTTGTCCATTTTTGCAGGTTGTCTTCCCTTCTGGTAAAGACGTTACAGAATTAAATCCACAATTTGACGAGATACTTAAATGTCCTGGAAGGGGGGTAATTGTTTCTGGAGTTGCTCCACCAGAGTCTGGATTTGATTTTTATAGCCGTTTCTTCTGCCCAAAACTAGGGATTAATGAGGTAATTTTATTGGCATTTTGTCTCGTTCATCAGAATGCTCATGTATCTGTGAATACTTCCTCAAGTTACAAGTTCGAATTCTTCAGGATCCTGTTTGTGGGAGTGCACATTGTGCGTTAGCACCTTATTGGAGCAAAAAACTTGGAAAGTGTGATTTTATGGCATATCAGGTAGTCCCTCCCCTTCCTCTCTCTGAGATAGTAGCAGTCCTAGAAAATCATATATTGCTAACATTGTTTATCTTCTTCAGGCATCTCCTAGAAGTGGGATATTGGACATCCACTTAGATGAGCAGAACCAGAGAGTGTTGCTGCGGGGGAAAGCTGTTACTGTGATGGAAGGCTCTATCCTTGTTTAGATTTGACGTTGGATTCCGTTGTGCATGTATTGGAAAATAAATGGCAATTACTGAATTGAGTATTTCCTCTGTATTTCAGTTAAACCTTTTGATTTGAAAACTGGTTTGGTGCCTTTTTACTACACTTATTTTCTCCTAAAGTTTGCACCGGGTGCCCTTCAACTTTAATTAATGAAAATCATCAGCTAATATCTTCTTTATTATCACACCTTTAAAAATCATTAACTCTGGTGTCGTCAATTGATTTTGGAAATTATACTCCGTTATTAACGGATTCAATCTGTTTGGCTGTCGTAGATTTCTTAACAAATCTGGAACATTGGTTGCATGATAATGGCTTGATCTTGCTGGAATTAATTCCTGAGGAGCTAACAAAAGAGTTGAGCGATGCCCGATTTTCCAATCATAAAAAATACCATTCAAGGCATTCATCATTCCAATGAAAGATTTGGTAGAAGGCCTTCATCTTCATAATAAAATTTAGAGGGTTTTATATTATTTTTTTCTTATTTCAAACGTATCTGATTATTTAACGTGTTACATGTCTGCACTACAATATTTAAGCAATCCAGCATCATATAGCCGCACCATAATTACTCGCGTGACACTGATTCTGTATTTAGTTCTACATTTAAATAAAGATCTTTATATGCAAATAGATGTCACTGTGTCCCCCTGGTTTCTCAAGGCATCTCTATCAGCTTTCTGAACAAAGAATAAAACGCTCTCTGGGGACGCTGGGACAGTAACTAACTCAGCAACTTTTGTCTGCTAAGGCCGACAAACAAATCTCCTATAGAACGTGAGCCGTTTGCTCCTTCAGCTGTTCCTCAGGTATTACAAAGCATGTCCAATGAAATGCTCTCAGGTTACAGCTTTTAATTTTTTTTTTCCTTTTCTTTTTGCTGTTAAGTATACACGCTTCAAATATGGCTGCAGGCATGTGTCCTGAAAATGAATTTTGCATGTGGAAATTGCCATAAGAAGATCAGGAAACAGTAGGAGAAAATTCAAGGTATCTTTTTTACTGGTCTAGTTATTATGCTGCATCGCTTTCTTCTAGTCATTTATACGAAGAAACTAAAAACTTGAACTGCTGTGCATCGAATTTGTTATGCTTTTTCGTTTTTCATTTGCTAGGTGTGTACTCCATCCACGTAGATGCGAACGAGGGGAAGGTGACTGTCTCAAGTACAGTAGACCCTCATGTACTTATAGAAGAGCTTGCAAGGATGGGAAGAAAGCGCAACCTCTATGGGTACCAAGACCTTTTTTTGATGAACCAAAACAATGTTGATAACAGAGGTAAGAGAGCAAGATGCCCTTTTTGATGCTCAACAACATGGAATCGATCTGGATCAGCTTGCTCAACTGCAAAAACTCGCTAAGAATAAAAGGTTGAAACTTTTGGTGCTAAACCAAACCAACAACATAAAGATGACCTTCAATGACAGTGGTGATATCAGTCATGTTGATCATGCCACAGAAATCAATACAAACAATTTGCACGATCCTAAAGGAAGTAATGGAGCTATGAATGAGCACGACCCACCTATGAGTACATTTGGTCAAGGCCAAAATGGTAATATCGGTGGTGGGAGCAGCAGCAGAGGTCCTGCTTCCTATGGTAATGGTAGTGGTGGATGTGGTCCTGCAACGAAAAATGTACATCCTTGCTACCATGCTTTTGAGTTCAGCTGTGGTGGCAATAGATGGGGTGAGGAGAAGGCTCAATGGCCTCTACTGCCACCCAACTGTGATTCTACTGGTCCCATGCCAACATAAAACCATGGTCCTTACGGTGCAACACCACCAAATCACTACGCTCCTCATGGATCGCAACAGGTGAATACCCTACACGCAGACGTAAACTGTGGCGGGGGTCATAAAACTTGCCCGGTGATGTGAGCTACATCTTGTGTTTCAGGCTATAACAATGTTAAACGAATAATAAACCATGTTTATCATTGACGATACATTATTTCTTATAGGAAGCAATTTCTTTATAGTTTTCGGTTTGTAATGTACAAAAATACCCCCCCTCCCAATACTGGCAAAGATTAGCAATTTTGGATAACAAGCTCTATAGCATTTCAGCTTATGAAATAAACAGAGTTGACATATTTTTAAGCAGAGCTGCATTTTTGTTTACTTATTCGGGTTGTGAAAACAAACGTTGCCAATGAGGCAATGACGATATAACAGCAAATCTCAATTAGAATGCAAAGCTGGAGAGTAGTGGTGGGCAGGGAGGATGTGAAATGAAAAGGGACCTCTATCTTCCCTATTTTTCACAAAACAACAAAGAGGATTAAACGGAGATCCACCCCTTATTCATAGCTACGACCGTTTCCCCTTCTTTTTTATTTCCTCTCCCCACGTCCTTTAGCAGTTACAAAGCTTGAAGAGCTAGCTAGAATAGAATATAGTGCTCGGGTGTTCCTTTCATTTTATTTTCTTTTATATTTGCTTTATTTATGGGAATTTGTTTCCACAAAACTCTCTGTATCTTGAAAAACCAATACTCAAATACTCAAATAAAGACTAACAAAATTCACTCCTGCTATGTTGATGATGACGATGAGTGGCGGTCCAAATAAAATCCAACTCATTCTCATTTGCTTTCGTTTTTACATTTTAACTTTCTAACCACCACCACCATTTATTTATTTAGACAGTTTCTCTCTTTGTAGATTATCTAATGAAATAACCATTTCCCTTCCATCTCAAGCCATATGCAATCGTAAACAATAACATCTTCTTTTGTTAATGAAATTTTGAGATTCCTCTGGTTGGTCTGCAACCTCTTCAATGTGTATTTTCACTTGAGTTTCTTTTTGTTATGGAATTTTCATTGATCCGTTGTTTTGTTTACAATCCCTTTGTGTTCCCTTTTTATTGTACATTGTGTCATCCTATGTGACAGAATGTTGTCAATCCCGCGTTGAGATGCATATATTTTAATCGATGGAATATTCAATCGATGATCGAGTTTGTACATGTTGTCCCATAATACGTGCACACCACACACAGATTATTGGTGCCTTGATAGTTTGTTATGAGCTGCATATATGCTATGATATTCAATGCAATGCAACCTTTAGGATCGAAATTGAAAATTAACATTTAACAATGTACAATTCTTTAGCGGCTCGCAGAAAAACTATTGTCTTAGATGGTAACCGTCTACCATTGTTCCAAGAATAGGAGCAGGGATTTCTTGTTTTTGTTGTTGCTGATGTATGTTTGAGAAATCAATTTTAAAGCATTGGTGAACTGCATTGTGAAACTAAAGGATTTGCATTTCTTTTCTTTTTTGGCAATCAGGAATTCCTGTTAAGGGGTGGTCTCGTGTTGCGCCATCAATGTCATCTAAGTCTGACAAAGGGCCTGACTCATCCGAGGTATGTTTAAGCTCATGATTGTTGTCCTTGCGGACTGTGATATAAAATTTGGCAGATTTTGCAAGTTTTTGTATCTCATTGCATTCTTTTGTGATTAAAACATCATTCTGTGTTCTTTTGCAGATGAGTTGCATGCCATCAAAAGTAGTAGAAAGCGAAACCAAGAAGATGGAGGGGTTTGGCAACAGTATTGATGCCAATATAATCTGTAACAATCCTCTATACCAAGAACACAAGAAAACGGATCCAATAGGAAAGCACAGTGCAAGTTCAGGTTCTGGTTCACCAAGGGAAATCAGATTTACCAAAATTACTGAAAATGTAACTTTTAATCGTCACTTGGATCCCAAAAAGATGGATCCATTAAGCAGGTCTGTGGGAAATTCTAGTGCTAATCAACGCGTGATTCAAAGCCCCAGAACACCTTCAAAATCTCAATTTTCGACCACTCCAGCAGTAGGAGCAACAACAACAGCAACATCTGCATTGCCTGCAAACATGAAGACAAATGAAGCAAAGTCTTTAAGTTCCATTACCAACCATGCCAGTTTGAGAGGCAGAAGCTCTACCCGTTCCAACAGTTTAGAGAGCTCCGGTGGGTCAAACAAGCCCCACACAGGGGGTGATTTCAGATGGGAAGCCATTCAGTTTGCCACTGCCAGAGGTACAATCGGTCTTAGCAACTTTAGGCTTCTCAAGCGCCTTGGATATGGTGACATTGGTAGTGTATATCTTGTTGAGCTTAGAGGGACTAATGCCCATTTTGCTATGAAAGTAATGGACAAGGCTTCTCTTGCAAGTAGAAACAAGCTATTACGGGCACAGACAGAGAGGGAGATTCTTGGACTTCTTGACCACCCATTCTTGCCCACTTTATACAGTTATTTCGAAACTGATAAGTTCTACTGCATTGTCATGGAATTCTGCAGTGGAGGTAATCTTCATTCTCTTCGGCAGAAGCAACCTAACAAGCATTTTACTGAGGAAGCAGCACGGTGAGTACTCATTTTCTGCTATGATTTTTCTTTCTATCATCAATAACTTGTGATATTGCGCTTTGTAGTTGTATTCCAACAACTGTTATCTGAATACTGGCCTCCAGACTGCCAGTATGATGATGTGTTAATTATATGCTGATATAGGATTCTGCCAATTTTGCAATAATGGAGGCTTAGGTTCGATCAGCAGCAGTTATGGACCTTACATTCCAGCATTGTTCACAATCTTTGCTCGCTGGTTTTTATTTTTACATAATCATGCTGCTTCTTGCGTCTTTATGATGCATAATTGGACCTAGAAAGTTACATTTTACAAGGTATTTCAAGCACAGTTGAATGAAAAGATGTTGCTGTTAAAGATTGATCGACTACATGATTATCCTAATTCTCCAAACTCCAAGTCCTCATTCCTTCTCCATTTAAAATGGATAGAAGTTAAACCATTACCCTTGAGTTTGCGGTTGGTTTTGATAGTGATTGGATACATAATATACCAATATCATAGACATTAATATCAAGAAAAAAAGAAGAAAAACCATAGACATTGCAGCTATTCTCCTTCACCCTTGGTAGAGAAATTTTTTCTATATTTCTGACAGGTTCATCAGATGTAAGCCGATCAATGGCGTCTTTGATCTTAGATTTGTTGGGAAAGAATTTCTTTCATGAATCAAATTATCAAAATTGTGCCCCCCCCCCCCCACATTTCTTGTGCAAATGGATGTGAGATTTCCTATGTTATTTTGCTGTTAACAGATTTTATGCATCAGAGGTGTTGTTGGCACTTGAATATCTGCACATGTTAGGCATAGTATACAGAGATTTGAAGCCAGAAAATCTGCTAGTAAGAGACGAAGGACATATCATGCTCTCAGACTTTGATTTATCGCTTCGTTGCTCGGTTAGTCCAACCCTTGTCAAGTCTTCATCTGTGCATGTAAGCAGCGGCAGCGGTGGTGGAGGCATTTTGGATGATGAATCTGCAGTGCAAGGCTGCATGCAACCATCAACATTTTTCCCACGCATATTGCCTGGTAAAAAGAGCCGAAAATCCAAATCAGACTTTGGACTCTTCGTTGGAGGGTCATTGCCAGAATTAATGGCAGAGCCTACAAACGTACGATCGATGTCATTTGTTGGCACACATGAGTACTTAGCCCCTGAGATCATACGCGGAGAAGGTCATGGCAGTGCAGTGGACTGGTGGACTTTCGGCATCTTCTTATATGAGCTATTGCATGGAACAACACCCTTCAAAGGACAAGGAAACAGAGCTACATTATTCAATGTCGTTGGGCAGCCCTTGAGATTTCCAGAGAATACACAGGTCAGTATGGTGGCTCGTGATCTGATAAGAGGTCTTCTAGTGAAGGAACCCCATAAAAGAATTGCATACAAAAGGGGTGCCACGGAGATAAAACAGCATCCATTTTTCGAAGGAGTTAACTGGGCTCTCGTCAGAAGTGCCTTGCCTCCACACATACCTGAACCCGTAGACTTCTCGCAATATGCTAGCAAAGAAGCACCCCCAGCTGACAAGAAAGGGCCAGGCGTTGGAGGTGATAAACACGATGTTACTCCTCCTGAAAATAAAAACGAATCGTATATAGAGTTCGAATACTTTTAGAAAATAATTCCATTCCATATTTTGGCCGATCCATAACTTGCAATCTCTGAGAGAGAGACTGAAACTGTACAGAGAAAATGTCTTGAGGGTGTGTCTAACAAGACCTTTTGTTCTCCAAAGTGGCATCTATCAAAGTTAACCTCTTTTCTTTTTCTTCCCTCCTTTCCCTCTATACTTTAGAGAAGGATTCCATTTTGTATGATTTTATTTATTTCCAAGCCGTTTTAAGCTTAACCTAACTTTCAAGAATTCTTAATAAGTGGTGATAGAATACATCTTGAATTGAAAAGTAGATTTGTAAGAATACCCTCACCACATTATTGACCACACACTCACGGATTATTTGTTTTTATAATTCAATAAGCTTTCCGAATTGTTTTTTATATGAAAAAAATACTAAATTAATGTTTTTCAATAACGATAATGTCAAAAACTAAACAAAAAAAAATATAATTATAATATTTTTAATTTAAAAAAACTTTTTTAAAAAAATCCCACATAATTATCAAATACACTATTATCTTATCATATGACTTGCCCACCAACATGTTCAAACTTGTGGCAAAGAGACAAACGTGGTGACGTTAATGCTAAGCCGCCAGAAAAGAGATACTCGCTAAGACAACAAAGAGGAACAGGTGTGCCACAAGGGAGAGCCACTCCTCGCTCTGTAACCTAACCAGCCTCCCCAGTATTCTTCCTCTATTTATCTTAAACTTCTTGAGTTTTGTGTTATCAAAGCATATGAAACATATCATATTTTATATTGCGTATTAAAAATGTTTTTTTTTAATAATTAATTATATTTTTATATCATTTTCATGTGCTGATATAAAAAATAATAATATATTTTTAAATAAAAATAATTTTTAAAAATAAATTCAATAGCTATCCAAAACTGTCACTAAATTACTAGATTACCATGATCAATAATAAACAAAAAATTTACTAGATTTGCACCCACATGACATGAGCCGCATTACCTTCCCAGGAGCGATGCTACACAATGATAGCAGCCATGCAATACAAAACAAAAGCAGGTTTGGTGGCCTAAAGTGAAGAGCCCGGTGGGCTTTAGAAACTGAAAGCAACTAAAATCTGGCAGCTTTTAAATCATTCCTATTTAGTGGAAAGGGCACCGAGAGAGAAAAAACAAACTCACTCAGGCAAGGACACGCTCAACCCAACTATCATTTTGCCTCGTTTTTCCTGACGTCTCTTAATTTCATTCAAGTAGTTTTAGCTGTTTTATGATTGCAGTGATCACGCCGAGACAGCAAGTGAAAATGGCACTCGATAAAATCAAGGTTACCAATCCCATCGTTGAAATGGACGGTTTGTTCTCTTCAATTTTGCTTCTTCTTCTTTACATTCTTTGCGTGGGATGATGTTATAACTATCAAACTGAGTGTCTCAATTTCAAAACCCAGTAATTCTTTTCTGGGTTTTGATCATGATTCTCTGCTATCATCCACTTCGGATCACTTTGTCACTTGACTGACCATAATGTTAAGTTGGGAAGGTCAGCTTATAAATTTTGAAGCCTTGCTTTTGGAATTATAAATACATGCTTGTTATGATCTCCTTTTCTTATTTACACAGGAGATGAAATGACTAGAGTTATTTGGAAATCAATCAAGGACAAGGTTTTCTTTTTGTCTTCTGAGTACTTTTTGTTGTTTTTTAAAAAACCACATGATGCCATATTATATGATTCTTCTTGTTTCTACAACTTGGATTTCATGTTTTACAGCTTATTTTACCATTTTTGGATTTGGATATCAAGTATTTTGACCTTGGCCTGCCTAATCGGGATGCTACAGATGACAGAGTTACCGTAGAAAGTGCTGAGGCGACTCTCAAGTAAGCGATATTTCTCTGTTTTTTTTGTTTTTATGAGTTCATAGTCAACAAGATTATGCTTTGCTAACTACCGTCACCATTCTTCGTGTTGATGTTATTCATACCTACTACCGTCACCAAGCGATATTTAATCTTTTTTCATACCTACTAGCTAAATCGACTCGGAATTATGCTAAAGACTGAAACTTTTTTCTATTTCCCCCCTATTTGCTGTAGATATAATGTGGCAATTAAGTGTGCAACAATAACTCCAGGTATACTGAGCTTTTTTTAAGGATCGTGGACAGGCTTCTACGTGGTTTTTGTCGTTGATCATTGCTGAACTTAAGGTAGCTTGCTTTGTTGTCTGGTAGATGAAGGCCGTGTTAAGGAGTTTAACTTGAAAAATATGTGGAAGAGTCCAAATGGGACAATTCGCAACATTTTAAATGGTGGATGAACTTGCCTTATTTATGCTTTACAGCTTCTTTAATATCCAGTATTTTCTATTGATTGCAACTGGGCTTAACTTTTTTTTATATATATATTTTATTTTGGCTATACTACAGGTACGGTTTTTAGAGAACCAATTATCTGCAAAAACATTCCAAGGCTTGTTTCAGGTATGCAAGACTTTTTGATTTTCTGTTTGATTTGGGATCATAATTCTATTTATTGAAAACAATAGAAAAATCAACTTTCAATCGATTGAAAACAACACTGCAACACAAGCTTCTTCTTTCTTTTTTTCCTTTCAGGTTGGACCAAGCCGATCTGCATAGGAAGGCATGCCTTTGGTGACCAGTACAGAGCAACGGATACAGTTATCCAAGGACCTGGCAAGCTGAAGTTAGTATTTGGTAAATTTCCTGTTTGCAACAGCTGGCTCTCAAATTCACTACTTCTGGGTTCATGCAAATTGCATATTATTTTTGCTTTTGTGGGAGACTTGCAAAACTGCTGCAAGTTTACATATCTCATCATGTCAAGGCTTTTGCAATTTATGCAGTACCTGATGGACACAATGAAAAGACAGAGTTTGAGGTTTACAAATTCAAAGGAGCTGGAGGTGTAGCTCTGTCCATGTATAACACTGATGAGGTTCTGATTCTTTGTTTCTTCCTTTTCCCTTTGTTTTTCTTTTCTTCCTTTTCCTTGAGAAGTTATTAACAACTGTTATTGTTCCATTTGATTTGGAAAACAGTCCATCCAGGCTTTTGCGGAAGCTTCAATGAATACTGCTTACTTGAAAAAGTGGCCACTTTATCTTAGCACAAAAAATACAATTCTTAAAAAATATGATGGAAGGTAATATGTTGGGATTTAGGTCATGAATCTTGAACTTCTCTTTATGTGAAATTACATGGCTGGCTTTTATCTCCTTTATTGAAATCTTCCTGATATGACATTTCTGAAGATTCAAGGACATATTCCAGGAAGTTTATGAAACTCAATGGAAATCCAAGTTTGAGGCTGCAGGAATTTGGTGAGAATTTTCATGCAGATGGTGTTTAGTTTGGCCAATTTAAGAATTTGTCATTTGCTGATATTGTTGAATTTTAGGTATGAACACCGTCTCATCGATGATATGGTTGCTTATGCTCTCAAAAGTGAAGGAGGTTATGTATGGGCATGTAAAAATTATGATGGAGATGTGCAGAGTGATTTCTTAGCCCAAGGTTTGGATCACATTTCCAGATTACCCTATCAGCAGTACCTACCTATCTTCTTTTGTTGCCTTTGTGGTTAACGAATTGTTCTGGAGGGTTGACACTGAGGAATCCAGTGCTTTGTTGAATCTTTGTAAACAATTTTTTTTTATCGGTACAGGATTTGGATCTCTTGGGTTGATGACTTCAGTATTGGTATATCTGCTGTGCTTGTTTTTATCTTTTTATCTTTGTTAAATTTCTTACACTGTTTTCATCTCCTTACATTTTTTTTATATAAAAACTTGAATTGGATTCCAGGTGTGCCCAGATGGAAAGACAATTGAAGCAGAAGCAGCCCATGGTACAGTTACCCGCCATTTCCGGGTTCATGAAAGAGGAGGTGAAACCAGCACCAACAGCATAGCATCGATTTTTGCTTGGTCAAGAGGTCTTGCACACAGGTAATTTAATAATTGCTTCATCTATGCTGACTATATTGTTTGCATTTCTAAGAATGGGATTATCTACAGCACTTGAAACCTTGGATGACAACTTGACCATGATTATATATTATCAGGGCAAAGCTGGATGGAAATGTCAAACTATTGGATTTTACTGCAAAACTAGAAGCATCCTGCATTGGAGCTGTTGAATCAGGGAAGATGACCAAGGATCTTGCACTTCTTATTCATGGTCCCAGGTAAGGAACTAAATAAAAAAAGGTGATTATTTTTTAAAGCTTCGCTATCGCTCTTGAGCTTTCACGTGTCTAAAAGTCTTGTACCCATGCAGAGTTAGCAGGTCTCAATTTCTGAATACAGAGGAGTTCATCAATGCTGTAGCTGAGGAGCTTAGGGCAAGACTCTCAGTCAAAGCAAAGCTGTAAAATTATGGCTTCTAACTTAGGCAATAATATTTACCCTGAAGTTGGGTTCAACTCCCCATAACGTGTATTTCTCTTGTTTTTTTCCTGCCCTAATCTATTTCCTCATCCGTTATCTATGTTCTGGGTTCCTGTTTCATTGCCGCATGAGGGAATGGGAATGGGACACTGCTACTGTTACTTCTATGAATTGAAGTTTCTTAAATTTCATTTCCTTTGGCCGAGAAAGAAGAAGGGCATGCAACTCTTCTTGCCTGGATTGTGCGATTATCTTTCCAAGCAAATGCTTCGGATAACTTGTATGCTTCAGTTATCATTTAGTGCCTCTCTTTTGGAAGAACTGGAGAAAAAAATGAAATTGTTTGTTATTTTAAATTATTTTTTTAGTATTTTAAAATCATTATGTTTAAAATATTATTTTTTAAAATAGAAAATATTATTTTTAATATTTTCTAAGTGAAAATAACTTTGAAAAATAATTGTAATTATGCTTCCAAATACCGTAAGGATGGTATCAAGTAGATATATATATATATATATATATTGTTTAGGATTTATGGTTAGGATTTATGGTGAATATTTAAAAATATTATTATATAAAATAACATTTATTTTATGTTTCTAATAAATGTCATTGATTTTTTTTATTTAAATACTTATTTTTTAACATAAATCGACAATAATATAATTTAATAAATTCAATCAAATAATGATTCAGGGTGTTCTGAAATTACTTGCGTGCGATTTCTTATCTGAAAACTTGTGGGGCAGCAAATCGTTTTTGAAAAACGTGCTGTGATTTTTTATGCTGATGTAAATGTGTGTTTCAAATCATTTTCTAGTTTTTTTAAATAAGTTTTTTTTTTTTTTTGAAATTGAGTATTAATTTAAAAATATATAAAAATCACATATTCAGTCTATATTTGGTATTGTGGTATAAACAAGGTGGTCGAAAATTTGAATTATTTTATTATTTTTTAAATGCTTTTTATATAATAGAATATTAAATTAATATCTTTTAAATATTTTTTTTGTTAATATGATATATTGTTAACGATAAAAAAAATATTTTTAATTTAAAAAGTTCTTTACAAAAACAATTGTTAATTGCACTAAGTGCATATTCGAGAATTAATTAAATAATAGTTCTTAGAATGTTTTGTACTTCAAAATATATTAAAATATTTTAAAGAAATAAAAAATAAATTTTGGTATTGAGGCATCAAAACCATAAAAAAGACTTATTTGAAGAAATTTTTTTTCTCCAAAAAATAATAAAATACAATTTAACCATAATATCAAACAACCATACAAATCACATGTTGAGTCCATAAAAGTGTTTGATATTGTCTTTTAAAAGAATTTTTGAAAAAATAAAATAAAATAATATTTTTATTTTTTATTTTAAATTAAATTTTTTTGATGTTTTTTTCATATGTTTATGTCAATAATAATTTATAAAATAAAAAAATTCATTTTCATATATTTATAAATACAAAAATATTTTAAAAAATAACTTCAATTATATTTTCAAATTAGCACTATATTTAGTGTTGTGATCCAAAAGAAGTAGAATAAAAATTGATTATTATTATTTTTATATTTTTAAATTATTTTGGTTTGTTGATGTTAAAACTATTATTAAAAAATTAAAAAAAAATTATTTTAATTTATCAACCCGCTGCATGACATTGGGAAAAAAACACGTGTTTTGTTAAATATACATTAAACTTTATCTAGGGTGACCCGGGCACCTAACCCTAATCCGTGACCACCTCTACTCTACAACGAGGAGGATTATTTTTCCAATTCTCCTTCGCACAGCCTCATTATGATTGAGGGACCATTAACAATAAAGAGGGTAAGATGCTAACCAAAATATCAAAGTGGAAAGTGAGACCCCCCAAATGGGTGGATGAGCTTGATATTGTACGGATGACCCATCGAAAAGAGTGAGACGGGATAATGGTGTTGCAGTGTTGGAGCTCTGCTCCTAACCTGACAAATCCAAATCCAAGTACTCTCTTTTTACATTCTAAACCTTACAGTTTTCCTCGTTTTAGAAAACCCAGAAAGCCAGCCAAACTCACTTGCATCCTCAAACTTGGTGTCGAGGATATTGCGGAAATAGCTCGCAACAAGGCACTTTCTTTGGCATAAAAGTTTCTTGCTGTTTTTTTTTTTTTGGTTCTTTTGCTTATTTGATGATGTTTACGTTAATGTGTAATACAATACAATATAGGTAGTGATAGCAGCTGGTGTATCAGCGGCCATTGGTCAGCTCTCAAAGCCATACACTCGTGTGCTTTTATATGGCAAAGATTTTGATTTCAAGACTACTTTTCAAGCTGGTGGATTTCCTTCAACTCATTCCTCTGTATGTTCTTTTTTTCTTCTTATTTTACCAGTACTTTGTTCTGCTTGTTTTAGGGGGGTTATGTTTTCCTTATTTTGCTACATTTTTTTGTGATTTATAGTCAGTGGTGGCTGCTGCCACATCTCTTGCTCTTGAAAGGTGATTAATCAAATTCCCTTTACTGCCATTGCATTTTTCTGTTTCTAATTTCTTTTAATTTTGTGAATGGACGCACGCTAAGCAGTAAAGTTTCAATTATTTGACTACAGGGGCTTCTCCGATTCGATTTTTGGCCTCGCCGTGGTTTATGCCTGCCTTGTCATGTATGACGCACAGGTGTTCAGTTGCTCTTTCTTTGTTCAATTACTTTTTGACTGAATGCACTCAAGTTTGAGCTATAAGCTAAAACCCTTGATCTTATGAATAAATGAATGGTGTTTTGAAAAATGTTTTTCTTTATCATTTATTCAAGAATAATGTGTAAAATATGGATCAGCACCCAGGTTCTAGTTGTTTTTTATGGCTTTCACTTTTGAGAAATGATATAGAGTATAGGTTACAGACGTCTAGAGTGCTAGCCATGCATTTTTCACAGTATCTTTTAGCATACAAATCACACCATGGAACATATCTACAACAACAATGTAATCAAATCTTGATTGATGGTTTCTTGGAGGGCCTATGAGGTAATACCCTGTAGAAGTCATGGGTTGTCACAAACCTAACCTTACATCAACAAATAAATTTTACCCTATAGACTGGGATTGAATCTCTCAAGAACTCTGACCTCAAACGTCCATTTTATTATGGCGGAGATGATATGCTCGATAGCTTTGAAGAAAAATCGATGGTGACCAGAGCAATTGTTTTCTGGATGTTGATGTTCTGGATGTCAATTGAACTTATTCTTTTTAATTAACCATGAGGACACCTTTTATAAACTTCCAAATCAGGGAAGCAGCTATGACAAAATTTTGAAGATAATTTACTGAAGTCAAGGTGAGGCTTATTTTAACCCAATGATGGATTGGTTCCTTTCAGCTATGATTGTTGTAGGATATTGGTTGTTTCTCAATGAATGTCTACAGTGGTGGAATGAAACCTTTCTCATATGCTAACAAGCCTACTCTATCTGACCAATCGCTAATTGCAGTTAGCTTCTCTCTAGTCTAGCATATAAACTAGTCAGGAAATTTTGGTTGAGGGTCTTGCTCAAATGAACTAATCTCTGACCAAACTCAAGCTATTGATTAGGATCTTGTTCATCCATGAACCATCTGGGCATAGACTCAAGGGGAAGAAAACATTTGCTACGTTTGGATTCATGGTTTGGGATTATAACTTTGCTGAGTACATTTTACTTCTAAACAAATGTTTTCTTATGCTGTGGATTCGGCCTCAAGCTCTAACTGAAGTGGGGAAAGGGAGCACCGGATGTGATTAAACTCAGAAATCTTATTCTACTGGTAAGAAAACGTTCACTTGGATTGCCCGAGGTGGATTGTGTTTTTTTGCTGTTCTGCATCCATGTGAAGAGGCAGGGCCGGGGTGGTGGGGGACTATCTCACTCTAGAGTTGACATGGATATCATAAGGAGAGATTTTGCTGCTGGAATTCATTTCACTCTCCATCTTTAATTTTGGTTGAGTTTGGGCTGAGACTTGGCGTTAAGAGTGCCTTTGTTTTGTGCCTCTTCCATAAATTGTTTGTGAGGGAAAAAGCAGATGAAAACAGGGTGACACCCCTGCTGCATGGCCATTATGAAGCTAAATTTTTTGTGGTCATATTTGTAAGGAATCAATTTATATTTGGATCTTTTTCTTACAAGTCATATATATATTTAGAACATCACCTGTAACCTTCTGCAAAATCATTTGAATTACAGCTGACTGGTAACATTTATTTGAATTACTTCATAATTCTAACGTGCAAATAAATATTTGCCTTTCCTTTTTGAGTTCTTTTATGCAAAAACTTTAGACCAATTGCATTCCATGCTCCACCTTCAGTATGATTTGTATCTCACTGTCCAAGTGGAAGGAAGGGTGATGAGATTTTTGTTTTGTGCATTTTTTGTTTAGTCAGAAAACGAGGTGTACTTATTGGTACTGCTCAAAATTATACCCAGTTCTTGGAGGACCGACTTCATTGGTTCCTCCATGTTTTGTTTTCATCTTATACTAGGCTCTTCATTTGATTAATAATGTGGTTGGATTCAGAGCTTGATCTGAAGATAGATGCTTTTACTTTTGCAGGGGGTGAGAAGAGAAGTTGGAAATCATGCGAAAGCACTGAACAAAATGCTACCCAAGACTGAAGTCAACTCAATGGTTTGCAGTAGAGATGATCTGATTGATTCTCAGGAAGGACCTGAGGAAAACCTCGAAGCCCTTTTATCCAAAGAGGAGAGGCCTTTTTTGTCAAATTCCACGAACTCTCCTGTATTACTTGAAACAGAGAACAAAACAAGACAATCTAGTCAGAGATTGGCATTTTCGAGCTTAAAAGCTTCTGAAGAAGCAACAGAAAAGATCCCCTGCAGTTCAGCTCCTCTGAAAGAATCAATTGGTCACACAGAGTTTGAAGTTATAGCCGGTGCTTTGTTAGGTTTCTTTGTGAGCGTCGCAGTTCAAACTATTTTGTGATATCATCTTCGTTGTTTAAATTTCAATCCATTGCTTCATTCAGACTTACTGCTAGAAAATCATCTATATTTACTAAGATCATAGCAAGATAAGATTGAGACTGGTTTCAAATTTCAAATTAATTTCACCACACGTACTAATTCAGTGCAAGCATGTGTTTGTTCCTAGCTGTTTCAAGTTTGTAACACCGTTGCATCCCCATAATTCATTCAGCTATAATTAAACTCCAAAAGGAGAGAGTGAGCTTTAACGACAACATTAGATTTACGATCCTTGAATTAGCAGGTAAAAATGAGAGGGTTTAAGTCAGAATGTAGGCCGAAGACCCTGATGATAATGCTCTTGCTCCTCCCCTCTTGAGGTGAGTTTGATCCTGACGTCAACTGCAAGGCTGGTGGTGCCAAGTAGTAATATGGCAGGTGCCACTCGTGGCAGAACGGAGTGCATATTTGACGGGGATTGATGGCATGCATGCCATTTGGCTTCGCTTGCTATAGACGTGTTTTTATCTGGTTGGACCTCAATGTTTGTCAAAATCCATCAGACTTCTGTGTTTATGAAGACGAGTTCATGCCGTCTTTAGTGCATATATAAGTTCTTGACGCTGCTATAACTGTATCGAAACCACTTGAACTCCCAGAAAGAAGAAGGAAAGAAAAGAAAGCAATAAGAAATGTCAGGGGCACAGGGAGCACAGCCGCCGGGCAGCACAACAGCAACAACATACGAGTCAGTGCCAAGAGGAGAGAACAAGACCAGAGTTAAGGTAGACTCAGAGGAGGATCAGGGCATGATCCAGATCGACAAACTCCAGGACAAGGTTCCTGATGCTGCTGGCAACGGAGGCCCTGTCTTTGGCGCTGGCAGAGATGAAAATAAGAAAGACTTGGGAGTTACTGGCACTGGCGAATAGCTCCAAGCTTGGTTTCCCCACAAGTTGCTGCCTTCATTTGTTAAAATCGAACTTGTGTTTCTTCGTCTTCTTCTTTGCTTTAATTTGCATGGATACTGAAGTGGGCTTTTCGTGTATCAATTATGCAAGTAATTAATGCTTACCTCTGAGTATTTTGAACCTTATCCCCTGACCCCACCATAAAATAAAGAAATCAAATAAATAAATAATGCAATGCCTGTGTCAATGTAATAAATAGTTAATGTATGTATGTATGTATGAACATTTGGGGTGTATGCACATGCAACTGACCTTCGCAAATCCCTGCTACCTCACTTCCCTGTACATCATCGGCATCATCTTAATTCTGCATTAATTTAAAGAGATGGATAGAATGGCGAGGACGACAGAATTTATAAAAATCGGAAGTCAAATCAAAATATAAAGGTCAGCGCCAATAGAGTCACCTACTCCCATGACTCCATTAACCTCTCTATTTTTTGAAAAATAAATAGGCGGCAAACTATATTGCCCAATTTACTAATAGTTTTCAATATAAAATTGTGGTAAAAATTAGTAGGTGAATTTAAACCAACCAATAAAAATCTTACAAGACATTAAATTCTTCAAAATTAATCTCA
This sequence comes from Salix dunnii, assembly GCA_015731905.1. Classification (NCBI taxonomy): domain Eukaryota; kingdom Viridiplantae; phylum Streptophyta; class Magnoliopsida; order Malpighiales; family Salicaceae; genus Salix; species Salix dunnii. The sequence goes on from CM027668.1 coordinate 12,539,228, forward strand.
TTTCGTGTCAGTTCACCGCTAATCAGCAAAATTAATTCAATAAATAATTGATCTGCTTATATTCATATTAAAAACACAATAATATTAAAAAAAAATATGACATAAATAGAAGTATAATCTCTCTATAAATCAACTAAGTATATTTCTATTTATGTCATAAATACCTTGATAAATCCTGAAATAGTTTTAAAAACCTAAAAACACCCCAAAACCCTTTAAGAGCTCATATCTATTATTTCAAGCAAAGTGAGGGGAAAATAACACCTATGATTAATTTTTTTTTTTTGTAGATTCAAGGAAAATATATTTTTTGAGATCAGACGAACAAGTAAAACTCTAGTTGTCTCAGATTCTTACAAGATATGCAAGTATTAACTCGAACTCGAGATTTTCTATGCAGATTTCAAATTCTTTACTATCATATCACACCTTTGGGGACAGATTAAACTTATTTTTCAAGTATAAATTATCAATAATATTTTATTATTATTAAAATTCATGTCAATTGAAATTTTTTTCTTTTCGGCACCGTTTTCTATTTTATTTTTCATTTCAGAGACTGGAAAATAAAAAAAAATAAGTCAAATCAAAATTGAATCAGAACAAATCAAGAGATCTCAATTTATAATTTTAAAAGTAGAAGGATCAAAAGTTAAATTTTAAATTCAATTGCAATCCTTCACTCAGTGTTCTTGGCTTCTTGCCTTTAATTATCCACGATGAAATACCCGAGTTTTTTTTTTATATTAAAACAAGAGAAACAGAGAATAATAAAAAATAAAATTATTCCTCCTTTTTCAAGGCATTGATCTATGCATCTTTCTAAATCAATTCACAACATCTTTCTTCTCCAAGTCCCCATGTATGTTTGCCAACACCTCATGCAATTTCACCCCATCCAATCTCCTCTAAACAACCTGACATCTTGCTTCCTCTGTACTAGGAGCAACCTTGTTATTCTCAGCACCCAGACTTCTGCATCTAGCTGTACGGCTCCCTCTCACTAATTTTTTTTATGCGATGGAAATTCATTTTTTTTAAAGATATATTTTATAAATTTAAATAAACAAATAAAATTCTAATTATTCTAAATTTTTTTAAAAAAATACATGTCTTAAGTTGACTTAATACTTGCTATGCAAATCACAATATTTTACTATCGCACCTGGTTCTCCCTCTACCTATTCCTCGAGGTAATAATCACTTTTTGGAGGATCTTTATTCATAGAATTACCTTTTAAATTCTAGGCGAGGACAAGGGTTGTCAATTACATTTTGTTCCATCCGGGACGTCCAAAATATTCTGTTCCATTAACAAAACCGAAATAAAAAGGTGTCATTTTCATCTTGGTTTTAATTCCGGTATGTTCCGAAAATTCCGGTCAAATTCCAGCCGGAACGTTCCGGGTGTGCCGTTCCGACCTTAAAATCTTCTTTATTTTGATTAATTTGTGATTTTTTTCTAATTTTGTAATTATATTTGTTTGATTCTGTGTTTGTATTGTATAATTTAAAGTTAATTTATTTTGAATTTTAATTATGCTTGTTAAATTAATATTTTAATTTTTTTCATATATATATAATTTTATATAAACAGTACAACCTCGAAACGGCATACCAAAATACTCCGAAACTGAAATGTTCCATACCAATAAAAAAACTGGAACAACAACAAGAATGATATTGACTACCTTGGCGAGGACAAGCATAAATTCTTATCCCAGGATGTTTGTCAATCTATACCGACACAACATATCTAAACTTTCACATTTCAATTTTGGTTGCCATCGAATTGCAAACAAAATTATTTTTGTGAAGAAGAAGAAATGCCCCATGTTGGATCATTAATCCAACGTTGGGCTTATATGAGAATAATTATGTGTTTGTATTTTTAGGCAATTGGGTTTTATGTATCTAATAGGATGTGAACCTTTAATATGTAAAGATTAAGGGGTTATCCCTATTTTAGTGATGGGTTAAAATAGGAATACCAAATGGTAGGAATACCAAAAGGCATGATACCAAAAGGCGCTTGGTTGCCTATATATATGGTCATGGAGATTTAACACCCCCATATATTACCGCAAATCCGTTCTTCTACTTCAACTACCTAATTAGAATGGACATAAATAAATAAATATTGAGGTTTAAATTGTTTACTGTTCGACAGAGAGCATCCCAGTGAGGTTTCATCATGGCTTTTAAAAATATTTTTATTTTTTATTTTAAATCATTATTTTTTGATATTTTAAAATTATTTTTATATGTTGATTTAAAAATAAAAAATTATTTTAATATATTCATGAATAAAAATCACTTTAAAAAATAACTGCGAGAGTGTTTAGCACTACGTCTTGAAAATACTTTTGAAAAAATTAATTTTTTTAATATTTTTAAATCATTTTAAAAAACAACCTCAACCATATTCTCAACCATTTACTTCAACTATACTCCTTAAAAGACACAAATCTTTACATCTCGGTTAAGTTAGTGACTGCATCATAGTTGTGACTTAGATTAATAATTTTTAAAATATAAAAAAAATATATTTAAATTGCAATTACTTTTTTGTATTATTACTAAACTCATTATAGTAATTTAAATTTAAATTTTTATAATTTAACTATTTGCTTAGCTTAAATTTTAAATTAAATTAGAAAAAAATAAAAAACAAATCATGTTAACTCTAATCGACTGTCAAACGTTCAATCCAGTTAGAAATTTTATTAGATTATTTTTTTATGATAAAAAATGTAAAAAATAATATATCATTGATTTAATATTAAAAAATAAAATTTAATTAAAATTTATATTAAATAATATATTTTAAAAAAAACTAAACGATGAATAAACCCCAAAAACCGAAGAGCTAAATTATTATTTTTTATTTATTTTATCATGTAATAAAAAAATATTTATTACCAATCAAATATTAAAAAAATAGAATTGTATAAAAACATTATATAATTGAAAAAAATAGAGAAGTAAAGCAGTTGTGTTTTTAAAAGCTTTATTTTTTTGAATTGTTTTAATAGGTTAATATCAAAAATAAATTTTAAAAATAAAAAAGATATATTTTAACATATTTTACAAAATAAATACTTTTAAACCTAATTGGTTAAAAAACGTGTCAACCTATTTTCCGCTAAAAAAAACTTACAATTTCCAGTACACGGAGAAAATCAACTGGAAAAATATTATAAAAAATTAAAACCATCACAAAACAAACAAACGAAAAAAAGAAAAGAAAACTGGGCGTCACATCGGGATTTCGATACCTCTACGGCTACGGCGGCACAGCGACAACGACATCGACTCCCCATTCCCTAACTGGCACGTATCTCGCCGACTCAGTCTTGACCCGATACTCAGGCATCGGTTCAGGCCCTCTATCTTCGGACTCTTCGAACTCGGTGAGTTCCTTCATGTATCTTAAACAGAGAGATACCGCACTCAAATACTCGGTCGACAGAGGTATCGCCTCAGCAGCTTCTGCTGCAACTTCTCCGCATTTTTCGTCTTGGCCACCGCCGCATGGTGTTGATGTTTCTTCCGCCGTTGAATCGCTTGTTCCTGGCCTTAAACGCACTCCTGAAGGTTAGTTTTAGGGTTAAGGTCTTCTCTTCTCACTTTCTCTTTCATTTTCATTTTATTTTTTTCTTGTTGTTCTGTTCTGTTAGCTTACTATAATTATTTTTTCCCCTGTTTCCTCTCGTTTGCCACAAAAACATAATTTAAACTCAAGTTTCTTCTTTTTTTTCCTCTTCTGTTTGCTGTATGGATTTATTGCTTTTTTAAGATTTTATTATTTGCATATGCTATTGAATTTTTTGCCTCTGCAATGCTATTGATGCGAACTTCTCTGATATTTAATCGTTAGGCTCGAGGGAAAATGTGCAGATATGTTCTGATTATAATTTATCTGCTTATGCATCTGTGTGGTTTTTGCTATTTAAAATCTAACTTGTGTTGTGTTTTGCTGATATAAATGGAAAACAAGCATGGCGTGTGCTTAATACATCTACGTCGTGTAATGGCTGTGAAAATCTTTAGGCGTGCATTTATGGTGATCTAGTTAAATTATAATTCCTAACCACTTCAAAAAAATATATATAAGGAATTACTTATAGCGAGGCATTTATTTTATGAAAAACACGACTCGGGAAGTTGCTTGAAACATCAGTCGATGTACCATATTATCATCATGAGATGTTATCTGGCTCTAATTCTATTTGCTTTACTGCTTTTTGTAAAGCAGGCTTGTGGTGCTATATGACCGAACCATCAAGGGGCCATTCACGCATACACTGTCATTTGTGGTTTGGCTTGAAATGTGCCCTTTTCTAGTTTACATGATACAATGAGGTTTAGTCATAAGTTAAGTTATAAATTAGAGGAGATCAAATTCATTTAATCCGCTGTTTATAAATTCTGGCAGATGCTTCACATTATCCAATACATGTGAAGTCATCTCAATAGCTTTAGCTGTATATTTAAAACTATCACTGTAATTGCTGAACAAGTTATTTTATCACCTTGTAATTGATCTGACTGCTAATCTTAGATGTGTACAAGAATATTGTAAAATAGAAGCTTTACAATATTTTATCTTCATTTTATTTGCTATGAAAGTGTTATAGTAGCTACTCTTAATATTAGTTTTTTTAAAGTATGTTCTTAGTCCCAAAATTAAAGTTGAAGCATGCTTATATAGTAACTATATCTTCCTTCCTCTTTTGTGTATGCTTGTACTACTATTATAGTGCTCTACCATCCGACTCGTTTGGGTGCCCATAGCACAATTGGGCAAAGTGTAGATTGGTATTCTACCGATTCTTTAGCCAAGCGTGTTAGATTCAAGACTACAAGTCATTTTCCTATATATCCACAGAGACCAGGGGAGAAGGATTGTGCCCACTATATGCTCACCCGAACCTGTAAATTTGGAGATACCTGCAAGTTTGACCATCCTGTTTGGGTTCCTGAGGGTGGAATCCCAGATTGGAAAGAGGTGACCATTTATTGCTATCTTAATGTATATAATATGATTATCTTATAAGGTTTATTTATATAAATATCATTATGCAATACTGGTATCCTAAATATATAATTTGATGGGTATGAGCATAAAGGTTTGGTCACTGTCTAAATTTGTAAGGTGATTAAATAACTTATTTGTTACTTTAAATTGTGAACATATTCTTTATAAAACTATTATAGCTCTAGCTATTTCTTTTAGTTTGTTCTACATCTTAGAAAAATTCTATTTTTTATAATAGTTTTATTCTTGTTGTATGCTTATGTTGGATATAATTGATATACTTGCCCCTTAATTGTTTTTAATGAATATGATATATCCCTTTCAACTGTACTATTCTTTTTGTACCTCCGAGGGGCTCCATTTCCATTCTTTGGGAAGTCAGTTGTATTTTCTTTAGACTGCCTTTATTTACAATATTTTCTCTTTGTATATTCCATATTTAAATGTTTGTGATTTGGTATACTGTTTATAGACTTCTCTCCTCTATTAATAAATTCTTCTATTGTCTAGAAAAGGTTCATAATACTGTTTTTCATTTATTACATAGCCTTTTCCTAAACTATGCTATTTTCTTTTTGAGGTTTTCTATTTTGTATCAAGGGTATTCCTGAACCATAGAACGCTTATCAGAAGATTTACTTGACATTGTTATCTGCATTAATTGGATATTTTTTTATCAGACTTTGACTTTGAGACTATGAAGCTTATCTTAGAAACTTAGTAGTTACTAATTATTTTTGTATCTGTGATTCATTTACAAGCTAGCAACTAAACAGTCTGGTGGTAATGTAGAATGGTTATAATATATGTTTCACCATAGCTTGCTTATATTTCCCTATCTTAATCTTTTCATTCGTGCATTTTGCATGGCCAAAACCTCTGTCCATGTTCAGCATGATACTTGGATTCATGTTCACAAAAATTTTGGTTCTTGGTGTTGATTTCATCTGACATACAACTGACATCTATTGAATGCTTTTTTTGCTACATGATTGCTAAATTCAGACCTTATCTGCTAGGATCAAAGTTGATCGCATAACAGATGGTGCTCGTGTACCATGTGGAATATAGTTTGCATTGTTGAGGCAGGCAGTATGGAAAGATAGCCAACTAGAATTATAAACTCCAGTTAACAAAAAATGACACTGATATTTTTATGAATGTGTGTAGAAAGAATCAGTGTATATTGGTACATGGCATCTGGATCTACTCTGCTTGTGCAAGCAAAGCTTTCTCATGTTTTACCATTTTGATGCTTATTTATTTGTTTTCCTATTTATCAACTTGAAAATGACTGTTACATATAAGTTATGAATGGTATCATTGTGCTTTGTTTTTTCTTTGTTTTTTAGATTCCCCTCATTGCTACAAGCGAAAATTTTCCTGAGAGACCAGGAGAACCTGATTGTCCTGTAAGTTTTATCACTGACAGTCTCTTTTCATGCATTTTTCACTAAATTAATTTAAGCACTTGATATGTTTTCTAATCATGTAGTGTGGTCAATTATCATTGCAGTACTTTCTGAAAACTCATAGGTGCAAGTATGGTTTGAACTGCAAGTTTAATCATCCCAAAGAAAAGTTGTCTTTGGTATGTGTTATTATCATCAAATTCTAGAAAACCTTTATTTGGATAGCTCCCAGTTTATAATTAGATGCCTGACTGTGGTTCCAGGGTGCTTCAGAAAACTCCAGTGTTTCTGCTTTGCCAGAGAGGCCTTCTGAACCCCATTGTGCAGTAAGTTTTCTTTTCTTTTCTTGGAGCATTATTGTCTAAAATTGTCTTGTTAGTTTGGTCATCTGTCATCCTGAATATTATGGTTCTTGTACAGTTCTACATGAAGACTGGGAAATGCAAATTTGGTGCAAGCTGCAAATTCCATCATCCAAAAGATATCCAGATACCCTTGTCAGGACTAGGGAATGATAATGGAGTGCAAACTGACTCTGTAGTTAAGAATGAGGGAATAACTGGAGATGTCAATATGATCAACTCCCCTGTTATCCCAGCCCTTCTTCACAATTCCAAAGGACTTCCAATAAGAGTGGTAATGCTGCTTAAATTCTTGGTGAAGGGTTAGTTGATGTGATTAATGAGGCATTTAGCATTCCTTTTTGCTTCAACCATTAATCAGCGTTGTGTGACTTTGGCAGGGTGAAGTGGATTGTCCCTTCTACCTGAAAACTGGCAGGTAAGCATGCACCTGTTTATGCATAACTTCTGTAATAGTCTGATAGGAAATGGTCAAACAATTTACGTATTTTTTCTTTTCCAACCAGTTGTAAGTATGGTGCCACTTGCCACTATAATCATCCTGAGAGGACGGGTATGCAAACACACTTTTGTTTTTAATTTAAAATTGAAAATCCTAATTCAAGTATTTGAGGCCTTATCTTCCACACTTGAGCTTTGTAATCTCATTTCTGCTATTCTTTTGCAGCGATCAATCCACCTGCAGCTGCAATAGGCCATCAAATTATTGCTCCTTCTATGGCAAATCTGAACTTTGGAGTTATCAATCAAACTGCCTCTATATATCAAACTATTGACCCCAGATTGTCTATGGTAAATAAAAAAAATATTTGCATGCATATTCACTTCACATTTGCTTATCTTTCTTTAAAAGATCAATATAAGACAATTTGTGTATGACTGTGTGAGAATATCCATGCATGTTGCCAAGGGCCTGGCTGGAAAGGTGATTATGGCTGAGTTTATTAATTGTGATTGCAGTGTAAAGAGTACTCTCTATCGTATCTCATGGTGGTTTAGTGAGAAATGAAGCCTTATGTTTGGAAAATGTGATTGAACTTTGATAGCTGTGTTTAGGCTGAATTCATTAAAGAAGCTTTCTGTTTGCGCTTATCATTTCCTTTTTAATTTTATTCTAAAAAAGAGTTGTTTGTTTCACTTAACTATTGCAGCTGGTGTATTTTGAGTTTGATCAGATTCTTGACCTTCTATATGATTTATTTTTTACTGATTCATCGGTTATGAACTATTATTGTCAGATTAGTTTTTAACATTATTTTTTTGCATCATTGTTCATGTAGAAGTTTATTTATGGACACAACACACAATAGCTTTCCCTGTTTTGTGGGGATAACTTTCACTTATGCTGCTCACGCAGTTTCTCCTGAGAAATCTCTTGGCATTCTTGTGGTTACAGAAAGTATGGACATTTTGGTTTAGTACTGATGCCTGTTATTTGTTTGCTACTGCAGCTGGGAGTGGGACCAACCTTATACCCTCAACGACCTGGACAGATAGAATGTGATGTGAGCATCTAACTCTGATTGTTCCTCATTTTCTTTACTTCATTTGTAGAGTTGTATTTTATTTACTGATTTTGTTTTAGAAAAATCTTTATAACCCACATTACATGACACTAACTATTTTTACTTTTACTTCATAATATGTTCCTTCAATTTTTGTTGAGGCAGCTTGTTTTTTCTTGGTTCAAGGAATTCTTGATATTTAGGCACATTGAAGGTGTTATGTTTTCCATTTTCAGTTCTACATGAAGACTGGTGAGTGTAAGTTTGGGGTGAGATGTATGTATCATCACCCTATTGATCGTTCTGCACCAACAGAAAAGCAAATTCAACATCTGACTGTAAAGCTCACTCTTGCAGGATTGCCTAGAAGAGAGGTATGGATTGGTGCTAGAAATTAAGCATGGCATATTTACATAGTTTGCACTGAAAGGAATCTATTTCTGTGAGAAACAGTGTGTTGTCCTTCTTTCTTGTATTGTGATGCTTATCCTTCAAATTTAAACACTGTTTGCTCATTTTAAGGTGCTTGTTATGATAGACTAACATGTGAAGCACATTAAGATGATTTTAAGCGGTCTCCTCTTTTGGTTGAAGATATTGTGTCGTATATTATGTGACTTGTGAGATCAAGTTGCATAAATTTATTTGAAGAGATGGGGTTCTGTTTCCACATTGTTCTGGCCACTAACAGCATGGCCTGTTACCAATTTCACTTCGTCTGGAAATGATAAATTTCCTAATCTTTGGGTTAATTCAACATTTAGCATTGGACCTGCCATGGTGTTTAGATTGCTTCATTTCGTATTTACTCCATCAGCAGTTAATAGTTCTGTGCATGAATGCTGGCACTTCAAGGTTCTCTTTTTTCCTAAACCCACCGATCACAATTCTTAATATTATTTCTCTAATAATCCAAAACCTTGAACTGGGCCCCATTTGACTGCCACCTTTTAGTCAGTTATCAAGGCTGAGGGCTGATTGGTTACCTCTCGGCTAGCCAAGATGTTTCTTGTGATGTGCATGTGCAGTGGTATTTATCTTGGTGAAACCTTTGACAGGGTGCGGTTCACTGTCCATACTATATGAAGACTGGCACATGCAAGTATGGTGCAGCATGCAAATTTGACCACCCGCCACCCGGAGAGGTCATGGCAGTTGCCACATCTCTTGATGCAGCAATGCTAGGAGCCGAGGCTTGAATTGCTCATGCACAGTGGAAGGGAGGTTCCAGCCATGGATAAAAGGGAAGAAGATCCTCTCACTGGCCTTTGTTCTCTGTACCAAACCGAGCAAAATATTATGAAAACAGTTTGTGTAATAGTAGTGTTCACTTATGAACTAGAGTAGCTTTGTTGTATTTCAATTGTATGACAAGTCTTCACAAGTTTGAGTGGTTAGGCGATCATAATTTTTAACTTCACGTTGGAATATTATTTAGAGTTTGTTTTTCTAGAAAATCGGCAATATTTAGTTAGGCCCTTTTTATTTATTTTTTTCAATTGGATGAAAGAAATGGAGTAGAAATCACTGTGACCCTGGGGTCTGTGGATGCGTTTTGGCGGGATCCTCTCACTATCCGGACTCCGGATACAAGTGGGTTTTTTTCTGGGCTCCTTGGACTCAGCCCGGCCCGTATAAATTTGATATTTGTTACACTTATATATTCGTTGCGGAAAAAAAATCGTTCATCCCATTGAAGATTGAGATGAATGTAGTAGAAAAAAACCTGCACGATTCTCCTTTTCCTGTGACTTGTCTTTTATTTTCCTGTGACTCATCTCTAGCCTAGGAAATCGTGGCAGTTTTTCCTGGAAAAAGTATTCTGAAAGCAAATAAATTCGATCGAAAAATAAATAATTTAATCTGGGAAAATTGGTTAGATTTATTTGAGAATATTGGCAGTTAATTTGAGAGATTGTTAGCTGCCGTCGAGTTTATCTCCGATGGTGCATAAAAGGTGGTCGGAGGTGGAGAGTATTGAGAGTTGAAATAGATTAAGCACAAATATGGTGGTAGAAACGGCCGAACTTTAGGGGACTCCCAGGTTTGAGGGAAAGGGAGGGGGGGTTAAATATTTTATTGGAAAAGAAAAAAAAAATCGTATTGGTGAGATGGTAGATGTGGAAGAAAGAAGCAACGTGGCATGACCGTGATCGCCAAAACCTTGCAGATAATTCAACAATTTAATTTAACTTGTTCATAGAAGCGAAGTGGAGACACCGAGAGCTCGCGTACACACCACATTGCATTCCAGAAAACAGAGAGCCGTAGAGGCATAGTATAGGTAAGCAGAAGTCACAGTTTCGTGCTCAGCAAAAACTTTCAAAGAGAAAACGCCATAACAGAAACTTGTCTGCAAAACCATAACAGAAATCCCCCGAAAAAAGATGACAACGACGATACTGGTAGACACAAAACCGCTCGCGCTCTTTGTCAATCCCAAGAAACCGTATTACATCACTGCTAATAACTTCCCTGTTGTTCAATTTAGTATACAAAATCATAATTATTCGTCCGCGATGCCTCCTCTCAAAAGGAAAATAAAAGGCTACTCTTCTTCGAGAAATTGGAATTTCAAAAACAGATTCAGATCTGCTGCTGCTTCTTCTGCCTCTGAGTTGACAAAACTAGATAAGGTAGCCCAGAGTTTCAACTATTATTGTATACGCTTATTGAATTTAACGCTTTCGTTATTCTAACTGTGCAGGGGAGTGATAATGGTGATGGTGATGGACAAAGAAAAGTGCCAGGGCTTAACACGCTATTTAGAAGATTCTGGAAAGTGGCTGCACCTTATTGGTTCTCGGAGGACAAGGAGCCAGCTAGATTGCAATTGGCTGCTGTTTTTGCTCTCACTCTGGGTACTACTGGTATTAGTGTTGGTTTCAGTTTCCTCGGTCGCGATTTCTACAATGCGCTTGCCAGTAAGTGTAAAAAATTACTAGAGTATTCGTTTTTTTGGTGTGATTATTAATTCTAACGAGAGTGTAATTTGATTAATTAATTATGGATGGAAGATAAGGATCAAGAACAGTTTACGAAGCAGCTATTGTACTATCTTGGAGCCTTCGCTGGAGGAATTCCGGTGAGCTCTCAAAATATAACATTTTAGGTAATAGAACTTTTGCTGGTCTTTCTGTTTCTTGATTTTGTCATTAATTATTGCAAATAACACCAAACTATTGTTGATAATGGGCTTTTTATTGCTGTGTTGTAACTTGTAATATTCAAAGGAAAATAAATGGCGAGAGAAGGTCTTGTCTTAGCGATAGAGAGCATTAATCTTTGGACCCCCCCCCCCCCCCCCCCCCTTTTTCAAGTTGCCATTGGTATTTAATTATTTTGGTTAATGTTTTGTTACACCCTTGTTTGCAGTTCTTTGTATTGAGAGATTATGCAAGAGAGATACTTGCTTTGAGATGGAGGTCTTGGATGACTAAATTTTACATGGAGCGTTATCTGAAAAATCAGACGTTTTACAAAATTCAATCCCAATCTATTATTGATAATCCGGATCAGCGCATTGTTGATGATCTAAGTTCGTTCACAGGGACAGCCCTTTCCTTTTCGTTGACACTTTTCAATGCTGCCGTAGACTTGATATCATTCAGTAACATCTTGTATGGTATCTATCCACCACTGTTTGTTGTTCTCCTTGTGTATTCTATTGGTGGGACAGCTATTAGTGTTTTTCTTGGAAGGGTAAATTCCTTGCCTTTCATAGCATCATAATTTGTGTGATACAGGAAAAACAGAAGACAGGTTGAACCAAAAGTTTTTCTATTTTCATTTTCAGGAATTAGTGACTCTAAATTTCTTTCAAGAGAAAAAAGAAGCAGATTTCCGTTACGGGCTTGTGCGTGTTCGAGAAAATGCTGAATCAATCGCTTTTTATGGGGGTGAAGAAAATGAAATTCAACTTCTGCTGCAGCGTTTCCAAAGTGCCTTTGAAAATTTAACGGTAAGGATATATTTTGATTGTCACTTCTTTACATATTTCTCATTATTCAACTCTCATGTGGTCAAATGACCTCGAACCAAATAATTGTTGCTCTTGAAGCAGCTGCTTTTATTCAATCCTTTGAGCAGTGCTGTCCCTTGAAATTCAATGATACCCAAAGAGTTCAAGTTGAGTGAGAATCGTTTTTGCTTATAGACTGAAATGATAGTATGAAGAAAAAAGGATGTAACTGGATAGTCTCAGGTGATGATTTTCCAATTTAAGAGTACAAATGGTGCACAGATGAACTTAAATTCTTAAGCCTTGAAATGTAGATCTTAAAAAAATAAAATACATCACAGATACAGTTTTGCCACAAGCTCAGTTTTAAACTTTTGAAGACCGCAATGTTTTTTCTAAAGGTTGGCTCTTATTGCTAATACATTGAGATGTATCAGGCTGACTAGAGTAGTGCTATCAACCTTTGAAGCGATGTGGCTATGATAAACGAAACAAAGATGTTTTGTTCTAATCATTTTGAATATTTTTGTTCTCAGTTGTTCCCCCCTACCAGCCCTGAAAAAAAGTGTGTGGTGCCTTATTTGACAGCTTTATTTTGTGAGATGCATTACATCATGCTGTCTGATATTTTTTTGGTTATTCTCCATGCAAGTTTGTCTCAAAATAAAATGTAATAAATACGACCTAATATCTGGCAATTTTTTTGTTCAATTTTCAGAGGCTGTTGATATCTTCTAGAAATCTAGAGTTCTTCACAAATGGCTACCGGTACCTAATCCAGATTCTTCCTGCTGCTGTTGTTGCTCCTATGTATTTCTCAGGAAAAATTGAGTTTGGTGTCATTAATCAGTCTGTATCTGCTTTTAATCATATCCTTGGAGATTTTTCCCTTATTGTGTACCAGTTTCAAGCCATCAGTGCCTTTTCAGCTGTCATTGACCGGTTAGGTACTTTCTGTCTTTTCATTTGAACCTGACCATCAACATTACATGTGATTCTATAAAATTCTAATGTGTGTCAAATGTCTGTTTACCATTTCTAACCACTGTTTGTCGGTTCTATTCCGTTGGGAACATATGAAACAACTTATACAAAACATGTTTTTGCCTGCGTGTTTGTGCTGAAATGGTTTTAATACCCTGTTGAATTGAAAGACATCATGTTGCTTTATCAATATCCTTTTTGTTTTCTGTTCTTGATGCTACATTAATTAACAAAAAGTATAGCATTGTAATTGTCACTTAAATGTGGTTTGTCCCATCTCTTACCGTGTCATTGTTTCATGTTTCTTTATAAAGTTGTCTATCTGGCTGTCGATAATCTCCTTTTCCTACTTCATAAATTTATTTGTGGTTTCATAATATGCTTCCATTTTATGATTGTTCATGCTTTGCATAACAAAACAGGATAAGCAGATCCTTGATGGTTTAGATGTTTTACCGAGGACTTTGTTTGAATTTAACAGCTACTGTGTGCAGGTGAATTTGATGATGTTTTGGATAGCAGCAGCTCGAAATGTCTTTCCAGCTCCGTGGAAGAGATTTCTCTTACATACTGCAATGAGCGAAGTTCACTTTTATTGGAGTCTAATGGCTCCGTACTAATTGACAGGTGCCAAAAAGTATTGGATGTAGAGAATTTGACTCTACAAACACCAACTAGTAAAGCTACACTGATCAGGGACTTGTCGTTGGTTATTAACAAGAAAGATCATTTACTTGTGTGTGAATTAATCTGTATCTTCATTTCATTGAATTCAACTGGTAAGCCTGTACCAAGAAAAATAAATTTGATGCTGTTTGGATGTATTGGCAGGTAACAGGACCTAGCGGGAGTGGTAAAACATCTTTGTTGAGAGCTCTGGCTGGTCTCTGGAATACTGGACAAGGGAAAATCACTTTCTATGTTAATGAAGGAAATGATCCTCAGGCACCCACTTCTTCAGAAGTACCTGCTCGTAAAGCGGATACTGCAGATGATACAGCTGAGGAACTTGAAGGACCCATTAACAGAAACGACAGAGGCATATTTTTTCTTCCTCAAAGACCATATATGGTTTTGGGAACACTTCGTCAGCAATTGCTTTATCCTACATGGGCTGATGATGTAATTCCTACATCAGATGGTGGTAATCCAGCTGGTATGTTTTTTCTACAATTTTCCCTCTCTGCGTCCCCTTAATTATTATTCTCTGGACTGGGGTTCCATGACCATTGCTTTTGGGAAACCATGTTCAATATTTTTAAGAATGTTGAATGTAGTAAGCAATCTTGTAACTTCCAGGGTGCACTTCAATTTTGTGACTTGTGCCATAGCTTTGCCACACTCCAATAGTTAGATATATTGTTGCCTGTCATGACTCATCACTATGCAAGTTGCTAGTGATCCTTTTCTCTTGATAAACGAAAAATTATCAACATCTGTTGCTCCGAGAACTGATTTAATCTATTGGAATAATTATCAACATCTGTTATTTTCCTTGAAATACTCAATGGAGCAAAGGTTACTTCCATTTGTTGGCATTGAGTATTAAAGCAAGAATATTTGGGAGCGCTTTATGGGTCTTAGAACAAGTTGAATCAATGCTGCCTAAAAAGGTCACAATTTAGTTTTAGGTTGAAAGTGATGAACAAACTTCAACCTTATATGGACTGGGAGAGTTGTTGACTGAAGGTTCTTGACCAATTCCGAGTCTCTTTTGAATGATTTAGGAGAAGGGAAGTTGCGAGCAAATTTTGGAGCATCTCTGGGAAGATCCAGCATCATTATAGAGATTGTTGGCTCTGATGTGTCAATTGTCTTTTGTTAAATGTTCCAACCTGATGATGCAAGTTTTGATATATATATGAAATACCATGTCGTTTGTTCCTTAAGAAAATAGGATGGAGAAAAGGATTCCTAACTACTTTAGGACTGATTCAGTTGAGTTGATTTGAGTTTTGTTAGATTTAATCATTAATGTTAAAACTCCCAGTGATTTTGAGTAGTTAGTTCTTGCCACTTATTAGCTTTCCATGCCTGTAGTTTCTTGTGCATTTGCATTCATAGGATTATTGATATTGCAAAATCAGCAACTATAAAAGACCGCAAGGAATTAGAGCTAATAGATTTATTTAACAGGCTCAGCGCCTTTCTTGATGCGGAATTCAAGCTCTGGAACCAGTGGTGAAAAGCCTACTAAGCCCACTACAGATGATTTAATACAGGTTTTAGAGAATGTCCGGCTTGGCTACATATTATCACGTTTTGGCAGTCTGGATTCAACACATGAATGGTCTAGTGTTCTTTCCCTTGGCGAGCAGCAGCGCCTTGCCTTTGCACGTCTGTTGCTTTCAAAACCAAAAGTGGTTCTATTGGATGAATCTACTAGTGCTTTGGATGAAGCAAATGAGGTATTTTTGAATGCATATTCATCTTTATCTCTCTATTCATGCTTTTGTAACCAATGTGCCAAAACTGAAACTGCCATACACTCTATTCAAGTGACAAAACACTCCTTTTGCCATGAAAATGCTCTGGGTACCTCCAAATAAAAGCATTCTACTCATCTAACAGCATAGAGTAACCACTCCACTGGCTAGACACATGGAAAGGATTGGAAGAAACAAGCATACAAGATGTGGATAATGGCATTTGATTCTAGTATTATTGTCCAACCTTGAGATCCAGAGCGCACTTGGTTCTCATTAATGGCTGTTATTTTGCATTTGCTAGAAGCAATGATCATCAAAGATGCTTTCCCGCATATTGTTTGATTAATACTGGAATTGCTTGTTTTGAGTTCTAATTTTATGGCTCTGGTGTACTTCTGCAGGAACATCTGTACAGGCAGATTGAAGCAGCAGGTATAACATATATTAGCGTTGGCCATAGGCGAACTCTGTATGACCACCATAGCAGGAACTTACATATAACCACAGTGGATCCCAGCAGCAACGAGCGCAATTGGCATATTGAACCCATCAATCGTGATTCATTGTATAACGTTTTGAATCGTTAGTCAGTGCTACTGTGCTGTAGCTGTCATAGAATCAAATTCCATGGTTTAGCTGCATGTTTTTGTAAAGTTACCTTTTTCTCCACATAGGAGAGGATAGAGATTGAGACACGGTACACATCTTGTTCATAAATACTTGAAAGCGCATTACTAATCCACAGATCATGATTGCCTGAAATATATGCTCCACCAAACCCCCACCAATGTTTGCTTCTGTAGCTAATAGAAGCACTGCCCCACAATTTCAAGTGTTTCTCGGAATACTGATGCCATTGCTTTACTACAGCAAAATGTGAAGCTTGTAAATTAATAGTTCATCAGCAAAAGCACTCGTCAACTCCACCGCATTAGGTGCTGGCAAAGTGCTATTGACTTTTCATTTCCTACTGGTGCTCAGAAATTTTGACTGTTGAGGATGTCATTGCTCAAGTAAGCAGCTACTTTTGTTGACATAAGAGTATCCATTTGGAAATTTAATTTCGTAGGACTAGACCATGTTGTCATGCTTGTTAATTATTACAAATAATGTCACCTCGTTTTAAACGATGAAGATCAGTAACCTGTTGCCTGATTGATAGCTGATAGTGGCAGCAAGTGGCGCCTGAGATTTTTTCTTCATTCCTTGTATGAATTTTAGAAGTCCAGGTTTTACCTGAAGGTTGTCATTTTATGCAAGTGGGTTGTGACTAGATATAGCAGATCCTGCACTTAGTTTTCTGGGTCAAGACAAAACCTGATGCATGCGAGTTGTGTTCCTGACCTGTTATTTTTCTAGCTTTTGTACTAACTGCTGAATTATTATGGCGTGGAGGTTTGGAGCCATTCCAGATTTGTTTCGAGAATCAATTGACAATGAAGCCGCCCTGATAAAGTCATGTTATTTAGTACATTTATTATTAGCAGCTTGGGTGTCCTGTGATAGACATAATTATCACCAATTACATTATATATATGTATGTATGTATATATATATATATATATAGTGCATTATAAATGAGAAAAATATAATTATCCTTTAGCTTTTCTCCAAAAAAAAAAATCACGAGGCAAGCTACTGGGGGTTTTACAAGGACCAAATGATCATTGTTATAGTGATTAATGTGTTTGTTTTTGTTTTGTATTTTTAGAGCATAATGCAATGATTATAATATCACTAGAATCAAAATAAATCTAAATAGGGTTTGGGGATTGTCTAGCCAAGATTTACCGTAAACTTTTTGTTGTGTTCATTCTTTTTTTAAAAAAGCAACTGTATAGTTCCATTATTCATTCATTTATTTTTGTTTAGCTTCGTAAATTTTCATGACTTGCCTTTTATTGTGCTGTCCAAATACCGTGATGATTCAAATACCAGGATTCGATGAACCAACCTGGTCTTATTTCTTTTTTTAAAACTTTTTTATTGACTGATTATTTTTCTCAAATTGATTATTAAGTTAAGTTTATTTATTTTTTGTTTTTTATTCAGGTCTAGAGCAGGAATCGTGACTTATTTTTTACTCTCTAGAAGTACACCTGTGATCTCCTAACATTATTTATTTTCCCTTGCGATACCATTAATTAATAGCTAAACTACTATAAGACAAGGCTCTTCCTCTTCTTTTTTAAAATAAGATTTCACAGAGTTTCAGGTTTTGTGCAGTTGGTATTTTTTTTATATAATTGGGATGTTTAAGCCAGTTTGCATATCTTAACTAATTTTCAGATTCTACAAGTTTAATAAACAGGTAAAGCCCTACAAGGATAATATTCATGTATTGATAGGGCTTAAAATAGAATGAAAGAAAAAATAATCTAAACTGCTAGACTGCCAGGGCAAGTCCCTGCTCATAGTTCTTTCATGTTAGTTATTTGAGATATTTTAATATTATAGTAGTGGTTGTTTTCTTGAAATACTTGTAAGAAAAAATAATCTAAACTGCTAGACTGCCAGGGCAAGTCCCTGCTCATAGTTCTTTCATGTTAGTTATTTGAGATATTTTAATATTATAGTAGTGGTTGTTTTCTTGAAATACTTGTAAATCTAAAAATATATATTCTTTATTTTTAAAATTTTATTTTTTAAAAAATATTTTTGAACATATAAACAAATAAAATCATAATCTTTCAAATCAGAACCCAAATTAACAACACTAAGAGGAGGAAACAACCTCCAAGCTAAAAGGGCAAGGGGAAGTTAAGCCAATATCAGACACGAAAATAAAAAATAAATAAAAAACAGCTAAGGGATTGAGGGGGAAGTCTTGAAGACGTAACCTAAGCGGGGGATAATGTAAACTAACGAGAGAAATCAACATCACTCAAAGCCCAAAGCCGAAGGGATAGAAGCAGAGGAGCGAAAGTCCTCGTTGAACTCGGTCGAAGTTTTTAGCATATCACCATGCTCTGTTCCTGGCATGTTCATGCATGCATGCATGCATAAGACTCAGAGTACAAAAACTCCCTTAAAGAATAAACTGCAGTGGAGGCTGGAGATTACTTGGATTCGAGTGCCACGTGTTGCTTTCTTTTGTATAAAAAAACCCTAAAATTATTATTTTGTCATTTTGTATCTGGCGGGAGTGAATCCACGAGCATAGCCATTTCTCTCTCTGTTTTTTTTGTTGGAAAACCTTTTATAGAAACTGCAGTTCAAAGCAAAAGATTCTTTCTTCCCCCACCCCCTCCTCTCTCCATATCACCCCTAGTGAAAAAGGAGCAGGTAAAAGAAAATAAGGGCAAGAGCAGTAATAACCTTTAAAAATTAAAACTACCTTTTTTTAACGGAAATAAAAATAAAACACTATTTTCTACATGATATAAGGAGCGGAAAGAACGCCTCTCAAACCCGCCGGCCCTGAAGAAAAAACACAAGAGAGGAGAGAAAGCCCTTTGATGGGTTTAAGGAGGGAAGGCTTTATTGTCACCCTTCTTTCTTTATTTTAATTTTGATTGTTTCTATAATCCCATTCTTGGGTTTTGTTTGATTTGAAAGAGAGAGAGAGTTCTCTTTTGCTCATATCTTTCTTTTCATAGACCAAGAAAGGAAGAAAGAACACCAGCATTATTCGCTTAAAAGCTGAAGCAAATAAAAAGAAGAGAGGAAGTGAGGGCTGGCTATGTAAAGACCGTTATCGAAAACAAGGTGGCTTTTTTCATATTCACACAAAAACCCACTTTGAGCACAATATATGTGTTTCTTATCTATTCACCTTTGATTAACCTCTCTACTTTTTATTCTATTTATCTATTGGTTTTGTCAGTACTAAGACACCCTTTATTTCTTTTTTAAGTTTCATTTTTAACCCTTCAACCTTGCCGGCTTCTTCTTCTTTCTTTCTTGCTTTCTGGTGCATTTTTGTGTTTCTACTTCTGTGAGTTTTTGGTATTCATCTACAAAGTTCTGCTCTTTGTATCAGAAAGAGCATTGACAATGAAGTACGTATTGGTTACTGGTGGTGTGGTGAGTGGACTTGGCAAAGGTGTTACAGCCAGTAGTATTGGGCTTCTCCTCAAAGCCTGTGGCCTTCGAGTTACTTCTATCAAGATTGGTATATTTTGTTCTTTTAATAATTTCTTGCTGATTGAGATTGTACCGATTTTATGTTGGTTTTCCATTTAAATTTGGTTAAGTTTTGGATCGTTAGTTTTTTTTTTAATTGATTGGTTTGTTTTATTTAAGGTTTTTATGTTTGCAAGTCTTGAAGCTTTTTGGATTTTGGGTAAGGTTTTCATTTGTGAAAGTTGGTCTGCAGTTGAAATTTTGTTTCTTTTTAACATTGCCTCTGAACTTAGTTGGATACCATCGAAACTATTCATCTCATACTTATTCGTCTCTGATCCTCTAGTCTCCGACTCCCAATTCAAATGAAAGAGAAAAAAAATGAAGGGTGGTCGCATTGTTTGTTGAAGCTATCATATGATACCATCTTGGAATTCTTTACCACGGGATCCCTTCAATATCTTTCGATGTTGATGTTAGTTGTTTCAATAACCTTACCTTGTGCTTTGTTATATTTCCAGACCCTTACCTAAATACTGACGCGGGCACAATGTCTCCTTTTGAGCATGGGGAGGTCTTTGTCTTAGATGATGGCGGCGAGGTAAGTTCACTGAATGAATTATTTTCCACTCGGTATTTCTTGACCACCCTCTTCAGTGTCAGTTTCATACTTCCACTATTAACATGCTTTTCCTGTAAAGAAGATCAATTACTTCTTTTTAATGTAAAAGGTGGATTTGGACCTTGGCAACTACGAGCGTTTTCTAGACATTAAGCTAACCCGTGACAATAATATCACCGCCGGAAAAATATACCAGGTAATGAATGTCTCCAGGATTGTGAATAGAGTGAATTTTATGAATCGGATGCAGCTTTAATCTAGTGTCTTGCTATCCTGAAATTTGTGTCTTTGATTAAACAGTCTGTTCTCGAGAATGAAAGGAGAGGAGATTATCTTGGAAAGACTGTGCAGGTCTGTTCCACATTCTGTTGTTCTTGACTGAAGTCTCATAATTTACTATGAAGTTAAATTTTTTGTTTTGATTGTTGTTTTGCAGGTAGTTCCACACGTCACAGGTGCCATCCAAAAGTGGATAGAGCGTGCAGCCTTGATACCAGTGGATGGAAAAGAAGGTCCAGCTGATGTTTGTGTCATTGAACTTGGTGGAACTATTGGTACTCAAATTCCTGTTGCTGTGCGTCGGATAAGCTGTTTCCTTTGTTATTTTGTTTGCTTAAAATGAACCTTATTTCATGCAGGGGACATTGAATCTATGCCTTTTATTGAGGCACTTGGCCAGTTCTCTTATCACGTGGGTAAGTTGATAATCTCTGGGACTATTTTATAGGCTTACAAAAAGAGATTTTTCTTTTAGATGGGTTTAAGTACACACTTAGCTGCTGCTTGTTTCTAGGCCCTGGAAATTTCTGCTTGATCCATGTCAGCTTGGTACCTGTTCTTAATGTTGTTGGCGAACAGGTACTTATAGAGTTTTGTCTTCCTTAGCATGGTTTTGTAATTTTTTTTTTGTTTGACACGCGTGCAGCTGACTACAGCTCTTTCTGATGCATTGTATTGACTTGTAAGTTGTTTGGCTCTAACTATTGTCGTGTATGAGTGTTGACTTGTAGAAAACGAAGCCTACCCAGCATAGTGTTAGGGGACTTAGAGGACTTGGACTGACACCAAACATTCTAGCTTGTCGCAGCACAAAGGTTCTCCTCACATTTCTTGTTACTCGTTGCCATTTCATACTTCCTTCGTGGTCTGTGGCGTGGTTGCCTGATTCTAAACTTTCTTTAACAGGCACTCGAAGACAATGTTAAGGCCAAACTATCCCAATTTTGTCATGTGGCAGTAATGCAAGATGCACACTTTTATTGTTTTGTTTGGATTTTATTGAACACAGTTTCTGGTTTTGACAATTTGGCTTTGTGTGCAGGCTGAAAACATACTCACCCTTTATGATGTCCCAAACATCTGGCACATTCCTCTGCTACTAAGAGTGAGTAGTTTTCTGTGGGGTTTCTGATTTTCTTATAATCTTATTTTGGTGTACTATTCTTCAAACAAGAACTTCCTCTGATTCCCCCCCTTAATTCTTGTCTTTTAACATAATTAGGATCAGAAGGCACATGAAGCAATCTTAAAAGAACTGAACCTTCTAGGGTTGGTGTTATGAACTCACTATTTGTTTCTAGTATAATTTCCTTTTCTTTTCATTTGCTGCCTGATCTCTCTCTCTCTCTCTCTCTCTATGTTCATAATGGTAATGCTGTTGCATCATCCTTGTAGTTTTTTTTAACCAGAGTGTTGACATTTCAATAATCTTTAGTGTTGCAAGGGAGCCTGATTTACAGGAGTGGACTGCTAGGACAAGAGTCTATGACATACTGCATGAACCTGTGAGTCACAAAGATAATCCCTGATGTAAATTGATATTTTCATTTGTGTCCCATCTTACCATGCTTTTGTTGGGTATCACAGGTTAGAATTGCCATAGTTGGAAAATATACTGGACTTTCAGATTCTTACCTCTCTGTTTTAAAGGTGAGTTCTTTAGTGCCTGTTTTTCCATTTTCTGGGTCCTGTTCTCAGTTACAAGCTTTTTCTGCATTATAAGTTACAAGCATGTTCATATCATTTCCAGAGCTTAGGAGGGCTTCAAACATCCAAAGATTATATGTGCATTATGCTCTTTGATGAACAGGCTTACCATACAACTAATTATACTGAACATGGAATCTATTAGAAATGTTATGTTGCCATTCCTCATTCTAGAAGAGGAAGCATCACCCACAGCATGTTATTAAAAAAAGTTGTGAAAACGGTGTATTCTGGGTTTTGCTATATTGCAAGGACAGAACTTATGAGACATCATATCTTATGTTTTGGGTTATTGTTGCAGGCTCTTTTGCATGCTTCCGTCGCTTGCCGGCGGAAGCTTGTTGTAGAATGGGTTGCTGCAGGTGAACTTGAAGATGTTACTGCTAAAGAGGTCAACAAAAATCCAACTTCTGCATTGCAATCTTAAGACCTATTCGCACTATCAACCCCTCTCCAAAAAAAGAAAAAAAAAGACTTCTTTTTTAATGAATATAGAACAATATCCTATGCTGCCTGTTACAATTTAGTGCTTGCAGGATTTGATTTTTGACTACTGTTTTTCCTTGCAGGCACCTGATGTTTATAAAAATGCTTGGGATCTTTTGAAGGTGATCTTAGATCTGTGTTTTTTTAAGTTGATGCTCTACTGGTTGTTTTTTAAGCTCGTTTCTTATTTATTTTCTTAATTGGCCTTCTGAGGCTGTATTCAATGCAGGGATCCGATGGTGTTCTAGTTCCAGGAGGGTTTGGTGATAGAGGGGTTCAAGGAAAAATTCTTGCTGCTAAGTATGCTCGTGAGAACAAAGTTCCATTCCTGGGTGTTTGCCTGGGGATGCAAATTGCTGTTATTGAATTTGCACGATATGTTCTTGGTTTGCATGATGCAAACAGTACGGAATTTGATCCTGAAACTTCACATCCTTGTGTCATTTTCATGCCAGAGGTATTTTAATGCTATGTTCCTGACTGTACTTGTGGAACTTGGTCAGTTGTTGCTTTGTATGTTGAAGCTATTTGCTATAACTTTGTTTTATTTGACAGGGTTCAAAAACCCACATGGGGGGGACTATGCGTCTGGGGTCAAGGAGGACTTATTTCAAAGTTCTGAATTGCAAATCTGCAAAGCTGTAAGATTTATGACTTTCATATTTATGAATGTCCATCACACTGCATGACTTGATTTAGAGTATGCCACATATGTTTTCTTCTTAGTATTATCTTCCTATGCACAAATTCATATTTTTATTTACTGAGAAGACTTCATTAGATGTTGATGCACAGCCATGAAACAGAAAAAGGATGGATGAATAAAACAATCTTTTTTCTTTTGCGCTAGCTCACTTGACTGATCATATGCATGTGTTTAGGTATAACAATGCCAGTTATGTCGATGAGCGCCATCGGCATAGATATGAGGTAACTGTTGCCCACAGGCAAATATGTGAAAGCACCTGGCTGTCAGAATCCTAAGAAATTTTTTATTTTTAAACAGGTCAATCCAAGCATGGTACTACAATTTGAAAATGCTGGTCTATCATTTGTTGGCAGAGATGAAACTGGCCAGCGCATGGAGGTAAGTTTCTGTGAAAGCATGGCAACTAATGTATTCTAAGAAGCTTGTATTACATTGGGTGTTAAATGGTCATGAGCATTTTACTGTCATTTTGACCAGATAATTGAACTACCGAGTCATCCATACTTTGTTGGTGCTCAGTTCCATCCCGAATTCAAGTCAAGGCCAGGAAAACCTTCGGCTCTTTTCTTAGGTATTATATCCACTCATCACAACTCTGTTCATTGGCATTTTAAAGTGTTGTTTGGCATTAGATGGGATGTCAAAAATTATTTGACATTATGTTGGCTGCTCTTATTCCTGATGAGCGTCTGTACTTTAGTTGATGATGCTTCCTGTCCGAAGCTAAATTTTGAAGGGTGATGTCTGGATGTCATTACTGCAGCTGGGATCAAACTTCATTACAAATTCATTAAAAATTATATAATCTAGGGGGGGGAATCTTTCCTGTGCTCTCCTTTTGTTTCCTCTTTTGAGAAGTTCTATTTTAGTTTTGATACCTAATATTTTTATGAACTTCCAAGGTGATGGAGTGGTCACCACCATCATTTTCATCTCAGTATTATTGTGCATTTGGCTTGGGCAATCTGAGCACATGGAATCCATTCTATACCATGCCTGGTCAAATGCATGTTTGAGCATCTTCCTACTCGGGTATTTCTTAGTTCCTTTTCCATGTCACATGCAGGACTTATAGCTGCAGCAAGTGGGCAATTGGACGCTGTCCTACAAAATTATGGTAATGCGAGCAAGCTATTGCCAAATGGAATAGGCAATGGAAAAACAACAGTGAAAACCAACCCAAACGGGAATGCCATTAAGTCTTCCAATGGATCACTAAATGGTGTGTATAGCAATGGCAATGGCGTCCACCATTAAGGAAGTGCTCTTCTGATTATGGTTTCAGGTTTTGAAGGGCTTTCAATAGTCTTCGGTTTTTCTTTGTACAGCCGTTGAGTATGGGTTAGATTATTTTAGCTTTCAAGTGACTTGGCTTAGGAGAAGGTTGTGGAGTCTGAACTCTAAATTGTGGGCTTGAGTTGCAGCATCACCCTCTTGTTGGACCAAGTGTCTTTTTTAAGTGGGAATTTTGGCTGTTTGTCTTTGAAGAAGGAAAGTGTTTTTTTAAGTCTACCCTTCTGTCATCAATATAGGAATTGATACTGGTTGCAGTGATGCACCATGAATGAAGCAGCATCTCCGGTGACTTTTGACAATTAGTTCTCTCCTCACGCATCGACCCTTCCCCATTCGCTTTTGGTCGCTCTTCTAGCTTTGGAAGGCAATGGATGTGTAAACTTCTGTTGCTGGGAGGCATTTGCAGACTTTCCATTTTCTTAAATATCTGTCTTGTATGACACGGACAGGTTTGATGTTTTTCAATAGTTTTCTCCAGAAATGGTTGCCAAGACTGAAAGACATACTTCTGTTGCCTTTAAGCATACGAGTATGACTTTTGCAAGGATGAATAGTAAATATACTGTGTGTTTTATGGTCTATCCAGGTCTTATTACTTTCCAACTCAAGTGAATCTGATAGTCATTCTTGTATCATATCAACCATGTGATGATGAACTATTAGGATATGTCTTTTTTTTACTCTGGCAACTTTAAATTTCATCTCAAGGTGGTTTTCCTTTCCACAATTTTCTTATGAAATAACCTTTCTGGCTTTTACAATCCTAGGCATTCCGAACTTTCCAGTTAATAATGATTAATCCGGTCGAGAAAAGTTTTGTTTTACTATGGTGACGAGCTGGTTTAGAGCTAGTATTAGTGTGCATCTCCTGAATATTAAAGCACTTGCGTTCAAAGTAAAATCTCCGCGAGTCAATGATTTCATGATGTTGTGGTCCTCAATTTTCCTGAATTGATAATTTATGTACAGTGAGTTCTTACTAATTGATACCCTAATATATAGTTTTGGAAGCTGTAGTTTTTCTTTATTCTGTACTGAAAAATCATCTCAGTTTTGAAGTTGCGATATGCATCTATCAGCTGCAACCTTTGCCTTGTTACCAATTAATCCTACAGTATTTGACACATTCCAGACCTTATACAATGAAGATTGTAAGAAATGTTGCATTGCAATATTTTAAACTTCTTACTTCCGGTAAACTATTATCTGTCCCTGATTAATTATGCTGTAATTTCAAGAAAACTGAAATGTTGCAGTTTATCCAAGAGGATGCCTGCGTTTAAGACTGTGTGTTGTGTTTTTGTGTTAAGATTATTTTATTTTATTTTATTATTGATTAAAGGTAGATTAATTTCTTTGCTATGACTTGTATATATAATATCCTTTTAATTCAGTTGTTAATTAAACATTAAAGTTATTCATTAATAAAACTGTAGCCTCTTTTATTATTTTTTATTCTCTTTTAATTTGTTTTAATTGTTTAATAATATAAATCCACGAGGTCTCAGGTTAAATCCCTTATAAGATATAAGAATTTAGGGTTTGTAGGAGGACCACCTTTATCATGTCTTGTTGCAGGTAGACTAGCTTCATTAATTATATAGCTCAAGATTTACTGGACTTTTTTTCACGATTTCTATGAAATTGTAAAAAAAAAAATAGGATAAAAAAAGGGGGGGATAATTGGATGAATTAAGGATCTAGTCCTGAACTTTCTGTATATACATTTTAATAATAAAAACCAGCTCATAAAATAGCAAGAACAGAATCTCAACTACATAATCGATATGGATTTCTCATCCCTATTATGATTAAAAATACATGCTCCCTCCAGTTTAAGAGAACGGCTAATGCTTCGAACGTCATAACTCTACTTGGAAAATCTCAGAATGTCAGTATCAAAGCCAAGGTACTGAAATGGGAATTTCTGAGTTGAAGTACCCACATGATCAACAATTTGGGATGAAGAATTGCCCTTGTTTTGGTTGTGCTGATGATGATCCAGGTTTTGTTGAGAAGCAAGGAGCTTGTCCAGAAATGACCAATCACCATTGAACCTCCCTGCTGGCTGCACAAGTCCACAGCCAGTAGATGTTAACCTCAACAAGTTCTGCGAGCACTCAATGTCGTCCATATTGTTCAGAGAGAGAGGTGATACAAATGATGGGGCAACAGCTGATTCCGGACTGAATAACTGTGGGAGGTGCATGGACCCATCAAATGTATAGTCATCATATATTGATTGCATATGGTTTTGTTTTGGCTCCAGTGGAAGAGAAGAAGCGCTAGCCTTGATTTGAGAGAAGTGTTCTTCTTGAGAAACTTCTGGTAGGAAACCTCTAGCATGACTCTTCTTCTTGAAAACCCTACAGACAACCCAGCCATCTTCCTGAAAAAATAGAAACTATATATTAGTGCTCTATTTTCACTTAATTTTAACCAATAAACTTTGCTAGAATCTGAGATCCCATTCATCTTTCTGAATATACTTGTCTCATGGAAGGAAACCAAGATCTTGGGACAATGGTGAACTATACCTAATATTTTCATTTTTATTGAAAAAAGAACTCTTGATCCTACTTGGTGTATTATTTACCTGAACCTCAGAGTTGTCATCATCCAAGCGGTATTCATGCATGATCCAATCAGTCTTTTGACCATGAGGAGCACGTCCAGTGTAGAAGACTAGGGTTTTTCTCATACCAATCCTCTGAGAGCTGCTAAGATGGATGGCCTTATCCCTTCCCGTTGCTTTCCAAAAACCTGCGGTGGTTGCCCGATTTGTTCGAGTTCCGGTTGGATATTTCTTGTCCTTGTGGCTGAAGAAATACCACTCATTTTGAGGACCCGAACCAATCCTGCATTTGTCTGTATTTCCACAAGAAGAATGATGATTATTGATATGGATCCGATGAGATCGGTTTCATGCTGTAATATTACAGCTCGAACTTATAATTACCTAGTGAGTTCTATAACCACTATAAACTCATAATCATGTCCACTCACCACTAATTAAGCGAGTACGTGAGTCTTTTTTTTCTTTTTTTAAAATAATCATTAGATTCAAAAAACTAAAGTTGTAAGATGAGCTAGGTTTTGATGAAATGCTTTTACATTGCTTACCAACAGCCCCCGAACTAGCTGCGTGGGGATTCTTAAGTTCAAAGTGTTGGGTTACTTCATCGGAAACATTCAATATTCACAACCTTCACATGTAATTAATGCCAGAAAGTCATTACGTTTGTCTGTATAAAACTATTCGGGGTTCCAACCTATCAGTACTCTAAACTGTAAGGAGAGTTTCAAGCTGAACAAGAAGAAATAATCGTCTAACCTTTGAGATCCCATGGCTCAAGTTTATTGAGGTCCACCTCCCTGATAACATCCAGGTCAATGGCTTCATAGGAGACCTTCTTCCTCAGATAATAGTACAGAAGCTCTTCATCTGTTGGATGGAATCTGAAACCTGGAGGAACTGATAGCTGTCCGTTTCCTGCCATCATTCTCCCTTAAATCTAGTATCTGTTGTTGCGCTGAAATTTCAAAAGCATGACAGTAATTAAGAAAAATGTTTTTGTATGGGCAGAAAAGGACAGCAGATCGACCTAACATATAGAGGACATTTTATGGTAAATAAAAACCCTTAGGGTTCCTGTTAAAAAACAAAAAAAGGCTTCAGATACCTTAACCCTAAGTCAAAGATTAGGGAATATGTTCCATGATAAACCGTGGGAAATACTGAGCATGTTTTTAAACACGCATGGTGGGCCGTTGGAATCTCCTTAATTAGTTAGCGAGATCCATATCAGAAATAAGTAAAGAAGATCCATGAAATATACATATCATGGTTCATCATTTCTCTGAAGAAGGAATTTATAAGAACGTAGCTAGCTTCTTAAATCTTGAGATCAGAACTCTATGTTCTTCATAATACGAGACTCAGATTCCTGTCTATCATTGTTGGTTAAAGGAGCAGATCAGATCAGATCAGTGGCTCTATTTTTGGTTGTGCATGTAAACCCTACTTTTTATGGTAGCCTTTTCTTTCTTCTTTTCAATTTACATGGAAAATAATTAAAGCGTTGCTCTTCTTCCCTGACAAACTATGAAAACTTCCTTTAGTATAAAACTGAACAGCAAGAGTTAGGGTAGAATTAAGAAGATGAAAGGCAGGATCAGCTCAGTTTTCTTCTCAAACACATCACAACTGAATATTGACCGAAATCACTACAAAAATATTCCTTAAAATGAGGGGGGGAAAACTTCGCAAAGGTGCAAAAAGATGAAAGATGACGGCAATAAAGGAAAAAAGAAGGCAACAAAGCAGACCTTAGCTGTTGAAAATTAAGAGCTCGATCGATCTGTCTGTGACAAAGGAAAGAAGACAACCTAAACGGCAAAAAGCAAGCGGCGGGGGCGGCCAAATCCTTTATAATTTACTTCAAGCTAGGGCAGGGTGTATGTATGCATGAGCGTGCCTTTTTAAGAGACTTTGAACTAGCTAGAACGATATAGAGATACAAATTAAGAAGATGTGTGGATCGGTGCAAGGGTTAATTAAAGAAGAGTGATCATCACAAACCTCAGATGGGAACAGAAATAAAGGAAAAACAATTAAAAAATGCAGAGCAAGAGAAAAAACGAAGAGGGTAATAGTATGGTGGTCATGTCTTTTGTGACGAGTGTATGATAAACCTGTGGTAAATGTCCTTTGAACGGGAGACCTTATCCCCAGATTTGCCTCATTAAAATGAAGAAAATCTGCTAAACTGTCAAAATTGCTAATACCAACAGATTTTTTAATGCATGATCATCCCCATGTATCTATCTAATTGTCAACAATTGTGCACATAAACACATGCACGGAGTCTTGAGTCAGAGAAAGAGAGAGGAATGAAAGGAGAATTCTGCTTCTATTCCTTTTTATTCCACCTTCTATTCTTCTATTCCTGTCCCTATGTTTCCCTCATCTTACTTTATTTATTTCCTTTTAAAATAATGATTTTTCCCCTCTAAAAAAACCCAGCTGGGTATCTGAGCTGAGAACTTCCAAAAGAGAAATCAAAGTTCTTCCGCAATACATTATAAGCTACGTGAATCCTTTTTTAGGCATCTTGGCATTTTGTTGTTCAACGATGACCACCTTTTTCTCGTTGATTTG
This sequence comes from Salix dunnii, assembly GCA_015731905.1. Lineage (NCBI taxonomy): Eukaryota > Viridiplantae > Streptophyta > Magnoliopsida > Malpighiales > Salicaceae > Salix > Salix dunnii. Next base: position 12,569,247 of record CM027668.1, read on the forward strand.
ATGTGTTAGTGCGTAATTAAAGATGCCAAACCATGATTAATCAAAAATGAAAAATTAAAGAGAGAAAGACTTAATCTGGCTGACGATGTTCACCATGCAGCTGGTTGAAAGACACGGTTTTGGTCTGCAGACATGATTTAATTTCTGAAAATTGTAAGATCATAAGCATAATAACACTATTTATTTATTTGTTTATTTATTATCGTTTGAACAGAATTTTATCATTTTTGTTTGTGTTAACAAATTAGAAGATCACGATAAACAAAAGGGGGGATCGAGATGAAATTAAGAGACGGAGAAGATGAGAGTTAATTAAGTATGGTTATGCATCCAGTCCAGACTTTGATAAGAAATGGAATATTTTTATTTAACATCCTGCCAAGGAAAAAAGAGAGAAAATAAAAAATAAGAATAGAACCGGGTTCAATATTTCTGAACAAACTCCAGTCAACTCCACGGCCCTTGAATCACGTTCAATGAAGTGTGGATTTGCATCAAATTCAGTGCAGCTGAGGGTCCCTGATTATTCAGCTCTTCAAAAAATGTGAATCTATTTATTTTCTAATTATGTAATAATTAACACATTTTCTGTCTTAATTTATGGCCAGCATATTAATTGTAGATTTAAGTGAAAAATTTAAAATATTTTTAATTAAAACAATTTATTTACATGTCTAACTCAACTTAATTTCAGATCGAGAGCTCCAGCTATTCACTACTGAGGAGATCATTTTTTCACCCAGGAGAGAGGAGGGTACGTGCTCTTTTAAATGTACGGAAGACTTAATTGCTCAATTTTATAGGATAATAAGAGTTATTTTACCCCTCTGTCTCGTGATTATTTTTTTCATGAACAGCAACCTGCTCCTCCTCCACCTTGAAAATGGTGCTGCTGGTGGTGGGGTTAGAGCTTCTTTAACGGGAGATTTAATTGCGTGATCATACTTTATGAAAAAGATGTAATTTACAAAATAAAATAAAATAAAATAAAAAGAGCAAACAAATCACACAATACTGTACAGACTAATGAACAGGAAATCTTTCAGGAAAAGAAAAGGAAAAAACACAAGGGGCAGAAAATATGAAAAAGCTTCTGGCTTTAAGCCGGATATAATGTCAGGAATAGACAACATTAATTGTAAATATAAGGCTGTGGATGTTGTGGCCCATATGAAAGCATGTACTCATAATAATGTCAATAGATGAGCTTTTCCCTGTGATGAATCGGGTGTGGAAAAAATGAAAGAAAGAGCAAGCAAAACCCTTAAAGTCCGTGGCATTTACACGTGCTGATCCAACACATTTTACTCAATCAAGGCCTCGGTTCCATTAATTTATTGCACAAATCTTCGGATTTTTATTGCATTATTTCACTCCCATATGGATTCCCACGCTCTCTCTCTCCTGTATAATTAGTAAACAGCATTTACACAAGTACATACTATATATATATATATATATACAGAGCGAGAGAGAGAGAGAGAGAGAGCAGGGATTCCTGGTCAAACACGGTGGAGAAGAAATACACGAACCAAAATTATAATTATGGGTCATTGTAAGCACATTAATTTGCATTACATCCATATGCATTTATTTTTTTCACAAGTTTACCCAAATGGAATATGGTTCAGTGTGCCGTTGCCTTTACGAACACTACTGCTACTGCTGCACTTACATAACATTAATGTGCATGGGGGTGGCTTCATCGCGAAGGGAATCCTATGCATGTCTACGAAAGTCAGCGTCAGTCCATTTTGATATTTCTGCGTACAATTGATTCTAGTAATTACCGAGTTCTAATTATTATTTAAAGACTAATTCATTGGATTTGATAATTATATTTTTATGTGGTATGAGATTTAAAAGCTCAAATTTTATTTGTAGCTTCCAACCTTTTGACTTCCCAATGACTTTCTAAAGTCAGAAAAGCTTCTAAAATTTTGCCAAATTCTTTTTTTTCCCCGGCTCTGGAAACAAGAGCCCCGAAAGCTAAACGAAAACATATTGACCTGGCTGTATAGCAGAGGTTCGAAAGTCTTAGACCCCATGTTTGTCTTAAGATACAGCACGCATCACTGCAATTAGCTGTATAGACCTAGCTGCAGGAAGCGTGTGTTCTGTAGCTATAACTCTATACACCCTAAGATTTCAAGAAACTATTAAATTCTATCACCTTGGATGATGAGTGTAATGCAAGAATAGCTACGGTGATTCGAAGTGCTAAAAATTATTATCACCTTCGTTTTTCTCTGGGGAATGCATGCGTGCTTGCGCACACAACAGCGGGAGATGAACAAAATTAACACTCTAATTCTTATGACGATTCAAATCCCTTCGTGACCCTTAAGCCAGAAAAACGTGTATGCTCATACAGAACCAGAAGCCCCCAGTTTGGTTAATAAATAAAAAAATGGGACCGAGGCTGTCGTAACACAACGTTACCGACCATGCCAATATTGGCAAAACATGTTTACACTGATTTTTGCCTCCGCGATTAGATTGGAGTACCGATAATTTCATTTAGGTTATCTGATTTGAGGAATACCTAATTTGTTAATGTAAAGCAGTTAACGCGTAACCAGATTACTCAACTTCATCATCAATCAGCTCGTGTTCTTCTAGCAGACTGCTGATGGAACAGAAAAGATGTCGCCATTCGTATACTAAAACTAAAGGGAAAAGGGTAAGAAATCCACAATTTTTATATCTATGATATTCATTTGAATTGCATATCCTGATTACCCTTTTATTCAACCCTTGATCATTATCCTTCTGCTTGTGCTTCCTACCATACCAATTTTGATCATATAGCTAAATTTCAAATTCATCCGTGACATGTAATGATGCAAGAATATAAATACATAGAGAGAGTTGCATAATTAACGACCAAACTATGTGACCAAAATTCTGTGTAATTCAACCAGGTTGAGTGGCCGTTTCATTGTCACGAAATATTGTGACAACAATTAGCTTGAGCAGGCCTCTGATTTATTTTGCTCGATACTAAGGTCACTGGACATGGCGGCAGGTATCCTGTGACGTTTCAAAATTCTAGAATTGGCTATTTTGCAGGCTGATAATTCAATGCAATTACCCTATCATCGTACAAATGAAACCTCAAGCTCTCTTGCCCCCAGTCTTCAGCAAGTTGTCACAGGTGCTTCAATTGTCAATTTCTAGTCCATTGACTTTCTTAACCTGCCCTTCAACAGCTATTTGTCAGCAGGTATTTAAGCATCAATAATCATTTCATTTAGTACAATATTATTATTTAACATATAAAAAGCAATACGACCACTACCCAGTTATGTCCTAACGGAAACAGGACCGAAGGAAGAAGAGACTGCCCGTCACTTCAGCATTTTTGCATGAAGTGATTGCTCTTAATAACCGAACCAGATACCTAATGATCCATAAATAAAAAATTGTTCACAGTGAAAGCATATTTGCATCTAAATTGGAAATGTGATGGCACCTGTAGTTCTGCAAGACGCTCATGCCCTGCATTTATATTATCCATGAGCACCTCAACCAGAAAAGTGCTTGTCGGTGAAGATGCACTAAATTCAATATACAATGGACGTCCTGGCTTTATTTTGCATTGAAGTCTCATCAATTTATAAGACCATAAATTTTCCACCAAGAGGGAAGGGAAAACATGATGTCATTTGACCCAATTCAATATGTTAGTGAGCAAGGTTCTTGTGTTTTATATGAATCAAATAACCTCAAAGCAGATGGAAGTGAAATAACTCTTAAGAAGGTTCTCCCCTCAAAACTACCAAATTGCCTTTGATAGCACGAAGAAGCAATGCTTCCAAGTTGTATTTTGTACCAAGAAAGGTGCGAGCATACCTGAGAAAGAATGATGAGTTGTTGGCCAGCCTTTTCAGGCAGCTCCTTCAATGCCTGTTCACATACTCGACCAGGTTATGCATTACACCATTCTCCATAACTGTGAAGATATGGTCGTTTTAGCGGAACAGAGACCAGACCAGCAAAAATGCAATAACTAGGAAGTTTATCAAATTGATGGACAGGAACTAGGAGCTGCAACTGCAAAATAAAAAAAATCAGAAATCAACCCAATATTCAAGAATTCAATTTGTATTGTCATTAAACAAGTATGATCTAAAAATACAAGATAGGAAATGTCCATTGATAATCCAAGAATTCATGACAGAAATAACTACAGTTTTAATCAATGAATAGAGCTCCCCCAACCTGATAGGTTCTCGAAAGCCTCACCAGCAACTTCATTTCCCATTATTGCTGGACCACCATTATGCCCTGGATTTATGGCGGCATCAATCTGTATTGCCATTAACTGGGATGCTCCATGTACATATTGTGCTGGTTCAACTCATGAGACAACACCTTTGGCTTGTCCCCACCTGCAGCCTAGAATGGAGATCATGATGTGTGAAAATATTATGGTGGGTGGGGGGTTGCGCTATTCCATGTCAGAATAGCAGCCACCGGCTCAGATGGTTCCCTATCATTCCAGTGGAAGGCTTCTGTAACTTCAAAGATTGAAGGTTTGGGTAGTAAAAAATAAGAAGTGAGTTTTAAGTGTCTGAGCAAGGCGACCAATAAATTGTTAGCATATGCAGAAGCGAGGAGTTTAAAAGGCACTTTCCAAATCGAAGTAGTGAAGCATAATGTTGTTATCTTGAGGATACCCAACAACTGAAACAACTTCCCGCAGAAATGGGATGTCACCTAGCTCCAAGAAATCCATACCCTCCCAGAACTCTTCATTTTCAACAACTAGAATAGCCAAATCACATTCATGACCAACAACTTGAACTTCAGCTCTGTATTTGGTGGGGACCCGTGTTTTCTTACAAGTACAAATATATGATGAGCCACTGCATGAGCATTTGTAAGAATTTTTTTTCCAGCAATTACAAATCCTACCAAAAAAAATCAGAAATAAAAAAACTATGACTTGGTGGTCAAGGAGCAACTTCTTATAACTTTTTATTAGAATTTAGAGCTGTATTCATCAGCTTCCAAGCTTCACCATGAATGTTTCATGGTTTTGTAAGAGAATTTCTAATTATGCACCAAAAGCTCATACTCAATCGAGAAGAATTTGAAAGCTGTGACAAAAATATAGATATCATTAGTGACATTAAGAATGGCCATCAATTCTAGCCACAGAAGAGAAATTATATTCATAGGATAATAAAACTTGACGCTGAACACAGCTTTTATCTCCGAATTTCAGCAATATGATCAGGGATTGCAGTTAGCAAATGAAATAAGAAGAATTGGGCTAATTAGGGATTTTGTGGATTTTGCAAATAAGTCGGAATCAAGGTTGTCAATTCCGTTTCAGTTGGTGCTTTGTTTTTTTCAAATTAGAACGAAATGTTTTGGTATAGAAGTGTTTCAGTGCTTCGTTTCGGGGATATATATATTAATTCAAAAAAAATAGTTTGAATCCAAAGATAAAATTATTTAGAATTGTGCAATTTAATCTAAAAAATACAATAAAATGATTTTTCTAAATAAAATTATGAAATATTACGTTAATGTCATTATCAATCTCGCAAGTTTATTACATTTTCTAATTACTTTGAAATTTTAACATAATATATATAAATATATCAAGAGATTTCTCATAATATTTCATCTCAACCTAACGGTCGAATTAAGAAATATGATTGATATTGTAAAATTATTTATTTATTTGACTGAAACGGAACAATCAGAACACCAAAAGGGAATGAATGGAATGAAACTAGAATGTCCTGAATGAAACCTGAATGAAATTTTCAGAACAGATGAAATTTTAAATGAGATAAAATTGTGCTGTTTTATCTAAATTTTTAATTGGTATGAAAAGTTTGGGCTGAAACAAGAATAACACTGGTTAGAATCGATTATCATTCTTAAAACACTTCTGCAAATTCAATCACAAATTAAAAAAGAATATAAGCGTTTTTGCTACAAATAGAAGGAGAATTTAGAACTCAGATAGAAAGACAGTGAAAGAAAGACGGAAAAACCTTAAAAGCAACACTGCTAGTTGTAATTTTCACAAATTTGCTATTAAACTTTGACGGAGAATCCTAGAACCAAATTTGGTCAACATACCATGTTGCTGTCTTAGAAATGGCAAATGGCTAGCTTTTTTCCTGAACACACTTAACAGGATTTACAACTCTAAGAGCGTTCATTGTCTCAAAAAGAAAACTTTCGCGACAAATACCCAAGTAACAAAACATTTTTGCTGATACAAACATGAAGCAACAAAAAATTGTAACTTTGAAGAAAAACCCATTAACAAGGAGGGTAAATTGATCCATATAACTGGTAGAATGAGCTTAATGGAACTATAATAGTCTACTATGGTTCTAAATAGATAGAAGACAAGGGGCCAGAATTAAATACCAGAACCCATGGTTTCACGCTGGGACTTATTTTGCTATGGAAGGAAGTAATCGGGGCTACTTGAAACAGTAAAAATCTTGACCACTGAATCCACTGCAAGATCTATTGCAGAATATGCATCGCTCAGTTTTGGCTGTGATGCCTCCTCTAAATGATTAACAGAACCTTCTCCTTCTGCGGCTATAGCTGCTGCTGTTATTGTAGGAGATGGTGCAACTGTTGTAGAATCGACTGAAATATTGCAAAGGAAAGGAATGGCTCTGTGTTGGGTTGTTTTCGAGTACAATTTTTAAAACTTGGTGACACAAAAGAGGAAATATATCTTTCTCTACGCAACAAAGTTATGGTTTATACTACCAGAGGCGGCGATGCAAGTGGAAGAGGAGCACAGCTTCCTCAATGAACGAGCTGGTCAGGATAGCATAGTTCCTGCTTACCCTTTGCCGGGCAGCTGCAATCACTGCCTCTGCAACCAAGTTTTGTCCCTGTTCAGAGCAGGGGAAGGAGGTTGTCAAAAATGGTTAAAGGTTTCTTCTTCTTTTACCGATTACGAGAGCTGATGATGGTTTGCGGCCCAATAAACCAGACTATTGAGCTGTGCATAGCTTTTTTATTTGAGCCCGTTTTATGGAGCAAACGTATTTTCCAGCAGTGGGTTTGTTATAGGCCCATATAATATGGGCCAGCCCTTCTCCCCTGCTTACTTAGTTACATACAAATCATTAAAATTCGGTTTATAAAAGATAGGTTGTTTTACAAGAAATATTACATTACTCATATGTATAATTTTAAATAATGATTTTAAATGAGGCTAATTAAATTTAAATATACTCCAAGGGGGTTAGACAAATGGCTTCTCTTTGCACAACCCGGCCCAGATCTGTGAAAACAATTTAACCATAATTTTATTATCATAAACAACTACTCTACAGCAAGTTGGAGACTAGCATGCTTAATTGTTCTATAATAGGCCAGTTCATAGTAATCAACATTTAAAAAAAAAAAAAAACAGAACCCGGAAATAAATGAAAATCAGATTTGGGAAATTATCAAAATCATATCGAATTTAGTTCGAATTACAGAGAGAGAAAAACAAGATTATATTAGATTCTCGTTTCCATTTGATTAAAGTTTTTTTTTAATCAAAGATGTAGGTTGGCAATTTTGAAAAATCTAGCTGACAGTGAAAAAGAAATGTGTAAATATTTTTTAATGCAGTAGGACAGCATGAAAAATGATCCTTTGAGGTCATTAACCCAAATACTATCCTCAATGTAGTTTGACTTTCTGTAACTACTGGAATCAGATTCAACTTGGGTTGGAACAGAGATTCAAGTGTTTGTGTTATCATTTCATTTTGCCCTTGTGTCTTTTGGGCTAAGTCACGACATGATCCTATAGATTTCAAGACTTGAATGTCTCTAACGGGGGGAAAGAAACATGAATCAGACCACACCGGGCGGCCGGATTTTTCCCATTACCCTCCTAACATTCCCTCATAAGTACAGTGAAATTACACAAAGATGCCAAATGTATAGGCTGAAGGAATCTTTTCTTCTGGCAATGCTTGTTGATAATAGATTCCCCACTACTTGGGAATTTGGTGGGCTTTAGTTGGACTGGCATGGACCCAAGAAGGCATTGCCGGCCTTGGCTCCACTTGGCAGCCCCTCCATTCACCTTCTTATTTTGGAATATACGTTGCCACTGAGGAAGTAGTGAAGCCAGCACCTCTATTCTTGCAATCCATATCGTTACCTTCAGGAATAGCAAGCTGATTTCAAGGTGAACACACAGAATTATGAAAGGTAGCAGCAGGAAAGTCCCAGGCATGCCAATGATCAATAGAAGGAAGGACAGAGATGAGGATCTTCTTCTGTTCAAGGAATTGCATAGACGTGAAAAAGATCGGCTTGCCAGTCTCCTTCAGCCTGTTTCTGATGAATTTGAGCCTAATATTGGTGGTAAGTTTGACTGTACATAGTCTTAAAAGAAATCCAATCTTAAGAATGAGGATAAGTACATGCTCTTAGCACATGAATTTCTTAACTTGGTCTTAGAAATGCAGGGAATTATGCACTGTATAGAATTGCATCTGGCAGGAAAGGTTCTGGACACGAATTGTTTGGCGAAAACGATAAGAATGATTATGACTGGTAATCAGTATTTCTTGTCGGTTTTAAACTCCATGTATGTGACATTCGCAATTGCCAGTGTAATCAAACCTGCATGTATTAATTAATTTGCATGCTATCCTGTCCTTAATACATGAAGGCTGAAAACCCCGCCAGCAACTCCTCTGTTTCCTTCCCTAGAAATGGAAGCGAACGCCCCAGAAAATGTCGTCCAACGGGAGATACCGATAATTCAACCTCTCTCGAGGGTATGTTTCTCTTGAATTAGTAAATCAAAAGAAGTAAAATATTATGCCTATATCTAAGACAAATTGAGAACTAGTTTTCTTCTTGGATAGGAATTTATAGTCATTATTATGACATTGTGAAAATGGTTTGAACTGATTTTTTCTCTCTAAGCTCGCAACCATTTCTAAAATCTAAATTTTCATTTTATAATTAAGCATTAGTAATCAAAGCAATAAATGATTTAAAACAAGCTATGCCTCTGCTGTGACGAGTTCAGAATCATTAAAGTGTTGGCTGTCAAGTAATTAAATGTGTTTTTCTAAGCAGTTTGCAGACAAATCAGAGGCATTGAAGAGAAGTACTGTGACACTAAGGACTCCAAATTCAAAACCTAATAAGATCCCTCAAAGATCAGTAACCCGAAGTCAAAAACAAAGAAACTCATCATCAACTGAAAACAAGAACAGCAAGGTAGCAGCACAAACTCTGAACCAGAAAATGGCCCAATTCACAACAGGTTCGAATGGGAAAAAAAATGTGATTGCAAACTCGGCCAATCCCACTAACCAAAAAGCAAGTCTAACAAATTTCCTGTCCTCGAACCTTTCCAAGGATATAAAAATAAAAAATGAAACTAGAGGCGTCTCGCCTTCTGTCAGGTCAACAATACCAGCTCAAATCCCAGGATTTTCCAATGACACGCCACCTAATCTTAGGACAGATCGTGCTACTTCTGCTACTAGGGGCAGACCTGTTGCAGCCCATCCAACAGCGTCAATTCGTCAAAAACAAGACCCCGCTCCAAGGCCAAGAAGGCAATCCTGCTCACCAAGTGTGACAAGGGGTCGAAAAGAGAGCAATGAAGAAAACTTGACATCTTCAAAATGGAAAGCTGTGACAGGAAATAACGGAGCTCAAATTTTCGGAAGCAGAATGGTAGACAAGGTAATGAATGCTAGAAAATTTGTAGCTGAAGAAAGAGAAGCCAAGCCAAAGCAGCAAAGTGCTACTAAATCTGCTAATAGTAGTGCAAATGCAAGTCCTGGTCAAGGTTTTGGCAGGATGATGATGACTAAGAGTCAAATGGACGTGGCTTTCAATCATATGGTATGGTCATATAAAACATGGTAGGAACTAGTTCTATCTCAAGCAAGTCCATACTCCATATACTAAAGTAATACTTTGTTGGTTTGCAGGTGATAGCAAAAGATCGGATCAATTCTCGTCACCTTGGCATTACCTATGGAAGAAGCTCTGGCCACAATGAGCTCGACTAAAATTAAACGTTTGCTATTTGCATATGTATATGTAAAAGCTAAGAAGACATGCAAAACTTAAAGAATTATGAGATTTTAGGAGAATTTGTCAAGTACTGATATACTTTACAACGCTTTTTTTTCTGTAATAAGTTTTCGGAGCCCTAAACTTTTGTTCTTTTGTTTTTCCACAAGTCCACGAAACATTTAATTTGTGAAGAAATTTTTAGATTTGATCTCTATTATTTTTATTATTATTTATTTTATTTGATATAATTTATGAAATAATATTATTTTTTCAATTTAATTATAATTAAACATTTTAACTTTTTTTTCTGTAATAAGTTTTCGGAGCCCTAAACTTTTGTTCTTTTGTTTTTCCACAAGTCCACGAAACATTTAATTTGTGAAGTGGGTTTTGTTGCGGCAAATATAACCTTGAAATATTGATATCAGTTGCAAAATTCATTTTGTAATCCGGATTGCTGCCCTGAAATCACTTGTGAGTTCTTGAAATAGCAAAAGGGTAGGCAGGTAGGTGGGCAGGTACACCTAATAGCTTCTGTAAATCATCCGTTCAATATAAATCTGCCTACTCGTGTTCCTATAGTCATCAATTGATGTGCAGTAGCGACTCCATAACAAATACCAAAAATCCTTTCCCCCTTTTCACATGATTTTTGTATACGCCAAAAACAAAATCCAATTTAATGGCACGAAAATTATTTTGATATAACCAAACAAGAGAACTGCAGAGATCGATGCATGAGCAAAGATATGGGAGTTCAATGCCAATCATAATTTTTTAAAAGTATATTAGACTTTAAGCTACAAAAGAGCTAGTTTTCTCCCATTATACCAGTGATAAATAAATTGAAATCACAGAACTCAAACCTATTTTCATGAAAAAAGTATCAGATATGTATTTCATTAAAGCTTTCTTTTAATGGGTAACTACCAGCTTTTGTAGAAAAGATTTTGAGAATCCCTCCTCGATGAGGGTGGAAACATATACAGTGGAGAAGAAAGAAAATGAAAGGTCTGTATAGAAAGACGGGGGTGGATGATCAGTTGACATCGTTTATTTAAGATGATAATAACACTTAGTTCATGTGCACTCTTCTTAACATGCTGCTGTTTGTAGTTTTGCATCGTGATACTGTGCAGAGGATCTTACGTAGGAGTTCCGCTTCCCCTCCTGCTACTTTGCTGCAACCCCATTTATTTATTGGGAATTTGGGTTTAATTATTAAAAGCATGTTCATAATACATTGCCTTGATGTGATATAAAACTATTTCTTAGTATGTTATCTAGCTAGTTGTTTAGATTTTTTAATAAAATAATTATATTTATAATAATTTCAAGTTTAAAAAGCTTTTCTTGACTATATTTAAAAAATGTATTAATATAAAATTATATCTAGTTGAAAACTTAAGTTTTTGAGTAGTAATAATAATATTATATTGGTGAAATAATCATGAGTTCAGATCTCACTATTTTCATTTAACTTGATAAAAAAATCAATTAAAAATTTAAATTATTTGGTGAGAAACATAATATAATTTTATATTACTCGAATTTTATTATAATTGAGATAATTGTGAAATCATGCGATTGAATTCTTGTATGCTCACATATTCTCTAATAGTTCTTTTTTGTTATTTCTTATGTCAAAGATGTCCCTATGATTATATCAAACAAAAAAAAAATCTAATTTTTTGGGTCTTTTTGAGATTTTTTTTATTTTTATTTTTAGGATATGAGAAAAAAAAATTTAAAAAGTATATTTTATGGACCCGGATAAATGAGTAAAATCCCGATTATCTGAAATTCTTATAGGGAATAAACATCATGACTCGAAACCTATTATGTAGATCTCGAAATCTACTATAAAGATCATAAACTCTCTATTATTAAACCACGCTCCTTGAGATACGGTATTAAAAAAAAATGCTTTTACATTTTCTAGCATTTCCAAGTGCTATTCCCTTTTTTTCTCGGATTTTAAAATGGATTTAGGCTTTATAATTAAACGTACGTTCAAAAGATTCAATGTTTTGATATTAAAGTTTATAGATATATTAAATTAGGATATTGAGTTATAAACTCAACTTGTACATTGAGCAGTAAATAAACACACCCTGTGCGCAGGTTAGTGATATTTGGTTTGAATTGCTATCTTGTTTTCCTTTTCCTAGTCGGGGACCATGGCAGGAGAGGGAGGCAAAGTTAAGGTACGTACACGAAAATGTACAGGGTTCTTTGAAATTCTTCTCTCTTTTTTCCGCCATCATCGAAGACATCTTTTAATAGGTTAAAACTATGAGAAAACTTGCGTGCTCTCGTGGCATTTTATAAATGTTTTGGTGGTATTTATTTTACAGAAATTAATAGATAGCAGTAAAAAAAATAGAGAAATATTAGGTTTATCTCTTCACTTGCTGATAAATCCAAATACAAAGGACCCAAAACACGCACGAACAAATGAGTCATTAATTGTTTTCATGCTTGGACAATATTTCTATCCCAAGAAAAAGCTTTTAGACGTCCCTCAATATTTTATTTTGATAAATATATGTTATTTCGAGTAAAATTCAGCTCAAATTATAATAATATCATAATAGTGAAATTACACTCCAATCTCTCTTTAACACACCATGAACCAATGCTTCAAGTCAAATGTTCACAATTCTTTATTTTTAGTATTTTCAGCATGTATTTTTTCAGTTTATTTATTTGAAATATCGTTTTCTTTGTACAAAGTTATTGATTTTACTGTTAGAGAATCATCATATCCATTAAAAGATATATATATATATATATATATATATATATATATATATATATATATATATAACATGGGTATTTAGGTCAATTTATGCGTACCTTGACTAATTTAACGTGCCTTGAAATAAATGAATAGTTATCAGGTTTTAGTGACCATGAGAGTTGCGAGGTTTGAATTGGTGATCTTTAAAGAACAAATCTAGGATTAGACTATTGAGTTGCACCTCTTAAGATTAAAAAGAGATTTTTTTTGTTAATACCATAACTACCGGTCATCTTATATTATTAGACATTACTTGCTATTAGCTATCAACCCCTTAAGATTTCTATATCAAGTCACTTTACATCTTAACAAAGGAGAGTGAATCAAATTGTTTGAATTAAAAGATTGAAAGAAAAATAAACACAAAGAGAAGGGAAAATAAAATAAAATATATAATCCACAAAAAATAATAATATGATATAAAATATATCTTGAGTGTCTCTTCTGATTTTATCTCTTTATTTATTTTTAAATAATAATAAAGAAATACCGATAGCTATTCCATGATAAACAATTGTGGAAAACGAGGACTTAACGCCTAAAATTAATTAAATTAAACGAAGTACGTTGACTCAATGAAATCAGAGTGTTAAATGAAAACCAGCCAGCCAATCAGCTTGACTTCCTGTGTGATGAATATTTCGCTTAAACACAGGGATGAATGGTACCCAGCTCAACCAGAAAGGCTGGCAGGCTAGCTGTTGATAAAAGCTCCAAAAAATATAATGTTACTGGATACTAGGAGGACACTGCAGAGAGACTTAAAGGTCATGTGAGAACAACACAACATGCTCCAAATGTCTGCAACTAGTCTGAGTAGGGCTGTAAGGGGGAGTGGCAAGGGTAATCATAACAACAAACAAACAAACCCCTCTCTCTCTCCTCCTCCTCCTCTTCTCTCTCTCTAATCCACTTACTACTCATAGCCTGTTTTTGCTTTCTCTCCGTCTCCTTAGCCTCTGCTTCTGGGGGATCTTTCCCTTCTCCCTCGCTGATATTACCTCCCACACGCCACTCTCTCTCTCTACTCTCTAGCTAAGTGTAAGACTCGCACACACATGCTCTCTCTTTTTCTTTCACCCCGGCCCCCAACACCTTAGCCGTGCTTACGTACTCATCATCATCTTTATATGCATATTGTTAGTTTGTCATTTGTTTCCGGCTAAGAAATTGAGAAGAGATAAAGATCCCAGAAAAGAGGGAAAATGTGCATGAGCCCTTTATTATTATTATTATTTCTATCTTATTGCATTTGCTCATCATTTTAACTACAGGCGTAATAGGAAAATACTCAAAATGTGGGTGTAAAAGCTTAGCTTGGAGAGATCATTTCTCTTCCCCTTTTCTCTTCTCTCTTATCTTCGACAGGGAAAGATCGATCATCCTCTTCATCCATCGATGATGGTTGTAAGAGGTTAGAGAGAGAGAGAAAGAAATAAAGAAAAGTTTGACCGAAGAAATCGAGGTCACGCACCCATAAGCAGTACGAGTACTATCCTCCTTTACATTACCAATCATATCACAGGCATCGTTTTCTATATCTTCCTTTAAAAAATCCTTCTATGAATTGAACTCCATCGACAAAGAGAATAGAATTAAGGAAATTCTTCATCCCAAGATCTCCCCGCAGTTGGAGTCAGAGTATTTTATTTGTTCTGAGCTAATTCTTCCCATTTACACCTTTATCTTTCCTTTTCATCAAATATATATATATATATATATTATATATATATATATATATTTCATCTAGCTAGCTAGCTAGCTAGCTAGATGGCTGCTTTTATATAAGATGTTGTTTTACAATATATAGTATTATGGGTTCATCCCAAGACCTCTCTCAACCTTAAAAAGCATCATTCATCCTTCAGATGAGAAGGTGTAGAAGCAAGCAATCAGAAGCTAGAAAGACTAGAATATGATATAGCTAGCCGTTGTATGAAATTAATTCAAGCGAGATCTACTCGATCCCCAAACCTTCCATCGAAAAGAGTGAGACCCAAAAACTTTACCACACGAGATCCAATTAATCCACCAAACTCAACTACTAAAATGAACCTTCCCTCTTTCTTCCTTTCTTCCTTCCCATCTGCCCCCTTGGGCCTCCGGAAACCCTACAAACCTCCCCTTAAACACCTTCTCTTTTCTTTCTGTGCGATATTTGCATTTGCTGATGCAACCACATAGGTTCTCTGTGCAGAAGAAGAAGTACTGTAGATTTATAGGCTTAAAGATAGATAGATAGATAGATAGATAGATAGGAGACAGAAAGTATTTTATTTGGTAGCCGTAATTTTCTAAACTAGAAGATTCCGTCAGCTGCTTAATTTAAGCTGATAGACATATTTTGACCACATATATAAGCTATTGTATATATTACATCCTGGCCTCTTTTAGCTAGATCTCTGAATCTTCAGCCAAAAGCAGTAGGATTGTTTCGATTCCTCGATCAGAAGAGCAAGCCGGTAATTACAGGGCACAGATCGAAAAGGGAAATCTTTCCATTTTCAAGAGTCCTATATGCAGAAACTTTGTACCACCATATTTATTTGAAGTTGTCAACTTACCATTTCTGGTGTTCTTCTTACTTCCTGTTTTTTTGCTTTCCTTTTTCAATTTTTGCTTTAAATTTTTTAGATCTCGTCATCTAAATAAGCACACCCCAAACCCTAATATTAGGCATCGCAGCCGCACTTCTACTTGTGTCTTTAAGATTTTATTAATTTGTGTTCCATCATCTAACAGTTTTTTTCTTCTTCTAGTCAACAACCTTACTGGGTTGTTTTTTGTGCTTCGCCTAGCTTGATACTAGGCTCAGGCTTATTACCTTTACTTTTTCCTGCATGTTTTTGTGTCAAATTAAGAACAAAAGACCTCAAATTTCTCTAGTTGTGGCTCACAGATTATTGCTCCCTCAAGCCGTACGTACGTCATGGTATTTAATATAACATGTTGCGCATACAGAAAATCACACCTTTTTATTCTTCATTTCTTCATTTATTTGTCATTTTATTTAAGCACCAGTGGCTTTTGATATTTTGATGAGTTTTTTTTTTATAATTTTTTTCATGTTTTGGATTCATTTCAGAGGAGAAGGTGGAAGATGGCTTCGTCGTCGAACTCTCCGTGTGCTGCTTGTAAGTTTCTGCGCCGGAAATGTCAAACTGAATGTGTCTTTGCTCCCTACTTCCCACCTGACCAGCCTCAGAAATTCTCTAATGTCCATAAAGTTTTCGGGGCAAGCAATGTCACGAAACTTCTCAACGAATTGCACCCTTCTCAGCGTGAAGATGCTGTTAATTCCTTGGCCTATGAGGCTGAAATGCGCCTCCGTGACCCAGTTTATGGCTGCGTTGGAGTCATTTCACTCCTTCAACACCAACTTCGCCAACTGCAGTTAGATCTAAGCTGTGCAAAATCAGAACTCTCCAAATATCAGAACTTGGACATCACTGGCCATGCTGGACTAATTGCGGCCGCAGCAGCAGCAGCGACTGCCACAGCAACAACCAATCACCATCCTCAAAACCTTGGGATCAATTTGATTGGAGCCGGAGGTGGGAGTAGGGATCACCACTACCACCACCAGTTTTTTCCAAGGGATCAGCAACAGGTGATGAGAAGCTTCGATGCTGGGAATAACTATGACGCAAGCCTTCTTGCAATGAATGTCTCTGCAAGTATTGGACAACTTAGTCAGTTCCAGCAAACTAGAGCCGCTACTGGGGATGACCGCCGGACCATTGACCCCTCTTAGGGTTTCTCTTCCGCAGGTAATTAAAACGTTCATTTGCCTCCTGCTACCATGGTTTTGTTTTTTTCTTCCATTTTATCAGAATTTGTGGTCGTTAAGTAGTGATAATAATAAATACGAAATTAGGGTTGCGCGTTTTTGAAATCAAATTCATGAAACTAGGTTTGGAAAATATTGATCATAAATTAGAATTATGATTTAGGCTGACTTGGAAATTTCCTTCAACCGCAAGTTTCGAAATTTTGACTGAGTAGAAGGCTGATAAAACAGAAAAATAAAAGGGTCATTTGCTGAGAAATTGAAAGGGGTTCTCTTCCATCTTCACGTTCTGTCGGTTCATTACAGGATTCTAATTCTCATAGGATTATACTTAGTTTACATGTCCTTTTCATAATTAATTCTGTGCTATACTTCAGACCAGATATTTTTTCGAACATTAAGAGAAAACTCCAAATCAATGAAAAATGTTTGAATTTAAAACAAATCTTCCCGACAACTTAATTTATCTATTTTTAATCTAAATTCTTGTTTAACTGAAATTAAAATTAATCGTGTAGAAATGAATTGATATGATCCAGTTAAATTTAGTGATCCAGAACTAACATGGGATATTGTTAAAAAATATACAGCAGTTTTTTAGGTTTTTTTAGTATAGTAGGATGAGATAATATATGTTTTCCCGACAATTTGTTTTATTAAGAAAGTACAGTTCTACCAGGACTTAGAATTATTTACTTACGTGGTCGTGGTAAAACATTTTGACTTTTTACTCGGCTGCAGTGAATTCTTTCAAATTTATTTATTTCAGTTTCTTAATTTGGTAGAAAGATCATGATTCCAACTGGATTTTTATTGAACTACAAGACATGGATTCACAGGAGCACACACTATATATCCTCCTCTGTTGACCAAGTTTCCTGCCAAGTAAGAAACGATCGTCATAGCTGTCAAATAATGTTTAATTCATGAACACTGTTTTTGGCCCACAGTACGTTCAAACTGTACAAGTCTCAGACTTGCTGTGTCCTACTCCAGAATCAGCTTATTCATTCATTAATCACACACATTCATCTCATGGAATTCGAATTTGACACCACATATTCATTCATCCAGTAGAACGAATTAAAATGTCAGGACAGGCAATGGTTTGCTACCCAATAGTCTACATCAAGCTCCCTTGTTCAACGTTTTTCTTTTGTTTTGGCTTATATGCAGGGCTCCACATCGAAGGGATTTACTCTAGAAAACAAAAGAGGGGGAAAAAAGCTACAAAGTGATGGAAATTCTATCTCGACCGATCGAATGAATACCCCCCCTTTCATAGAAATTTTTGCTACGCATATGTCTCAGTTTATATGTGTGTGTAACCCTCTCTCCCATTCCAAACTTTTTTATTGCCCCTTCAAAGCAAAATATATATTTTTGCCATGCCGAAAATGGAGGTGCTTAACTCTTCCATTCCCACAGTAGTTAGCATCATTAGTTTTCGGGGTGCATGGTTATGCCTCTTACAGTGTGCCATGGCAGGCAGGCATGTTCTGCTTTTTGTTTCCATCCTTCGAACCCTTTTCTATCTAAACAGTGAGCACAGCAGCAATGTTTCTATATATGTAATTTTAATCGTGTTTTTCTTTACCCTTTTTCTTTCTTTTGTCTACTGTTTGATACTCCTATCATGAATTATTGCTGTCCATGGTTGCTTTAAGAGATGACTCCTCGATTTCAGCTAGTTCGGATTCCCATGTGAACCTCTCGTACTTGAGGTGATAATGAATTGAAAAGGTCGCTGTAAAGATTTTATATAAGTTAACTTCGATGAATATTTTTTTCTAGCTCCTCGTAATTTAGCCGGTGCAGCAATCTGGTAAGTTGGGAGTTTTCCGGAGGAAAGAAAGGGGTGCGAGATCGACGAATTCGTTTTCCAGAAAGCAGCTAGGGAAAATATGAGAACCTTACCAATTTTGATTGTAAATTAATCCATATATATAGCTAATGAAAGAAATATTAAAATTATATATATATATATAATGTTACATCTTCAAGACTCGACTCGATATATAAAGTATGAATAATGGATATGATATATATATAATGTTACATAGACTCGACTCGATATATAAAGTATAAATAATGGATGTGATATATATATATATATATAGTTGGAGTATCCATAATTAATCTTTACATTTAAATGTAATAGAGAATTTTATAAATAAATCAGAATTTTTCTTTCTTTCTTATGCCTATAAGAGAAAACCACAGGGGAAATTAAAAAGGAAACACAGCTTGTTTTTTCATTCTACGCAATTATTTAGAGAGAAAAATATTATATAAGCAATGTTATCGTTACGAACAAATCGCTTGTATACAAACACGTATTGTCTTTATTCTTTTCGTAATCAGCCAATCATTTAATTGATAGCTATGAAACTCAAAATTCTTCGGTTATCAATTATCACATTGGTATGATTTAATGATTATATATATATATATATATATATATATATATATATATATATATATATATATATATATATATATATATATATATGTTTTTTTAGTGATGCTATACAACCTCTTCATTCAGGTATTATGTTAGCTATTATTAAATAACATGGTGTAATAGCAAAGAACTTATATTCTGCACGATAAGTTTTGAGTTTAAGTTAAAATATGCAACTCTTATAAAAAATTGGACAATCGAAGTTTTACTTGTTTATTTAGATCCACTAAGCTTGGTCAAGAATGTTGTTAAGTAGAATAGTGTTTTCATGATTTTATTATTTGTATTCAAAATTGAAATATTTTAACAGCACTAATTAACTATAAAATGCTGTTTCCTTTTTTTATTTTTCCTTTTTATCTAACGTGGTTAAATATGTCTATATATTGAAGGATATAAAGTAGATATTGTTAGCTTCAAAGTTTAAAAACACCCATGCAGACTAATAAATTATGAAGAGTCCAAATTAACACATAAATAGAAAAATTAAATAAAATATTAAATAGAAAAATTAAAAGATTTACACGTTAGACATATATTTCAATCATGCTTAGAATTGGATTGATGCAATGACACATAATTCATATTTATTTGATCATAAAAGGACATTGATTGTGGTAAGAAAAAGAACTTTTTGTTAAAAAGGTATTTGATATTGCATTTTAAAAATATTTTTGAAAATTAAATCAACAATGATATTACTATGCTGCTAAAATTCATTTCATAGCGGGGATGGCGTGCACAAGCACCTCTCCTGTGACGAAGCTAGCACGGCAAGTGTTCCAGCATATACAGTTAGATGTGGAAATGGCATTATATATGTTGAGGATCTTTGGTGAATGCTCGACACGCGCCTGTTGTCAAGGAGTAATACTTTAGTTCATAATAGATAAACTATCAGAAAAGCTGAGGTGTATGAACTGGACAAAATATCGTACTGTATAATGTTTGACCTGATACTATATGCAGACACCATTGATCCACAGTATTATCCGAGCAGTTGAACGGAGCTGGCAAAGACGCAGATGCATGGTGCCAAGCCCGAAACAAAACTAGCTAGTCATGTGCATTGGTGCGTGGGACTGATGAGGAGGAGGAGGAGGAGGAGGAAGGGTACAGCTTGATATTTTCGAAGTGAGAGAAAAAGCGAGGGCTGGAAGGTGGGGGGACAAAAGGCACGTAATTAAGGTAGGGAAGGAAAGGAGAGAGAAAGGGCAAGTGATGTTGCCACTTGTTTTGTTCCTTCTTTGCTCTCTCATCTCCCTCCCTCGCTCTCGCTCTGAATGTATGAATGTTACAGAGCATGGGGAAGCGTGTAAATGCCAAAGTCCAAGAAGGAATAGAAAAAAGAATGGTCAAGAAAAGGTTCAGTCAAGTCATCCTCATATGCCTTCTCTCTCTCTCTCTCTCTGTGATTTGCTCTGCATGATTCATGAAAGGGGTCATGGTGTTGGCGCTGTCCAATAAATGCCATGGCGTTGAGTGGGGCAAATCGCATTCTTCAATGCTGTGTGATGGATGGTTATGGGGATTTGGAAGAAAGCTCAGGCGGACAACCCGAAATAAATGCTAAGGCTTGTAAAAGTCTCTGGCTGCTCTCACTAACCCAATTTTGGTATCGTTAGGCGTGCTCCCCCTCCCTTTAAAACCGTCCCTTTCACCTGCTGAAACGCCTCCTCTCCTCGTCATCTACTCCGCCGTGCGAGTTTGGCATTATTATGATTTTTACAATTTCATTTTGAAGGAAAAATGTGTTCATAACTTTTTTATAATTAAGATTTTTATTTAAAAAAAACTTGTAAAATTATAGCGGTAACAAAATATAATTTCAGTAATATCTCACCACACTATTAACCAAACGAAACATGAATGCACTACACCACTGATCTTTTCGTATCTGTCTCTCCCATCCCAGTTAACTCCCCCTCTTCTAGGGTTTTCATTTTCCTTTTCAGCAAGGCAACAATCTAAAAAAATCCCCTTCTTCTCTCTGTCAATGCTTGCTACCCTCTTGTAATAAAGGTTAATTTAGCCGAGAAAGTTTGGTGTATATCGACCATCTATGCAACACGTGTTCGATCGTTGGAGGTTCTAAGATATGACCACTGGTGTAAAACAAACATGTTCTACAACCCCATTGTGTTGAAACGCTATTTTTCAAACGTTTTTTTGAATCTGTGATATTGTTCAAAACATTTAGTAGACGATGTTGTTATTTTTTAAAAAAACAAAAAAACAAAAAGAATGACACAAATATTGATATCCTGGTAATTAACAGGTCATGGTTCTCTACATACGCATCATGGGAATCATGTGTAAACACATAAAATCGATGTCCAATCAATCCCATATGCGTGCGTCAGCAGTTCTTGTGTGAATACGAAGGAGAAGGACAGGGGGGCTAGGACTGGGCAGGCATTAAAAGGAGAAGGCATCATTGCAAAAGCACGTCATCATTGTCATGCAAACAGTACAATTTTATGTTTGTTTCTTTCTTACTGCGGTTTTCAAAATCCACCACACGGCTGATTTGATTGTTAAAAAGGGTTAAAGCAGCTTGCATGTGTGTGGATGCTCCACTCTGCAGTACTGTTTGTCTACTTGAATCCATGGCTTTTCTGTGCTTCATGATCTGTCTGTGGTTCTTGCGTTGCGGTATAAATAAATGGCTCTTTTTTCTCCATCGACGTCTCCCCTGCAACGGCCTTTCATGCTTCTGGGATTCAGCTAGAGAGAGAGGTTTTTATCTAGCCTGGGGGGTATCTCTTAATTTCTCACCTCTCGTACTCTTTCCTTTTTTGTCTTATCCAGTTGTCTTCTGTTTTTGTCCGGGAAATACCTTTTGCTAAAAAGCATCCATAGCAATTCCTAACCAAATCAGCTCGAGCATCTACTGCCATAAATGGAGATCTTATATATGATTTTATTATTATTATTATGATCATGAAGCCTCGATGAATAATTTTAAAATTAGGGTTATATATAGAAGAAAGAGACGGTAATATGTTTTACAAATTAATCGCAAGATGTTAGCAAAGCAGGTTTGGGTAATGACAGGGAGGAGGGGCACCGTTGACCTCCATAAATGTCATAAGGGTCTTGATATTATTACATTTATATATGAGAAGAAATATTAATTTATTCATAATCGATAATTTTTCGAAAACATGTAGGTCTGCCCGACAAACTGTAGACGAGACGAATTGCATATCTTGTTATAACATTCTATAAATTATTTTATTTATTTTATAAAATCTCATGTTTAAATTTATTTTGATAGTTAATAATTGATTTTTAAATTAAATTCAATATTTAATACAAAAAGAAATCAATATCTCTGAT
Organism: Salix dunnii; assembly: GCA_015731905.1. Taxonomy (NCBI): domain Eukaryota; kingdom Viridiplantae; phylum Streptophyta; class Magnoliopsida; order Malpighiales; family Salicaceae; genus Salix; species Salix dunnii. Next base: position 12,591,695 of record CM027668.1, read on the forward strand.
TTACAATTTCAAAACATATAAATTTAATGTTATATTTTTCTCAAAATACCGATCTAGTGTTTTTTTTTAAAAAGACCCTTGAAGAAAATGTAATAGAGACTGCAAGCCTGCCTCGCTCACGGTATAGATTAGGGCCGAGATGGTCGCGGTGGCGCACAATACGCGAATTGAGTGGGGCCGATTTTAAGAGGAACCCAGCACGATGGCTGGGGGGAGCTGGCATTCGAGATCTTCTTAAGATTGGCCCGGCCTGCTGTATATATAAGCCGTCATTGGGCCTCAGATAGTCAGAGGCTACCTGAACCTTTCTATATCGTTTTATATGCTCGTCGGCTTCATTTTATGCTGATTATGATGTTATATAACTAGTTTCCTTTACAATAGCCAAGCAAATAAGAGCACTCACTGGCCTCTCCTCCACTCAACCACCACCCAAAAAATTGCGCATCAGTGTCTTTACTAGATCTTAAACGCGGATATTGACAATCTAAATATAGATTTTCAACCACAAAAAAATCTAAATACTTTTCCTCTTCCAAACCAATATTCCATGCTGTTTATTTCAGCTGAACAAGAGAATCAATAAACAAATACAAAATCTATTGGGACAGTCCAGTGCAATCTCTGCTTTATGAGCCGACTTCACTAGAGAGAATCTCTGAAGCCACAAATTATCTAAGAATATATTGCTCGATGTTCTGCTTTACAATCTCAAGAACCTCACATCATGTATAAAGGCTTTACCTCCTTTCTCTGACACTTAATGAAGACAACAGTCAAGAGGGGCAATGGTCTCTATGTACAAGATAACGTCATGTATAAACCAATCATATTTCTTCATACCCTGCTGAGTTTTTATTGATTTCTTTCCACAGTATAGACTTGCAAACACAGTGCCTTCTTTTGATTACCGCTGGATCTATTGAAACTTCAGGGCGCTTCTCTTTTTCTTCACGTAACCACTTTTACAACAGTTTCACTCTGTGCTCACTTTGACAGCAGTTCCACTCTGATATGCATAACCTTTGAACTCGTGTTAGAGATAACTTGAATTTCTGCATCCTCTCCTGCCCCACTATCATGAAATTGCCACCCGTTCTCATCACGGAAACAAAATGTGCAACTACATACGAATAAGCATTTTCAGGGTTCAGTTGGGAATCAAGAGTCTGATCTGGCAGCTGTAAATGATGAAAGAAGGCCGGCAGCTTGGACGGGTAAAATATCACCAAATGTTGACATGGCAGCTGCTGATCTGTCTTTGAATATGCCTACTTGCCCATCAGTTAACATAGATCCCAATTTTAAGGTGCTCTCCCCAAACCTGCTTCCTACCTGACCATCGTGAGGAAAATTCTTGTCATAATGTTAGCTTCTCAAATAAATTATGAAACATTAAGCTATGTCTGTCCAACAAATAAAATCAAGAAATGTACCAGCAGTGAGACGAAAAGTATGCCATCCCTCAAATTTTACAGGACATCATACTTGCTAGAATCCAATCTAGGTTCACTTACAATAATCAAATAAAGAATATAAGCATTGGTGTAACCATCATTGATAACCTTGCCTGTTGAACTTGTATTAACTATAGAACTTGAGAGAGTTTGCTTAACTGATTAAATTAGAAACTCTTTCCAGTCTCCCTATCACGTCTTAGACGGATATTTACCTTTCTCTACTCAAGTCTGAATGCTACTGCTTTCCAAATATCCAACGCATAAGTTCTAATTGCAGGTCCCGGGGCTTATATTGGTTTTGTGTATATATTTTAATTGCAAGATCAGAGAGTAATGTCAGAAGTCCTCTATCCTGAAGTTTCAAGCATACTCTTCATTGATCATGGAATTGTCAGTAACCTAAATAAGACTTCAAAGACACGAGCCAAAAATCATGCTCCACGTCATAAACTCTTAAAAAAACAGCACCTGTTTGTCAGGAAGGATGGATATGGGGGAGGAATAGAAGAGTAGACTGAGAGGATGGAGAGGAGAAATGATACATGCTAAACCTCAATCTAGTAGTTTGGATAGCAAAGGAGGGAGAGGATTGAGAGTTTTTCAACCCCCCCAGCCTGCACAATTGTCTTGTTGATGAAGTTGAGCACACAAGTTACTGTTGACAGCACCACCAATCATCTACTGCCATCATAAATTAAACCACGTATTTCACTATTTTCCAGAGGGCAGATATTTAATTCAACTAACATGGTACTCTGCCATTATGTCAAATTAACTTCAAGCTTCAGCTCTCAAAACATGTTAAGGCTTTACTTTTGTTCAGGTTTCTGTTCGTTGCCAATAAGGAATAGTCTTGTTGATTGAGAAACTAGGCTTCTTTTCTTCCTTTTCTCAATAATCTAATAATTGGAAAGGAAGAATTCAGGGGCATTCATCTTCTGAATCTCAGACCCCCCAGTCCAAGATATGGAATGAAAGAAAGAAAGCTGTACCTGCATAAAAGACTTCAAAATGGGTGTTGCTACGCCAAAACTAGTGTTTTCATCCAGATCAATATTTCGAGAAAACTCTCCATTGGTATAAGCTTTCCAAGAACTTCTTGAAGAAATATCATCTGCAGTTCCTTGAAAGGATGTCTTTGTTGTCCCTCTTGAAGACAATGCTGGAGCACTGTACAATTACGATATAATCAGTTGCTGTGGACAAATAAGAGACTAGCAGTGCAAAATATCATGTACAAATGTTTAGTAGACAGGTTTTCAAAAAACAAATGCATGTAAAACATTAACCTGATTGGAAGGTATTTAAAGCGTGGAACAGTAGAGCATCTCATGATATTTGACTCTGGATTAGAAGGTAGTTTCTGCACTGAATCAGTGTACATCCGATTTAGTTGAACAAAGAACCCAAAAAGGACAGCATGCCGTAAGTATGACTGCCTCTCATTCTCCCACAGGTATGGTTCATACCTAAACAAGTAAAAATACAACACATTAAGTCAGAAAAATAGATATTCAATTATACCATAATTCACAACCACAGCCGAGGAATGAATGACTGCTTCCATAGTTCAAAATGCAAATAGTAAGTAGAGATACAAAATGAAAGAAGGCCCTTGAGTGCGGATTGAATAGTACACGTTTAGAAGTGACACCAGACAACTATATTGGATCATTACTTCACAACTTTTTACTGTTATTTTAGGCCTTAAAAAACCTAAATAATTTATCAGAGACCAGGTTGTATTGCATTATGGCCTAAACAATTGACCTAACATGGAGAATACCTACCATGATTCCTAAGCCATAAGATCATGACAATCCCCATGAATGGTAATATCAACTTGACCTAATAAGGAGAATGTCAACCATGACTCTCAAGCCATAAGATCATGTCAATCCCCATGAATGCTAGGATCAAGGGCATGCCATGTTTAAAGAAATACAACCAACCTTCAGCACTAGAATACAAGGTTGTACTTATTAAAAAATTCAATGCTTTCCTTTTATAATAAGGATGAAAAAGACTCACGTGAGCCAATCTATTGGATCAAGCCTCTGTGAAAAACGATTGATTAACCCATCAATACGCTCTCTAGAGACTGATTTCATCTGGCTTTGATCCTGCCTCCGTCTGAAAGGAACTTTCACCTTTGGATTTCTAGATATCTCGTCATTAATATTACAATCACCACCAGAGAGAACATCAGCAGAAAATCTTAGATCTAACAGAATTTGAAGAACTCCTTTCTCTGACACTTGAGACTGATGAGACTCTCTAGAGGAAAGGAAGTCCTCGTAAATTTCAATAACCTGCATGAGGTATACAGTCAATACATACAAAAACAACAGAAAATGCAATTCGTCAATTTTAAACTAACACATTTTCTCCTAACTTAAGTTACCACTGAAAAATAACCCATAAGAAGAAGAAGAAGAAATAGACCCAAATAGAAGAAGCAAATCAGCTAGTTAAGGAATTCTAACTGTGCTGGTAATCAAGAATGTTTAAGATTTACAATGAAATCCAAGAAAAATGAATGATTGGTGGACAAGGGATGAAACTATTGAAAGGAAACATTGCCAATTAACACCGGCATATGAATGAAATGCCAATCCGAGATAGCTAATGAGGAAACACTGCACTTTAAGATGAAGAAATGGCCTCATAACTTCTATTTAAAAAAAATCAATAAAATAAGCTCAAGAATAAGAATATGGCAATAAAAATCAAGTATCGACACACACACATCTCCACATGAAAAAAGAATTTGTGGAACCAGTAAAGTCAATTGTCCAGCCAAGTTGCATACCTTCTCCAATAGTCTTGAAGCAAATTTTTGCAGAATTGATTTGTGAAGTACATGACCTCCAATTCTATGGATTTCTTCACATGCCCGAAACAGAAAAGAGATGATATAGAGCGAAGGCATGGATGGGAGTGAGATTTTCATTTCAGCTTGACTCTCATCAGATTGTTCTTGCTTGACTACTGTCTCTTCCCAGCCCTGTCCCACATTCAGCGGATGACAAAGCTTAGCATGCTTGTAAGCCAGATAAAGATACCATGAACAGCAAACACAAGTATTATCTTCTATAATAGCATACATCTCTTTAAGATGCTTAACAGAAATACCGAATATTTTAAACAAAATATAAGAAGAGAGATAAATTGTTAAACAAACACCACATACCCTCAAGGGGGTTGTTGCCGATAATCCATCATCTTTTCCAAGATCCCGAGCAAGAATGGCTGAAAGCTCATCAGATAACCAGGATATCCATAAGCTGTGAGCTCTGATGCAAAGATCCTTCATGATCCTGCCTAATTCTTCAAGTTTAGGACTTGCACTTTCATTTGCTCCACGCAAAGCAGCAGTGGCAGATGAGCTCTGCCTTTTAGAGCTGGTGGGAGATTGCCTGCCGGGACTGTCAGGGATAGGATACTCATTCGCAAATCTAGATTGCCTCAATACCGATGGTAACTTGTCAAAAACTGCAGCCATAGTATCTTTGGCCCAGAACCTTGGAGAGCCCAGTATCACTGGAATGTGTTTTGAGTGGTTTTGAAATGCAAACAAGAGTCTCCCAATGTAAAGAGATTTCTCAACAACTATGGAAGGAGGCACACACTGACCAACATTGTCGGCATTCCCCATCGCAGCATATAAACTATCAAGCTCCCTCTTGAGTTCCGTCAATATGGTCGAAATGCTCTCGTAACACTTTTCCTGTAAAAATGGTGCCAGATCCTTTATCCTGAGAGCTGCCTTTGGAGATTCTAAGAAACTGAGCAGGTCATCAAGAACACTTTGACAACAACTGTCCACTGCATCTCTGATTCGACTGACTTCAGGAGCAAAGTATGCACTGAGACAACTATGAAAATCATTTTCTTCAGGCGATGCCTTATGACCAGGACCTAGACCAGACTTCTTTGTATTGGGTTCGATAAACCAAACCCCACCTCCTGTAGATGGTCTGTTCAAGTATGCCTGAAAGTCAATCTGTTCACCAGGAGACCCCCCGATTGCACAAATGGACTCTCCCAAATTGATAGCGCCGACCAAATCCTCAAATCGTGATATGATAATAGTTTTCATCCTCTGAACAAAAGCACCTTCAAAAATCTCATCCCAGAGATCCGAGTCGTCTTCTAAAACTAACTCTCGAGTCCTACTCCAGGGCAACTCAATCTCAGACCCGAAAACACTCTTGAGCCACTCCAAACTTCCCTCCAATACTTGCTTACTGTCCATAGTCTCCCTGATCATCTTCTCGGCCACTGCAAGCTCTCCACCAGTAGCAATCGCATCTATCAAGAACTTCCCATTAATCTTACTCACAATCTGTCCACCACAATCCCTCAACCAAGTCAAACAAGTCCTGGCAATATATTCTTTATCGAGAGCAGCATTCACAGACTCGAGTTTTTCCCTAAACAGTTTCCACAACCTCACTTCCTCATCCGGATTCGGGATCCCCCCAAACAATTGGGATGCAGGAGGAGAACCCAAAATAACTTTATAAAACAAAGGCATATCATTCAAAACTTGCAAGAACAACTCCCCTACCTGTCCTACACTAACTTGAATTATCTTTAACCCTTCACAAAACAAAAAAACGACAACCTCAGCACTGACATTATCATTTTTTACATCAACCCCACCAACACCCCCTATTTTTTGCAAAATCCATGACTTTCTACTATCAAGAAACAAACCCAAAACCTGATCAGGCTCCAATTCATCAATCACTGCCGCCGCGGCCAACGCATCAGCATAGCCCCCAATTTTCAACCCTTGATCTGACAACCTCTCGCGACTCTTCTGCGAAATCTGCACCTTAAAACTCTCCACAATCTGCCATTGATGCTGCAAGAGTGGAAAATTCAACAAGATCTGATTGTAATCCCTATTCATCAGCTTGCTCTGTACGTGCTTTGCACGTGTATACCTCGCTGCAGCCTCCAAAAACATAAATTCATCCAAACATCCCCAGATATTTTCCGGGGTATCAACTAAATACTTGACCCGACATGCGATCCCATAGCTGTTGCCACGGGTAGAGTTAGGGCTCGTGAGTTTGGGGGTTTCTGATAACGAAGAAGCAGAAAGAGAGCGAATGTTGGTGTGAATCGACGCGATATTGCGAGAGATTGATTCGCAATAAGATTTCATGCGAACGATAGAATCGGCCGAATCAATTAGATCACGATATCGGTTACCGACTAGTTGACGAAGCTCTTCTTTCTTTTCTTCGATTTGTTGTCGCGTTGCCGACTCAACATTGCGAATTTCGGAGGTTGTTTTGGTACGGAACAGTGATTCGGCATCTCTGTAGCCTCCGCCGCTCAATGTGGCGGCGCGCTCGTCGGTTACGGAGGGGGCAGATGCTCTCATTGTTTTGAATGAATTTTAATTGATTTTACATGTAGGGAGAGAAGCAGTGTCTAGCGTGTGAGCTCTAGGAAAGACAGAGAACCGTGGTGTTTTTCTTTTTGGGTTAGAACTTGGATCTGGAGGGGATGTGTGAGATTTAAGAACTTAGTTGTCTATTGTATTTATAGTGATGGTAAATTACTGAACCGACCCTGCTCTGATTTAATCCCCTCCATTTATTATATTATCGTTTGTGATGTGATAAAAGAAAATGAAGGAGAAAATACATTAGGAATGGCAATGGATACTCTACTCTTTCTGCCTGGCGTAAAACATAGAATTCATTAATAATGTTTATTTATTTATTGAAAAAATAAAATAAAATAAAATATATCATATATATATATATATATGAATCAAGTAATAGCAATAAAAATAATAATAATAATAATAAATATTAAGTTGAGTATAGATTGGTTAACCTCTCATCCAATCAAAATAAAAACTATTTTAGATTTTTTTCATGCTTCGTTTTAAAGGAAGGATCAACCTTATAAAAATAGTTTTCTCCTTCCATGACACTGTCAACTTTTATTTACTTCAATCGTATCCTGCCATCGATTCTATGAGTTTCGTTCATCAGGGTCCCCAGGTGTTCTTCTTTAGTTTCTAGTTCTTATCGATTTTCACCAAGATTCTGTTAATCCTTAAGCAATGATTTAATGGGAACATGCTGAACTTCCAACAAAATCCATGTGGAGTTGAGGGCTATTTTGCTGTCAACATCTTTTTTTCCTGGTCTTCATCGTTACAGCAATTCAGCCCATTAGCGTGGCTGCTGTCAGTGAAAAGGGAGGGGTAGATCTTTTCAGATACCAACGCAACTCTGCCAACATGAACAGCACCTTCAAACTTCTAGCTCTCCTCAGCTTTTGTTTACTCTTGATATTTGTTTCCGTTGAAGCTGTAAAATCACCTTCTAATGCCAGCAATTTCAGTGCAGGTTGCATCGCTATTGATCGGCTTCCTTCTCGGGCTGGCGAAAATTGCTGTGAATGGCAGACGACAAAGGAATTTCTTACAGAAAAAGAAGAAGAGGGAGATATCAGGGATATTAAAGGAAGGAATCAGCTTAATTTGTCTCTGTTTTCTCTGCTTTTATTCGTAGGATATTCATCGTCTTCAAAATTTAAATTGAAGCAGATAGCTTTCCTAATTGTTGCAGTGTGAGAATTAAGACCTTATCATTCATATGTTTCTGGATTACGGTTGGCGGATTTCTATGTTTATGGACACAATAAGACGGCAGTGTTTTGTGCTCGGACTTGTGTTACAGGAACTGACATGAAGTTGCTCTCTGTGAACAGAGGTTAAGTTTTTCAGACGAAAAAACGAGCCTCGAGGAAAGTTTCATCTGCTCGATTAGTTCATGGGCCTGGCTGAGACTCTGATTTTATCAAATTTTAATTGGGCTCAGCCTAAACTCCATTGGATTTATCGAGCCCAAAAAAGACATTAGTCAAATGTTCATAAGTATCTTCAAGAAAGATTGGAGCTAAAAGACAACGATAAAAACAATACATTTTATTTTTTATTTTTACTGTTTGGAGAAGAGAACAATAATAATATTTTTAAATAAAAAATTATCATTAATCAAGAGAGCTAAAAATTATTTAATATATTTTTTATTAGAGTTATATTAGTAAGTTATCCTTGCTAAATAATTGTATGAAATTTATATTTCTTAGATTAAAATTATTTTTTAAATAGTTTTTTATTGGAGTACATCTATAATAAAAAAAAATATTATATTTATACTATTTAGAAAACTATATTAATAATGTCACTAATCCAATTAACTTTATTTTTATAGTTTTGTGGAAATAACTATATTGAATAGTAAAAATAATATTTTTAAGCTTGAAAAATCATTTTTATATATATCGTGTGAGAAAATAATTTTAATTAGAATCATATTAGTTAATTACTATTAATAAATAATTATATATTATTAGGTTGACTAATGCTGTAACTTTTTTCCAGATGCTCTTGCACAGAACATTATTCCCGGCAATCCCAGTTATCACGGATAAACAAGGCTCCCCCGGTGATGAACAAGCAGGCGATCCTATCCCATTTTATTGTGTCACGGTCGAAATATTTTATTTATTTATTTATATTATAAAGTCGAGATTTACGGTACAAATTTGCAATCTAACTGTGATCACGCACACCAGGACTGAATCTTGTTTGCTCGAATGTGAATGGGTGACGGGATACGGGAGAAGAGAAGAAAATAATCTGTCAATGCAAATGACAAATCTTCATCATTGAAGAATTTCTTTCTGCAGAGGTGCATAACTTAGTCAAAAGTAGGACAGTCCCACGTTCTTCCTTGTTGGTCCGTGACAATGTTGTCGTAGCCTTTCAGCGCTATTTTAGCCCTGTACCAGTGCAGCTGACATTTGTTTTAAAATATAATATATGTTTATTTTAAAAGCATTGTACTTTTAGAGTATTTAAGAGTATAGTTAATATTGATTTTTAGTGTTTTTATTTTAAATTATTTTAAATTATTTTTAACGTTAACATATTAAAAAACATTAAAATATTCATTTAAAACAAAAAACATATCTATTTTCTTAAAAAAATGTTTTTGGAGTGCTTTCTAGTACTTGTTTGATATTGTAATTGTGATAGATTATTTTTAAAAGTATTTTTTATTCTAAAATACATAGAAATATTATATTTTTTAAAAGATAAATATTTTTATTGTCAATACTTGAAAATGATCTAAAATGTTAAAAAATAATTTAAAATAAAATAAAATAAAATTTTCAAAAATATTTGTGAATCATAGTGTGAAACAGTTATAGATCTTAAGTGCATGTTTGGCTGGGGGCTAAATTGGCGTTTTAGCCGAATTTCTTTTTTATTTATTTTAAATAAATATATTTTGATGTTTTTAGATCATTTTGATGTGTTAATATCAAAAATATTTTTTTAAAAAAAAATCATTTCGATACAGAAAACACTTTAAAAAACTATTGCAATCATCCTCCCAAACAGCACTAAATCTTGTTTTTTATTTGTCTCGGGTATTGGAACATGAACAGTCCATCTCTTAAAATACTCAATTTTCTAATACCTAGCCTCGATCTATTTTACCACACTGCCTCGCTGGCCAAAAGAATGCACATAATTTAATCATAAAACGAACCGGTTTAGCATATTAAATTGATGGACTTATATATATCTCATATAGTAATTCCGCACGTGTACCCTCTGAATCGAAGTCCCAGAATCCAGCAGGTTTCGTTAGCAGAAACTAAAGTTTGCGGTGTTTTTAACGTGCATTAAATCATTTATTTATTTATTTTCTAACAAATCATTGTAGACTTGAGCAATAAGTATTTTTTCTAAAAAATCAAAATAAAAAACACAGGTTAGATCAACGGTGCTTTCAATCTATGTGTGACATATTTTTAGTCCCGATGATAAATCCCTTTATTTTTTTTAAAGAACAATTCTCGTATCAAATTTTTTATTTTATTTTATTTTTCAATCATTTTTTTTTTAATTGGATCCCTGTGAAAAGAGAAATATTTTATTAATGACGATTATGATTACCAAACTAGAATTGATGTTTTTTTAAAATCAATTATAATCGTAGTCTATCTTTTTTTTAAATAAATTTTCAAACTAGAATTGGTTTTTTGACATTTAAAGAGACCGAAACTATATTAATTACAAATATGGAGGATTAAAGTGTACTTTTTGCATAACTCTGGACACGATTTTGATTGTCCTTTTCATTTTATTTTGTCTAACAAATCAGATAATCATTTAGAATCAAATAATTCGAAATAAGAGTTTGGTGGTGAAATTTTTAAAAGAAAAATGCACGAGGAATATGTAAACGTGTGAGCAGTGCTTTGTCCACCGTAAAATGGGCACGCCTCTCAATGTTCTGTATAATATTTCCAAGAATGAAATGAGAGGGATGTTTTTTCTCCCTAAGGAAACTTCTCTCGCAATACAGCATTGGTATATTCCGGTATCATCAGCCATCATTTTCGCAGGCCATTTTTCGCCCACTGGTAAGCGGCCATCTATATATATATATATATATACCCTCCTCTTTCGATCTCTCCCAGCCCACAAATCCATTAAAATCCCTTTTTGATCACCAAACCTCTCCTTCTCCCGCACCTCCATGCCCAGTAGTCAGAACAGAAGAGAGTGACTCGCTAGAAACAGAACCCCCTCCTCCCCCGCCAAAAAAGAAAACAAAAATGCACTCAGCAAATCACTGGGGAGGATCGTTTGAGATTTACAACGGAGCAGAATCAACAACCGACGACGAGAAGAGCCGGAACTTGGAGTGGGACAAGGCAGCCCTGCAACCTCAACGCCATCATCTAGACGAGACACAGCAGAGCTGGTTATTATACCGTCAAGAGAAGAAGAAGAAGAAGTTCGTGGACCTGGGTTGCGTAGCTTGTAGCCACAAAGCCTTGAAGTGGACTCTTTATGCATCTGTTTTCGTTGTTCTTGTCATTGCACTCCCTCCCGTCCTAGCCAAGACTCTGCCCAGGCACGAGCCGAGGCCCTCTCCTCCTGACAATTACACTCTCGCGCTCCACAAGGCTCTTCTCTTCTTCAACGCCCAGAAATGTAAGTCAAGTCAAACGTCTACCACATTTCTTTTCCCAGAGGTTTAGTCTCGTCGTAATAAATGGTAATTAATATTTTAGTAATTGCTTGCGTGCATATAAAATATAAATGTCCCGTACACGAACAATCCAGTCCAAGCTCTTAACTGGGTTTATTATTATTATTATTATTGATTTACAAGCCAGAGAGAGCTAGCAATAAAAGCGGCTGGCTTGCATTGCAGGGCTGTCACCCAACCTCCAGAAAAGGGTAAGGTGTCCGTACAAGACATGTTTTCAGAAGAGAAAAAAAAAGATTTTCATAATAAAATGAAATATTTTTAAGTTGATGAGTAACAAAATAATAGGCTATTTTTCTGGAATTTAGGACGTAAAAGGCTATGGATCATTAAATCGTAAATTAAATAAAAAAGAAATCTATTTTCCTAATTAAAAACAGAAAAATACATATTTACATCAAAGAGAAAAGGGAATTTAATTTAATTTTGCAATCTTACTTCATTTCAGTCAATTTGGATGTGACTATAACTTTTCAGTTTTGATAGTATTTTAAACACGTATTGTTTTCAGAAGCTATAATTTTAAATTATATATATATATATAATATTTATTATTTTTAAGAAATTTACTAGAGTATAGCAAGACCATTTAACGTTCGGAACAAACATAAATTCAATATTTTCTAATAAATAATAATACAGGAAAAGAATAAAATCACGTTTTATTATTATTATAATAATAAAATTTAATCATTATAATAGTAACCCTTTGAAATTTGAATAATATAGATATTAGTTTCCATTTTATACTGTGTATAAAAGTACGGCAGCTATGGCCCCGACCAAACAATTTCCAAATTCGGGTGAGGCGGAAGCTGCGGCCACTGCATGAGGTAGATAATGACTTTATAAGCCCCCGTGTAGAAAGTTTAACGCCGTGTGGGCCCGTTGCGTGTAGAATAGACTCGTTGGTTTTCCCTTCATTACCGCTAAATTGAAAAAACAATCTTATTCTTCTTTTTCTTTGGTTTTTCTGTAAATCCCCTTCATTATCTTTATCTAACATGTTATTTTTAAAGAGTTTTTTATTTTAAAATAATATTTTTCATAAAAAAATTATTTGATATCAGAAAATTAAAATAATATGAAAATATTTTTTTAATTGAAAAAAAATAAAGAAATAAATTTAAAACACAAGAACAAACAAGGGATTAATTAATTTAAATTAACTGTGATTTTGTTGCATCGTCTCACGTTCTTCATCAATTGTGTAATTTTGGTCAATTCAAGCTACGTTCATTATTTAGAATTTCTACTAAATGAACGTGATCTTTATCATCGATGAGAAATTTCGAAGAGTAGTATAGAACAGTTAGATTAATTTTCAGCCAGCGGTAGGTTTTATGATTATGTCTTACCATTATAGTTATAGAATTGACAAGCAAGTACATTAATCGGAGATCCATGGCGCAGCTGGTAAATTGCCCAAGAACAATGGAATCCCATGGAGAGGAGATTCAGGGCTACAAGATGGAAACGATACTGATTTTTCAAAATCAGGTCTTGTTGGAGGATATTATGATGCTGGAGATAACACCAAGTTTCATTTCCCCATGGCATTTGCCATGACAATGTTGAGCTGGAGTGTCATTGAATACAGTCAGAAATATGAGGCCATTGGCGAGTACAAGCATACCAGAGATTTGATTAAGTGGGGCACTGATTACTTGCTATCAACCTTCAATTCCAGTGCCAGTAAAATTGACAAAATCTATTGCCAGGTAATAATCTTCAATCAAAATGAATTGTATGGGCATTTCACTGTATTTCCATCTATCAGGACTTGAATAAGCACAGCTTTTGTTGCTTATTCGTGTGTTTATTTCCCAGGTTGGTGGATCTCAAAATGGCCCCAGGCAGCCGGATGATCAGTACTGCTGGCAAAGACCTGAAGACATGGACTATCCGAGGCCTTCCCGGGTTGTAAATGCGGGCTCTGACCTCGCAGGAGAGATGGCAGCAGCCCTCGCCGCAGCGTCCATAGTATTCCGAGACAACGAGGTCTATTCAAGAAAGCTTGTAAAAGGTGCAGAGACAGTATATGCCTTTGCCAGGGATCTTGGAAAACGAAAACCTTATTCCCGAGGGAAACCATACGTTGAACCTTTCTACAACTCCACTGGCTATTATGACGAGTATATTTGGGGCGCTACTTGGTTGTACTATGCCACAGGCAATATTAACTACATGAGATGGGCAACCGAACCAGGCTTCTCTAAGCACTCCAAGGCACTTTACAGGATTTCTGACTTGAGTGTGTTGAGTTGGGACAACAAGTTACCTGCAGCCATGCTGCTGTTAACAAGGTACAGGATTTTCTTGAATCCTGGATATCCATACGAGGAGATGTTGCATATGTATCACAACAAGACAGAACTTAACATGTGTTCCTATCTCAAACAGTTCAATGTATTCAACTGGACTAAAGGTACAGACATAAGATCTCACTCCTTAATCATGTGTTTTATAAGCTTCGGTTTGCTTATGATCCTGTAATTTTAACTCGCTTTCCCTTAATTTTGATATTTTTCTGATGAGTTTTCAAAAACTTGCAGGAGGAATGATCCGGCTGAACAGTGGGAGGCCACAGCCTCTTCAGTATGTGGCCAACACTGCCTTTTTAGCATCACTCTTTGTCGATTATCTGAATGCCACTAGAGTTCCAGGATTCCAGTGTGGTTCAAAATTTATTTCACTGGATGTGCTTCGGAGCTTCGCTACCTCACAGGTGCCTTTTTTCAAGATAGAGTAACTTGCTAGTTATAGCTGATAAATTCCCCCCATTGCCATTCCAACTCCATTAGGCAGTCCTAGAGTAAGAATTGGTTAAGCCAGGAACTGCTGGCCTAAACAGCTGATCAGAGTCATGTACCACAGAAAACAAACTTCGGATTTTCCTATTTCAATTAGATATGCTGGCCACTTTCTGATTGGTACCCAAAACATTTACTAGTTTTGGGTAGGGGAATTTCAACTTTCGGAACTCTTCTTCAGAAGTGAATTATAGTAGCAATAATGCTATGCCTCAGCCACAAAATATAGCTACTCTTCTTGAAATTACCTCGTACACCTCTTTTATATCCACAGCAGACTAATCTTACCTTGTTTTGTTTTGTTTTTTCAAAACAGATCAACTACATCCTAGGTGATAACCCCATGAAAATGAGCTATGTGGTGGGGTATGGCACCAAGTTCCCCAGGCATATTCATCACCGTGGGGCATCAATACCCAATGACAAGAGAAGGTATTCATGCACAGGAGGATGGAAGTGGCGTGACAGCCCCAGACCCAATCCTAACAACATTACAGGAGCCATGGTTGGAGGGCCTGATAGGTTTGACCGGTTCCGTGATGTTCGTACAAATGGCAACTTTACTGAGCCAACTTTAGCTGGAAATGCAGGACTAGTTGCTGCGCTTGCATCCTTGACAAGCAGTGGTGGAAATGGAATCGATAAAAATACAATGTTTTCAGCAGTTCCACCACTCTACCCTCCAACTCCTCCACCTCCTCCAGCTTGGAAGCCTTGAGCTGCTAAAAAATATATCGCCATATGCTTCTTTTCCTGAAATTTTGTTTTCGAGCTCTAGTTTATACATCATTGTACACTCGATACGTTCATTACTGTGCAACATCTGGATCTTCATGTTACACAGTACACTCTTCTGAACAAACTGTTTCTTTGCTGAACTATCAATGCAAATGCTTAAGAGAAAGTGATTAAACTAAACTGGCTTAACTTAACAACTGACCACTGATTTGCAATGCAACATAATATGCTAGCTGGTCTGTCTTCCACTAGATGGTATGAAATCAGTCCAATGCCACTCTTGATCACCAACAAGATAGGTTCATCATAACCCTCAATCTGTCTAATGGCTTCAGGATATACTATTCTTTGGAAATTCAGATAAACTGGGAAAGCTTCCAGTTTCTCTTTCCATAATTCTTTAATTAATCAGAATCAATAATTTAACTTGATTTTTTTTTAATTTTGCTTAAACATTAATTAAATCCTTAAGCAAGTTATAGTTTAATGCGAAACGGTAAATTTCAGCCAAAAAACTTTCAAGTGATTTATGATTTTTTGGGTCAAATATGAAAAAAAGAATTGACAACATCATCGAAGGCACTCGAACTCTCTTGGTGCTGTTTTTCCTGGTCAAGTCCCCTTTTCCTTTCAACCAACAAGCATTTCAAAAATGAAGGGACATTAGTTGGGCACTGATATGTCAGACCTTGTGAGGCCATTTTGGACCATTTTCGTTATCAATTGAACCAGAAGCAACCTGCTTACATCCAGGATGCATTATTACATGTTCATTACAAATGGGCGCGGTTTTGAATCATCTGTATTTGACTCTCAAGAATTATAGTTGGGGTTGTAGCCATTGTTGCACATAACAAGAACCTGGTTCTATGGGTGCTCCTCGGCCTAGTCCAACTGAAGGAGCTGCGGAAACTCCTCTTTGATTCAACAAACACCTGAATAGTGCTAACCTTCCGGCAACTTGTTCTGGATCCTTAGCTAGCTTGTCATAAGGTGTCCATAACCGCTCTTCAACCACAGAGGAAGAGAAAGCAAAGAGAATTCCGACATTGAAAGTGTGCTCTCGAAGTCTGGTTTCTCTAGGCAAGCGTGCTCCGGCCATCTCCTGGTGGCTCTTCAAACGAGACTCCCACTCACCTGTCTTGGTCTGTGTTAGCAGTGATAATAACCATGTCTTAACTATGGCTGTCATCAGGATGTAAAGGCAACAATCTCTTAATGCTCAGAAACATCCCCAAAGCAGGTACTTATATTTACTTTGTATATTTTAACTAAATAATTCTATAATGAAATCCCTTAATTTCTTGCGATGAACGATTTTTAATACTATTAAATTAAAATGTTGAAAAAAATAAATAATCGCGAGGATACCCGCCCACTTCCCCCCTGGTGGGTTAAAACCTAAACCCGACTCAGCATATAATTGAGCGGGTGTGGAAGATTCTAAACTCGGCCCGAAATCCACTATCGCCAACCCTTTTTCAGCAAGTCACGGGTTGGGCTTCCAGTTAGATTCAAGATGGAGGGCTCGTCGCAACGCAGCTGAGCGTGTAATATAGAAATACTAGTTTGATGGCCCGCACTTCGTTACGGGCGGAATAAAATTTTTTTAGTTCAGATTAAAATATAATATTTTTATATATAAAGTTTGATATAATAAAATAAATTAAAATACTCTATTATAACAATAATAACATCGAAGTGTTAACTTTTAAAATTATCATCACTATTATTGTCAAAACAATAACAATTATTAAACTACCTCGAGAGAAAAAAAAAAGCAAGTAAAAACAAAAACTCAAATTATTATTATTATTATTAATATTAATATTATTATTGTGTTAATAACAAAAAAATAAAATTAAATCAGAGACTAAAAGAAGTCTAAAAATATTAACAAAAGAGCAAATAAAAAATAAAAAATATGATAAAATAAACATAAAAAATATTACTTGAAAAAAAATCATTTCAGTTGAAAACTAAAAAAATTGACCGCACTACGTTGCGGGTTGAGCAAACAATTTTTATAATTGTTAGGATTAAAAAAATTAATAGGATTTGTTGGTCTAAAATTAAAATATTACACACACACACACACACATATACAAAATATAATATAATAAAACAGATTACCACGGTCCTATTATAAAAATAACAAAATCAAAGTTTTAATATCTAAAATTATCATTGCTATTACTGTCAAAACAATTAAAATTATCATATTATTCTAAGAGAAAAAACACTAAAAAATATTAACAAAAGAGTAAGTAAGAAAGATAATTAAATTTGTTGTTGTTGTTGTGTTGACAATGAATAAAAAACCAGAAATAAATGAAAGACAAAAAAATCCTAATAACTTTAACAAAAGATCAGATAAAAAAATAAAATCAAAATTATCAGGCAAAAAAAATTAATCTAACTTGAAAATATATATATAAAAAAAACAATAAAAACCTAAAAGAAAGAGCAAGTAAAAAAAATATAATAGATGATAAGACAAAAATAAAAATTATTAGTTGAAAAAAATCATTTAATTTGAAGAAAAAAATATGTTCTATGTTGCAGGCTAAGCAAACAATTTTTATAGGATTTGCTGGATCAAAATATAAAATATAATATTTTTATATGTGAAATTTAATATAATAAAATAGCTCAACACACCCTATTATAAAAATAGCAAAATCAAAGTTTTAAAATTTAAAATTATCATTGCTCTTGTTATTAAAACAATTAAAATTATCAAATTATCCTGAAAAAAAACACTCAAAAACATTAACAAAAGAGTAAGTAAGAGAAATAATTAAATTATTATTATTATTATTATTATTATTATTATTATTATTATGTTAATAATGAAAGAAACAAAAATAAATGAAAGACTAAAAAAATCCTATAAACTTTAACAAAAGATCAAACAAAAAAATAAAAATAAAATAAAAATTATCATTGTTATTACTGTTAAAACAATAAAAATTATCAAATTATCCCGGGAATAAAAACCTAAAAAACATTAACAAAAGAGTAAGTAAGAAAAATAATTATATTATTATTATTATTATTACTAGGGTGTTAATAATGAAAGAAAAAAATGAAAGACTAAAAAAATGCTAAAAACTTGAACAAAAGTTCAAACAAAAAAATAAAATAAAAATAAAAATTATCATTATTATTACAGTTAAAACAATAAAAATTATCAAATTAACCCGGGAAAAAACAAACCTAAAAAACATTAACAAAATAGTAAGCAAGAAAAATAATTAAATAATAATAATAATAATAATAAATCATAATATGAATTAATAATAATTCATATTAAGAAATAAAAGTATTAAAATAAAAAATTAAAAATACAAGGGCTGAAATGAAAATTAAATATAAGGGGATTAAAATAAACAATTAAAAGTATAAGGGCCGAAATGAAAATCAAATATATTATCAATTTCAATCAAAGGATAAAATTAAAAAAATTGAAACTTCAGTACCGAATAAATTAACCTTTTTAAACTCAATCTAGAAATTAAAAGGAGGACCGAAGAGAAACATTAACATTCAATTAATTTCAATTGAAAAACCCAATCAAACTAAATCAAAACTTATATAACAAAAATAAGGACCATAAATAAAATAAAAGGTACAGGGACCGAAGTGAAAATACTGAAAACCCGGGGGACTCTCCTATACTTTTACGTGCAGGAGAGAAAAAAACAGCGCCATCGGCTTTAACCGGACACCGCCGCGTCCACGGGTACCTGGGGACGACACGCGCTGCACCAGGAGGACGACCACACGGCGGCGTATCGAGAGAGAGGCCGGTAGCTCGTCTCCGGCCACCGGATCATGCCGCACGCGCCACACAAAGAGGGCATGGGGCTGAATACCGTATGGCGCGTGTTTCACACGCGCCGACAGTTAAAAAGAAAAGATAATAAAATATAATGGTCAATTACCGGTACACTCCTGTGTCTAAGTCATCAATTTTGCCTTATTAGGTGCTAAACCCGTAATTAGCCATTTTCAAAAAATATAAAATATTAAAAAGATAGGCTGACCGAACCGGATCGGTCCGATCCGAAATTGTGCAATTACCGCGGAGCCCCTCTGCCCGTAAACGGTTTTTTTATCCTTTTCAATGGCTAAAAACATGATTTCATTGTGCAAATAATAATAAAAAAAAATTGAAAAACTAACCAAACCAACCTAAAAATATACTATTGAAATTCACAGTTTTGGGACACAATACACAATGAATTCCTGGACTCTTTTATATTATTGTATAATAATAGGGCCTGGTTGAATAGGGGGTATCGGGGTTTCCAGGAGAATTATTTAACATATCTGCACTCACACCGTTACCGTCTCCCAGAATGATTTCCTTCCCTCCATTTTCAACCCAATTTAATTCGACCCAGCCCGTTTTATTTTCTTTTTCAAAGAGTCTGTTTGGTTGAAGAGAAAAAGGTTGGTTGGTTTGGTTAAATACTTCTCAAAATGCTCGTTTCCAACCCAATTCAATCCAACCCACCCGTTTTATTTTCTTTCGTTTTGTTAGGTTTTTTTCATCTCTGCGTATCTCCTCCTTGTTTCAGCAAATTATGCTTGTCAGCCGCTTGGAGTCAAAAACCTACAAATTCCAATTAACGATGAACTCGTCCCTGGTTTTACTTCGATAACTTGATAGAGAGAGACACTCGTAACTATTTCAATTTCAACTAAACAATTGAGAAATACGAAGAAGTCCATGGACAAGTAGCGGAAGATTTCTTCATGTCGTAGTCACGATTCGAGCTCCATTTTTTCCGATTTTAAAAGATGAGAGTGCTCGGTAAAGAGCTTGTGTTCTCACGCGCGTGCGTGTCAACATATTTTGTTTTTTTTAAATAGATAGAACTTTTTAATTTCGGATTGGAAGACTAATGTAGGTTGATCTTAGTTACTTTTTTAATTGATTTTTTTTTTCAATTTGTCTTTTTTTTTTAAATTAAGCTCAATAATTTATTTTTTTATAAGATTATTATAATTTTATAACTATAGGTTAGTCTAGATTATTCTAATTCAATTCAATATATTTTTATTTCAATATTTATTAAAAAAAATCTTAATTTAAATATATATTTTGAGTTAAATTATGTTTTCATTGTTACCATTTAAATTTGTCAAAAAAAAAAATCAAGTCATGGATTTATTTTTCTTTCTACTTGAAAAACATCAGCGTCATCTATATTCTTTTATATTAATTATTTTTTATTGAATACCAGTTCTATATCAATAAAATACTGATTAAAAATTTGATCATTATAAAAATAAATAAATAAATAAATTCATATTAAAAAAAATTGAGTTGGCGTGACTTCAAGAGGGATCACATGAATTTGTAATCTTTTTTAGCACCCATAATAATAATAATAATAATAATAATAATATATTTTGAGGGACTTGCAAGTAGGGTCTTGATCTAATGGTTGAAGTAATTTATTTCGTTCCTTTTTATTAGGATTCAAAGTCCCACTATGCGTGTCTGTCACCCCTTAGTACCTTACATGCTCATTGAGTTTGCAGGATATTCAGTAAGTCTAGGGATTAGTTGTGGTGCACATAAGTCAGGCTAGACATCCCCGTTATAAAAAAATAATAATAAAATAAAATAATTTGTTGTCCCCTGGAAGGTAAGTGTCTCATTTAATTAAATTAGATAAATCATTTAATATTAAAGTCAGCAGTCGTCCATTAAACATGTGTTTGAGAGTATGATTGCAGTTGCTTTTTAAAGTGTTTTTCATTTAGAAATACATTAAAATGATATTTTTTATTTTTTTAAAAATTATTTTTGATATTAGCACATTAAAATAATATAAAAATATTAATTTTTTTATATTTAAAATACAAAAAAAAATTCAAAATTTAATAAAATAACGGTTTAGCCGAAACAGCTACTAAACTTACAAGGCTAAGATTAAGCTAACAGCGCGAGTCTCTATATATTTACATTAAAGTTATTAACAGATAAATTTATTTAACACTGAATAATAATAATTATTATCTAAATAAAATAAAAAATACAAGCACTTCTATTTCTATATTACTGCCTAGCTCAGGAAGTGTTTATTTATACCATATTATAAAATAATAATATTTAAAAAAAAACAATTACTAACAAACATTCTTACACAAATTAAAAAAAAACAGCTAACAAACAACTCGAAGCTAAGAAGGAAGAAGATAAGTAAAATAAGAAAAGAAAAGGAAGAAGGAAAACATAAAATCCGGTCACCACTTACCACCACTGCCGTCAGCTATCTTAACAGTATTGACCGCGCAGTCCACAGTTGTAAAATTTTCAAGCTCTCTGTCCGTTATTCTCTCTCTAATGTCTTAAAATCTCAAACCCCAACCTCCTCACCTGGGTTTCCTCTCCCTACAGTCTCTCTTTCTCTGTTCAGTTACAGCAACAGTAGTCATGGACCCAAACGACGACGTTTTCTTCTCCGTCCACTCCCCGCCTTCCCAAATCAACAACAACGATGAATCTTCTTCGTCTTCACCTCCGGCCCGAACGCCCAAGATCTTCGACCGTTACATTTCCTCCTCAATCTCATCACAGTCCTCGTCCGACGACGATGATTTACAGCCCTCCAATTCCATCTCCTCCTTAGAAGCCTCCAATAAACGCCTCGATTACATGATCCAATTCCTCGATCGCAAGCTCTCCACCACCTCCACCAATACCTCAAACAACGATAATGTTTCCCCCCCACACAAAACTACCGGTTTACCCGAATTCATTGGCAACGGAGGAGGAGCCGGAATTTTCCGTGTCCCGGTTCGAGCTGCGGTTCACCCAGACCGTCCACCGAGTCTCGAAATTCGGCCACATCCATTGAGAGAATCTCATATTGGTCGGATTTTGAGAACGATTGTAACTACCGAGAACCAACTATGGGGTGGGAGAGAAAACGGGGCCATTCAGGTCTGGGAATTGAAGGAAATGTACGGTGGAAATGATGAGACGGCGCCGTGCAAGGAGTCTGTGGCTTTGACTTCGGGTTCCGGTGTTACGTGTTTGGCTGGTGATGAAGGGAGTCGAGTTGTTTGGAGTGGGCATATAGATGGTAGAATCCGGTGTTGGAAAATGGATCCAGGTCCGGATTCGGGTTTAAGTCAGGTCAAGGAGGTTTTGTCTTGGGTCGCACATCGTGGTCCAGTCATGTCCATGATCATGACTTGCTATGGTCAGTTCTCACTGTTTTAAAATTATAGATTTTGTTGTTGATGTTGTTGTTGTGTTTGGATTGAATTTTATTTTTGTTTTGTTTTTCAGGGGATTTGTGGTCGGGATCGGAAGGGGGAGTTATTAAGATATGGCCATGGGAAGCGCTGGAAAAGGCCTTTTCATTGACTTCTGAAGAGAGGCACATGGCTGCATTGTTAGTGGAGAGGTCATATATTGATTTAAGGAACCAAGTGACAGTGAATGGATTCAGCAATGTGTTGAACTCCGATGTTAAACACTTGCTTTCAGATAACTCTAGGGCTAAAGTATGGAGTGCTGGGTTCTTGTCGTTTGCATTATGGTACGTGTTTTTTTGTGGTTATCTGACTTGAGTTTGATGATTGCATTATGCTTTATTCTCTGAACTTTCTCATTGTTCTCATGGTAGTTTAGAAACTTCTCTACAACGGAATGGTAAAATACACAATATGATTTGAAAATGGTCTTAGAAGGTCTAGTCAAATACATAATGTCTTAAGAGTGAAACATGGTTTGGCACTGATACACCAGCGAAATAAAATTTAATAGAAAAAAGCAAAAAATACAAAATTCTGCTATACATCATCCTGAAAAAATACCCTCTGAATCCTTCATACTAACTGGGGTGGGATGTTGCGATTAGCTATTTGGTTATAGACTGTTAACTCGCGTGGCTCTCTGTTATCAAACTAGAATTGTGATATCCATTTCCTGATGGAGGCATTTGTTGTCTTCATCAAATTCTTACGAATGATTCTTCAATGTTATTTTTGCATATAACATTGTCAGTTCTGTGGCGTTTGCATTTTCTTCTGAACAGAAGTGACAAATCATTTTTCTTTAACAACTCAACTAAACTTCAGTACCAAATAAGTGACTAGTTGCAGTGATTGCTAGGTGTCGAGAATAGGATACATGCAAGGGGACATAGTGTATTTTCAGTGAAGGCAGCCAAAAAGGCAGAAAGAGAAGAAGCATAAAAGATGTATTATTTTGACTCTTTTCTCATGATTCTAATTTCTGGTTTAGAAAGAAATTGTGAAATTCTACAACTGCTGGTTTCACTCAGTCTCGTCGTGTTTTGGGGATCTTATCTTTTTAGTTGCTTTGGTTAGCACAGACTTAGTTGGATACTGGGAACTTTATCTGTTTCTTTCTGTCTATTTATTTTTGGGTTGGAGGGGAGTTAAATATTTTTCTCATTATGATTTCATGGATTTTACTAAATAAGGTTAAATTAAGGGGAGCCATCTATTTTACAGGGATGCTCGCACAAGGGAGCTGCTGAGAATGTTCAATATAGATGGTCAGATTGAAAGACTGGATATGTCGTCAGGACAGGACCTTACCTTTGAAGATGAGATCAAGATGAAAACTGTTGCTGGTTCAAAGAGAGAGAAAATGCAAACTTCATTTGGTTTCTTTCAGCGTTCACGCAATGCTATAATGGGAGCAGCTGATGCTGTTCGTCGAGTTGCTGCAAAAGGTGGCCTTGGGGATGATAATAGGAGAACTGAAGCGCTGATAATAACTGGAGATGGAATGATTTGGACTGGCTGTGCGAACGGTTCACTTGTGCAATGGGATGGAAATGGCAATCGCTTGCGAGATTTCCAGTATCATTCTGTTGCTGTTCAGTGCTTGTGTACATTTGGTTTGCGAATATGGGTTGGCTATGCAAGTGGTATTGTTCAGGTATTAGACCTTGAGGGTAGTCTTCTTGGAGGATGGGTGGCCCATAGCAGCCCAGTTATAAAATTGGCTGTTGGGGCTGGCTATGTTTTCACCCTGGCTAATCACGGCGGTATACGAGGATGGAATGTCATGTCTCCAGGACCCCTTGATGACATATTGCGTTCAGAGTTAGCTGGAAAAGAATTTCTGTATACAAGGATAGAGAATTTAAAAATATTGACTGGTACATGGAATGTAGCTCAAGGAAAAGCTTCACGAGACTCACTTGTGTCCTGGTTAGGTTCTGCTGCTGGGGATGTTGGCATTGTTGTTGTTGGGTTGCAAGAAGTTGAAATGGGTGCTGGTGTGCTTGCAATGTCTGCGGCAAAGGAAACTGTAAGACATCTCCACTATTGAACTTGGCAAGTATGTTCTTAAGGATTTTTTTGTTTCCATGGCCCCCAAAAGGTTTTTTTTCCTAGTGTGACCAAAGGGACTTTCTCCCTCTTAGGGAGTGTTTGGGAGGGCGGTTGCGGTAGCTTTTGAAAGTGCTTTTTGTGCCAAAATATATTAAAATGATGTTTTTTTATTTTTTAAAAATCATTTTTGACATCAGCACATCAAAATGATCTGAAAATACTAAAAAAATTTCATTTAAAATGCAAAAAAAAAAAAAAAAAATTTGAATTTTGGCTAAACGGCGTTTCTGCCGCTTAGCCAAACGGGGTCTTAATCAATTCTCTGAAATGACACTGATAACTCTACTATTTGCTCAAGAATTTTTTTTAACTCTTTTTTTCTTCAAAATATAAGAAAACAGCTGTTGCAAGTGAAATAATGATGGTGTTACTTTTAAGTTTTCACGAGTTCAAGATCTTTGAAAAAGTGAATAATTTTTGTCTAAGCACTAAAACCGGGTGGAAATTATGGAAAGGACATGATAAAATGAATAAAATGCATTAATGCTGGTTGGGCAATGAATAAAATGAATAAGACACGATTTTTCCTGTGTACTCACTCTGGGATAAGACAATGTGGGGTGATACTGTGCATGCAGCTGTTACAGTGAAAATCGTGTATAATCTTTTTGATATATTGGTTGCAAATGACGTTAGTTAAAGAAAAAAAAGCAAGGATAAATGGAATGGAAGCAATGCTGATAAACATCTCACATCAACATCCTCTTTTATGATCGTGCTTATATTATAATTATCTTTGCTCTTCTTTTCTCTCATTTTTGTTGTTTGATGTTGCTTGGGTTTTCTTTTCAACTGCAGGTTGGACTGGAGGGCAGTTCTGTCGGGCAGTGGTGGCTTGATATGATTGGCAAAACATTGGATGAGGGGTCGACGTTTGAACGTGTTGGTTCAAGGCAACTAGCAGGATTGCTGATTGCCATGTGGTAAGTGTCCATGGAATGATAGAAATATGAAATCAGGCATACAGTGAGTTCAACATGTTATTTTGGCATACCAGCATGTATAGAAGAAATGCTCTTTCTAGAAGACTAGCATTTTAGTATCGGAATGTGAGCTTGTTACAATTTTCTTTTTTATGTTTAGGGTTTTATTTATTTGGGTGTAAACAACAAGGCTGCTTAATTTGGCCCTGAAATTGAATCTTTACAATAGCTTGGTTTGACCTTTTATTTGACAGTTCTAGCTTAGGCATATACAACTTTTCTTGTAAATCTCATTTGTCTCAGCCCTTGATGGCTATCTTGGTTCTGATATATGAATAAATGTATGACAGGGTTAGAAATAATCTTAAAGCTCATGTCGGGGATGTTGATGCTGCTGCAGTTCCGTGTGGCTTTGGGCGTGCAATTGGTAATAAGGTATGCCTTCCCATTCTTGGTTTCTACGGACCTGACCTTGCATTATTTTCATGAATTGTGTTGGATATCTTTGCTTGGCCTGCTCATAGTTACTATTTTTAAGGAAAAAAACCTTTATTCTTTGCTTAATAATTTAAATTCTTGGATTGAAGTTGCAACTGCCTTACAAATCTATTCTTACACTACTTGGCTGTTGGCCAGTGTGTCTTCTCTAACTATATATCTTTACTGGTGTGACTAAATGTTGATTGTGCAGGGTGCTGTTGGTTTGAGGATTAGGGTATATGATCGGGTAATGTGCTTTGTTAATTGCCACTTTGCAGCACATTTAGAAGCGGTTAATCGTCGGAATGCTGATTTTGACCATGTATATCGGACAATGACCTTTGGCCGGCCATCTAGTTTCTTCAGTGCTGCAGCCGGTATGGTGTCATACCTGTTCTTGTCTTGCTCGATTGCCTGCTATTTATTTTGGCTTGTTTATAGAACTGGCTTGCCATTGCTCCTTTCTGTTGCAGTTGGCACTTCATCTGCAGCCCAAATGCTTCGCTGTGCAAATGTAAGTTTATACATCAAAGGATGAGCAGCTATGTTTTCTTTAATTTGCTTTCTATATGATTCATTCACATTTACTACACATAATTAAGCATGAATGCATGTTCAGGTTACGGCTGTTAACTCTCCAGAAGGAATACCCGAGTTATCAGAGGCAGACATGGTTATATTTCTTGGTGATTTTAATTACCGGCTTGCTGATATATCTTATGATGAAGCAAGGGACTTTGTATCTCAGAGATGCTTTGACTGGCTTAGAAAAAAGGATCAACTCCGAGCAGAAATGGGAGCTGGAAATGTGTTCCAAGGAATGCGTGAAGCAGTTATTAGATTTCCTCCCACGTACAAGTTTGAAAAGCACCAAACTGGTTTAGCAGGTACAGTTGTAAAGTATGGAAATTGACTTGGGTTATTTAGTGGGGTTTTGGTTGCTAATATCTTTTGGGTGCTTGTGAAAGTATATGACCCGTGTCCTGTAATATGACTCGTGACTGTACTCTTTATATCAGATTGGTGACTGTACACTTTATATAACTCCTTATCCCGGGGGGGGGGGGGGCGTATCTTTTTCCAGCTTTTACGTTTTTATGGGTTTTGAACTCTTAACTTCTGCAACTGTCCGCAGGGTATGATTCAGGTGAAAAGAAGCGCATACCTGCCTGGTGTGACAGAGTACTATATCGTGATAGCCGGTCAGCTCATGTATCTGAATGCAGCTTAGACTGTCCTGTTGTCTCTTTGATATCACAGTAAGTTTTCTTAGCAAGGTTTTCTGGCATGTATAGTGAAAAAAGATACATGTGGATAAAGACTCTTATTTTGCCTTGACTATGTCTGCATTTGCCTGAGCATTAGCTAGTGGATCCACAAATTAATATTATCACTTTAGTGAAAAGTACACACATGCATGTCTTTAACTTGCTGTCTATCTGATAGGTATGATGCCTGCATGGATGTGACTGACAGTGATCACAAGCCTGTTCGTTGCATGTTCAGTATTGATATCGCAAAAGTTGATGAGTCAGTGAGGAGACAAGAGTTTGGAGACATTATGAAATCAAATGAGGAAATTAGATACGCAATTGATGAACTATGCAAGATTCCAGAAACCATTGTAAGCACGAACAACATAATCCTTCAAAACCATGATACAACCATCTTACGTATCACAAATAAGTGCGGGGAGAATTATGCTTTGTTCGAAATTATTTGTGAAGGCCAGTCTATAATTGATGAGAATGGACAAGCATCAAATCATCATCCAAGAGGTTCCTATGGCTTTCCCCAATGGCTTGAGGTAAGTCCCTACTTCACTGAAAAATAAAACTACTAAACCTTAACCATTCCCTATACCCATTACTTGGACCATTTGCTGGATATCAGATCATAGTGGTCTTGATCCTTGAAAAAATTGGGAAGATGAAAAAGAGTGATTCGTTTATCAACAACAAAGCCATGATCACTAACTCATTAGGGTCGCCTGTATGGGTGGATCCTTCTACTCCATTTCCTGCTATCATAAACCAAATCTGCCTACCAGGCTCAAGAGATGAGCTTCTTCCTGTTCAACGTTAATTTTTTAAATATTTTGTGTATAATGGATTGGTTATAAAACGTTGGCAATGAAAATAGCCATAGGAGGTCGCTTGGTAAAGAAAGAAACGCAGTTGCTTGCTCGCATCGTACTAATGTCCATACATTTCCATATGAAACATACACCCTTATACATACTCTAGGTAATTAAGAGTGCCACCTTGTGCATTTCAAAATTTGTGCTATTTGGACCAGGTCACTCCAGCAGCTGGCATAATCAAACCAGACCATATTGCCGAGGTGTCAATTCATCTTGAAGATTTCCCCACCCTGGAGGTTTTTGTCGATGGTATCCCTCAGAATTCATGGTGTGAAGACACCAGGGACAGGGAAGCTATGTTGGTGGTGAAAGTTCGAGCTACATGCAACACAAATGAGACAAAAACTCATCGGATTCGCGTGCGTCACTGCTGTTCTTCACAAACAGCACAACCTGACACAAGACCAAATGGCTCGGGGCAAATCCAAGGAAATCTTCTCCGCCGGGCTGATTACCAACATCTTAACAGCTCCTATGAAGTGGTTAATCACCTGCGCAATTTGCACAGTCCATGAATGGAAATCACTTGCACTGGCTGAATGCCAAAGCGCTAGATGAGTTACTATCCCTTCTCCATTTTTTTAAATCATCTCCATGTAAATAACACAAGCCCTCGTGTGTTCACTGCTTTTACAAGTTGAGCATTTGTCAATAGTTTTTCATTCGGTTAGACCCAATGCCACTGCAACTTTTTTATTTATTTTTATGCCATCGGTTTTTGAGGCGAGTTTGAATATAACTTGTTATTTTTTGGGGCTGATTGTCAATTTATAACTGTACAGAAGCGAATACATCAGCAGGTTTTTTATTCTTTCCATTTCTTTATTCAGTGTTAGTTTTTCAATGCCTTCATTTTACAACCTGGGTAAATATGACTCTTTAGAGCGCGCAAGAAAATCATTTACCGGCTCAACGGTAATGGGCTATCTTTCACGGTATTCAAGCTAACAGATGAGAGAAGCTAACCCCCGTTGTTAAACTCAAAATATTTAGGCTTGACGATCAACAAAACTAAAACATCATGAGTTTATTGATCAAATCATACCAAAAACATTTAGGATTTTGATAATCAATCAAAACTAAGATGATATGACCTTAAAGAACTCAAAACACAAAATACTCGTGTTTAGTAATTATAATTATTATCATAATTATTATTATGATAATAATCTTCCTATATTCTTAGACATATAAAATAGTCGATAACACTTTTAATCTTATTAACGATATATAATGATATTTATTTTTTATTAATGAAATATAAGATTTCAGCTCATTGTTACCGTCGTCAAAAGATAAAGATTTATTAGTTTTGTTTTTTTCTCATCTACAAACTACAAAAATTAAGAGATATAAATACCCATTGAATTATTTATATAAAAGACTCAAAAATATCTATTGACATGATAAATATATTTCAAAACATAAATCATTTTAAAATTCAAGAACAAACATGATGCTTCTTGGATTTAAAGGTCTTTAAAACAATTAATCTTTATCTTTCCCATGAAAATACTAATTTGATCATCTTTCCTATATAAACTATTTTTTTACAGTATTTAGCTCCTATCATTAACTCAGTACCTCCTAGCCAAAGAGAAGAAAATTAATTACTTAAACGTATTAATTAATTATCATCACAGATACTAAATAACCTATTTTTTTAAATACTGAAAATAACAATAAATCTCTTCGAGTCCCTATCAACCAAACACTTCCACTATAGCAACTTCTCGCTGCTACCAATATCAATATATTTTCAAGAATATAAATATAAAAGTTCAAGAATTTAATTAAGATATACGGTCCGAATACCACAAGTAAACTAAAATAAAATAAAATAAAAAGGTCACCCCTGCAGAATAAATTAAATAGAAGGGCTGAATTTCTTCATGATAAAGGCAGTGAAACGTGGCGGCCGGTGCCGGTTTTGAGAGGATTGAATCTCACGTTCGCAGCTTTTCTTAGACGTATAATAAATATATTGTTGGATTGATTGATAACGATGACAAATAGATTTTCATTAAACTCAAAGGAATCAGATATTGGTGGCTTGATCAAATGCTCTTCACCTGGCGCTACTTTAAACGATTTGAATTTCCCCCATTATTATTATTATTATTATTATTATTATTATTAAGAAAAATAGAGTCTATATCTTAAGCTAATTAATTACCTATCACCTTGTTTTAGCGTCCAATTAACTTGGGTTTTGAAGTGGCCGAGGAAACTATAAGGTCACCAATTTTAATGCATGTAGCTAGGATATGGCTTCTTACTATTTCTATAGAAATCAAAATGAGGAAAAATATTTTATAATTGACTAATGAAGTCATCCCGTATTTGTCTCCGGAAAACATAAATAACATTTACTTTTCAGTTTAATTTCCACAGTCACTATACGTACGGTCTTTGTACTCCCTCTTCAATGCCCATTTTCTTCCATACCTGATGCCTGGTCTCTAGGGTTTGAGCGTGCGCTATGGATTGAAAACAAAGCAATGCATGTAACTAGACAAGAAGAGTGTGCAGCCATTTCAGCTCCGGCGCAGTTTTCTTCCATCTTTCACTACTTCTCGACCACCCTGACTTAAACCCTACTACTGTTTCTAACTATTTATATTCCATAATTTAGCTTCTCTATAATTACCCTTTCAATCTCTCCAAGTTCGAAATCAACTGAAACCCCCCTTCAACTTTCATAACTTCTTAATTAAAACCAATAAATCCATTCAAATATTGATCGAGATCATCACTGCTTTCTGTTTCTTGTATACTGATCATCAGCAAATAACATGGCGATGTTAGTGTTGCGTCTACATTCTCTGCTGCTCTTCATTTTTTTGGCCAGCTTAAACATGAACATATCATCTGCCAAAAGAAGCTATAATGTGCTGACTTATGGTGCCCGACCAGATGGGAAAACAGACTCCACCCGAGCCTTTCAAAATGCATGGGCCGCAGCATGTGGCTCTACTGACTCGACTATGATTTACATACCAAAAGGAAGGTATTTGCTCGGCGCCGTGGCGTTCACAGGGGGTGAATGCAAGAGTCCTGATATCACTATAAGGATTGATGGAACCCTGATTGCTCCCGAGGATTATCGCATACTTGGTCGAGCCAGAAACTGGCTTAGTTTTGAACGTGTTAGTGGTGTCTCCATTGTTGGGGGGGCTCTTGATGCTAAAGGATCACCCTTGTGGGATTGCAAGGCCAAAGGAAGCAGTTGTCCTGTTGGAGCTACGGTACTACAATATTGCTCAATTTACTATAATTCTCAATGAATAATTAATGTCGCATTTTTAGATGTATACCAGGATTATTTTTTGAATTTTTTCCGCGCATGGATGCAGACTTTGAGCTTCGAGAATTCCAACAACATAAAGATCAATGGATTACTGTCACTCAATAGCCAAATGTTCCACGTTGTGATAAATGGCTGCCAAAATGTGCAAGTTCAAGGAGTCACGGTGATAGCTGCTGGTGACAGCCCAAACACGGATGGCATTCACGTCCAATTATCAACTGATGTTGTGATCACGAATTCTTCGATTAAAACTGGGGATGATTGTATCTCAATTGGGCCCGGGACTAAAAACCTGTGGATCGAAATGGTCAGGTGTGGCCCTGGTCATGGCATCAGGTGAGAAATGATCACAGAGACCCTGTGATCAACTTGATTTTTTTCAAGTTTGTGTTGATTAGCATGACGGACAATTCTGGGATGTTGTTTTTCAGTATCGGAAGCTTAGCCAAGACCACGGAAGAGCCCGGGGTTCAGAATGTGACGGTTAAGAGTACAATTTTTTCCGGCACTACAAATGGGTTTAGAATCAAGTCATGGGCCAGACATAGCACTGGATTTGTTCGAGCAATTCGATTCATTGGAGCCACTATGATTAATGTCAGAAACCCCATCATTATCGACCAAAACTACTGTCCGCACAATTTAAATTGCCCCGGCCAGGTTAGAAATCGGCAGTTGAATAGCTTTTTTTCCCCTTTATTCAACAATATATGGTTTCTCGATTAAACTTGCATTTTAATCGTATTTTGTGCTGCGACTTGTGGCTACAGGTATCGGGCATACAGATAAGCGATGTCATGTATCAAGGCATTCGAGGAACATCTGCCACACCAGTTGCTATAAAATTTGACTGCAGCTTCAATTATCCATGTATAGGTATAAGACTGCAGGATGTAAATTTGACCTACTCAAACAAACAAGCTCGCTCAACTTGCACCAACGCAATTGGGAAAACATCTGGCCAAGTTCAACCAGATAATTGTCTGTATTCGTGAAGCAAATAGATTGTAAGTAATAATCGCTGGGATGCAATACTGGTGGTGTATATATTACAGCGAAGTTGTGCATTAATATTCTTTTATTTTTCTTGGAATAATTAAGGATATTGCCTGTAAATTCTCAAGGTGTTCATCTAGTTTGATTTTCCATCGTTAGATTTACTAGCTAGTCGCTT
Organism: Salix dunnii; assembly: GCA_015731905.1. Taxonomy (NCBI): domain Eukaryota; kingdom Viridiplantae; phylum Streptophyta; class Magnoliopsida; order Malpighiales; family Salicaceae; genus Salix; species Salix dunnii. The sequence continues at coordinate 12,624,250 of CM027668.1, forward strand.
AGTCATCTGCAAATTAAAAGAAAAAAGAAAGCGAAAATAATAGAAGCCATGCAGAGTATCTGGCTAGGAGAATGAAAAATCAGATTTACTGTATAATTGGCTAAAAAAACATAAGATCACGCCCCAATTAATATACAAGACATCCAATAGCTAGCCTGATGAAAGTCAAAGTAATTGCATGAAAATGTATCGACACGATATCTCAGGATGATACTGTCTTCGCAAGTCACATCAGGTGTAGCTTATAATATATACGACTTTACTCGATTCCATGGTATACTACGTGAGATTGGTTTGGACCGTTGTTCTGAAAAGAAAACGGTGGCTATGTTACATAGCAGAATTTATAACAATACGTTAGCATCCATTTTCCAACGGTTGCTGTTACATAATATTATCATGGCCGTAATGCATGGCTTTAAATTTACTATCATGTTTTATTTTTATTTTTTCAAATATATATTACTAATAATATAAATGGTGTGCTATTTTTACTGTTTTTTACTGTTCATTGTGAGTAGATTCACTGTGGACTGGGCATTTTGCATTTGTGTTTCGTGCATGTATGTGCGCCCTTTTTTTTTTTTTTTTTGCTTTATCCGGTTTTGAACAGTGGATTAACGAAAAAAATCCCCCGAAAACAACAAAATAGTGCACAGGAACCAGGGGCTTTACCGGTTTTTTCATTTTATTTGCACAGTGAGTAGACGAAAAAAGCCCCCGTAAATGACAAAATAGAGCACAGTGAATGGGGGCAACTACGCACTTTCCCTTGCTGTTTTTTCGTAAATATCAGTAGGGTCAGGGGTCACATGGTAATTGTCTCATATTTTATTATTTTTTTCAGATTAACTGCCGGCGCGTCACACAGACGGTCATGGATCACCTGGTAAGCGGCGGCGGACGGTTTTTTATCGGCTGTCGTTTTTCTCTCTCCTGCCGTCGCAAAGTCAACTCCGGTCTCTGCTATTTGTAGTAAATTCATTTTGTCCCTGAGGTTTTGATTTTGTTTTTATTACTGATTTATTTAAATTAAATTTTTATTCTTTTCAATTGTGCCCTTCAATTAAAATTGATTATATAAGAATTTTTCATTTCAGTCCTTATACTTTTGATTTTTGATTTATTTTTTATTCCTTCAATTTTTTCGGTATGGATGTTTTAATTTCTTTAATTTGGTCCTCCAATTGAAATTGGTAATATATACAAAGTTTAATTTCAGTCCCTCTTCTTCTGATTTTTTATAAAATGACAACAATTATCAGTTTTTAGTTTTTGGTCCTCCAATTATTTTTTTTTAATTTTATCCTTCAATTAGAATTAATTTTATATATATTATTTTTCATTTTGGTCCTTATTCTTTTAATTTTTTGATTTGATATTAATTCGTTTGTTTTTTTTATAGTGTTTATTTTTTATTTGATATTAATTTATTTTTTATTGATATTTGATATTAATTCATTTGTTATTTTTTAATTTTTTTTATACAAATCTTTTGATTTTTTGTAATGATTTTCCAGGGCAATTTAATTATTTGAATTGTTCTGTCAGTAATATTGATAATAATTTTAACTATTATAATAATCATTTTACTATTAATATTACTCTTTTTTTCTCTTTGTTCATTTTTTTTTGTTTTTTTTTTTTGGATTGAATGATTTTTATTATTTGACTATTTATGCAATGATCATGATGATTTTAGTGATTGTTTTTTTATATATATATACAAAAATCTTTTGGTTTTTTTTAATGATTTTTCAGGATAATTTAATTATTGAGATTGTTTTGACAGTAATGTTGATAATAATTTTAACTGTTATAGTATTGATAATGATAATAACATAAGGATAAATTTACAATATATGTATTCATCTTTTTGTGGATAAAACTATTTATTTTTTTATTTGATTATTGCAGGGTTTTTTTTATATTAATTCATTTATTTTTTTTTAATTCTTAGACAATGTATATTTTTTATTCGTATTTATACATCTATACTTTTATTTTTTTTATATTTTTTTTTTGAATTTTTTTTAATCTGTTCAATCCTCAGATTTGAATTTAAATTGGTAGTCATTTTAAAATTAATATTGCTTCCTTTTTTCCTTTATTTTTTTTTGATTTTCTGTTATTTTTATTTGTTTTTTGGATTAAATGATTTTTATGATTTTACTATTTACGCAATAGTTATGATAATTTTAGTTATTGTTTTTTCATTATTTTTGGATGATTTTTATGATTTGACTATTTATACAATGATCATGATGATTTTAGTGGTTTTCTCTCTCTCTTTTATACAAAAATCTTTTGCTTTTTTTTTAATGATTTTTCAGGACAATTTAATTATTGAGATTGTTTTTACAGTAATGTTGATAATAATTTTAATTGTCATAGTAGTGATAATGATAATAACATAATGATAGATTTTAATTTATGTGTTCATCTTTTTGTGGATAAAACTATTTATTTTTTTTATTTGATTATTACAGGTTTTTTTATATTAATTCATTTAATTTTTTTTTAATTCTTAGACAATGTATATTTTTTATTCGTATTGATACATCTATACTTTTAGTTTTTTTATAGTTTTTTTTTCTTGGGATTTTTTTTAATCGTTTTAATCATGAGATTTGAATTTAAATTGGTAGTCATTTTAAAATTAATATTGCTTTCTTTTTCCCTTTATTTTTTTTTTGGTTTTCTGTTATTTTTTTTTTGGATCAAATGATTTTTATGATTTTACTATTTACGCAATAGTAATGATAATTTTAGTGATTGGTTTTTTATTACTTTTTTTTAATAAATCTTTTGTTTTTTTTAATAATTTTTCAGGGTAATTAAATTATTTTAATTATTTGGAAAGTAATGTTGATAATAATTTTAACTTTTGTAGTAATGATAATGACAATAACATAAGGATATATTTTCAGTTTATGTTTTCATCTTTTTATGGATAGAAAATTGCTACTTATTTTATATTGGTTATTTCATTGAAACCTACTAAACAGATAAATTTATATCCATTTAAAATTTATATATTTATAGAAAACTTGCACTTCACAAAAATTATATACAGATTTATTATTTTATCTAAATTTATATTATGATAAAAAAAATTATACATAATAAATATTTTCTTACATTGAAAAAAATATAATTCCGCCCACGACGAGGCACGGGAGCGATGGCTAGTATATATACATTACACGCTATATAATCTTAAATACCATTTAATGGCTTGAATCTATATTTTGTATGGAACCCAGCGGATTCACCTGTGAATTGAACAATTAATGAGAGAGTCGGGATATTTGATTCTGTGTTTTAAAAATAGTTTTAAAAAAAATTAAAATTTTTATTTTATTTACTTAAAATTTAACAATTTTAATATTTTTATATCATTTTCATGTACTAGTATTGAAAATAATTTAAAAAAACTAAAAAATATTATCTTGTTATAAATTGCAATAAATTCATATTTATATGTATTGAATGTCCATGACTTTTGAGTTTAGTCTCTTGAATTTCCATAACTCTTGAGTTCATTTCTTTCTCCTATAAATAGACCACTTGTCTTGTATCATTAACACTTTGAAATAATAGAAGAATCCATATTAAGCAAGGTATTTCTCTCTTGTCTCTTTTGATTATGTTTTGATGTCTGTGCTCTTTTATGTTAATTATTTATTTATTTTATAACATGTTATCAGCACGATACTCTAACCAACTTATATCAATCTTAATATCTTCGTTTTTTATTATTGTCATTTACTTTTGGCAAATTTTCTTTCACTATTATTTATAGAAATATATTTATAGTTCTCGAAGAACGAGTATTATAAATTCCTGAAGAATTAATAAAACGAGTATTATAAATTCCTGAAGAATTAATAAAACAAGTATTACAAATTCCTGAAGAATTAATAAATTAAAAACAAGTTCCAGAAGAACTAGTATAACAAGTTCCTGAAGAACGAATATCATAAGTTCTTGAAGAATTAAATAAATTAAAAATAGTTCCTGAAGAACTAGTGTTATAATTTCTTGAAGAAATACATAAATTAAAAACAGTTCCTGAAGAATTAGTATCATAAGTTCCTGAAGAATTAAATTAATTAAATATAGTTCCTGACGAACTAATATTTCTAAAGTTAAACAAATAATAGTCTTAAAGGAATGATTTTCTTGAAGAATTAAATAAATTATAATTAGTTCCTGAAGAACTAGTATTTTTCCTTAAATATTAAATAAATTGAATGTAGTTCCTGAAGAACTAGTATTTCTGAAGCTGAATAAACAATAGTCTTAAAGGACAAAGCTTGAATCTATAGCTCTTGATATTTATATAAATAATTATTTGTCATGAAACATTGACGTTGAGATTCATCTGGAAGTTATGAGTCTTTAAGAGACTATCAAAGAAGGAAATAATATGTGGCAAAATCTAAATAAAAGATATGACCACCAAAGTTTATCATACTTCTTCAAGGTTGTTGTGATTGGCTGCACCTGAAGTTGCAAGATTTTAAATTGATTAATGAATATAATTTTGCTCATTTTTAAATTACCTCACAGCTAAAATTATGTGGTAAAGATATCACAGAAGATCAAATATTAGAGAAATTATTGCCTCAAACATTGTCCTGCAGAAACAATATTGAGTGTATAATTTCATAAGATATTTGAAATTAATTTCATGTCTTCTTATGGTTGAACAAAATAATGAGTTTTTGATGAAAAATCATCAATCTCATCCTACGAGTTCTAAACCATTCCCTGAAGTAAATATAATCTTTGTTCAAAAGACAAAGAAAGAACCAAGGATGTAGGTTTGAAAAAAAAAAAGAGAAGAGATAATCCTTCTAAAAGTAACCTATCATACCACCAGAAGTGTAGACATAATGAATAGTGGTATAACTTTTCATAATGGAGATTTATGTCCGGCAAACAGTGCAATAACGCATACAATTCTTAAGAAAAATAAATACTTTAAGTATTTGACATTAACCAAAGCTAATGTCACTACAATATCAGATCCAGGAGACATGATTAAAGACTATGGAAAAGCAGATATTGTGTTACCAAATAACACAAGATTGAGCATCAAAGATGCATTATATTCATCTGAGTCCAGAAAAAATTTACTCAGTTTTAAAGATATATGTGCTAATGGTTGTCATATTGAAACAACAAATGAATATAAGAAAAAAATATCTTTATATTACTGCATGTATTTCAGGCCAGAAACTTGTACTTGAGAAACTACCTACTTTCTTTTTCGGAATTTATTATATGATCATGAAATTTATTGAATCAAATGTCATGATACAACAGAAGTGTTCCGACCCAAAACAATTTATGCTCTGGCATGATTGGCTTGGACATCTAGGATCAATAATGATAAGACAAATTGAGAATTCTTTTGGGAATCCTTTAAAGAACCTGAAGATTCTTTTACCAAGTGAAAATTCATGTGCTACATGTTCTCAAGATTAATAGCACAAATTATCAGACTACGAGTGCAATTTCCTGATTATCCTATTAAGAAAGTTCGATTGAAAAATGCTAGTAAGTTTACTTCTCAAACATTTAATAGTTTTTTCACTTCTATTGGAGTTGATGTTGAAATTTTATTGTTCATGTACATGCTCAAAATGGTCTAACATGATTATTTATAAAATGACTTTAATTAATTGCAAGACCATTACTTATGAAATCAAAATTACCTACATCTATCTAGGACATGCTATATTACATGCTGCATCAATAGTTAGAATTAGACCAAGTGCTTATCATAATTATTTTCCTTTACAACTTGTTTATGGTATACCACCAAATATATTTTATCTATGAATTTTTGGTTGTGCGGTATATGTGTCTATAGCACCCCCACAAAGGACTAAAATGGATCCATAAAGAAGAATAGGAATTTATATTGGTTTTGATTCTCTATCTATTGTTAAATACCTTGAACCTTTGACTGATGATCTTTTTAAGGCATGTTTTGAAGACTACAATTTTGATGCGAATATTTTCCCATCATTAGGGAAAACAAATTTAGTGCCTGAAGCACGAGAAGTAATTACTTCGAATAACCCGAAGTTATCTCATTTTGATCCAAGGACAAATCAATATGAACTTGAAGTTTAAAATATAATTCATTTATAAAATATTGCAAATCAATTACCAGATATTTTCACCAGTAGTGAAAAGATAGTTAAATCTCATATTTCTATTACAAATGCTCCATTTAGAATTGAAATTCCAGAAGAGAAAAAGGTCAACATAGCAGCAAATGAATCTATACCACGCATGAAGCGCGGAAGACCTATTAGAGCCAAAGACAAAAATCCTAGAGAACAAAAACTCCAACGAATAGATGATGGTACTCTTGAAGAGTCCTCATCCATAAAACAAACATCAAATCTTGTGTCCAAATCATCTCCTAATACTGATCCTCCTGAAGAGTAACCTCCTGAAGAGAACCAAGTACCTGGAAATAATGAGATCTCTATAAACTATGTCCATATAGGAGAGATTTTGAAAAGAGATAAAATTATCATAGATGATGTATTTGCATTTAAGGTTACTTTTGGCAGCACCAGAAGTGATGTTGAATTTGAATCACAAACTATTGAAGAATGTCGACATAGAAATATTGGTCAATGTGGAAAGAAGCAATCTAAACAGAGTTGAACTCACTTGCAAAACGTGAAGTATTTGGACCTGTAGTCCATACACCTAAAGGTGTTATACCCGTTGGATATAAGTGAGTTTTTGTTGGAAAATATAATGAGAGCAATGAAATTGTGCAATATAAGACATGTTTTGTAGCACAGGGTTTCTAGCAGAAACCAACTATTGAAGAATGTCGACATAAAAATAATTGGCCAATATGGAAAGAAGCAATCCAAACAGAGTTGAGCTCACTTTCAAAACGTGAAGTATTTGGACATATAATCCATACAACTAAAGATATTATACCCGTTAGATATAAATGAGTTTTTCTTGGTATACTACGTGGTTTGGACCGTTGTTCTGAAAAGAAAACGGCGGCTATGTTACATAGCAGACTTTATAACAATACGTTAGAATCCATTTTCCAACGGTTGCTGTTACGTAATATTATCATGGCCGTAATGCATGGCTTTAAATTTACTATCATGTTTTATTTTTATTTTTTCAAATATATATATATATATATATATATATATATATATATATATATATATATATATATATATATATTACACGCTATATAATCTTAAATATCATTTAATGGCTTAAATCTATATTTTGTATGGAAACCCAACGGATTCACTTGTGAATTGAACAGTTAACGAGAGAGTCAGTATATTTAATTCTGTGTTTTAAAAATATTTTAAAAAAAATAATTTTTTTATTTTATTTACTTAAAATTTAAAAATTCTAATATTTTTATATTCATTTTCATGTATTAATATAAAAAATAATTTTAAAAAACTAAAAAATGTTATCTTAATATATCATTAAACAAATAATATTCTCAAAATCAACCTAACATCTCTAAACAGGAAACGCAATTCCGGCGCCGCCGCTTTCTGTCATTTTGCTTTTTACATTTCTTCATGACCTCCCTTGAACCCTAGACTACTCCTCTTTATTAATTAATCAATATTGATGTGACCATCTCCATGAAAAATGATAAAAATATTGTCATCTGGGATTTGTTTTCTTAATTATATACATCTTTTTTTTATTATTATTATTTAAAATAACTAAGAGGGTCCACTAGTTATTCTTAATCACCATAAAGTTTCTCACCAGGTTTCAGAATCAACCAAATCCTTCTAAGTAGTTCCATAACTTCTCATTACCATTAATAGAATCATTACAATTATTGTAATAGATCATCGTATTATAAATATTTCTAGTGGACCCTCTTTTAAAGATTTCTTTTTTCACTTCCTTCAGTTTTTTATTGTTATTGTGACTGAGATTAAAAAAAATAATTTTATGAAAAATATTTTTAATTACAGTTTATAATTAAAATTTAAATATTTGGTTAAAATTATAATTGAGATTGAGTTTAATGAAAAATAATATCAAATAATTTCGTATATTTATTAATAATTATAATAAAAAATATTTAAAATAATTTATTTCTCGTTCTCTTGATTGTAGAACTGCCCACGTGTCCCGATTTCCCAAGCATCCACTTAATGTAACCTTTTTCTCGAGTGGCTCGGTCTTGTGCTAACCTATCCCACCAAACTCTTTTGGTCCATAGAAGGACCAGTAGCGTTGCAGGCTAAAACAGGGCAGCAAAATGTGATCAGGGGTTAGGTAGATAGCATTAAAAACTAGAGCCGATTGCTGACATCCGTTTCAAAAACTGTAACACGGAACAAGACGCTGAAACTGAGACACCAACCATTGATTATATATCATACTACACTGCAAGGGATTGAATTGAGTTCTTGATGAAAATGGAAGGGGAAGCAGTGGATAACAAGCAGGTGATATTCAAGGGGTTTATAGACAGAATACCGAGAGAGACAGACATGGAACTAAAGATTGGAAAAATAGAGCTCAAGGCACCAAAAGGGTCTGGAGCTTTTTTAGTCAAGAATCTCTATTTGTCCTGTGACCCTTACATGAGAGGTCGCATGCGTGAGAATTATGATTCTTACATCCCTCCTTTTCTCCCTGGCCAGGTATATATACTGCATTAATCTTTGAGAAGTTGTAAATTATCTGAGATCCAGATAATCGTGATTTGCAGCATCGTAATCTTTTGAGATACCAAGAATCTGTTTTGTTATGTTCTTATTTACGATATTCAGTTTGTGGTCTCATTTGATGGAAATGCTTAGGAGAAAAGCATCGGTTTTCTTGTATTGGTCTTGTAGTGGATTTGCTCTAATTTTTTATATCGATTCGGGAGATATGATTCATGGCCCGCATTGCCCTAGATTAATTCATGTCCCCTCAGATTATTCGGATAATGTTACGGGGGGAAAAGAGAGTAAAAGATATGATTCACGGGCCGCATCTTGTGGCTGTAGTTTGGTGGTAAGGATCCCCCGTTGTGGCCGTGGAGAACTTGGGCTCGAATCCCAGCAGCCACATCTGGGTGGATATTATTTCACTCTTTCCTGTAGGATAAGGATGGCTCCCCCGTTGAAATATTTTTAGGTGGTTGAAAATCATCCTACGCCAAGTGCTTTTCAACTCAGGAATAACACAAATCAGATGTTGATGAGTTTCTTTCTTTTAGATTTCCCCCCTTTTTTGTGCTTAAAGCTGATGGATTTCTCACCCTTGATGAATTCCTATCTTAGTATCTAACACAGTATCCATATGGCTTCTGCATTGATAAATGATGGTTTGTTTTGATGAAGGCGATACAAGGATTTGGTGTATCAAAGGTTGTGGATTCTGATGATCCAGATTTCAAACCTGGAGACTTAGTTTCAGGGCTGACTGGTTGGGAAGAATTCAGCTTGATGCGGAAACATGAGCAATTGAGAAGAATCCAGCAAGATGATATCCCTCTCTCATATCACGTGGGTCTTCTTGGTAGGCTATTCTTATTATTCCAAGCATTACTAATTCTTTCTCCTTTTCGCCTTTTTTTTTTTTTACTTTATTTGGTAATTCACATAATATGAAGAAAATCTCTCTTATAAGTTCTTTACTTTTGGTCCCCAAGTTTTGTACAGGCTATATGTAATCCACCCTTAGATTGCTAAGCTGACTTATATTAGAATACTTGGGCATTAATTATATTTGCCAGAAGGAATGAAACTGATTTCTGCGGGAATCCTGACTCATAGCTTGCTCCTTACCACCAGCTTGGCTAGTAATTTATATCACCTATTCACCAGTTGACTGTTTTTGTCAATTTTGCCCCCCACCATCATGAACATATAACACCCATTATGGTGCCCAAGCCAGTCCTTTTTCTAGTCGATTTGATGAAATGTTTGGTGCTGCTCGGCATTTATGTATATAAAAGAAAGAAAGAAAACTAGCAAGTTGTTTTTTGGTTTTTGCTTGCTGCAGTTAACAGCGACTTCTGCTGAATTTGTTGTTTTTTCCCTTCTCAAAGAGTAAAAGAGAGGGAAAAACTCTTCAGCTTCATTGCACGTGATTCTGTATCTTCGTCACTTGAAAATGTTAATCTTATGGAATTATTATTAATAATTCTCTGATGTTGATGTATTTATCCTTGGAAATTTAACGGAAGTGGGATTTCCATGTAGGCATGCCAGGTTTTACAGCTTATGCAGGGTTCTTTGAGGTCTGCTCCCCTAAAATAGGAGAGAATGTCTTTGTCTCTGCCGCCTCCGGTGCAGTTGGCCAGCTTGTTGGCCAGCTTGCCAAGTTACATGGCTGCTACGTTGTTGGAAGTGCCGGCACAAGCCAAAAGGTAGATTTCTTTTATGGATATGCTATATGGATAGTGTTCTCATCCCTGAGTGATACTGCTCAGCTTATATAATTGACAGCTGCTATTAGAACTGATGCAATAAAGAAATCTTGAATGGGAATATTAGGTTGACATTTTAAAGAACAAGCTTGGATTTGATCAAGCTTTCAACTACAAAGAGGAACCTGACCTGAATGCAGCTTTGAAAAGGTCAGCACTCAGTAATAAGGTTTTCAAAGTTTAAGCATGAAAAAAGAACATAATTTTCTGCCTGTCAACGAAGTAGCTACTTCTGATATGTCCATATTCCTCGATGCTCAATATAAAGTTCAAAATCCCGAAACAAATATCATGAGATCGCCCTGATTACCTTGCAACTTGCTTATTATTAATCATCCATGCTCTCGTGATATTAGCTGCTGGCCTTTTCAGCATAGCTATTAAACCGAGCCTAGCCTAGCCTAGCCCGATGCTTGGCCCAGACGAGCTTCATTTCAAACTGGTTTGGAGGTTGACCCAGCTAGGTCAACTCCAAGGGTTTTTTTTCCAAGATGATGTAGTTTGGTTTTTTTTTAAATTGTCCACAATGACTTTGTTTCATATTTGTTTTTTTTTAGAAAAAAAAAAAAACAAAACATCATGATTTTGAAGTTGGCCTAGGTTGACTCATCAATCTCACGACCCGGGCTAGGTATGATACCCATGCTTTTAGTTGAATAATTGGCCTTCTGTTATAATAAAAAACAGTCAATTCAGTCTACTGCAAAATTTCTATTAGAAGATGATCCAATTATTGATGCATCAAAGTAACTATATTTCACTTGCCGTGCCATTATATGGGGGTAACTAGCACAAACTAGACACTTTCAACTAAATGTTAATTAATTGTGGTGGTTAGTTAGCAGACTCTCTCCATTTCCAAGCATAATGTTTTTTTTGTTAACTGCTACATCTCACTCGATAAAAAAATGTTAAAAAACAAATGTACAAAAGGAGAAGATTTTTAGAGACAGTGAAATCCCAAAAGGAATGATGGGTTTTTCAGCTCGTTGCTTTTCTAAACATAGTTTTGGTTTGAAAAGTGAGTTGACTTGACTGAGAACCGAACTGAGATTTTTATCTTAAGGGCCAGCAAAGCACATGTGCACTTGATATCTGCATTATAATTTGTGAATTTGTCTTTATAGAATGCTAAATGCATTAAACTTTCATATATCTGAGCATCTTAACTCAAGTTGTGGGTAGCTAAGTCAGACACATCCAAGATTTTATCAGCATCAACTAACACAAGTTTTCCTCATTTATAATTTCATTACGATGAGAGTTACCCTCATTTTGATCACTGACAGAATATCCCCTGAACAGGTGCTTCCCTGAAGGCATTGATATCTACTTCGATAATGTTGGTGGAGATATGCTTGAAGCAGCATTGCTCAACATGAGGATTCATGCCCGAATTGCAGTGTGTGGAATGGTGTCTTCCAACAGCCTCTCTGTTTCCAAAGGGATCAACAACTTGTTCAGTCTCATACCCAAACGCATTAGGATGCAGGGATTCCTGCAAAGTGATTACTTGCATTTATATCCACGCTTCTTTGAACACGTTGTCAGCAACTACAAACAAGGGAAGATTGTCTACATTGAAGACATGAGTGAAGGATTGGAAAGCGCTCCTGCTTCTTTTGTTGGATTGTTTTCTGGAAAAAATGTTGGTAAGCAGGTCATCTGTGTAGCCCGTGAATGATTTTTGATTAGCATGGTGTATCATTTATGAACTCTCAAGGTAAGAGTATTGGAGCTGTGGTGGAGCCTTGGTAAAATCTGACTTGAAATCATCTGCGTGAATATCAGAAATCATTAAATTCAAGATATTCATGGATGATCTCTTCAATTATGAGAACCTTTTCAGTTGAACAATTCTGTCAATGCATGAGAATTTTCTCAACCCTTTCTAGCCATCATATTGTTCACTACCTTTGTAGTGAAGAACGTAAATTATTGATGAGATTCTTGAAGATTCGTTTTTTTGCGTCATAATATCTGTATTATTGCATGTTTAGCTGGACGATATGATTGATTGGTGTTCCAAAGACAAAACAGTTTCATTTTTGAATCAACAAATAAAAATAATTATAAAATACTAAAAAAAATTAATTTAAAATATTTTTTTTTCAAAAATATTTTGGAAATATTGTGCTATAAGGCGAAAATCAACTCCAATTATATCTACCATAACAAAAAATTAACTATTTATCCATTTAAAAGAGGTGTAGCCTCTGCATTTGCACTGATTCTTCCTCAACCTCACACATGCTGACCTTAGCCTAATAGAAGCTCTCTCGTTAAGAGTACATCATCAAATCCCCTCCCTCCCAAACTGCTATCAAAAGCATGTCACAGCATCCTCATATGCCCATAATTGAATGCATTTGCAGCGCAGTCGTGCATCTATCTCAGAAGCTTCAATCCAGCAATTGTTGCAGCATCCAAGTATGCCCGTCTCTGCAAATCTGTGAAATATGATGGTACCCTGATCACACAATCTGTTACAGGAATTTCCAAATTTGAAAATTTCTTGGAAATAGCATAGCCTCCATCCTTCCTTCCACAGGTTTCAAATGGTAGATTTCAAAACCCTGCTTTGCATGCCTTCGAGTATAGGAAAAAATATGTTTGGAAGCACTTAGCATCCAAGCATTCTCTGGTGGACACCTGAAATTGGAGATATCGCTTGATGGGTCACCTGAAAATGACGGTGCTTGCCTGTCAAATGCCAAGGCCAGTGCCACACCTATCCCAACTATGATAGCTCTACAAGAGTCAGATATGCGTATCGTTGTAAGTTGTGCATCTGAACTGTGTTTAACGTGCCTCGAAGGATTTCTGGCAGTTTGCATTAATAATAATCTAGACATGTTCATAGTTTGCCTTCAATTATGTTATGACTGCACCCCATGGTTTGCAGCTTACTGCAATCTTAAATGAATTTTCAGGTGTTTGCCATTCAATCATGCTCCCAAAGTATGAATAGAGTGATTGAATCACTGCACAACAGAAATTCCCCGCTGTCTCAAAGACGCAATTAAGAAACAAAGTTCGTGAGATGTCAGATTTTGTGGATAATCCTTGGCAGGTTAGTGGCTTTCTGAAATTGTATCGTTCTCATGTTACAGACGAGGATCTACCTGTTAAGGACACCATTGAAGTTTTGATGATTGATGAAAGCTTTTTGATTAATGAAATTATTTACGTGCTGGCAATTGACTGCAAGGAATTATGATACACAACCTCCTTAAATGCTGAATCAAGGTTCACAGTTTTTGCAGGTTAAGAAAGAATTTTTGGACGGGGTTGGCGAGTTTGTGTGTTCATGTCTTCAGCGAGTTAAATCGTGTTGCGATACTCCATTACTAAAACCCTTGTTCTTTTTAATGAGCAGATCAGGGAAGAGGATGAAAGGCATTTTTTATATTGCTCTTGAGATGTGCTTGCCTCCTGCTGCTAAAAGCACAGCTCCTGATGGGTCCTCGCCTCCTTCGCTGAAACATGGTTCCGTTGCTTTGGGGCCAGCAAATTTGCACGAACAGCCATCCATAACCCTATTTTCTGGATCATCTTCGGCCTTCCAGTTTTTTCTCAAAAGCTTCACTACGTTCTGGCCGCTTTCTGTGCAAATCATCTCAAGAAACTCAGCATTTGTAAACCATCTTGCTTTTCATGCCCGTCCCTGGAAGACTACAAGGCAACATGTTAATTTATTATTTTTTCATGTTTGATTGCTTTTTTTATTTTTTTTATTTGAGATGGTTTTTTAAATTGATGTTTTATATATAATTTCATCATTTTTAAGCTTTTTTGTGGTATCGTGCTATTTTTAAGCATTCAATTACCGACAACACTGAAACAATTGGAGTTCATTGTGATACTGTGCTGCTCATGAACAGACCTTAAGATGTTTGCTAATCGATTTATTATAAATTTAAAGGGTATTTTGCATTCTATTTAAAAAAAATATATTTTTTTTATTTTAAATTAATTTTTTTAAATCATTTTAATACACTATATAAAAAAAATAATATTTAAAAAATAAAATAAATATTATTTTAATATATTTTTTAATAAGAAAACATTTTTAAAATTATCACAGTCATTTCGATGCGATGGTTCAGGTGAGCTGGGGTCGGTGGGCGTTTGTTTTTTTAATGGTGACAGACATCATGACAGCACTGGGCTCGACTCTTTCTCTTTGCTTGTCTTTTTCTTTCTTTGGGTTTTTTTACGCCTCAAAGAAAAAATTATCAAATTTATTTACTATTTAATTTTAACATAAATTTTAAATATTATTAGAATTTTTTATTTGATTTATATTAAATTATTTTTTTAATTATCATGAATTTGATATAAATAATTAGAAGTTTATAAAATCTCAATTAAAATTGATTATTTATTAATGAGATGCCTGAAATGTGGACATATTTTTATATTATATCATTTTTTTTTAAATACATAATTATAGTTTTTTTTAAACAGAAACAATACTTTTGAAATAAAAATACGGCTACGGTTAAGATGAAAATAAAATTATATATTCAGAAAATTAAAAAAAAAATGAGACGTGAAAAATTTATTTAAATGTTTTTTAAAATTTGGTTGCCCGCAGCACATCACGTGCATACGAACTAGCGTTTTTTATTATGATAATTTTTAAAATTATTTTTTATGTTGAAATATATTAAAATAATATTTTTTTATTTTTTAAAATTATTTTTAATATCAGCAAATCAAAATAATTTAAAAATATTAAAATATATTCATTTAAATTAAAAATAAATAAATTTTAACTGAAACACCTGTTTGATCGGCAGCCAAACAGGCACTAAAGCATGATCTGACTGGCATCATCGAATATACCTTCCTTTTCTTACAATTTTTTGCAAATGGGGATGCCAAATATTAGGCGAATAATATGGGTACACATTATTATCGAAGCAATAATATTAGGAGAAAATAAGACTAAGTAGGGATCAAGCAATATCATCGAAGCTACTTCCCTTGGCTAGATGATAAAGCAAGAGAAATATTCAAGCTGGATACTGTTTAACTTCCAAGTTCTTAACTAAAACCAAAGCATAAGGAACCCAACCACATATATTTAATTTGTTGAATTAAATGTATACCTAACATTTTCGCTTACTCGTACCTTAAAATCTATTAACACGTGATTTTTTTCAAGAGTCACGTGTTAAATTGAGCGTAGTTGATTGTTTTGCTGAATTGGTTTCGAGTCCTGGCTCGTGGCCTGTCCCGGAGGTGCAGTGCTGCGAAAAGAGATGGAGATGGTGAGTAAGCAGCAGAAGCAGGTGGTGTTGAAAGATTATGTGAGAGGGTACCCAAAAGAGAGTGACTTTAAACTGAGATCATCTGACACCAATTGCGGCCTCCCCAATGGATCCAGGGCTGTGCTTCTTAAGAATCTCTGCCTTGCATGTGACCCTTACATGCGCCACCGCATGTCCAATCAAGTCTCTCACCCCGGCACCATTATCATGTCCTACTCTCCTGGCTCTGTAAGCACTTCAGCAACTGCTATTGCATACAAATTTATGTCGTTGCCATTGAAATTGACCAAGAGGTTTTATACTTTTTTTACAAACTGCCAGTTGTCCATTACGAAATCTCAAATGATTTAGACAGCGCTGTCGTTGCAAGCAGCTATGTGAGATGAAATACTTCGGGAAATGGCCATGATGTGCTGTTAATGTGCTCTGTGATCTTCTTCTTTTTCATTTTTTATTCATCAGGTTCTTGTGGGGTATGGTGTAAGTAAGGTCATTCAGTCCACACATCCAGGCTTCCAGGAAGGAGATTTTGTTTGGGGATTAACTGGGTGGGAAGAATACACAATGGTTCCAAATCCTGAAAGATTAAACAAAATCAGCTATACCGGGGTGCCTCTATCATACTACACGGGAATCCTAGGTATGCTAGTTTTTACACCTCAGTGATGAAAATTTGCTGCTTATCGACTGTAAAATAATTAAAGAATCTTAAATAGTTGATCAGCTCTAATGCAGTTCCCAGATAAAAGCTACAACATTGTTACATGGAGAGTTATACGACAAACTACATTAATATCGATACGATAAATGGCTCGAGTTAATAATAATCTAGATATGTTGGAACTTATGGATTGGTGTTGCTTCTTGATAAACGTCTATTACGAACTTGAACCATTCCTTGATAGAATTCACAGGTTTTGCAAGTCTTATCTGATCATTAGCTAAATTTTCTCGTAATTCTCAGTAACTACTTTTAAGATTAGTTCTTGTAAAAGAAATATTTGTATGACCATCTTTTTGTGAAAATTCCGTCTTTAGGACTTGCACTCCCCCTTCTCTACCCACCTTTAGTTTACTGGGAATTGTGGAATGGCATAGTATGTTTCAGTGAAGAAGTGAAACTATACTTAACCAGTGAACCAGCGAGGGTGCCTGGTCGCTGGTTCACCGATTAGCCTGCCAGTTAAACTTTAACCAGTCCAGGGTGAATTTCTAGAGTTCGTTTTGGTTTTTATAAACAGGGAGTGTTACGAAATTACTAGTAACAGCTAAAATTAAATCTGGATTGTTTGAGGACCCAGATGCCTCCTTTGCAGATTAGCAATGTTTTTGGATTTTAAGATAACCTTCATTAATGTAAATCGTTCTTTTAAATACAGAATTAGAAATAACTACCCATTATCCTGACTAGTTGATAATGGACTAGAACGTGTACAATAACATAAATGAAATACTGAATAAATAAATGACACTGAACAAATAAAAGCAATAACAATCCGCTGCCGCGTGTCTGTCATCCATGAAGTCTCAGTTTTCCATGTCGCCACGTGTTGCCCATCCATGTTGCATCGGTATTTCCAGTTCTCTCATCTCCATGTGCCATGTGTCCTTGATCAGCATACTCCCTTGCCCCGTGTCTCTTGATTAGGCGCGTAACAACAGCCCCTTTGATCAAAAGAACTCGCCCACGAGTTCGGGATATTGTCTGCGAAGCTCACAAACGTCAACCCAAACTGCGTCGTCTTCGTTAGCACCCTCCCACTGAATCAAGAGTTCAGTCCCTGCCAAATTTCCCCTCTTCTTCATCCTTCGACCTAGTACCCTGTGAATAGCAGGAGCGAGTGTCCCATTCTCCATAACTTTGGGTAGATGAGGGCTGGTACGAACTTGAGAGCCAATCTTCTTCTTCAGACATGAAACGTGAAAGATAGGGTAGATCTTGGTGTTGGGAGGGAGATTGAGCTTATAAGCCACCTTCCCTACCTTCTGGGTCACTTCAAAAGGACCAAAATACCTCGCCGAGAGCTTCAAGTTCCTGCGCACAGCCACCGTCATCTGTCGGTAAGGTCTCAACCGTAAGTACACCCAATCCCCAATTTCAAACTCCCGATCGGTTCTGTTCTTGTCAGCAAACTGCTTCATGCGTGTCTGTGCATCTTGTAGGTTTTCACGGACCAATGTTAAGATGTAATCCCTGCTTTTGAGCTCCTCTTCTACGGCTTGAACGGCTGTGGAGTGTGGCTCAAAGGGTTGCAGGCGAGGTGGGACTTGTCCATAAACCACCTCAAAAGGTGTAAGACCTGTTGAAGAGTGGACCGAAGTATTGTAGGACCACTCTGCCAAAGACAACCACTTTGCCCAGTCTTGTGGTCTGTCACTGGTGAAGCATCGGAGATAGCCTTCCAGCCACTTGTTCATGACCTCCGTTTGGCCGTCCGTCTGAGGGTGGTAAGCCGAGCTCAACAACAGGTTAGTCCCACTTAACCTAAATAGTTCCTTCCAAAAAGCACTAGTAAATATTGCATCCCTATCACTCACAATACTCCGTGGAATGCCATGTAACTTGAATATATTGTCAATGAACTGCTGTGCTATACTGGCTGCTGTGTATGGATGTGATAATGCAATGAAATGACTGTATTTGCTAAATCTGTCAACAATTACCATGATGACCTCATACCCCTTTGACTTAGGTAGGCCTTCAATAAAATCCATGCTTATGTCTTTCCATGTGCCCTCGGGAATAGGTAGGGGTTGTAGTAATCCTGTCGGTTTGAGATTTTCTGTTTTGTTTCGTTGGCATACATCACACCCTTTTATGTATTTTCTGATATCAGTGCGCATTCCATTCCAGAAAAATTCTCTTTTGATCCTTTCATGTGTTTTTTGAGTGCCTGCATGTCCCCCAATTGAACTCCCATGATAGTGCTGTAGTACCATGTTGTGATAAACTGTTAAAGTACCCAAATGTAGCCTCCCCTTGTAGAATAGTAGATCCCCTTGCAACTTGTATTTGTTGGGATCAAGGTCACCCTGTTTACTGCGGCTGATCAGCTGCTGTAACTGGGGGTCTTGAGCATAAGCCTGTTGAAGGTCATCCCACCAAGTAGCTTGCACCACACTGATCGCATGCAAGTCCATTCCTGCCTTTAAACCTTCAGGACTCACTGAATCATTAATCATCTGCCTTGATAGAGCATCAGCTGCTCTATTTTCCTTTCCACACCTGTACTCCACTGTAAAATCAAAGCCAAGTAGTTTAGCGACCCATCTTTGTTGAAAAGGGGTGCCCACCCTCTGCTCCAACAAGTATTTTAGGGCTTGCTGGTCTGTTCGGACCTTGAATTGATGCCCCAATAAGTAATGCCTCCATTTTCTGATAGCCAATACTACTGCCAAAAATTCCTTTTCATATGTGGACAAAAGTAGGTTCCTCCCTTTTAGGGCCTGACTAAAATAGGCTAAGGGTCGACCTTCTTGCATTAACACAGCCCCAATTCCACATCCTGATGCATCACATTCAACCACAAATGGTGTATTGAAATTTGGCAACCCTAGAACAGGTGGCCTTACCATAGCTGTTTTGAGTGCTTCAAAGGCCTCAGTAGCTTCACTTGTCCACAGAAATGAATTTTTCTTCAACATGGCAGTTAAAGGAGCCGCAATACCACCATACCCTTTAACAAATTTCCTGTAGTAACCTGTGAGACCTAAGAACCCCCTTAGAGCCTTGGGATTTTTGGGAACAGGCCAATTAATCATGGCTGTAATCTTCAAAGGATCAGCCTTCACTCCTTCCTGTGAAATCACATAACCCAAGTATTCTACTTCTAATGTGCCAAAAACACATTTTGAAGCTTTAGCATATAACTGGTGCTGTTTTAGGGTGTCTAAAACAGTGTGTAAATGTTCAACATGCTCAGCCATAGATTTACTGTAAATAAGTATGTCATCAAAGAATACCAATACAAATTTCCTCAACTGAGATCTGAATATCTCATTCATTAAACCCTGAAAAGTTGAGGGGGCATTAGTTAGCCCAAAAGGCATAACTAGGAACTCATAATGCCCCTCATGAGTCCGAAAGGCAGTTTTAGGCACATCTTCAGGTTTCATCCTGATTTGGTGATAGCCTGATCGTAAATCCAGCTTAGAAAACAGTTTTGCCCCATGTAACTCATCCAATAGTTCATCAATATTAGGAATGGGAAACTTATCTTTTATGGTGTCCTTGTTAAGTGCGCGGTAGTCAATGCACATCCGCCAACTCCCATCAGCTTTCCTTACTAGCAAAACTGGTGACGAATAGGGACTTTGGCTGGTTTGTATGATTCCAGCGTGTAGCATTTCCCTGACCAGCTTCTCAATCTCCTCCTTTTGATAGTAGGGGTATCGGTAGGGACGCACACAAGTAGGTGTAGCTGTATCATGTAACCTAATTTGATGGTCATGTCCTCGGGAAGGAGGTAGACCCATAGGTTCCTGAAATACTTCTTGAAACTGATCCAAAACCCCTTGTAGATCTGCACTTAAGGCTGGTGAACTTTTTGCTGCATCTGCCTCCATTAATTGTAACCAGAGACCTCTTCCCTCAGTCAGGGTGGTCTTAGTGAGCCTCGGCTCCTCCTCTAGAAAGTTACTAGAAGGTTTCAACCCTTGCAAGACTAAGGGTTTTCCATTAACAAGGAACTTCATACTTAGGTCTGCAAAATTCCATTGAATAGTCCCAAGACTACTCAACCAATCAACCCCTAATACAACATCACACCCCCCCAAGGTCAGGAGATACAAACTGACTAAAACATCACACTTCTGCATTTTCAAAACCACTGCCTTACAGCAACCTTGGCAAGGAAAAGTTGCTCCATTAGCAACCTGCACTGCCATTTGACTATTCTCTACTGGCAGTCTAAGCCTCCTTGCTACATTCACATCCACAAAACTATGTGTACTGCCTGTGTCAATCAGAATTGTAAGTTCATGCTTGCCAATGTATCCCACCAAACGCATAGTCTTAGGAGAAGGTACCCCAGATATAGCATTCAGTGAAATAACTAACAATTCGGCTGTTTGAATGGGATGATCATACTGTTCATTATTTCCTGCCATACCATCATAATCCTGTTCCAACTCAATTCCCTCCAGTAAATACAAACTTGGCTTGTTGCACTTATGCCCATATTGATATTTTTCATCACAATTATAGCATAATCCCTTCTCTCTTCTCTCTTGCATCTGACTAGCAGTGAGTCTTTTTATGGGCAAAGGGTATTTCTTTTGGAAATTTTGGTTGCTTTGTGGTAAATTTAATGGAGCTGGGAATTTGGGAATGGTATTATTAGGTGCAGGTAACCTAAGGGGTGCTTGTCTCGGGTAGGCTGGAATATAGTTGTTGTTGTGTTGGTTTGTGTTTGTGTTTCGAACAGGGTGATGTCTTCTACCTACTTCCTCCTCTTGTAATCTAGCTAACCCAAAGGCTGCCGAGAGGGTATTGGGCCTAAACATGGTAACAATTATCCTTAACTCATCCCTTAATCCACTAAGAAATGTGCTAATGCGAAATTCTTCACTTACCCCAGTAATTTTGTTTGACAGAATTTCAAAGGCTGTTTGGTACTCTTCTACACTCCCAGTCTGTCTCAACTTGGTGAAAGCCCCCACAGGATCTTCATATGCTGAAGGTCCAAATCTGGTTCGTAGGGCCACCAGAAATTCCTCCCAACTTGATGCTGGGCTTGACTCCATTAACCAGCAATACCAAGATAGAGCCTTTCCCTCCATGTGGAATGAAGCAATCTGGAGTTTCTGATCTTCGGGTGTTTGACAGTATGCGAAGAACTGCTGTGCCTTCAGGATCCAATCATGCGGTTCCCCTCCATCGAAATGAGGAAAATCCAAACGCAAAGTGCGTGCTTGAATGCCAACAGGACCTTCCAGCAAGGGCTTAGAGTTTCCCCCAAAGTTTTGAGAAGTCCCTTCTCCTGCATTTTGTCTGCCTGTTAGTTGTGTAAAAGTTTCATAATTAGACACCACATGTTGTAATTGTTGTAACACTTGTTCCATAAGAGCTCCCTGTCTGCTCAATTCTTCCCTTAAAGAATTTGTTTCACTTCGTAAAGAAGTGATAGCTTCGGCCACTTGGGATGCACGAGTCCCTTCTGCCATGCCAGGAACGCCTGCTCTGATACCACTTGTTACGAAATTACTAGTAACAGCTAAAATTAAATCTGGATTGTTTGAGGACCCAGATGCCTCCTTTGCAAATTAGCAATGTTTTTGGATTTTAAGATAACCTTCATTAATGTAAATCGTTCTTTTAAATACAGAATTAGAAATAACTACCCATTATCCTGACTAGTTGATAATGGACTAGAACGTGTACAATAACATAAATGAAATACTGAATAAATAAATGACACTGAACAAATAAAAGCAATAACAATCCGCTGCCGCGTGTCTGTCATCCATGAAGTCTCAGTTTTCCATGTCGCCACGTGTTGCCCATCCATGTTGCATCGGTATTTCCAGTTCTCTCATCTCCATGTGCCATGTGTCCTTGATCAGCATACTCCCTTGCCCCGTGTCTCTTGATTAGGCGCGTAACAGGGAGCATTACCTCTGATACTTAGATAAACTTCAGTGTGGAGGTTTTCATTACGCTCTTCTCCATGTGCAATTGCTTTCAAATAACTGACGCCAATTTTCATTTTTCAAGTTGAATTCCTCCGATGGATAATTTTTCTTTTATTTGTTGATGCAATTTCCCTTCTCTGAAACTTAGTTTGCTGGAACTCTTTTTGACCAGGAACGGGAGGAATTGCCGCTTATGTTGGCTTTTACAAATTATGCTCTCCAAAAGCAGGAGAAACTGTATATGTTTCTTCAGCATGTGGAGGGGTAGGCCAACTAGTCGGTCAATTCGCTAAGATGATGAGTTGTTATGTTGTTGGAAGTGCTAGCACTGAGGAAAAGGTATTCTCTTACTTCTCATGTGGCTTTTGATTTATGCAGTTAGTGAAGTAGGTCAATGCATTCGATCATTGAAGGTAGATTAAAAAAATACATTCGATCTAACATGATGAGGTTGTTCAGGTTAATCTTTCAAAGACCAAGTTTGGATTTGATGATGCCTTCAACTATAAAGAGCATGATTTAGCAGCAGCCTTAAAGCGGTGAGTTCCTGATCTTGTTAGCCAAGATCTGATGGCTTGTGTTTGATTTCTTGAATTCAGTTCATTCGAAGACATCAATCATGCCAGGGGTCAAGGTGGTTGCGAGGGCTGACATGTCCCTGCATAACGGTTTCTTAGATTGGCAACGTTCCTGCCTCAGTTTTCAGGTTTATTGCTTAAAGTTTAGTGAAGAAACAGCATCGAGTGATCTATACTCTTTCAACTGGCAATGTTAAAGGGACACCTCAAACTTTTTAAGAGAAGAAAGAAACAGGCAGACTCAAGAAATTGTCTAATTTAATTTACTTGGGTGTCCATAAATTTAACGGGGAAAACTTCCAGCAACTATTTCTTCGAAGTATGAAAATATATTTTTTTTTCAATTTAAACGTCATTTGATGCGTTCCCTTTTCTATGATGAAGGTATTTCCCGGGAGGCATAGACATCTACTTCGACAATGTGGGTGGTAAAATGCTGGATGAAGTAATCATGCACATGAAGCCTCAACGTGTAGTGTTTCTTCTGAAAAGAGTTTCTATATTTCTGTATTTGACATCCGTGTATGGCAACGCAAACGTGTAGTGTTTCTTCTGAAAATGCTCGAGTTTGCGCGTCTGAATATTGTTGCAGGATTCATAAGCTTAAACCAGAGCAACTCTGAATAAGAAGGTTTAAAAAAAGCTCGAGGCAAAAAAAGCTATTTAAAAGAATAAAAAAATGAAAAAGAAAATAGATTTTTATCAGTCAACACTCGCATCTGAATATTTCATTGTCTCCCAGAAAGAATATAGAGACTGACTGGCGGCTACGAGAAATCCAGGGTGAAAAGAAAGAGGAGAAAATGCATTTCTGTCTGTGCTTTGATTTGATCACCCCAGGATTGGAGACGCAACCACCAGCTTAAAATGGTAGTCAGAGCCATGATTGCCGCGAAGAAATGTCAGAGAGCCAAATCCTCGACAATTAATAAGTATTCTTGCCGAGAAAATCTGTTACTTAGCCATGAAATCATCATCGTTAAATAACTGCCTTTATTATAAAAACATCATATAATGTTCGTTGATGGCGTAGGTTAAAAATATTCTCATGAGCAGCTTTGCGGGTCGCTAGAGAAGAGATTTATCGTTTCGGATTCGTAAATAAACATCATTTTTTTAATGGGTCGATTCCTTATTACATTCCTCTGTTTTATTTAATTTTATTTTACATTTAAAATATTTATTTTTCTGATCATCATATCCTTGAAAATTCATGTGAAATTTTTATTTATTTACATTTTGATCTCTATTTGTTTTAGTCCATGTTTCTTACAGTGAATACAGTTACAAAATAGCCCCCAGTAATTATTTTTTTCAATTGAGCTCTTGAACCAGAGTATAAACCTTGTCAAAAATCTTCAAATAGATATAGGGTTTGTTTGGCACAGTTGTTGTTGTTGCTGTTGTGGTTGAGAAAAAACAGTTTTATGAACAACACTTTTAACTGCGGTTCGTAACTGAAATTAAAGTGTTTGGTAAAAAATTGTGGTTGAGTTTAAGGTTCATGAAAAGCAGTTTCGCGTGTTTGGTTACCATGCTTTTCATATTGCTGTCAATTTGTGAAATTACTTCAAAAGACACACACATATATATTTTTAAAATATTATAGATTTAATTATCATAATAATAAAATGTAATTAATAATTCAAGTAAATTATATATTTTTTTAATTTTTAAAATATGAATTTTATATTTTTTTTAAATCGGTTGGGCCTAACCCAAATAAATGGGTCGGCCCAACCCTGCCAGACTTGGGCTGGGCCGAGAGCAGCCCAGCCCAAGTGTTAAGGCTCTTTTTAAAATGCAAGACGGTGTGTTTTGATTTGAAAAAACACAAAACGATGCGTTTTGCCTTTCGTTTTCGTTTTGTAATATTGGCATGTTACTGTTCACCGTTACTGTTCACCGACTGTGACGAGAGGGGAAACGGTCGGTACTGACGGGTAGAGGAGGCCGAGGTGATTCTTCCTGTGGTGGCGGCGGCGGTAATGGTGCTCTGTGGTGGCCGGGAGGAGGACCTGAAGTTTGCACCTCATGTTGCTGCCGTGAATGTGGAGAGAGAGTAGGAGCTGCTATGACTGTGGAGGAGAGAGAGAGGGGGGCAGTGGTCGTGGAGAGAGAGATAGGGCCACGATTGTGGAGGAGAGAGAGGGAGGCAGTGGTCGTGGAAAGAGAGAGGGTCGCGACTGTTGAGGAGAGAGAGGGAGGCAGTGATCGTGGAGAGAGAAGGATCGTCGGCGATGAGAGGGAGGCAGTGATCGTGGAGAGAGAAGGATCGCCGGCGATGAGAGGAATGCAACAGCTACGTGATGGACAAAAATTACTATACGTGTGAGGAAGGTCTGTGTTATGCATGCATGAAAATATATTAAGCGAAGCTTGTGTGCGGGTCGCTGCGTTTGTTTTGAAAAGCATCTAAAAGATGCTTTTCAAAACGCGTTCGAATCGTAGGTATTTAGTGGGACCCACAAAAAAAATTTGGGGTCCCCGTTTGGTAAAATCTACGTTTGGGGCGGCGGTTCAACGCAACCGCAGGTTGAACCGCCGCCCCAAACACCCACATAGATTGGTTATTACAGGAAACAAAAGTCAACAAAATCACAATAATATCAATCACAGGAATGGAAATTAATCACATCTATGATCAATTGTTCCAATAAAAAACATAAAGAAATTCAACTGCTGTTTTTGAAACATGAAATAAAAACAATTATTGTGATAGTGAAATATTTTTTATTTAAAAATAAATCAAAATAATATATATATGTGTGTGTACGCGCGCGTGCAAAATTCTCCAAAACGTCATTTAAACGTAGAACAAAAACTACGTCCCTTGACTATATCCCTGTGAACCCAGTGACGAAAATTGTAGTGAGACTAATGAATGAAGTGAAGGGGAGAGACTCATTCAACACAAGTTGCCTGATCCATGGGGAGTTCAGTGTTCACAACTTCGCATCCCCACAAGTAAATTGTTCTGATGTGACTTCATCATAGGACAGATGATGACTAGCCAAGCCAATTCTGCAGGCAAACATGGAGAGAAGGTGTTGCAAGCCAAATATGAGTCAACGTCAGCGATTATAGAGTGTTTGAGAATGTGGTTGTTGTTGTTTTTCAAAGTGTTTTTTATACTGAAATACATTAAAATAATATTTTTTATTTTTTAAAAATTATTTTTGACATCAGCACATCAAAATGATCTAAAAATATTAACAGCTGGTTTTTAAAATGAAAAAAAAAAAAACAATGAAAAGCAGCAAAAAAACAGGTTGAGCCGCAATGCCAAACGGGGAGGGGGCAATATGCAATATAGGATAATCGCAGGGCATGGATTAATTAGTATTTAATATAGGGGCTGTTTCAGCATAGGTGTCAGTTCTTTTGAATTAATAGGCGTCAGTTCTTTTATTAATTGTTTTTAATCGGTGGTTAATTATGTAATGGTGTTAGTGGGAAAATGAGTAGTTAACCACGTATAAGATTATACTGAACGCTTATTTAAAGGCTAGAAGAATTAATGAAGGCATCAATCTTATTCACCGAAAATTGAGATTTCTCAACCGGAGGCCCTGCCTCCTTGGATTGACAGAAGCATCATCAAATTCGTCTCAAGATTATTATTTTTACGCTAAGTTATTTGGGGCCTAACAGTAGGGCTATGCGCGTTATTACAGAATGGTTTGTTTTCGAATCAAACAGTCAATTCACCACCACTACCCCGACTCATCAGTTTCCACAGATTACAACAGTTCTGCGCGTCATTGGTCTGAATTTTCAAACCAAAGACTTTTCTTTTTTCACCTTTTCAATTCGGACTCTTGTGTGTGCTGTGGGTTGTTGGAAAGCAAGAAGACTTGGACATAAAAGGAAGTCTTCTTTGAATGGAAAAAGGAAAAATGATGCTTCCTACCTCTTTCTTTTGTTCAAATCAACTCAACCCCTTCTCCACGTTTTCAGTGTAATATCAGTGTTTTTTCTCATCATTTATTCTCTGATTCTTCTTGCAAGCATTCTTCTTGCTTGGTGACTGCTTTTATAGCTCCACGCTTCCATTTCATCATCTTCATCTGGGTATGTCTCAAATCTTGTTTTCTTTCGGTGAATCTCTGCGATAAGTGAATTGGGATTTTAGTTGGATTGTTTAAGATTCGAGGTTGTTTGTTTGTTTACTTCTCTTTTGCGTTTTTCAAGTTACATATTGTTCTGGTGGATCACAAGTAAAACTGGTTCGTGTTTTTGGTGGAGTAGTTACACCTTCTTTCTTGGATGTATAGAGATGGGTCTGAGCGTTTTATTTAGCAGTACAATTTAGCGAGAACCCTTCACTTCGTAGATTCCCTTTTGAGCCCGGGACAGAAGTTTTGAGGATTTTTTTTCCTTGCTAATGGCATTGAGCGAGAAAAATCCTGTGGCTGTTGCCCATATTTTGATTTGGATGGTTTTGGTGTTGCTGAGTAATAGAATATCTGTGAGTAATGCTACTGCGACTGATATAGCGTGCTTGAAATCCATCAAAGATTCTCTGGCGGACCCTGATAACTACTTGAACACTACATGGGATTTCAACAACAATACTGAAGGCTTCATATGTAGCTTTTTGGGCGTTGAATGCTGGCACCCTGACGAGAACAGAGTTCTAAACATCCGCCTTTCAGACATGGGTCTTAAAGGCCAGTTCCCCCTTGGCATCCAGAATTGCACGAGCTTGACTGGCTTAGATCTTTCTCACAACAAGCTATATGGCTCATTCCCTGCTAATATGTCAAAGTTTATCCCCTATGTTACAAACCTTGATCTTTCATTCAACAATTTTTCAGGCGAAATCCCTAGTAATCTTGCAAATTGTAGTTTCTTGAATGATCTCAAACTTGACAACAACCGGCTAACAGGCAAGATTCCGCTGGAATTTGGCCTGCTTGATCGGATCAAGACATTTACGGTTACCAACAATCTTCTAACAGGGCCGATCCCCGCATTTAAGGATTTTAAAATCTCACCTGCTAGCTTTGCAAATAATCTGGACCTCTGTGGAAGGCCATTGAGTGCCTGTCCGGGTGTCAAGAGGAAATCCAATGTTGGAGTAGTCGCTGCAGCAGCCGCTGGCGGGATAACATTCACATCAATTATTGTTGGTATCTTTCTGTACTACTTGTCTCGCGGAGTGGCTAAGAAGAAGGCGGAGGATCCTGAAGGTAATAGATGGGCAAAGAGCATCAAGGGAACCAAAGGCATCAAGGCAAGCTATCTAACTCATCATGTTCAATGGAAATGCTGTGTTTTTATCTGGCATAGGAATTGAATTTCTGTTCTTTTTCTGGTTAAGTTAACTCATCAGTGATTTCATTTTTTATTTGACGCAACAAAATATCTGACAGCAAAGATTCTGTTATCAACAGGTTTCCATGTTTGAGAAATCGGTTTCAAAAATGAGATTGAGTGATCTCATGGAGGCAACCAACGACTTCAGTAATAACAACATCATTGGAGCAGGAAGAACAGGACCGATGTACAAGGCCGTGATTTCTGATGGTTGCTTCCTTATGGTTAAGAGATTGCAAGACTCTCAGCGTTTGGAGAAAGAGTTTGTATCAGAGATGAAGACGCTTGGGAATGTGAAACACCGTAATTTGGTCCCGCTGCTGGGCTATTGTGTGGCAAAGAGGGAGAGGTTTTTGGTGTATAAATTCATGGAAAACGGGACCCTTTATGATAAAATGCACCCGGTGGAACCTGAGATCAGGAACATGGATTGGTCCCTGAGGCTCAAAATTGCAATTGGGACGGCTAGGGGTTTGGCATGGCTTCATCATAACTGCAATCCACGAATTATCCACAGGAACATAAGCTCCAAGTGCATACTTTTGGATAACGATTTTGAGCCAAAGTTATCTGATTTTGGCCTTGCCAGACTCATGAACCCAGTCGACACACATTTGAGCACTTTCGTCAATGGGGAGTTTGGGGACCTGGGTTATGTTGCTCCTGAGTATCTACGGACCCTTGTTGCAACGCCAAAGGGGGATGTTTATAGCTTTGGTGTGGTTCTCCTGGAGTTGATCACCGGTGAAAAGCCCACTCATGTTGCTAATGCCCCTGAAAGCTTCAAGGGAAGTTTAGTGGAGTGGATCAGGCAGCTATCAGATGGTCCACTTCTTCGTACTTCTATTGACAAGACTTTGCTTGGAAATGGATTCGATGACGAACTCAACCAATTTCTTAAAGTTGCTTGTAACTGTGTGGTTGAGAATGCTAAGGAGAGACCAACAATGTTTGAGGTGCATCAGCTCCTCAGAACTATTGGGGAGAGATACTATTTCACAACTGAAGATGATTTAATGTTGCCGACCGATGCAGGTGACACTGATTTCCCAGATGAACTTATTGTTGCCGGTGTAACAAAGTAAGTTAAATGAATAACAAAGGTGTTAAGATTGATAGAAAAGAGTTCCAGGCCATCAATCGGCATTCGCGAAAATATATACTACGTTTTAGCTGTGATCGGATAGCACAGTTTGAGTGTTCGTAACTATATTTGTAGCATTTCAAGCATCTGCTTTGGTTGAAACACCAACTTTATGTATACCGCTGTCCTATTATTATAAAATCTTGCTCATTGCTCCTCTTACGTATACAATATCCTAGTTGAATTTTGAGTCGGTAAATAAACTTGCTTTCGTAGTTAAGGAGTTTGACTGTAAGCCTTTCGGTCTTCTCGGCTTCTTTTTTTCTTTTTCCCTCCAAAGTGATATTGTATCATAAGCAACTTTATTACTCAAGCATCCGAGTATTGCTGCCAGGCCTGGACAAAAAAAATGCAGAATAAGGAGATCGAGAATATCATCATTTTGCATCTGTATCAAGCTTGAATAGAAAAATTACCTTGGCTTTGACTTGAAATGAAACTTGAGATTTGAAAAACAATTAGACAACAACTTAATTCGTTGGCTGTATGGGATCAGAAATCAGTAGACTGATGATAGGAATCAGACTGGTTAGAGAAAAGCCTTCTAGTAAAAGTAAATTCCTCGAATAGCCAAAACAAGAGGGGAGGGAAGAAAAGGAAGACGGAATTGAAAGAATGTTCTAAATTGTCATCGTTACATCTTCCACTGCGGTTCATCTTGGAGGCAAACCTCAATTTCCTTGACAGTAACTTATCTGCAGGATCATTTTACCATATTTGCTTCACCCTTCTCTCTCGAAATTCCCGTGCTTAGGCCGGAAGATTCAACTTCTTTTATTGTAGTTCCAACAATTTAGGGGCTTCCTCGTAACAAATTCACATACATCAGCAGGAAAAAATCTTCTTTGTAGTAAAACATGCGACCAAAGGCGGGGCTGCTTCTCTTCTTAAGCAATTTTTTCAATAAGAGAAATTAAATAACAAAATCCCTGGATTCTCTTAGACAAGCTCATCCCAATAACACTTGGATGACTTCCAAGTCATTTTGTTGATCAAAAACCCATGGTTGCCACCATTTTATCCTCAAATAAACACTCATACGCATGGGGTGTCTTTTAAAAGCTGCAAGAATTTCACTTCGTACATTCCTTTCCTATGTAGGTTTGCTCAATACAATCCTAATCAACAGTGATGTCATAAAACGAGACTTCAAAGGAACAAAACCCTTTTCTTCTACACTCCCTCAACAAATCTGTTTATACGTATCCGGATTTGAATGAGTGCTTGAGGCATGAAGCAGAGAGCCAAAACAAAACCCTATTATCTAGCAAAACCTTGATGCTGGGTGCCTTGGTATATTGACGGTTCCCATGTAAAATATTGGGACCAGGTTTAAGAACAGCAGTGGTCTTCTCGTCATATTATAGCGAGTCTAATGAATTTGTAATTAGGAATCGTATGCTTCTTTAAGCTTCTTTCAAACCAGGTTAGATTATGAGAAGTAAAATTCACATAAATACCTTACCTTCTAAGCCATATGTTTTTCAATGATTGTGGTTGAAATTATTTTATTTTAAAATGTTATTCTTTCATAAATGTATTAAAATAATATTTTATTATTTTTTACATTACAATATTTAAAAAAACCTAAAAAAAATAAAGAAAAAATAAAAATGTTTTTTTTTTTTCAAAAATATTTTTTAAAGAATGTTTGAGTTGTGATATACAATAATAGGAAGCATCTGCTTTCACCTATATTTTATCTATATTAAAAAAGGACGGCCGCTCCTATGGAACGCGCAATAGCCTTTTGGAATGTTGAGAGAATAAGGTGGTTCCCGGAAATAAGGAAATTTGAATAGAGTTTAATGTAAAGGGGCTATGCAGATGCATAACATTTTCAAGCTGCCATGATTTTGTATTTAGCAGGCACAAATATGCATCTGCTCTCTGTATCTGTCTACGCCTATTTCCTATTTGCACCTTTTTGTTTTTATTTATTTGTTTTGAAAATCTCTTTTTAATTGTTAACCGAACCGATTTTTCTTTAACTGCATGGTAATTGCAAATTCAAGGCGTTGAGTACAAAGCATCAATAGTATGAATGTACGATGAACACACCTTCCTGTTCCTTGTAGTAAAATAAGAAAGATGATATTATTAGTTCCTCTTCAACTGAACCCCGACATGCAGGTTGATCAGCTCCCCGACAGCTCCAGGACGTGGGAAGATCTGGTTTGATTTGTTTCCTCCATTCCCAGTCTGGAAAAGGAAACTGCGTGACAAAGTGGGAAAGAAACTCTGGTTGAGATGATCCTAAAAGGATTTAAATATTATAACGGAAGAGGAAATCCACGGAGGTATGTGGAATCCACGCCTGACTCTCGTACCAATGCTACCCTCCCAGTCCGTGCAACCTTCAACAAAGAAAAGAAGTACACCAAATGATCAGATGGAAACAAGATAAAAAAATTTCATGAATGAATGAAACTGAATTCTGGCAAGAAGCTAAATTGTATCACTAATGTCTTCATATCCGACACAATTGCAGACTAAACCGCCCTCAATCAAACAACTGTTAGAAGCAAAATCAGCTCCGAACATTCCCTGAGACAGGATAGTTGTTACTATGTTGAACTAGTGGTAAATTAAAATCAACAGATTAAAAAGAATTAGTCTAGATTATTATGAAGAGGTCAGTCCACATGGAACTACCAGATGGATGTTGAAAGAAAAAATCTGAAAGCTTCAGCAACTGATAAAATTAACCAAGTCCAGCAAGAATCAGAAGACAGACCTCACAAATTCCATATGGCTCCAATATTCTCTGCAGAGCAACCATCTTATTAAAATCTCCTGTGAGCTGAAATGGATTCAAATGGCTAGAGCATTAGTAACAAGAAGAACAAATAACATGAGATGGGAATAAACCAGAGTGAAGCTCCTGAATAGCGTGCAATAACAAGCATCCATTTTAATGCAAAAAGAAATGAACTTTCAGTTGCTAGATTAACTTGCAGGAAAGTGCAAGTAACCAGTAATGTGTTATATCAAGTTAATAACTGATTGATTTTAGTACATTGTTCAAGTAACAAGACAAGTGCTGACATTTATCTTCGCATCCTCAGTTCACAGTAGTTCACACTCCTTCAGAGCTCTTTAACTACAAAAAGTAGAGACAAAAAGGTGGCCAATTTGAAATCCAGCATTAAAGATTTTAATTAAGCACTACGGTTCTTCTGGTGGACTTGATAACTACATTGTGCAGGAATTGCTCCAATAGTCAAATCCAGGAAGACAAGGACTTGATAACTACATTTTAATGTCTTAATGATCATCACGGTAAGATTGAGGTTAATCTTGAAAAAAGAAAATGCAATTCAGTGTCAGTGTATAAAACTGCTAAATGAGAGATTCGGTTGGTAAACAAAAAAGAAATTTACCTCAAGAGTAATTGTGTGATCAGAGACGTCAACAGCTTTTGCTCGAAATATTCTAGCAATATCAAGAACATCCCTCCTAGCAGCACTATTTGCAGCTATCTTTATCAGAGTCAATTCTCGTTCAGCAAATGGCAAGTGAGTGATATCACGAACCTGAATTAAATATCAACTTCTTTGTTATCCATTATGTAATTTAGACTGAAATTTCTTTCAAAAGATAATACAAACAATTGCAAGAACAGATCATTACTGCAAAGTTTAACAATTGAAAGAAATCAATTCTTCAACGATATCACAAATTGTATTTACAGAATCTGTTAAAAAAAAATCTATTGGGCTCTTCTATTTTCACTAAATTTAGCAAATATCTCTCTAGGGGTGAAAGGAAAATTAGTGTTAAGTGTAAATATAGACTAAGGGTAGGATGGTTAACAGTGCTTATAAAACTTTGTTCATCAAGATTATAAAATTCTTCGAAAAAAGATTTGTTGAAGTGAACTAATTTTTTTAACAAAAACAGGATTCTTCCAAAGACTCGCATCCCTCTCAAAATATGATAAAACTGATATAGATTCTAGATTTATTTATCTAGGTTCTCGATGTGTATAACCTGTTATTGTTTCATATATAAGAGTGGAGTGCATAACTTAATATTGTTTCATATAAAAGAGTGGAGTGCATCTGGCTTTTGTGTTTTTACCAAATACTTTTGCAGAAAAAACTTATTCCCACATAAAACAACAGCACTTCCCATTTCCATGTGATTTTGAGGCCACCTGATATTCATTTTCATTTTCATTTTCTTCCGTTTTTATTGAGATCATGTAGTTACTGAAATGAGATGATCAAAAGTAGATTTTTTATCACATGTACTAGGCCGCCACCCCTTACCTCGTGAAAATCTATTAACTTATGAAGTTGCTGAACCAACTTGCCAATTGACTCGTCTGTTCCAGGAATAACTGTAGTAATCCGAGAAAGTCCCTCTTCTTCAGCAGGCCCCACAGCAAGACTCTGAGAGGTTTAAGTTCAAAGAAATATACAACATGTAAATAATCAAAATTAGGAGGAGTAGAATGTTAAATATGATCATAACTACCTGAATGTTATAGCCTCTTCGAGATATAACCCCGGTGAGACTATTGAGAACTCCGGGACAGTTATTCACAAGCATAGATAAAGTGTGTGACCGAAGACCATTTGGCTGAAACATTGAATCAAACAAATAATCAAAATTCTGTAAATATGGGAATGAAAGGTGAGGCAGCTA
Source organism: Salix dunnii (assembly GCA_015731905.1). Lineage (NCBI taxonomy): Eukaryota > Viridiplantae > Streptophyta > Magnoliopsida > Malpighiales > Salicaceae > Salix > Salix dunnii. Next base: position 12,658,333 of record CM027668.1, read on the forward strand.
ATCAAATATAGCTACCATATACCATCTTCGACAATTATAGTATATCAATTAAAACGCCTGTTAACAGGTTACCAGTACAGAAGGAAAATTGAGTTTCTCATTTTAAATGCCAAATCAAGTTAATGTTAGCACATATATTATTGATACAGAAAATGGAACCAAAGGAAAAAATTAACTTTCCCTGTTGACTATGATAAGAACTTGAAAATAAAGGTATAGGGTAAAAAATCTGAATCATTATTGAATTCTGTGTCAAGATGACCTTTCAAAAAATTTGCATCGCTTATGAACTGAATATTTTGAACATCTTCATCATCACTTTAGTTATCCACATATCTCATAACTCTTAAAGAAATAAATCTAGGTTTCACTAATAAAAAAAAAGGTTTAAGGTTTTGAAAGACAAACGAGTGTCTTAGTCTTACATCTTCGTCATAAAGTACACCCCAATGAGCATCAAGAACTTGATTTGCCAAGAAATCATCGTAAGACTCCACGGGAAAGACATCACCCTTCAATTAAAAAGACAAAAAAATAAACAGATATCAGTCTGCCATAGTGATGATCCAATACGAAACTCGCAGCATACATGAACCAAAGGAGGAATAGGGAAAAAATTGTCATGCAGAAATAAACTGCACAGTGTTTTGCTCGTTTACTAGCTCATAAACTTAAAAAACAAGTAAACTTGGTATTTCATCTAACCAAACACAGGCTACCAAACTTACATGTGAGCATCATCATGGTCATTTAAAGAGCAATCCAAAAGACAATCTTCTTCGAGCACAAGTAGGTACAGTATGAAAAGATTAGGTTAAAAAAAGACAGTTTACTTCAAACAATATGTAATCATGAACAAGTTCAGTGGGCTCTGGTCATATCAGATATCACTTGTTTGAAATTTAAGAGCCCATTAAATAAATATTTTTTTCTTCAGATTAACAACATGTTAACCATCAATCTTAAAACAACAAAAACTGTTTTTATTTCAGTTACATAATTAACATCCCAGAAATGGCAGTAATGGCTCACTGTTGTGCTAACGAAATTCTGCCCTGCAATGCATATCAAAGGTACCGATAGAATGTCCATGAGAAGGGAAAACCAAGTCCTGGTAGCTAAAATGAAGAAGTTATACCTTTGAGGATGAAGTGTTGCTGCCATTAAGTAATAGGTCTCCATTCCCTGCAAAGGTGTTAGCAGAATTCCTGGCAAGAGCAATGCCAGATGGAATCCTGTCAGGGTTAGGATATGAATCTGCAGAAAAATTCCAAAATGGAGCTGTCTCGCCCATTCTTTCACGTCTCAGGGCAATCTAGAAATAGAGTGAAATCCAAATCACATTAATGGGGAAAAAAACATCTTAATATAATCAATGTTAAACTTCAATCTCCATTTCTTGTTCGTGTGAAATAACAATGCAGACAGTTACGGTTGTAAAATATTGTTTTGAGAATGGAATTCCAGAGTTTGAAGATGCTTAGAGACAGTTTTAGATTTAAAGTTGTGCAGTAAAGAGCTGCAAGTGATCACTCAAACACACAAAGAAATAGGCATTGTACCTTTCCAGTTCTAGCAATTTCTTTGATTCCAAACTTGCTTAAGTTCCTCTGAACAGCAGCCATCTTCCCAGGGTCACCAGTGACCTGAGACGTGAAGATATATAATATAAGCAGACCACAATCTCATCCCTAAAATATACAAACAAGAACACATTTTAAGTAGACATTAGTTTGCCCTCAGGCAAAGCGCATAAAGTAATCATTCTGTGATTTGCACTTCTAATTATTTTACACCGACCAGTCAAACCACAATCTCATGAGGCTAATAAGAGGTTGGAAAATATATGGAAACAAGATAAACAGGTATGGACTCCGGAGCAGCTATATGACAGCAAGAAGTTTTTCTTAACATTGTTTCTAACTCTGATGTTTCAAATTTCTTGCACAGAAGGCTTCTGTCCCACAGAGTCTTTGACAAATTTATCAGTACCTGTCTAAAGTGCCTGGAATTTTGTCAGACAGGTTTCTCAAATTAGATACGATACAACTGAAATCCCCAACAAAGCCTTGACAAAATTTACACCGTGCATAAATGCCTGAGCATATAGGCATCTAGCTAGACCAGCACCATCTGATCTCCAACTCTAATCACTAGTTCAAATCAACATTAAGCATCATAGTCGTGGGATGTAAAACAAGGAAAAAATTGCAAAATGGCGAAGCATCCTATCAAAGTCACCTCGATAGTGAGTGAATGTTCTGAGATATCAACAATTTTTGCTCTGAAGACGTCCACTAACCACATGATCTGAAGTTCGAATCAAATAAAAAGAGATCAGCTACCTGAAAGCACGGTGACTAATAAAATAAATGATCTTTGAACTGTAACACAATGGAGAACGACATTCTCAAAGAAAACTAGTTAATTCAATTGCTTAGCTTGATTACAATGGAGTAGCCATCAAAGAAATAATACATCAAACAGAATTTGAATAATGTACAATTTGTGTCCAAAGCTAAAACTAGATACCAGATTATTACCTCAGCTCGAGTACTTGGATCAGCATTGAGTTTTATGAGCATCAGTTCACGTTCTACTTGAGGGTCCCTGGAGATATCTTCCACCTGATAAATCCAATCATAATTATCAGCGTGCTAGGCAAAAAAGGCAAGAAGTGTTTGTAAGGGCAGATCAAATGCAAGGGACAGGCGATAAAATTTCTGTAGGTTTTTGCCAATGTATGTAGGTGGGTCCGAAGAATTTGATAGTTGAGAGTTGAAATCGTTAGTCTGGGGATTCGTTACAGGTTTTATGCACAGTGAGACATGGGTGTTTGGGAAGCCACACAAGTATTTTTGGGTGCTTTTGGTTTTTTTTTTTTTTTTTGAATTTTAAAAATAAATGGCTAGTGTTTTTAGATTATTTTAATGTGCTGATATCAAAAATGATTTCTAAAAAATAAAAAAACATCATTTTAATGTATTTCGACACGAAACACACTTTGAAAAGCTACAGCAACAGCTCTCCCAAACACCCTTATAGTTAAATTCAAGAAAAGGCGTATTCATTTAAAATAAACAGTTTAACAGGAAAAGCTTATTATTTTAATTGAGCTGAAATGATTTTACAAACCCAGTTCTACATGGGTTTGGCTCACCATCCCCAATCAAGTTCTGGAAAAGCTTCAAATTAGACTTGGACAAGGCTCTTTAGCCAATTTCATTATTTTGTCTTTTTGAATTTTATATTGTCTTTCCTTTTTTTTAATTAAGATTATGATTTTTTTTACAAGGTAGCTTGTTTAAAAAATTATAAATCTCATTGGAAAAAATATATTCACTAATCAAGTCCGAAGTTTAGCTAATTTTGCCTTTCTTCGTGATTGTTGTTTCCTGTTTCCGGTCTCTCGTGAGTTTGCCTTTTTAATCGATGATAATTAATTAATGTTTAGGAATGTATTTTAGGTTATTTTTAAAAATATTTTTATTTATAAATATATTAAAATAATATTTTTAATTTTAAAAAATTATTTTTAATATTAACATTTACAAATAATTTAAAAACATTAAAAAAATTAATTTAAAGTGAAAGGTAAAAATAAATAAAATAATTATTTTTAAAATACAATATTGACCTTAATATTTATTTAGTGACGTGATTAAGGTTGTTTTGTAAAATATTTATTATTTAAAAATATATTAAAATTATATTTATTATTTTAAAAAAATTATTTTTCACATCAACAAATAAAAATAATTTTAAAAATATAAAAAAAAATTAATTTAAAATAAAAAAAAATCAAGAAACCTAAGAATTTCACAGGGATGAGTCTTGACCTTTATGACATTCACAAGCTTGTTAAGCTGCTCTACAACTTGCCGCAAAACTTTTTCAGTTCCACAAACAACTATGGTAAAGAGAGCCTTGTCCTCGTTCAAACCAACAGCAAGGGATTCGATGTTGTAACCTCTTCTAGCAAAGACCCCTGCAATCCGGTTTATTATACCACTTTCATCACCCACGAACACTGAAATTGTGTGCCGTTGCATCCTTGAAAATTAAAAGAACGCAGTAGACTTGTTAATTCATGATTAAAGGTTCCATCTTGGATAATCTCTCACCAGTATTATCAAATAGCTGTCAAGCCATCGAGCTTCAAGCTTTTTAGTATAAAAAGAAATGAAGAACCGGATTGGACTTGTGACTTGTGAGCAGCTACTACTCACCGACCAAAATAAGCAAATCAAATTCCAATAATAAAATACAATGCCGGCAAAGCAAGAATGAACGACTTCAAGACTTAAAACACAGAGGAGATTAATATTAATTAAATTACCATTTTTAACCAGATAGAGAAACTGAACCCACTAAATTCAACAGATGAAGAGACAGGCAAGGAAAAACAACAACCTTTTCAGTATCAACTGAAACCCAATTGAAAACGAAACCTCTTTATATAACCACACACACACAAAAATAGCAATCCTGTCATGAAGAGCAAAAGTGAAACAAAGATTGAAAGAGCTAAAAATGGAGTTTGAGTTAGAGTTATAGACTTACTTGGAGCGAGTCACGGTAGGCACAGAATCAGCAACAGACACTGCACTCCCATTATCTTTGCTAATGGAACAGCAGACCTTAACAGCGTTGTTGTTCTTCCAAATAGCGGGCCTTGATAAATGTACAAAACCAGAGCTTTTCCCTGAAAACCCACTAACACAATCCAGTTTGGAAGATGGGTTTTGATCAGCTGTAATGCGACTTGAGCTCAGTAAAACAGAAGCCGCCATGACTGATTGCACTCACTTCGAGCGCTTAGTTTACAGTCATATATGTGAGGGAGAAGGCGAGATGGCTAACCGACGTTTATAAAAAGAGAAGCCACTTATATAGCATGTGGTCCCTTTTGTTTGTTTTTACATTGCAATGAATTATTAAATCCAAATTGTAAATGGTCATGGTCGGACGGATTGATGGAAATTCTAACAGGATATTTTTATTGTTATTTTAAATTATTTTTATAATATTTAATTGTTTTTATTTTCTAATATTCAAAAATATATATATATATTTTCTAATATTCAAATATATATATATATATATATATATATTTAAATATATGTTTTAATAATAGCTATTTTAAAAATAAACTATTATCTACCAGATTAAAAAATAAAATAACTTTGTTTTAAAAATAATAATTTTTAAAATAATTTATAATAATATATTTTATCTTGATTTAAGCTTCCTTAAGAATATAATTGAGATTATTTTTTATTTATAAATATATTAAAAAAATATTTTTTTATTATTTTTAAAATTAACATGTTAAAATAATTTTAAAATATTAAAAATAAAATAAAATATAAGATATAGTGTAAAAATGTCACTTAAATCCTTTTGTTATAAAGAAAGTGCAGGTACTTTTTTTTTTCTGTATACTAGCACGTGGACCGTTTTATTCCTGGCCTTGCAATAAAATGTGTTGCCGAGGTATCGCCGCGTGTCCTTTATTTGGACCACTATCACCATCCCTCCGCCTCGTGTCGAATTTTCTGTTGATAATTGCCTCGCGAGAAGTCGCGTTTATAATATTCGAAGACCTCCGACAAAAATTTTCTTCCCAGTTTATTGAAAAAGAAAATTGCAGATTATTGGTATATAAGCAATAGCAGCGAACTTGCACGTGCGCTGTGGTAAGTTTTTTCATGTAAAATACTGATTGCAATTGAAAATATCCGTTAGAAATGAGTTTTTTTCCGTGTAAAAATGATTGGATAGTGTTATTATCAAAAAAATTTTGATAATTATTTAATTGGTAAATTATACAATTAAAATTGAGAAAACTCTGCTATAATGATTGACGTGCCCAATGTAATATACAGATTAATTGTTGTGTATATTTTATTTGTTTTATTAATTATTTTATTAGCAAATAGTTAAATTATAATAATTGAATTTTAGCACATATAGTAATATGTTCTACGCAACAAACAATGTGATTGGTAGTTTTGTTTTAGCTACCATGGTAATAATTTACTTGGTAGATAGTAAAATTACAATTGATAAAATTGACCAAAGATACATTATTTATTGCGTATAACATATCAATTGTTTGCTGGTAATGTTTGAACTACTTGACGGGTAATTTATTTGACAGATAGTAAAAATACAACTGTTAAAATTTATTAAAAAAAATAATATTTTTTCTTTATATTAAAAGTATTATAGAGAAATGAGATTAAATTAATGTGAGATTTCAAAAAAAAAATCAGTTTATTTTTTATATATATTTAAAACGCTAACATCAAAACAATATCATAATATATAATGATGATTATTATTCTAAATGTCCTATTTATAGCAAAATAAAAACATATAAAAACTACATAATCTTCAATTTTTTTAGGCAGATTATTTAACTCATATGGATAACATTTTTTTTTTAAAAAAAAAAGACCATTAACAATTTTGTGATATATTCAAAAATTTGGTGCTGCCAGTGACGAAATATCGAACAATTTTTATTTTATTATTATAGATAGTTTGACACATTCTCTTAACTTGTGTTGTCAACGTGTGGTTTCATAGTTTTTTTTTCACGTCATATAAAAGCTGAAATATCATAAATTTAAAAAAAACGCATAAGTTATTGTTAAAAAAAAATAACATTGACCAAGTAATTTATGTTACAATTCTTATAGCTATCATTATAAATATTATATATATAATTAATATTTTAATAATTACTGGTCATAATATCAATGACACCATAACTATTGTTAAAAAAAGTATTTTATTAGTCATAAAATTATAAAAGATAAAAAAAATCTAAAACCCTGCTTTTAATAAATCTACAATTAAATGTTGAATTTTTTTTAAAAAAAAACACACACACGAGATCAGTATATAACTGAGTGAAAAAAATCAAAACAAATACGAAACATGATTTTTAAAATAATATTTTAAAATATAAAATTAAAAACATGATTTTTTGAACAGTGAAATTAGAAAAAAAAATCAATATTATCTTAATAAATAATATTTTATAGATTTCATTAGAATAATTTATCCAAAACGTTTAATGTGATTACCCGAGTCTTGTTTATCGTTCTAAGTAAAAAAGATATTGTCATGTAGACAACAATTTTACGGCCAACGTGCCTCATTTTTTATTTTCGTCGGCCATCTGGAAATCGGATATCGGCTTAACGTCACCGTGTTTGATATACATGTTATCGGAGGCGCGAGGGAAAAAAAGTTTTCATATCGAGCCAGCTGCTCATCTCACCGTTTTATGACCCGGACCCTTGTACCGGGTCATTCACTCCTCGTTTTTTTAAAGGCAACTCTGCAGCATTTGGGACCCATCCAGGTCCCTGTGGTCCGGTGTCGTAGTGTCCACTACGCCAACAAAATGTTCAGCCCCTTTCAATATTATTTCTTGTTTTTTTTTCCTGTCTGCTTTCTTCAATTTAATTCGTTGATTTTTTTTATTATACTATTAAAATAACCAGATTACTAGACTTGGGTTTCAGGTTTTTTTAACTCTTTAAAAATGTTATCATCGTCTCGAGTTGTTTTTATGCTAGAAATTTCTTTAACCCGACCACTACTTACCGTTAACTACCTGTCTAGTTTCTACTATAAAGTTTCAAAATCATTGAAAGGCCGAGATGAAATTTGTTGCCTGAAGAGCTACTCCCATGGGTGTGATCCAACTCCTGTTTGGAGCTATTAGGACAAGTTCAATGGCAATAACTATTTTGGAGAGCCAAATTATAAAAATAGATTTTTGAATAGTGTGTAAATGGTTTTTGAGATGATATATAGTCTAATGGTAAATAGCCATTTTGGAGAGCCATTTGTTTTAATCTTATTTTAAACAAAGTTTAAGGATTTTGTATATAGTTTAATTATACAATTAATAGGAATAAGTTATATAATTGAATAATTATTTTTGAGAAACCCACCAACAATAAAAATATTATATATATTTATATTTATATTTAAAAAATTAAAAAATTAAAAAAACAAATAATTATAATTATAAGATCTGGAATATTTGAAATTTGAATTTTTGAGTATTAGAAAAGGTTAAAAATAAATTTAATACATTAAAAAATAATCAATAAGTTCTTACATAATTAATTAACATAAATTCCATTACAGATAATTCAATCAAATTAATTACAAATTAGTACTCTTTTTTGCCATAATTTCCAGCCTTTTATCTTCAAAATACGTTGCAGAAATTGAATCCATTGTAGAAGTATCCATCTTCATAATCTCCATCTCTTGTTTCTCTTGCTTTTGTTTAATCAATAAAGCTTGTTGCTCTAACATAATTTTTCTGTTATGTTTTTTTCTACCTCAATTTCATTAAAGCTATCCTTCAATTGTTGTAAGATAGTTGCTACACTTGTCTCCCCAACTTTCTCTTTTCCTTGTCTGCGTTTAAGTCGTTCCTTTGCAGCTTTCTGACCAATTGGTTTATTTTGGTAAACAAATGCGCCACTGTCTTCTCCTAAACTAACAGAATCAGCGGTTGATGGAGTTGAAGAAGCTGGACTTGCATTTCCATGATTTTTTTGTTTCTTGTTTGACTTCTGATGAAGACTTGCACGTTCAAATTGCCACTTGGGTTCTTTTTTTAAGATAACCCAACAATGTTCCAATTGAAATCGTTTGCCAACGACTGAAGCATACATTTGCCGAGTATCATTAATCTGGCAAATCAAATTCAATAAAAAAAACTATGTTATATGATAAATATGTTAAACAAATAATTTAATATGAAAATGATTAAGAAAAACATTACCCTTGATTCTTCAGTCGTTCCACTTTGTTGACGGTTTTCAATTTGGGTAACAAAACCAACAAATTTTCCAACTTCTCTGTTTATTTCTTGCCATCTATTTGAGATGCTTATTTGAGAACGATTATTCAAGTTTCCTCCATTCTCGATAAAGTACGCATGTACTCGAGCCCAAAATTGTCTTGTTTGTTGATCAACTCATGTGATTGGATCTTTGCTAGTATTTAACCACACAGATACAAGTAAACAATCTTCTTCTGGCGAAAAGTTTTTACTTCTTTGTGATTTTTTAGTTGTATGAATAGTAGGATCACTTTGTTGAGAAACAATTTGTTCACATTCACTTATAAGAAAGTCGGTGAATGAATTTGGCAAATTTGAGTCCATCTGCATAAAAAATACACTGTGTTAATTAAGCTAATTGATCAAAAAATTCATAATTTATCAACTTCGCATAATTATTATTTTTACTAAATATTATTATTAATTACCTCCACAAAAATTCTAAAAACTAAATTTACACAGTTCTTAAATCTAACCGTAAATTTAAAACATCTAATTAAGCTAATTGATCAAAAAATTCAGAATTTATCAACCGCGCATAATTATTATTTTTACTAAATATTATTATTAATTACCTCCACAAAAATTATAAAACTAAATTTACACAGTTCTTAAATCTAATCGTAAATTTAAAACATCTAAGTAACCCAATTGATCAAAAAAATTCAGAATTTATCAATTTCTTCTGATTATTATTTTTACTAATTATTATTATTAATTTCTTATTTTGTCCCTAAACATTAAAATACCCCCACCCCAAAACCCTATTTCAATTGCGTCGCACACCACCATTTATCTGCTCAAGCTCTCACCTCCGTCCCTCACACTCTCCCATCTCGTCTCTCGTCTCCGTCCCTCTCACTCTCCCATCTCGTCTCTCGTCTCTGTCCCTCTCACTCTGTAATTTCGTCCCTTTCGCCTCTTCTCCCATGGCGATCCCTCTCTGCTCCCTCTCCATTTCTCCCCTTCTTCCTCTCCAATGGCACTCCTCACTCTACTCTTCCCCCCCTCTCCCTCTGTTCTCTCCCCCTCTGCTCCATCCCCCCTCGCTCTGCTCCCTGCTCCCCACTCCTCTCCCTCGGGCTTCTGTTTTGATTCTGTTGTTCGAGTTTCTATATCGTGTGTTCTTGTTCAAATAGTAATCAAAGCTGTGATAAACAAACCTACCTATGTGTACACAAACAAATCGTTTAAGTTTAGAAAACAAACCGACGATGAAGTGGGCAGAAGATTTGACACGAAGTGAAACTGCAATCTGCTCGTTGGATGAAGGTATTTTCTGCGATTTTTCTTCTTCGAGTTTGCTGGAGTTTGCTGTGAAATTTATTGTGTTTTTGCAATTGTTGAATTCGTGTTGATGTCTATTTTGTTTGGATAATGGTTTGACGATGCGAAGTTGCTATGTTTTTGCAATTGTTCGAGTTTGTTGTGTTTTTGTGATTTTTCTTTAGATTTTTCTTGTTTTGAGTTTGCTGTAAAATATATTGTGATTTTGCAATTGGCAAATTCGTGTTGATGTCTGCTTTTATTTGGAATGGCAACGATAATATTTTGACTAATGGTTGGATTTTAATAATTTGCCTCTGCATGAAAAACCTGTGGGAATGGCTCTAGAAAACAGAAAATCCATTTTAGCTCCTCAGTTAGCTCTCCCCGTTGGAGAGACAAATTTAACAAAAAGAGCCAATTTTTTTAAATTATGCCTTTGCCTCCTCTGATGGATAGTCTCGTTGGACTTGCCCTTATGGAGGAAAGCAAAATATAGAGAATAAAGCAAATTTATATAATCGTTAATTTTAAAATTTATAAAATTAATTAAAATATATACAAACTGATCTAGATATTAATATTAATCATACACACACATTATATTATATTAAAATTACACATATTTGTATTTGGTGTCTCTGTTACGTCCTGTAAATATCGATGATGCGAGCTGCACGTACTCCATGGAGTGGGTCGACTGGTCTGCTTTGTAAGAAATGCCGGACCAAGTAGCTTTTAAAAAAAAAATTCATCCACTTTCATCTCATAAGACACGATTATTAAGGTGCTTGTAAATGCTTTTTTTAAAAAAAATGTTTTAAAATTATTTTTATATACAGATAAAAAAATATTTTGTAAAAAATAAAAAATAATTTTAATATATTTCTAAATAAAAAAAAACACTTTTAAAAATGACATTTGCACCATAGAACATATACATATTCACTCACAATTATAATAATAAATATCTAGATAATAGAGAATCACCTGATATTATTTTTGAATTTTACTCTATGAAATAATTTAGAAAATTTTAGACTTGATTTTTTTTTTATTTGATCATGACTAAATTAAACTATTTAAAAATTTATTTAACATAACTAGTTAAAAAACATGATCAATTTGTAAAACAAATCCAAGAAAAAAATGTTTTGAAAAGGAGGAAACAAGCAAAACAACCTTTAAGTTTTATTATTTAGTCAAGATTTAAAATTAATTTATGTTAATATTTATTTGATGTAATCTAATTAACTTGATGGTAAAAAGCAACTTGTTTAACTATTAAAAAAACAAAATGAAAAAATAAATCTCAACCCAATTCTTCATCTACGCCTTGCAAACAACCACCAAAAAAATAAAGGATAAAGTTGATAAAAATAATAAAATTAAATTAAAAAAAGGGGCACATGCTTTGCTATTCATATTAACATTGAAGGTAACAATTTAATTGTTGAAAATACGGCTCACGGATGCGGCGGTACATTTAACTATATCATAAATGGAGAGTTTTAACCATCAAAACATATGCACGCGTCAACCAAAATACATGGAGAATTATTTTTTTTTATATAATTAAATATTTTAATAATACCCGTGATAAAAGAGAAAAATAATAAGAAAATCAACTTTAAAAATACATAAATAACCCTTGACCAAAAGTATTGATATTATTAATCTAAAAGGCATTTTAGTAATCTACTGTACACTTTAATAAAAATAAAAATGATAATACCCCAGAATAAAGACTTGTGATTTTTTGGTTCTAAGATCATTAATGCCCTCTTGAAAAAGGCTACAAGCTATTAGTTTAAAGGTAAAATAGTTATTCTATTATTGCTACCCACCGCAAAACAGCAACGGTTCCTACCATGGTAATCAAACTCGCGAGTCAACTCGCAAACTCGTACGAGTTTGCGAGTTGGCTCAGCAAACCTGGTTGGACCGGAAAGAAAAATCAAAACCGGTCAAACTCGGTCAAAATCGGGTTGACTCGTGAAATCGGACCAGATCGATCCGATTTCACGATTCCAGCTGCTCGGTCTTCAGGCGCCCTTCACTCTTCAATCTTCACTTCAATCTGCACTCTTCACTTCAATCTTCCAAAAATACTCTTTCTTTTTCATGCCCTAAACCCGTTCTCTTCCCCAAATCGTTGCAGGGGACAGATCTTGAAGTGGTGATGTGTGATTCACCGGTTTGATTTAGAAAGAGATTTTTTAGGAAAATGAAGATTTTAAGAGAGAGAGGCGGGGAAACATTCCAGAATAAAGGAAGCAGCATTTCAGCTTTGCTGGCAGGCTAAAGTAACATACTGTGATGACTTTCTTGATCAAATCGGACTGAGGCATACACTGGATAGCTTCCTCCAGCATACGAAGGATCTCATTCCAATTCTCAACTTCTTCTAGGTTGATTGTTGAAAGCAAGCTCTCAGGGATGCCAAGGGAGGACAATGCAATAAAAGGGGAAAGTGATGTTGCTTAAAAGTGGAAGGGGGTAAAAACCGAGGGTGTTTATAATGTATTTATCAAGATGCTTTTTGTATTTTCTTTTAATTTTTTTACTGTGAAAAATGTGCATCTTCCCTTAAGAATTCCAACCTTTTTAGTCACTATTTATGATTATTTTTAGGTTATTTTTTTTAAAAAATAAAAATAAAAATAATATTTAGATAACAGAAAATGTAAGCAGATAATTACCAAGCAGAAAATGTAAAATTGCTCTATAAAACATAATTGTTTTGTAATATATTTTATGGACATAATTGTTTTGTAATGTATTTTTAAGTTATTTTAAATCATGTATGAACCTTAATTAATAAAGTTTTATGGCTATAACTATGATATATTGTATCCAGAAATATTTTACATACGATTTTTCTTCTCACACGATTTTAGCTGTGATTTTATGATTTTTGTACGGACAAATTCGGGTACGATTTTACGATCCGATTTTTCGGAGCCCCTTCCGATTCGTGTCAAAATCTCGATTTTGACAATCTTGATTCCTACCCCTGCGTTTTTGTCCGTAAGTATTTACATACATATGCAGGTGCGTTTATACATACACATATACATACATACATAAATAAAACTGTAAATTATTATTATTAGTAGTAGTGGTCGGAGTAGTGGTATTGTCTTTCCTTGACTAGTTAAACTATTGTTGCCAAGATATTTGACCACGCTCCCTTACCTCCGAAACACCCTATTTAACGGTTCAAACCAATCTATAACATCCCGTAATTGCAGATGGCACTAATCCAACGAATGTAATACAAATGGGCTCCACTCATACAAGCCTAATATCTGCACTGTGATATACTCGAATATCTTTCCATTTGTCGCCCCAAGCCCAGCCGGCACAGGCACAGCATGCTCTTCCTTCTTACTCTCGAACTACCTTCTCTCTCACCATAAACTAAAAACTCTCTTTATTCACCATTTTTTCACACCTTGAAGATTTCCAGGGTAACTGTCAGACTCCTTCCCTGCCTCGCTCTCTAATCCTATGATTTTAAATCAATCCTCGTGCTTAACACCTGACCATCATCAAATTCAGTTACCATTAATCACTTAGAATTTGTTTAAATGTGTGAATTATCTGTATGAATCGAACATTTAGCTGTTGTTAGGTTTATTTAATTCGACATTTTTTTTGTTAATCGTATCTTAATCATCTAATAATCTCTATGGTTGGTTTGCTTTAATCACCTCTCGAGCTTATGTTATTTGAGAATTTAATTATCTGGGTGGCATGAAATTAGGTTTTAGTGCTCTTTTATTTATATATAATTTCTAATTAGTATTAATACTGTGAACTACAGGCTGGCGAAGGCAGGTGTGTGTATCAGATATGAAATTATTTGTTTAAAGCTTAGCTAGAGACTGAAATTTATCATAATAATAATGGCTTCGAGAGCAATCTTGCGGAGAAAGCGATCCCTCTTTGATTCCTCGAGGGAACCGAATTGCTTGATTCGGGGTTTTTTATCGAGTTTCCAGTACCGGCGAGGATCGCCACAATCAAATGATCTGCAGGAATCGAGATGCGTTATCAATCATCCGTTTGGGAGTACTGATAGTGGAAATGAAAGAGGTTTGTCATTGGTCTCCAGGGATGGGGTGTCGAAGGGTTTAGCTGCAGCAGGGTTTCTTAGGTATAACTCTTTTGGAAATTCAGGTTTAGGTCGTGGAAATGGAAGTGGAGATTTAGTTTCTTCTTTGGGGATTAGGTGTTATCTGCAGTCTGTAAGTTATGCTTCAACAGCAACTGCTGGTCAACCTGAATATGGCCATGGAAGGGATAGAAATGAACAACCAGATGCCAAACAGGCGAAGGAAGCTTCACCGCAGGAGTGTGATGAAGCTGTCGAAGATTTGACTGAGGTAAAGGCCAAGGCTAAGGCTAAGCAGGTTCACGAATCCCAAAAGAGCACTAAAACGGTAATGCAGAAAGTATGGGCTACGCTTTTGGGGATTGGCCCGGCTTTGAGAGCCGTTGCTTCTATGAGCAGGTTAAAATTTCCACTCCTTATTTCTTTTGGTTTGAGTTAAGTCATTGATTACACATTGACATTCTATTCTTTATTCAGGGAAGACTGGGCCATGAAGATTCGTCATTGGAAGAACGAATTGAAGTCTACGATACAACACTATTGGTTGGGTACTAAACTACTCTGGGCTGATGTCAGGATAAGCTCGAGGTTATTGGTGAAACTTGCCAGTGGGAAGGGCCTTTCTAGAAGGGAAAGGCAACAGCTAACACGTACTACTGCTGACATATTTAGGCTGGTTCCTTTTGCTGTTTTCATCATCGTTCCGTTCATGGAGTTTTTGCTGCCAGTATTCCTAAAACTATTTCCCAACATGTTGCCATCAACCTTCCAGGACAAAATGAAGGAACAGGTAGAGATTCACTCTGCGAGCTTTTTCAGCTCAATGGTCACGATATCAAATGGTTTTGTAGGAAAAGAGTAGGTGTTCCTTCATACTCAAGTTCCATGTTAAATGCTTGACTTGCAGGAGGCATTGAAAAGAAAGCTAAATGCAAGAATTGAATACGCTAAGTTTCTTCAAGACACCGTGAAAGAAATGGCAAAAGAAGTCCAGAACTCTCGAAGCGGAGAAGCAAAGCAGACAGCAGGAGATCTTGATGAGTTTATGAACAAGGTACTTTTTTCCTTGTCCTCCTCCAAGCAAGAGAATGATATCTAGTTTACATTTCAACTCTTGTATCAGAAACTAATGCCAGGTTTCATTCTGCCATCCAAACAGGTTAGGACAGGTTCTCGTGTTTCCAATGAAGAAATTTTAGGCTTTGCCAAGCTATTCAATGATGAGCTTACTTTGGATAACATTAGCAGGTCCTCATGTCTTCCGTCATATCATTATTTCTGTAAGTATCTTGTCCTTTACTTTCAGACTGCCCTTGACTTGACAAAGCACTGCTTCGGCTGTTATATGCAGGCCTCGGTTAGTAAACATGTGCAAGTATATGGGTATCAGCCCATATGGAACAGATGCATATCTACGTTATATGCTTCGGAGAAGACTGCAAGAGTAAGATATCTCTTTTTAATTGTTTTTGGTATTTCTAGGAAATCTGTTCTTCTGTACCTTCATAAGTGAAGACAAATGGTGTGACCTATGAAGAATGTTGGTTTTTTTCCTTATCAATCAACTCTTATTTCATAATTGATTTAGAATATATCCAATTATATATAGTGATTTGAAAAAAAATGTTGAAGTATGCCCATCAATTCCGACTGTTTATGCTTTATGAAATGGAGATATACATGTTAAGATCTTTAAAAGATTTGCAGAGAAATTATTGCCTATTTGAGGACTCGGATTTCCCAGAAAGGGGGGCAAGAAATTCCATGAAACTCTAAATAATTGATTAAATTCTTGCTTTAAACCTTCTAAGTTTGTTAAATCTGGCAGGATCAAGAATGATGATAAGATGATTCAAGCTGAGGGCATAGAGTCCCTTTCTGAAGCCGAACTTCGCCAAGCATGTAGAGATCGGGGCTTGCTTGGATTGCTTTCTGTGGATGAAATGCGGCAACAGGTTTGTCTAAATTTGATACTTGTAACTTTTACATGCTTGGTAGAAGAACAATGATAGGGTACACAGGAGAAAAGAAAATGTCAAAGCCTTGGTTGGAATCAAAGAGATTTTATTATACCTATTTATTAAAGGTTTTCTTTAAGAACCGAGGCAATTGCTATTTGTTTTGACTGCAACTGACATCGCCTTTCTTCTTTGTTTAATTCATTTACCTGGCCATGAAAACTCGGATGTCATGCAGTGACCTGAAGCCAAGTTCCTGATAATTTAAATAACAACTCATCTCCCCCCCCCCCCCCCCAAACTGTGAAGAAGGTCAATGAGTCTTCCTCTAGATTTGCTAAAATAACAGGGCATGTCTGAAGTGAATCTCACTGCTGATTTTTCAAAAATGCCATGCACAAAGAAAGGAATACCATTGGTCTCAGTTAATTTTTATACCATTCATAGAAAGTAGAGAAAAAGCTTCATGTTGTCCAAGAATGTTAATAATTATCTTTCTGCGCAGTTGGGTGACTGGCTGGATTTATCTCTCAACCATTCTGTTCCCTCCTCTCTGTTGATATTGTCTAGGTAACTTAACGCTTCATTTTTCATACTTGTCTCGAGAAAAATGGTTGCAATCTTATCTCTTTTTCTTTATTACGCTCTACAGAGCCTTCTCTATTTCCGGAAGAGTTAGGCCTGAGGAAGCTGTCCAGGCTACACTGTCATCTCTTCCAGACGAGGTTGTGGATACTGTTGGAGTCACAGCCTTGCCATCTGAAGATTCAGTTTCAGAAAGGAGAAGAAAGTTGGAGTTCCTAGAAATGCAAGAAGAACTGATAAAGGTTGGTTATTTGTTTGACACTTGCTCTGGCATTTTCCCTGTCTCTCAAACCCAGTGAAGTAGTTTCATTTGCATATTAATGGTTTAGTTGCTGTCCAATAAATTCTTTACATGCATTCATAATATGTATGCTGCATTTGTGTGCATGGTCGAGTGCTGTGTTTAAAGATTTCATTTTGCTGTTTGCTTTATTTTGAGGTATTCCTTAAAGCTTTAGTTTGGTCATGATTTCTCCAGTCTTTTTTTCTCATCCACCTATAGCTTGTATAGTGTCCTCTTTGCCATTCTTACTCTGTTTAGCTTATATTCATAAATTCAGCATTTGAATAACACATCTCGTTAGAAAATTCTAAATAATAAGGCCTTGCCCTGTTATGGACTCTTCAATGTATGGCTAAAGGATATTACCGTTGCGATAGCAATGGGCCCTGGCTTCATTGTATTCTTTTGAACACACAATCCTAAAAGCATCCATGCTGTTCATGGAGCATATACAGTAGCCATATGCTTCTAGACTTATTGTGCTTTGTTTAAATGCTTTGCTTTTTGGCTAGTTGTTCTAATAAAGCTATTATGCAGGAGGAGGAAGAGGAAGAGGAAGAAGAGCAGGCCAAGATGAAGGAATCTGTTAGTAGTCAAAAGGACGTGGCTTTGGAAGAGATGAGTATTCCAACAGCTAGAGAAGCACAAGAACAAGCAAAAGCAAAAACATTGGAGAAACATGAGCAGCTTTGTGAGCTCAGTCGTGCATTGGCTGTTTTAGCTTCTGCATCTGTAAGGACCAGGAACTTTTGTTTCCTGTTATCTTTCTCTTATAATTTTATGTTATATCATCTACTCACTCCACTTTATTCACTGCTACCAATTCTAGTCTGTAAGCAGGGAGCGAGAAGAGTTCCTGCGACTTGTCAAAAAGGAGGTAGGAACAACTAAATTTTTTCTGATTTGAGATCCTTCACATCTAATTCTGAGGGCATAAAAGGGGATGACACCACTCTTTTCTATTTATTCTTTTAACAATCTTGCTGTCACATGACTTTCTAAGAAATGGTGGGATTTCCATGTTTTTTCATTTTGAACTACATGCATTTAAGTCATCCAAGATCCACTGTTGACAGCCCGGTTCAAGATCACCCATGGGCTTCTTGCCATTTTTTCACTGTTAGGCTGCATGAATGCGTCGCAATGTCTGTTGACATGATTTTTTTCCTTTCTGGCACTATCTGCTCATTTAGTTTATATGTTATCAACCCTGTGATAATTTGTTTTGTATGGCATTCATCATTATGTTTCTGACCTTTCTGCACATTTAATTTATATGTTCTGAACCCTGTGAGAATTTGTTCGGGTATGGTTCAAACCTCCTTGATGACCTGGCAGTGAACCCCCATCCATTTAAGTTAGACAGGAAACATACTGCTCCAGTTCCTCTTTGGAACATGGTGCTTGTTCCTGGGAGATTAAACCGGTAATGCTATTGAAGAAGTGTTCTTTTTCTTAATATTTTTGCCCTTCTGTTGATTAATGGTCTTTGCCAGAAGTTGTCTGCTGAGGGTAAATTTCTTTGTGCTCATTCTTGTTGGAGGTAAATTTTATATTTGGAGTTGATAGAGTTTTAATAGAGCTCTCATTAGCTTATACAGGAATTCATATACGTGAAGCAAGAGAATATCCTGACCTTTTAGTAAACTTTGATAACTCAATTATTTGGGGATCTCCATCTAGGCCATTCTCACTTAAATAGCTTCGCAGTTGGAGCCTGTAGATTAGAGCTTTGCTAAGCTGCATTTCCTCCACCTCACTCATTTGTTATGTCATTCCAGATAGACTTGTATAACAATATGGTGGACAAAGAAGGTGCAGAAGGCGAGGAAGAAGCTAAGAAGGCATACAAAGCTGCCAGAAAGGAGAGTGATCATGGTGCTGGGACAGATATCTCTGACAAAGTTTCTTCAGCCCTGATCAATAGAGTAAGTTTTTGGAAGAATCTTTTGCTCTGCTAGCTTCATTATCCATTTTTTAAGTTTCCTTTCAAGTCCTTTTCTTATAGAATACCAATGCATACTATTTGAAGCTCTGAACTGGATTGTAACTGAGGATGTTGCTGTGATGTGTGCACATTTCAGGTAGATGCCATGCTCCAAAAGCTGGAAAAAGAAATTGACGATGTTGATGCCAAAATTGGAGATAAATGGCGCCTGCTTGATAGGTTTGTTTTTTTCTGTTTTTTGAAATTGTGAGGATTGTGGTGGTTTTATGTTGAACACACTCTGGAAGTGTACATGGAAATTTATTCAGGCTACCCCTGAAGAAGTTTTTTTGAAAATAAGCTTGATATTTGTGCTTGTAGTTGTCCAAAAACATGAGGCTAGGGATGTACATTGCTCTGCATCTTAAAAAGGCATCTGAATAACATAAATCAGTTAAAAGTTTATCGTGAAATCTCAAAGAATTTATATACCAATTGGATTGCAACTGTGTGATGAGTGGTTGTCACAAAACATAGTGCATTTATATACACATACATTGCTGGCACCCAATGCTGCCTGTCAAGTGTTAAAATCAATTGGAGGCCCATTTTATTGTTGCCCCTTTCTTTTTCATGTTGTTGGCATCTTTCCTGGTTTCCATATCTCCATGCCCCCCAAAGGAAAAGAGGCGTGTTTGTCCTTTTGATATCCTGGGTGGTAAACAAAAACATATGAAATCAAAATATTTTGCTACCTTAGAAGACAAAGGTTTACAATTCACAATTTTGTTTTACATGCACTTGATTTTATTTGATGTTTCACATTTCTATAAGCTTGATATATATAATCTGAATTTGCTGGTGTCTCAGCCAGTGTCAGGAAATGCTGCTGCTCTTTGTCCCTGCAAGATGATTACTATATACATGCTCCACTCAATTATAAGTTTGCTTACATTAAACCCACGATTTTCCATTGCATGCTAACAAAAAAAGGGTGCCCTGGCCTCAAGAATTTTGGCCTGAACTTCTGAGGTGGTTTTTAAGAGTTACCCCAATAAATCTTCATTTCTGATGTCAGGGATTATGACGGTAAAGTGACTCCTGAGGAGGTTGCTTCTGCTGCTATGTACCTCAAGGATCACTTGGGAAAGGAGGGCATCCAAGAACTCATAAGCAATCTTTCCAAAGACACTGGTTAGTGATGAATTCCATCTTTTCTTGTCAATCAACTTCACTATATGAATAATGTTTAAACTGCCGCTATAATTTAATTCCATTGTGGTGTTATGCACTGATCACATAAATATGCAATTTTGGTTTTGTTTGCTGAGGATTTTTTTTATGCAACATACTAACATTTAGATGGAAGTTTTTTATGTTCTCGTAGTAAAATGGTTATGTCAAGTCGTCAACCCCCCCACCCACAAGTTTATTTATATATATGCTTCAGGGCTAGTTTATTTGTATATATGCTTTAGGGCTAGTTTATTTGTGTATATGCTTTACACTATTCTTCGTACATTTGTCCCAAGTATACTTTACTATTTTCTGTATTTTGGTGCAACAGAAGGAAAGATCCTTGTGGAAGATATTGTCAGACTAGGCAGTGAAATGGAAGATGCTGATGAAGTGGAGAAAGGAAAATCATAGAAAACATGTACCCAAAATTTTCCTTTTCTGTTCTTTTTTTTCCTGCCAAACTTCCATCTTTTCGGTTGAGTTGCTGTTCTGTTGGGCCATGTATTCCGTTGACTGGACACTGAGGATGGCACCTGCATCGGTATCCATGAAATTTGAAAGCAATGGAAAAAAAATGGAAAGGTAAGGAAAATGAAAGATTCTTTGTCAACAGTAGGCAGCTGAAATGCATTTACCGGATCCTCTTTAAAATGGCATCTGTGAAAGAAAAACAAATGAGTGGACAAATTAGTACAGTTATGACCTTCATCAGCATTGTAGCCTAATAATAATGGCGGCATTGCTGTTTGTTGATGGCGTGTATATTTTGCAATAGTATTATAGCATGCATTTCGTAGATGACACCATCCTAATGCTTTTTTACCTTTTTACATGGGTTTTTTTAACAGCTAGAACTAATCCCCCTTGCTCGGCTGACTGCTAAAGAGTAAATCCAGGTGATTAAACACCCCTTTGTAAGGGTAAGGATAGCACCAAAGCCACCAAACTGCCTTCCTAAATTCCACTGGCAGTTGATCTGACTAATTATTGTCCGGCTTACCCGCCTGCCCAGTCAAGTTACTTGGGGAGCTACTTCCAGTTAATGCTGATTGCTGAGAACTCGGATCCTGCTCCACGGTTTCATGTACCCAAACCCATCGTATTCCGTGTGCCTTTCGCGATGCAGGGGACCAAACATTCCCTTCCGTAATGCTGCTTGGAACTTGAAACAGGCTATAGGTACACTCGTTGATTCACCCCAGGACATCAGACATCATATGCGTCAAGCGTGAAAAAGGTCACCCACCCCACGCACAAGTGTATCGACACGTCGCATGAAATATAAATCAAAACTAATTTTGCAATTTATAATTTTATTTTATTACAAGGGACACTTTCTTTTTTGGAACTTTTTTTTCTTCTAATGAACAAGTTTAATTTTGTTATTAATTTCTCAAAGTATTATATACTTTTCATCCACTTAAAAAGTGGCTTGTGCCGTCGGCATGATTCCTGGCTATTTATTTGAGTCAACTAACACTTTTATCCATTTAAAAGAAGTACATGGTAAGATTTTAAATCGTCTTTGGTTGGTAAATGGCTCATTATGTGTCGAATATATTATAGAGGGTTCATTTTATCAAAACTCGGGAGCATTGGAACCAACAATATTTTTTAGCTGAACTCGGAACAGTCCATAATCCAAGACACCTCAGCACCAACTTACCAAGCCCAACCTGGTTTGTACTTGATTGAATTTTCTGAATATTCGGGGAACATAGGGTACTTGGAACTGCAATTTGAACGTAATTTTGTAATTTTTTATGTTTCTTGATTGTTTTGATGAACTAGTATTAAAATTGATTTTTTAATTACATATATATATATATATATATAGTTTTAAACAAAAAAAACATTTTAGAAAAACAATCACCGTTAAATACCGAACTAGCTCTAAAAAAACAATCGTACCATTATTTTCGTCACCCTTTACTCCGGAGAAATAGTTGATGATGATTCCAATTAGACACAGATCTTGAGGGTTGATTTGATGTTTGTCTTTTAATCGTTTTATTTGTAGAAAAAATAAATTAACATTCATTAAACTACATTTAAAAAAGAACACCAGCCACTGTTTCTATTATCCTTGGGCTGTGAGAAATAGTTGTTGAGAACTCTAATTAGATCGAGAATATAAATTTCGAGGGCTTTACTACTGTTTCTATCACCCTTTCCCTGTGAGAAGTAGTTGTTGTTGAAGGATCCATTTAGATTGAGAATTCAAATTTTGAGGGCTGATTTACTGCTAGCATTTTACTTCCCTTGGCAAAAATATAAAATAAATTCCTTCATGTGTAAACTTTCGGGATAAATGTGCATTGCAGTTATCTCAAAAGCTTTTACATGGTGATTGACATTGTGTTTTTTTTTTTTTTAAAAAAAAATTATTTTTAATTAAAAAATTTAGTATTTTTATGCTGTTATCAAAAAATAATTTTTTAAAATAAAAAAATATTATTTTAATATATTTCTAAATACATTTATTTTAAAATAACTGCAGTCGCTTGAGTGGGCTTCCTTCAACTCTTCCTCCCTGTTTTTTTTAACGAAAGATTCGATCCTTGAACTATTTTTCTTTTTTAAAATATAATATCAATTGAGATAGGAATTTATAGGCAAGATTTTGTTGGGTCTAGTTACTTTCTGTTTTGTTTGAGAATATAGTTAAAATTATTTATGGTTGTCTATGCTGAAAAAAAATAATTCCACAGCGAGTCTTCCGCCTCCCCGGAAAGCCGCCCCCGGGTGGGCGTCGACCTCGAATCCTCTCAGCTCAAATGAAATCGTAACCAGAAAGGAAAAAGAAACCCTGGAAGGTTCTTTTCTTCTTTATTTTTTTTATGAGAAGAAAACATAAGATACTACCAGAGGGAAGCTGGAATCAATCATTCAACTGATAGCGACTGGTGAATTAGATGAAGACATGATTGTTATCGCAGGTTAAATTTTAAGAAAGCTATCATCATGACTGTAATAAAAAGAAATTTCACTTGACACGTTCGGAGTTTACCTGGATCGTCAGTAAGTGATCACTCCGGGAAGTGAGGGAGTGGCCGGCGAGTGAGATTGGAAAAGGCCTTAAATTTACCGTCCACTGTCGAGATTCAAGGCATGTTAGCTCTCAGGTCTCGTCATCACCGGGGAGAAAATAGAAATAAGAATAGAGGAATAGAGTCCGCGCCTGTCGATGGTCGCTTGCACAATAGTACAGCAGCACTCATGTCCGGGAGAGAGGTTTATTTTGATTTTAGATATATTTTTTTAGATATATTTTTTTAATTATAATATGTGTGTGTGTATATATATATTTCAAAATAAAATATACATTAAAAAAACACAGCGCACTCCAATGCTGAGTACAAGTATACAACATTGACAAGAGACAACCGGACACCACTCTACTTAAACGACTCCCTTTATCTAATTAGCCACGTGTACCAGTGCCTTCTCACGGGTGATATTATATTTTTTTAATATATAAAATATTAATTATGTATATTTTTTTATTGAATTGTAAATTTAGTTAAAATAATAAATTTATGCAGAAATTTTGTGAAGTTTAAGTTTTTTATAAAATATATGAATTTTAAATTGCTATAAATTTATCTATTTAGCAGTTTTCAACGAAATAACCAGCATTAATTTTTTATCATCACCAAAAAAGCAAGAAGATTCGGATATTTGAATTATTAATTACACTGTATTAAGATTAATTCATTTTATAATTCAATTTAAACTAAACAAAAATAAAATATAAATTGTGAAAATATCTGTAATAATCAAATAACAAAAATAAATAGTTAATTTTTTATTAACAAAAAGTCAAAAACATAAATTAAAAATTCATCCCAACGTTATTTTCATTATCATTGCTATAACAATTAAAAGTATTGTCTATATTATTATCAAAACAAATAAAATA
The DNA here is from genome assembly GCA_015731905.1 of Salix dunnii. NCBI lineage: Eukaryota > Viridiplantae > Streptophyta > Magnoliopsida > Malpighiales > Salicaceae > Salix > Salix dunnii. Next base: position 12,682,517 of record CM027668.1, read on the forward strand.
AATAAATTCCCTGAAAAAAACATTAAAAAAAATAAACAAAAGATTTTTATCAAAAAAATCATAAAAATTATCATTATCATTAGGAAAACAATAAAATAAAAAAATCATCTGATCCAAATAACAAATAAAAACAAGAGAAAACAGGAAAAAAATGAATAAAGAGAAAAGAAGAGCAATATTAATTTTAAAACGATTACAAACATAAATTAAAATTTTAGGCTTGAACAGATTAAAAATAAAAACTTAATAAAAAATCAAAAACTAAAAGTATAGATGCATAGATGCATAGAGACGAATTCTCTATTGATAAAACAATGAAAATATAAATTGAAAATTCATACTCACGTTATTGTCGTTATCATTGTTATAACAATTAAAATTATTATCAACATTGCTATCAGAACAATCAAGATAATTACATTGATCTGAACAATCATTAAAAAAAAACAAAATATTTTTATAAGAAAACAATAAAAAATCATTCACTCAAATTATCATTATTATTGTGCAGATAGTAAAATTATAAAAACAATCTAATCCAAAGAGCAAATAAAAATAACAGGAAAAAAAAAATAAAGCGAAAAAGAAAGCAATATTAATTTAAAATATTATAACAATAGCAATATCGGAGTCTTAAAATTTAAAATTATTATTACTGTTTCTATCAAAATAATAAAAATTATCAAATTATACTGAGAAAAAAAATAAAAAGCATAAACAAAATAGTAAGTAAGAAAAATAATTAAATTATTATTATTATTATTATTATGAAAGAATAAATGAATGAATGAAAGACTACAAAAATTGTAAAAACTACAACAAAAAAATCAAACAAAAAAATTCAATAAAAACTAAAAATTACTGTTGTTATTACTGCCAAAACAATACAAATTATCAAGTTATTATAAAAAAAAACCTCAAAAACATTAACAAAAGAGTAAGCAATAAAAAACAAATAAGTTGTTGTTGTTGTTGTTTTCATTTATTTATTTTATTTTTGTGCCTCGTCGTGGGCGGCACCATATTTTTTTCAATGTAAAAAATATTAATTATGTGTATTTTTTTTATTATATTTTAAATTTAGCCAAAATAATAAATCTTTGCAGAAATTATGTGAAGTGCAAGTTTTCTATAAAATATATGAATTTTAAATTGCTATAAATTTACCAGTTTAATATTTTTAAACGAAATAAACAACATTAATTTATCATCATCATTAAAAAAACAAGGAAATTCATATATTTGAATTATTAAATTCGCTGCATTAAGATTAGTTCATTTTATAATTCAATTTAAATCAAACAAAAATAAAATATAAATTGTGAAAATACCTGTAATAATCAAATAACAAAAACATATAGTTCATGTTTCATCAACAAAAAGTCAAAAACATAAATTGAAAATTTATTTCCACGTTATTTTTATTATCATTGCTATAACAATTAAAATTATTATTAATATTATTATTAAAACAATTAAAATAAATAAATTCTCTGAAAAAACATTCAAAAAACTAAACAAAAGATTTTTATTAAAAAAAAATAAAAAATTAAAAAAATAATCTAATCAAAATAACAAATCAAAATAAGAGAAAACACAAAAAAAAAAATGAATAACAGGAAAAAGGGAGTAATGATTATCAACATAAATTTAAATTTTATGACAGAATCGATTAAAAATCAAACCCCAATAAAAAAATAAAAACTAAAAGTATAGATGCCTAGACACTAATAAAGAATAAACATTATCAAATAATTAAGAAAAACTAAATGAATTAATATCAAGTAAAAATCTACAATGATCAAATAATACAAAAAAATAGTTAATTTTCTAGCTATAAAAAAATGAAAATATAAATTGAAAATCCATCTTCACGTTATTGTCACTGTTATTATTATAACAGTTAAAATTATTATCAATATTATTGTCAAAACAATTAAAATAATTAAATTGACCTGAACAATCTTTAAAAAAAAAAGCAAAATATTTTTATAAGAAAATAATAAAAAATTAAGAACTAAAATTATTATTATTATTGCGCAAATAGTAAAATCATAAAAATTATCTAATAAAAAAAGCAAATAAATATAACAGAAAAAAATAAAGGGAAAAAGGAAGCAATATTAATTCAAAATGTTATAGTAATAGCAACATCGAAGTTTTAACATCTAAAATTATTATTACATTATTATCAAAACAATAAAAATTATCAAATTATACCGAGGTAAAAAAATAAAAAGCATAAACAAAATAGTAAGCAAGAAAAACAATTAAATTATTATTATTATTAAAGAGTAAATGAATGAATGAAAGACTAAAAAAAGTGTAAAAAATACAACAGATGAAACAAAAAAATACAATAAAAACTAAAAATTATCATTGTTATTACTGTTGAAACAATAAAAATTATCAAATTATTTTGAGAAAAAAAATCTCAAAAAATTAACAAAAGAGTAAGCAAGAAAAATAATTAAATTCTTCTTCTTCTTCTTCTTTTTCTCTTCTTCTTCTTCTTCTTCTTCTTATTATTATTATTTTATTTTTATTTTTTTGTGTTAATAATCAAAGAAAAAAATGAAAGATTAAAAAACTCTTAAAAACTCTAACAAAAGATTAAACAAAGGAATAAAACAAAAATAAAAAATATCATTGTTATCACTATCAAAATAATAAAAGCTATCAAATTATCGCGAGAAAAAAACCAAAAAACATTAACAAAAGAGTAAGCAAGAAAAACAATTAAATTATTATTATTATTATTATTAATAATAATAATAATAATAATAATAATAATAATAATAATATTTAATAATGAAAAAAATGAAAGACTAAAAAAATCATAAAAATTTTAACAAAATTAAAATCATAAAAAAAATCAAGGGATTAAAATACAAAATTAAAAGTATAAGGGATGAAATGAAAATGAAATATATTATCAATTTTAATCAATTGACAAAATTGAAAAAATTAAAACTGTTGTACTGAATAAATTAATATTTTTAAACCCAATCCGGAAATTAAAAGAAGAAGGACCAGAGTGAAATATTAACATTAAATTAATTTCAATGGAAGGACCCAATCAAACTAAATCAAAATTTCTATAACAAAAATTAGGTCTATACACAAAATTCAAAGTCCAAGGACCAAAGTGCAAATGACGGAAACCCGGGGGACTCTCCTGCATTTTCACGTGCAAGAGAGAGATAAAGGTGTCCAGCGGCTTTAACTGGCCACCGCCGCTTCCACGGGCATCAGTTACTGGAACACACTGCACCGGGAGGAAACCAATGCGGAGGCGCGTCAAGAGAGACTCCGGTAGCCCATTTCCGATCACAGCATGAGCTCACACGCGCCGCCTACACAGGGCGTGAAGTGAAAAACGTTTGGTTAGTTAAATTCGAAAAATAATAAAAAAATTTGAATTGCGGTGAACTAGACTGGACTGGGTTGGACCGAGAGGGGAAATGACTGCGGAGCCCCTTAGTCTAGGCAGCGTGTTTTGTCATTTTCTGGGGGCAGAATCGTTAACACACTGTTCATTCACGGGAAGAAAAAAAAAATGACGGAAGTGCGCGCGCGGAGCACCGGATTAAATATCCAGTCCACAATTAATTACCTCACAATCTACAGTGAATCTACAGTAAAAACCCACTCGTTTTATTTGTTAGTTAATTATATATATTTTTAACATGTATTACTTTTTTAAAAAAGTTCTTTCAAAATTATTTTAATTTTGTGCTGTTTGTTTTTCTAATAATAATATATTTTATTCTAGTTTAAAAAACAAAATAACTTTGTTTCATCAAGAATATTCCTGGTCTATTTTGAAAAGTCCAATTAAATTTTCAGTCAAATGATTCTGATTTTATTTTGATAATTTTATTCCTATCAATGAGTATAGATATATTTATTTATTTATAACTTCATATTATTAGACACTTAGTTTATTGAAAATTAATTTTTATTATTTTGTGGTTATTTCGGTTTATGATGATGTCATTGGTTTAGAAATTTACCCAATTGGCTCTCTCTCTTTTTTCTTTTCTTTTCATGATTCAACATTTGATCAATTATATATTAGACTTTGACATTATTCCTGTTTATTTTTCAAGAAATTATCGTAGTTTTGCAATTCAAATTATGAGTTTTGCAAGCTAATCTAAATAAATTTTAATTATTTTATAGTTTTATGATTAACATCAATTCAATATTTTATTATATTAATATTTTTTAAAAAAGATGTAGTTTTTATTTGTTTGAGTCGTACTGTATTTTTACCAATAGACTAAGTTGTTTTTAAATTTATTTAGTTAATAAGTCATATCGGGTCCCATAAATATGTTTAAATTAAAATTGTATTTATTAAATTATATGTATATATATTCAAAACCAAGATACAAAATGCCAAAAAATAATTTCAACCTTGCTCCCAACCGTATCATTACATAAATTCTTTTAATATATAAATAAAACAAAAAAATTTAAATGGGGGAAGGAAGGCCCCCCCCCCACCCAAAAAAAATAAAAATGGTAATAGAATCAAATTTTGGAGTCCCTCCAATCAAACATTCAAAAACCTACCCGTTAGCAAATCGGACGGCTGAAAATGATCAGTCCAAGTCAAACGACGGTTGCCAGAACCAATCAACAGCAGTGGCGGATGTGAAGTAAAACACACGAGACACACAGTACCATAACTTTAACATCTCAAATTAATTAATTAATTAATAAAATAACAACAATAATCTCTCAAACACAGAGTAAGGCTCCTGTTTCATTTTACACCACTCTCTCTAAAAAAAAATATATTTTTCTCCTCGCTTACATCTCTCCCACTCTGTTTTTTTCTCCATTCTCTCTGTTCGATCTTTGACTCAGTGACTCTCAACTCGCTCCAACCCATTCTCTCTTCACCTCAAACTCCTCTCCGAACAAATTTCGCTTTCAAGACGTTGTCGTTTCGGCGAAGCTAGGGCTTCGGGTTCCTCTGCTGCTTTTGAAGCTCCTGATTGGCAAATTATTTGAATTTCATGGAAATGAAGTTGTTCTGTTGCGCTTGGAAGTTCCTGAGATCGCATGGTAGCTAAATAGTGAATTAGGGTTTCGTAAAATTGGGTTCTTTTTTTTGCGTGCCGTGTTCAGTTTTAGGGTACAGCTGGAAATTTAGGGTTTTTAGGGGTCACTTTGGTATTGAAGGTAGGGTTATGGTCGTCAATTACATCATAAATTGCTAAATTTGAAGTTTTTTTTTTTCATTGTTGGGGGTGTGTAATTAATAATTGAAAGCTCAGAGCTTTTAGTTGAGAACATAGAGGGAACAAGGTGTTGTGTTTGGAATTTGGATTTAAATCAATGAAATTTGTGGGGCTGAAGTATTAAGTTTGCACTATAAATTTCACTTGGCAGTAAATAAGATAGTTTCGAAGATTTACGGTATAGGTTGTTGTATGAGAACTGAAGTGGGTGGATTTTAATAATTGGCGGGTAAGAAATGTTTTATTCACAGTTTATATTGGCCAAGAAAGGGCCTTTAGGTACAATTTGGATAGCTGCTCATTTGGAGAGGAAGCTTCGGAAGAACCAGGTTGCTGATACCGATATTGGTGTCTCTGTAGGTTAGTTTTTACTCACCTTTGTGCAATGTATACTTTCAGCATTATTTTTAATATTTTTTTGAGAAAGGAAATGACAATACTAGGCTCATTTGATTGATGCATTGGACATCATAATTCCACAGTTTTAAATGTTTTACTATGGGTTGCATCTGCTTTTTTTTTTTCACTGAACAGATGGAACATACGATAATATTTCCAGTAAGTTGTGAATAAAATGAAAATGACAAAAGTAGTTATTTTCAATCGAGCTAAATCACTGCTATTTACCAAAATTGTCTTTAGTTATTTTAGTTCATCTAATTGGAACTCTAATATTAACATAAGCAGCTGGTAAAGTGTAACCTTGAACTATTTTAAATTTATATACCCATCGTTTTATTGTAGGAAAGTTATTCAATACAGCTATTATATATATATATATATATATATATATATATATATATATATATATATATATATATATATATATAGGATCCGACTTGTGGGATTCACTTCTTGTCTCCACATGAATTTGAGAGAGGGGGGATGGCTACCACGTGAATAATTGAATGGTTGCACTGATTTTGATGAAATTAAATGAAACAAGGACTTTGGTTTGGTTTCGTGTTTTCTTTTGTTAATTGATGATTGATGAGTTATGCCCATCTGTCGCAATTAAACATTGAAACTCAGAGCAGTTATATGGTCTTTTATACATTTTTTGTTTTGCCAGCTGTTGATTGTCTCAAATATGGTATATTGTTGCTTACCTTTACATTATCTTCAAAGAATCACCATTTTTAGTGCCTCTGGCCTTTAAAATATAAACTTCAAAATTTTCATATTCTTACTTTCCATAATCTTCCATTTCACATGTGTTTATCTTCTGGTAGCATCACAGTTAGAGATTCATTTGAATGGATTAATAAACTTCAAATTTGGTTCCTTGCTGCTTCCTGTTTTTGATTATTAACTCTTTCTTAGCTCATGCATTTTTTTTTTTGGAGCAGATTCAATTCTTTTTCCTGATGTACCAATTGCGCTGAGATTGTCTAGTCATCTTCTACTTGGTGTGGTGAGGATATATTCAAGAAAGGTGAATTACCTTTTTGATGATTGCAGTGAAGCTTTGCTGAAGGTAAAGCAGGCTTTCCGCTCCACTGATGTTGATCTACCGCCAGAAGAGTCAACTGCCCCATATCACTCCATCACCTTGCCAGAGACTTTTGATCTTGATGATTTTGAGCTTCCAGACAATGATATTTTTCAGGGGTTAGTTCCAAAATATCTGCATGATGTTGATAACTGAAGCTTAATGTTAATAACTGAAGCTAATCGCATTAGTTAGTGCTTTACTTTTATGGTTCAAAAGAGTTTTAGATACAAGATGAACTTGCAAAGATCTAGAGTTGATTATATATTTCTCGTGTTAATTCTTAAAAGGGTCCAGCTATTATATGTGCCAGTCTTTATCCAGTAATAGTTTGATGACCTTTGAAGCTTTTCAAGTGACTGCATGGCCTGTTCTGCTTGAATAATTATATAGGATTGATTTTTAGTTTTTTGGTATTTAGATGGTAATTTTTTGCCGCAAACTTCTGATGTCTATTGAAGATTTGGATATTTTTTTTAAAAATGTTCACGTTACTTGTTTTATTGATTGAATATAGGCCCAGTTTATATTATGTGAAATTCCTTCTAAGAACCTTGATGCTTTCTCTTCTGGATATTAACCTACTACTTTCTTGCAGCAACTATGTCGATCATCACATTAGTACAAGGGAGCAGATTACCCTTCAAGACACAATGGATGGTGTTGTGTACTCCACATCACAATTTGGGTTGGATGGTTAGTACATGTCTTCACAAGTCATTGGAATAATGCATATAATATCATAGAGAAGGCAATGTACTTAATGGATTTCTTATATATTTTTGGCTTGGTTCCAGAGCGATTTGGTGATGGTGACACTTCTCATGTTGGTTTGGACCTTGAAGAGGTAATTTTCTTGTGCTTGCATTTAAATGTCTTTGCAAGCTGGGCTGGAATCTACATTGATCTGCAATATGGTCGATATGGTTTTACAGTTTTACTGATATTTAGTAATAGCACATACATTTGACTATATTGTCAAATAGGAAACTCATATGTACCACATGCATGGGGGTGCCACTTAGCATCTAAACATGACCTATTCTCAATGTTCTATATCATTCAGTTATTTATGATGTTGGATAAATCTGATTCACAATTCACTAGCTCACTATATTGTAATTTGTCATTTATATAATTTCTTTCTTGTGATGATTATAAACAGGACCTGTTCCTAGCCAAGGCTGCAACTCCAAGGCCTGATGAAGTTTTAGGGTATGGTTTTCTTTGTCCTCGCTATCTGGAATTAGGTATTTGTGACTGTGCATGATTTCTTTTCCATGATATTTATTTATGGACTATGTTTTGATATCTTTGGTCAAGTCTTTTTGGTGAAAATTATTAGATTTTTGTAGCTGCTGTTAATTCAGTGAGAGCACAAAGTGTATAAAAAAATATGTTCTATATAAATGGAGAGGTTAATAATCTTCTTGGTTGCAGGAAGAATGTATGATTCCCATGTACTTTTGTATGTGCAAGCACTCCTCTTACTGCAAATTTTCACATATGGGATATTGACATTTTATCTAAATATTTTTCTTTTATTTGTGCATTTTTGAGTTTAGTGTGTGGTCTAGAGTAGAAGCATGATGTTGTGGTTCTAATGAGGCTGTTGAAGTTGCAATTACTCGAGAGGAAGAAAATATATATCTTGCCTGTAATTTATGTCTGGCCTCAACATCTAATCTATAAATAGTCTTTCTCAATGCTATCATTATTGTCATGGGCAATCATGATGGTTGATTCATGGAATCATTTTCAACTGACAGTTTTTTAGTTATGAACTCTTAGAATTTGTGGGGGTAGTTATCCTGGTGGTTGATTCATAAAATCATTCCTCTCTTTACAGGGTTAGCCTTCAGACATCTGTTGAACCAGGAGATCCAAAATTGGAGGAAGATCATGACATGAATGGATGCATGGAAGCCATGCCAGTGAATGGTATTAGAAACAAGGTTGATATGGATATCCAATAAAAAAATATATTTTTTAGCAGTCACTTAATTATCACCCGATATTCATTTTCCTTTTAATCGGGTCCATTGATTTTTGTTTGCCATTTGTTGGATTGATCATTTATCTTGTAGTGGGAGGATAATTACGGTTAGCTGATGAAAATGGTTTACTGTTGTGAGCAGATGGTAAGTCAAGCTTCAAATTCAGAATCTCTTGACTATGCTCAGGCTCCTTCCACTCCTGGTTTAATAGAAGAGCCAAACTTGTCCAGTGTTCAGGATGCCCTGGCCTGTGATGATCATTTGGAACCAGAAGATCACCATTTAATTGAAGTAGCAGGGATAGAGAGCACGGGTAATGCTTCCAGTAAGCCAGATCTTCATCAGAGGGATGACACAACGAATTTGTCTCCAGGCAAGCATTTAAACTATGATACTGCTGTGTGCATGCCTGCCGAGGAGAATGGCTGCCTTTCTGGTGATCTGGAAATCATTCAAGCAAAGTCACAAGGACAGTTACAATCCACTGCTTTGGCAGATGGGACCATTTGTGTGTTGGATGGATCAGACAAGTTAGAAGTGATAAATAATGCTGTTTGCAAGTGCAGAGAATTGACAGGAGTTAGGTTATATGAACCAGATAACGTTGAAATTGCTAATGCTGTGGAAGACTTGAGCTCACTTGGAAAAACTGTAGATGCAAATATTGGCTGTCCATTTGAATTGGCTGGTGCCCCAGAGGATGATGCTCAGGCTTGCCAAGGACCAGCAGATCCTGATGCTTTGAACAGAAATGTTGATAATGAAAAGACACAAGCTTCCATGGGTATGCTCCGGGCATGCAATTCCCATTTGAATGAGCTTGATTCATCATCCCATGGGATTAATAATGATGAACTCCCCCCTGATCCACAAGATGTGCCAAGCAGGGAGGAAGCACTCCATGGTTCTGGAATTTCCACTAAGGTGCAAGGTTTGTTCGGCAAGCTACATGAATGAACTTTGAGTAAATTTGTGTATAAAGTGGTTTGATTAATCTACTTGTTCCTGTATACTTTTTAATGTTTAATCAATGTCTTACCTCTGCAGGTAAAGAATGCTATGAGACTGATGGTACACAATCAGTAGAGAATCAGATATCAGAGCCCAATTTACATGGAGAAATTCAAGTAGGTGGGAAACAAGATGAGCAACCAGACAGTGCATTCTATAGTGATAATCAGTTGGAGAACATGAATAGTTCCTTGATGGCTGAATTGCCTTCCCCTGAAAAGTTGCTTTCTGTACCACAAAAACTTCTTAATAAGCCAAATGATTTGCTGGTCGAGTCAACACCAGACCAAGAAATGGTAGATGGGGGTGACAGAAGCAGTGCTGGAACCAACATTACAGGAAAAAAGCGCTGTTTTACAGAAAGTTCACTAACTGTGCAAAGTTTAAATTCAGTTGATTCTTTTGGAGTCTCGAGATCAAAGAGAACTGCAGATTCCATTCCTGATGATAATGATTTGCTATCTTCTATATTAGGTATATTGTTCTTCTTGATGCCTCCAAGCATTCCATATTGTGACATGACTCAAGAAATGGGTTTGAAAAACTATAAAGATTCTCCATCTATTCCTAAAATGTTCACCAATTATTTGCTTTGAAAAGCTGATACTTCTATAAATGTTTTTTTATGATATTTTTTGTTTCAGTTGGGAGAAGATCTTCAGTTCTGAAAATGAAGCCTACTCCACCTGCACCTGAAGTGGCATCCATGAAACGTGCCCGGTCTGTATCTCGACCCAGTGCCATGAAGAGGAAGGTGCTCATGGATGATTCAATGGTCTTGCTTGGCGAGTATGTCATTTTTTTCATGTTCTACTTTTCATCTCAGTGTCATTGATTGCTATTTATAGTACTAAATATCTCTGCTCAATATACGTGTCTGGCAGTAAAGAAAGTCTCTTGGATGTCAAACTGTTGAACTAATAAAATAGGGAATTTCTGGTTGCTATTATGTCTTTTACAAGCCCTTCCCTCCTCCATCCTCATTGATCCATCACATCTTATGCATTTCTATAAACCCAGTTGCTGCTGATTTTTCTTGAAAGAGTCTTCTATATCTGTTGCATAAGTACATTGCCTTAGCTCTCCAATGATCCCACTATCCTGATTGAACAAACCTGACTCCTTTTGATATAGTTGCATGAAGATAGGTTACCCATGAGGCTTAATCTAGCTTTGCACTTTTGGTGCTGTTTTTGATGGTAGGATATGCTATAGTTTCTTATGAAAAGCGCTTCTTGGTGGGGTTTTCCCCCCAACACCTCTGTGTTTTCTGATTCTCACTTGCATAATCAATCAGTTTAAACACTAAACTGTCAATCATGTACTCAATATTTCTGTGTCCTAGATTTTATTTCTCGTCTGAAAAGTACTGACAACTTTCCATTCTTTCTTGTCAAGTACTATACGCCAACAGTTAATGAATACTGAAGACATACGTCGCCTACGGAAAAAAGCTCCTTGCACACGCACTGAGATTTTGACGATTCAGAGACAATCCTTAGATGAAGAAATTTTCAGTGAACCAGTATTGACTGGTGAGTGAGTGCATTTCTCTAAACCTTAAACATGCTTGTTTGCCGTGATTAATTTAATTGTTATCTTCTTGATTATGTCCTGGCCTTGGCTATAATTGCTGATCTGACTTTCCCATTGACTTTGGAAACAACTTTTGATGTCTCACAAATCAAAGTCGAATACCTACAATAACCCTCCATGTCTATTATATCTTTTGGTGCCCTAGATGTGATCACCTTTTTTTGTCTTCCAGCTTGTGCCATGAGTTTCTCGTGATTGATTCTCATAGCTTGTGAACAGGCAAAATTACAGTATACATGAGTTTGGCTTATGACCTTAGTTTTTCCATCCACCTTCAAATCCGGTGTCTTTCTTTTGATTTTATTGCTATTCTTGCAGCCAAATTTCATTTGCTTTATTAAATCTTGGTTTTTCAGGTATGTCGGCAGAGCTGACATGTTTGCTCAGTGAAACGTTTGATTTGAGCAGAATTGATCTGGTTGAAAATGATGATAACAATACTTCTTCTGAAGCGGTGAAGGATTCTAGTAGACCAGCTGTTGCTCAACATAATGATTTGGAAGCAAGCACTGAACTTGCCAATTGCAGAAATGATGTTGATGGACAGCCTGCTGAGAGTCCCATTTGGACTGAGAACCAACAGGGTGAAGATCATCATTTGAGTTTAGATTTTGTTAATCAAGGGCAGATGAATGCTATTGCTGATGTTGCTGATTATAGATCTTCAGAACATGGAACATTGGGGGAAATAACTGAAATGGATATTGACAAAGAGAATGCAGAGTTTGCAGATGCAGCAAACCACACTGCTGTGCTGCAATTTGAGGGATCCCACACTGAGCTGATTTCTGGCGATGCTGGTAACATGCTGGACGGGTTGGCTCTCATGGATAGCACCATGGGCGAAGATGGTTCTCTTCTGATGAATACTTCAATCCTGCCTTCAGATATGATGGATACTCAATTTTTTGAGGAGGTTGCTTTAAGGGATGTGGTTGATGGAAAAAAACTTGATGACATTGAAATTTTAGATCATCATACAAAAAATGTTGTTGCAGTTGTAACTGAATTTAGGGAAAGGGGGGAGATTTTGTTGGAAGAAAACAAAGCTGGTGCACCAGTGGAAGTTGGAGTAGATATTCAGGCTGATGGTTCTGCACTTCCTGACGAAGCTGACATGTTGCTTGCAAATATGTCTTCGAAAACTGGTGGATGCATTAACCTCACTTCTGTAAATGTTGACCAAAGTCAAGATGATGTTGAAAATGACAAGCTGTGCGGTGGTAATGAAGATGGGGGCCTAGCTGTGATCCAAGGGCATGTTGACAAGGACAAAGAGTTTAATCATCTATGCAATGAAGATAAGATGGATTCTGCATTTCCTAGAGGACTTGACTGCGACTTCAAAAATGCTTCTCTAAATGATGGAGATTATCTAGTCTGTCAAGAAGCTGATCAAGAAAGAACTGCAGATACTGAAATAACTTCTGCTGATAATCCTGCTGTAAGTTAAAACTCCTGATATCATCTCTGCTTTGATTTTTTTTTTTTTGCTTTGAAGGTTCTTCATTAGAACTCATTTTTTTGGCATTCAGGTACTTTAAAACATTTTTTTTTTCCTTCTGATTTCATGTGCTTGCTTTTTGTAAGTGTAACACATTATTTGTGCAGCAGATCTAGTCAAATTCACAGTTGTTTCTGCAACCTAGTTTTTTTTAATTGAATAATGTTATGAAACACCTGTTGTTAATGAACCTGGTAAGTTTATGAAACACCTGTTGTTAATGAACCTGGTAAGTTTTGTTTCTTTCTTTTTTTTATAAAAAAATTATAATTCAATAAGAGATTTGTACAAGTAAGAAATCATGTGCAATAGATAGAAGACTGATAGGCATGCATTAATTTTTTGCATCCCGTTCCTTGACTGTGTTGCTATTTGCTTCAAAAGGCAATCTGTATTTGGTGTTACTTTGTCCTAGTACTGAAATTTATTATGCTATGGAGTCTCAACTTATTATTGGATGAGTAGAACGAATCTCTTTTAAATAATTCCAGCTTCAGCTAAATAGATTGGGTCATGGTGCAGGATCTTCAAGATGTTTCATTCGCAAATGATACTGGTGAGCTTTTCCTTCATATTTCAATGGTGTATTTGCAAACCTAATTAATTATGTTTCTTCCTTACCATGTTTGAATAAAAGTTCTTCGTCATGAACAGTGTTATACAGAGTGGAAACTCATACATGCTCTGTGCTGGGCAATCATCTTGTAGCTTGTGATATCTAAAGCTTAATGTTGAAGAAATCTCTACCTCAATTTTTAGTGTTTGGTAAATTATCTGCGGCCTTCATTTCTGTTGGCATATGAATGCCTAAATAAGTTGCAAATTGTCATTCCCCTGTTATGACAGTAATGCAAACATGGAGCTCAATCAAAGATGTTCAGAGGTGGTTTAGGTTTTGATATTGAGCTTATTCGGGACATTACAGTGTTTTAGAATCATCTTTTTTTTATTTTTTATTTTTTATTTTTATTCAGCCCAATTAACTGCTGATTCAGTGTTCCTACAGTGAATCAATTTCCCTTGTGTAAGAATTCTCTCCTGCTAGCATATGCTTTCCTGTAGAGTTTCTTTTGTTAATTGTTGTTGGTCTATTTTCTTTTCAGAATTTTTGAATGTAGATGATGATGAGATGGGTGAAGATAATGACGATGGCATGCCAGGTCCTGAAGATGCCCGCCTTCTTGACAACAGTGGATGGTCTTCCCGCACCAGGTGTGTGCTTCAAGTGGTCTGGGTTCATATGACTTCTTACTGGATGATATGGAAACAAAATTTGGTTTGTGTGTGCATGTGCATGTATTTGTTTGTTTGTGTGCATTCATGTAGAATCTAGGACAATGATTTCCATTGGCATGCTGGCTTGCGTGATCTGCTGTACACAGTATTTGAGAGTATGCCTAGACATCATGTGGTCAAATTGATAGGTATGTATCCGACTGATTATTGTGTGTTGAAACTTAGCCCTCCCCTTCCTCCTTTTTTAGGCAGTTTATCTGTGCTGTAGGGTAGTGTAAAGCAGTGTACTGTGGCTGAAGCTGCACTCTCTTTCCTAAGCGTTTCTTTTTACCTCAAAGCTTCTTTGGGCTGCTTTACAGATTGGGGTTCTGGTTTTTGGGAAGTGTTCATGCATGGGTAACATTTCTGGGGAAACATGATGACATTAAAGACTTGGATTTTAGTTGAAAGCCCCGAGTTTTTTGCATTGCAATCTCTGTTAATGAAATTAATAGTAAACGGTTTAATACTATCTACCCATAAAGGGTGAAAAAACTGTTTATTCGACTCAGAGTTTTAATGATGTTGCTAGATGTTTCTTTGTTATTATGACCGGGATCATTTGATAATCTTTCTGAGCTTAGACTATGGGTTTCCTGTTTAATCCTTGAAAATGCTGGCTGTTGAGATTCAATGTTTCCTTTTTAACCAGATATTTTCCATGTTTTGTGCATTTCTAATTAAAAATTAAGTTGAATGGCTCCTGATAAACTGTTATACTCTCTTTTGTAGAGCTGTTGCCAAGTACCTTCAGACTATATTTGATAATGAAGGTGGAAATGCAAGGAAGGTCATTTCAGTGGACAATCTTCTGGCTGGTAAAACTCGAAAGGAGGCATCAAGGATGTTCTTTGAAACTTTGGTATGTGTTTCATACTTGGATTGCAGTAAACTCCTTGTTGTGTTTTGAAGTTCTGTTGTTAAGGACAGTTTTTGTTCAAGTTGTTGGAAAACAGGTGCTTAAAGGGTCAACACAGATTTTTCAAAATTTTGAGGCAGTAAGGATTTGTTAGTATAAACAGTATCAACCGGTTTTATATTTTAACAGTGCCAGCATAATATGGAGATTGGAGCTGTGCAAGAACCAAGACATTTTAATAGGGATTTGAATGTGAGATTAATCAAGAAAATGGAACAGTGATGAAGAATCGCTAAAGTGTCATAGATGATTTTCTTGCTCTAGTTTTATCCATCTGTTATTCACAGTTAGTGGTGGTGGATCCCCCCCCTCTCTTGGATGATTGTTGATGATGTGCAATTACGCATTTGCAGGTTCTCAAAACAAGGGATTACATCCATGTAGAACAGTTGAAACCCTTTGACAGTATCAATGTAAAGCCACGAGCAAAGCTCATGAAATCAGACTTCTGATCTCGGTAGGAAAGAAACAGTTGAAAAGGTCAATGTAGGTCTAGTTCAGCCTAATGCTCTGAACGAGCAGGGTTTTTTCTCTCCCCCCCCCCCCCCCTCCCTTTTCATCCTATTTATTTCTTCTCTAAATTATTTCCTTAATATTTAGCTGGTGTAACTGATAGTTTAACGATGGCGTAGTTTTGTAGCATGGGTCGTGTGTAAATACATGTAACATATTAACACTGCAATTGAAGATGCTAATTTATTTGTTTGGCTGTACAATTATTGTGCAATCAGTTATTTTTCAGGTACACTTGAGTGCTAGTATTAAGAAATAGTCTGTTTTAATTTACTAGCAGCAGTATTGACAAATTAATCTTTTGGTGTGTTGACTGTATTTGTGAGTCAAATGGCATATTTGTGGCTATGAAAATAGAAGCTTGTGTTTCCCTTCATCTATTGGTTTCATGTATCTTCATATATAAATTAGTTCAGTTTCATGGAGTTTCAACTACGTTTAATTTCATCATTTTTCATGAAAATATCTCCCAACTATTGGTCTAACTATCACCAAAATCATATGCAGTGCCGAGATTAAAATACTATTGAGGCTGAGGGATGTAATGGGAGTTCTTTGCTGAAAGGCAATTTGTAAGTACATTAAAGTAATCCTGAGTTTGGATTGCCGCGCAAATATCAAGACCATGTTTGTCAGGTAGGAATAGAGGGCAAATAACGCTCAAAATGACAAGATTGAAAATTACAAGTGAGGAAGGATCTCTCCGATCTTTATTTACATCCTCAACCCTTTTACCATAGAATTAAAAAGTACAGACCCTCACTTTCACCATCCTTTTATTTAGTCCCTCCTTGACAAATTGCGTGTAAATGAAAATTATATTCGAGTAGAACTAATACGTGTAGCATGTTGAGGGTAAGTCTAGTGGCAATATTTATTTTAGAGAGTCAAATTATAAAAATAGTTTTTTTGAATAGTATATAAATGACCTTTGAGTTGATGTGTTCAATGTTAAAAACTACTTGGGAGAGCTATTTTTTAATTTTATTTTAAATATTTTATATATAGTTTAATTATACAATTAATAGGAATAAATTATATAATTAAATAATTGTTTTTGAAAAACCCTCTAACAATAAAATTATTATTTTTAATTATATTTAAATTAAAAATATGAAATTAATTATAATTAAAGGATCCACAACATTAAAACAAAATGAACACAATAAATTCAAACATAATTAATTAACATACATTTCATTATAGTATTAATAAATTTATGAAAACATCTATTTACGAATAAATGCACAGCAGGTCTAAACACAAAATTTAAACAGCTTATAAATCTAACAATAAATTTAAAACATGTAATTAAGCTAACTAATCAAGAAATTCATCATTTACTAATTTTACATAATTATTATTTTTATGCTTAATATTATCATTAATTACCCCACTTTTTTCTCTAAATACTATCATTAATTACCCCCTATTTCCCCCCCTTAAATACTATCATTAATTACCCCCATATTATTATTAATTACCCCACACCCCCCAACCCTCCTAAAACCCTACACCTTTTATCACTTGGCTGCCCCCTCACTCTCACTTGCCCGCCCCCTCTCACACAGCTCCCTTTCTCACTCCACCGAGCTCCCTCTCCTCCCATGGCCGTCCCCTCTCACTCAGCTCCCTCTCACTCTTACTGGGCTCCCTCTCCTCCCATGGCCGCCCCTTCTCACTCTGCTCCCTCTCCTTCCATGACTACATCCCCCCCTCTCAACTTGCTGCCCCCTCTCCTTTTATATTTTCGATCTTTGCCACAAATCAACCATTTGTAGTTGACAGGAACCAAAGATACAATGATTACAAGATTTTGATGAAGATATTTACTATATTTTCAGTGTTTTAGTTGGTTAAAAGATATTGCTCTTTATTCAATTAATTGTTCGTCTTGAATTTTTGTGTTGCCGTGTTGATTTGTTGCTGGGTTCATGTGTTACTGTATGTTTTAATTTGTTGAACTCAACGGCACAATTCCAATGGTAATATTTGATTTTTAGCTTCAGCTCAAAATCTATAGGAAAAGCTCTCCATGAAAAAAAAAAAAAAAAGAAACCATTTTGACTGTCCATTTTGCTCTTCCATTGGAGACGTAAAACGAACAAAATCAGCTAAAAATTTTAAAATTTAGCTTTGCCTGCTGGGATGCCTCTCCCCGTTAGCCTTGCCCTGATAGACATAATCCAGGAGGTGCTTATGATCCAAAAAGGTACAATTTGCTAATCCTCGACTCATCTCACATGAAACGACAAAATTTAAACTAACACTGTTAATTTCTGATTCAGGTTAGTAAGTAGAATCACAATCACTACACTGCATGATCAGCCCGGTAGCACATGAAGCTACTCTCAAGCAATTGTTGTGACTATGCACCATCAGCTAGTGTCCTCTTTGAAGTGCTGATGTACAGAACTGCATTAAAGGAGTTCCAATACGATCATCACCATGCAATCCTTGTAGAAAGTTAGGAAATTACATTTGAAAGACATAAGTTTCTACCATTATTTCCTCGGATGAAAGCATCGCCATATTTGTTTTTCAGTTGGCCATTTACGTATTCCTCTGTTTGTTCCATTGCTATGTTCATGTACCCATCAAGACAAGCTAAAATACCTGAACAAAAGAAAATTGCTTGTAATAATAAGCATAACTATGGACGAAAAAATAGATAAGAGCATGATCTCTAAAGCGAGGGAGATCCAGATGAAGATCAAGCAATATCATGACTATTTGAAATCTGCTTATTAGAGCCATCATACAATATAAACATACCCTGAAAATCCTTGGATACAAACTAATCATAACAAAAAATTCTCCAAACAAGCGGACCTGGGTCAAATTTGATGGCAAGGGAGAAACAAACAAAAGCTGCAACCTTTAGGTCAATCAGTTAACAGGTCACTATGTTTTCTGAACAGTTATCCTATTTCTGAACAGCCTTGATGAGTAACAAAGAAAGGAGATTCTATTGATGTCAACCATGGACACCATACAGGAGGTAATTTTTTACACAAAAAAGCTCTCCTTGCAATCTTATCCTCTACTCATCAATACCATGGCATGACTTCACGGAAAAACTAGTGGTTCACTCAAAAGAAGCAGAATTTTTTAGCTCACGGATATGTTGCAGTGATGGGCAATGGCCACCGGTGTTGTACATATCTATAGTGACATGAAGCACATTAGAATCCATGTGGATATGGTTCAAGTAGTATTCCATGGAGTTTTATTGCAAGGGTCAAGTTTCACTATTCAAAAACAGCACCCATCAATTTCCAGAGCGTGACCCTTCATTAAAAATATGTAAGAAAAAAACCCATTTTCTGGTAATGAGAAGATAAGTAGCTGTATTTTAGATAAAAAACCACCTTTGGACCCATGTTGTATGAGAGAGAGATAAAACCAGCAGAAGACGGCATACGAGAAAAAAATAATTACAGATGAGGTTATGCATCGAGAACACGAATTATAAAGAGAGAATGGCAGACCTCTATAATCAACTCCAGAATTGAGCTTAACTACAACAGGGCGGCCGCGTATCGATTTGAGGAAATCAGCAGGTGTTTTCGCGGTGGTCGATCCCTTCTCTCCTCCACTTGACATGTTTTTGTTCCAACTGTTCTGCAACGTACACATTAGAAAGGAAACAATCATACAGTTGACAAACAAAAGACCTAAATAAGGTTAGCACGTCAACGTTTTCGAATGACCCACAAAAAGAAACTTAACAGAAACCCTAGTTTCATACTTGATGAAGATGATGAAGATGATTTCTGACCTGTTTGTGCGGGCGACTGCGACGATCTTGTGTTTTTGCAAGGGTTTTTAGCCCTTTAGTAAATAATAATAATGCAGTGCCTCTCTCTCACTCTCTGCCGCCTTCCTTCACATTTATGCTTCGCCCGTCTTTTTCACGCGGACGACTAGCCGTCTGGTTATCAATGCTTCATTCCCGGTGCAAGGGCAACGAATACAAACCATGGCAGTAGTGGTAATTAAACACAGTTTTTTGGGTCTTTTGTCTTTCGATAAATCATTGTATATTAATTATACTGCACACCTTTTCCCTTTTGTGAAAAAAAATCAACAATATAATGGGCCTGTTTGGCACAGCTATTTCTATTGTGATTGAGGTTGAAAAAAAACAGGTTTATGAAAAGCGCTTTTAGCTGCGGTTCGTAACTGAAATTTGTGTTTGGTTAAAACTGTGGTTGATGTTGAGTTTAATGAAAAGCAGTTATGTGTTTGGTTACCATGCTTTTCATATTGCTATCAACTTGTGAAATTAATTAAAAATACACGTGTATACACACACACACACACACATACATATGTACACATATATAAATATTTTGTTGGAATAATTTTGTATATTTATTAATAATTATTATAACAAAATAATTTAAATAATTCAAGTAAATTAGACATATTTTTCTAAAATTACCGATAAAAAAATAATCGAGGATATCGACAGATGCAATTGAATAAATGATTTAATATAGAAAATGATATGAAATATTGAAAGATGTAATTGAAAAAATAAAAAATAATATAAAATATTGAGGGGTGCAACTAAGAATATATTTAAATTGAAAGAACAATTTAAAAAATGAGGAAAAAATTTACAAGCTAAAACAACCAAAAAAATGATAATTGAAAAAAATAATTAATTGCACTGATAAACTAAAACAAAACAAATACAAATAAAAAGAACAAAAACCGTATTTGAAAGAAAGAAAAAAGGGACTATTTGAAAACATGCAGGGGTCACGTTGTTGTCATGCAAATAAAACGATGTGTTGCAAATTCGACCATTACACAGGCACAAAACAAAACGGTGCGTTGCAAATTCGACCATTACACAGGCACAAAACAAAACGGTGCGTTGCAAATTCGACCATTACACAGGCACAAAATAAAACGGTGCGTTGCAAATTCGACCATTACACAGGCACAAAATAAAACGGTGCGTTGCACCTTTCGTCCACCTTTGACCATTAATGTTACTGTTCACCGACTGTGACGAGAGGGTCAACGGCCGGTACCGACGGGTAGAGGAGACCGAGGTGGTTGTCCTTGTCGTGGTGGCGTCGAAAATGGAGCTGTGTGGTGGCCGGTAGGAGCTCTTGAAGGTTGCAGCTGTGGAGGAGAGAGAGGGAGCTGTAACTATTCTTATGGGAATCCAGGTTGTTACGTGCAATAAATCTTGCATTTAACTATTTCCAGTGTTTAACTTCAGTGACAAGAACAATTCATTGGTTCCATCAATTGGTTCCAGTTGTGTCACATTGATCCTGGGATAGTAGTTGGACAGGAAATGGAGCAGCTCAAGAAAATAGAAAGTGTCTTCACTGAGTTTTAGAAGAATATTTCAAAGTTCTGTGTTTCTCTTTGATCCTTGACCACTGGTAATTACATCTCATCCTTTATGTACACAGAAGGGAAGGGAATGCTGGTTCAATTTATATACAGAGCAGGAACTTATGTACACAGAAGGGAATGAAGTTGAACTTCAGTTTATTTTGCCGTGTTTTTCTTGAAAAGCATGTTTTTTATGCTTTACAAATTGCGTCGCAAACGTTGTTTTTTTTGTGGGACCCATCACTTAAAATTCATTTGATGTTTGGTTAAATGAGCGTTTGGCGTTGCGGTGAACTGCAACGCAGGTCACACCGCAGCGCCAAACACCCACAATATTTAGTTCACTCATATTTACAAGTATTTGCTACCAGTCAATTTTTTTTCACTTATGGACTTAAATGTCCTTCAAAAGTCAAAAAGCAAGTTAAATGTTAGCTAATACAGTAGCTTATTAGAGCTAGACATGGTTTTGAGAGGTGGTAGTGTTCTCAAGATTTCTAGTCCAAGAACACCATCTCTTTGTCACCTTTCTCTTCTATTAATTTTTTCTCTCCAGTGATTTGATTCATGCAACATACAGGTGACTGAGCCTTGATCAAATCAAATTATCAGTAAAGGAAAAAAAGAAATTAAAAAAACCACGATTTCATTCCACCCGCAGATATCTTCTGACATCCCGCAGAGGAATCTGATAGCAATGTACATGTAAACCTTCATATTTGTCTTTAAAACTTCGTTAATAAGCACAAATAATGGTGTATATTGCAGCGGCATGCATAACAACTGCTAGTTTTTTTTTTTGTTTTTGCCGGCAAGAAATAGCAAAGAAGAGCTAAACATAACCAATTAACCACAACACGCCTGATTAACTAAATGAAGCCTTTTCAGACATAAAAGAAGCACGTAAGAAGTCTGGATTATACCAGGATTACCATAATACTCTGACTAGCCAGGATTATATCAGGCTGGCTAATTCACTGATCATGTTTTGCAGCTCATTCGATGCTTGCTTAAAAATAGGAGTTTATTTTTTCCTGGCAGTATAAATACATGTCGTCCGTTACTCTTCTTTGCCGCTTTTCCCTTCCACACCTTTTAAGAACCGCAAGAACCAATAAGCAGAAGATTTGGGGTGTCGAGCTAGCCCGTTCTTGTAATCCACATATACCAAACCGAAACGCTTGGTATAACCTTGAGCCCATTCAAAGTTGTCTAGTAATGACCATGCAAAATATCCCTTCACTTGTACTCCATCCCTGTTGGCGCGGTTTATAAACAAGACTGATTATTACTTCTTTACAATTACAGACATTATTAACAAATTATTCAACATGCAACTCATTTAGATTTTATTTAATAAACAATAATGAAAATTTTTAAAAACTCCCACGTATATGCAGGCCTAGATTACCAGTCTTCTCCGATATACCACAAAAATACGAAAACACATCAATCAACACCATCAGGTCTATGGCATAATAGTTATACAGTAACTCACTTGATTGCCTGAGCAACTGAAGCAAGGTATTCTTTAAAATAGCGAACTCTCAGTTTGTCATCTAGAACTTCATGAAGTGGGGCATCAATGTCCTCATCATCCATGCCTGTCAAAACAAATACAGTGAGGTTCAAGAGAATATCCATACCTGTCAAAACAAATGCTAGTTTGACTCCATTTAGGAAATAGCAGGTAAGATTCTAAGGTTGGGTGTCGTCAAACACAATTAAGAAAGTGGTATAATATTTTAAGTACGAAAATAGCAAATATATCATTGACACCACAGAAATCTAATTGACAGACAGATGAATGAAAATACCATTCTCTGTAACATATATTGTGGGATTGTTGTATTTCTGATCCAAGTAATTGAGAACCTTCCGGAGTCCCCAAGGACAAACATAAAGCCACTCTGATGCTGCCTGTCATTAGAATTAAAAAAAAAAAAATCATCATTAGACTAGAACAAAGGATATTTGACATGTGTGCACATGAGCATACATGCAAGCAAGCGAGCAAGGTAGTCATACCTTCTCACCAATTGGCTCACCCCCTTCAAATTCAGCTGATGATAGCAAACAACAGTAAAAAATAAGAATATTAAGCATGAAAAAGTTGGAAATAAGCTGTGCAGGTAATAGTGATTTACCTCTTCTCTCCATCGACTGTGCTTTATAGTAATAGGCTTCTTCAGGGCTCTCTGTTACATGAGTTATGAACCTTGAAGTGTAATGATTTAGACCTACAAAGTCAATTGGATATCTAAGCAACTCCTTATCTTCCTCTGTGAATTTTGGGAGCCGTTCTCCCAGTATTTCACGCATAACTTCTGGATAGTCTCCGTAATATAATGGATTCAAGTACCTGTTGGAAACAGTAACAGGAAAATATCCTTAAGAGAAGTCGCTAAAGATTCCAAAAGGTACAATATTTTGCATGCTTTTGGGCATGGATGAACCATTAAGGGTAATCATCAAACAAGTGGCTACTATAGTAGCATGGTCTACAGCCTGGGGAGTTAGATACTCTAACAGAAAACAACTGTTTGGGGTTTAAATTTAAAATAATAAAGAGGTCGGATAATAATATTTTACAGCTCCTTATCATTTCCCAACCACCCCCCCTAAAATAATGCAATCAGGCACATGCATAACTCAAAAACCATGCATTAGTGAGTCTAAAACGGAAAATAGTCCAGTAACTGTTAACATATCTGATTTTCAACCTAAAAAGTTGTGAGGAGAACTACCATCCAAGCTGAAATTCGAGACGTCGAGATGCAGCAGCTTTATCTTCTGTTTTGTTTGAACTAGCTTCTGACCATTCACAGTCAACAACCAAGCCTATTTGTCCCCCTTGATTGTCCTGAATAAAAATATCAGCAGCAGTAACAATATGCCAAGCTTTGAATGATTTTAAAAACAAAAAAGCAATTGACATAGATTTTAAATGATTCTTTCCTCTTAACAAGTTCATTTTTAAAACTGTTGAGGCAGAACAAATGCCTGTGACAAACAAGAACCTTTCCCTACAACATTAATAGAAGTCCAAAAGTGGCCAATGTCCAGCATCTTTATTGTAAGAATTAAGTAGTTTCACCTATTGCTATTTCCTTGGAAGATAAAAACATTCTTGTTTGGATATCTGATAATACCTTGAAGCTTAGTGGAGAAAAAAAAGAGTGGATACAGATATGAAAAGTTCATCCTATTACTATGGAAAATGCGATGTGAAACTTTAAGTGAAAACAAATGACAGTTTTGATACTCAAATGGTACTCACAGACACACTAGCTTCATTTACATAAACTAGCACTCTGTCTAGAATACAACAATCAGTTCGAGAACATTTTGGAAAATACAAAAGAATGCAATAACTACTACAAATAAAAATACAATAACTGGGTAGCATAACTGAAAGTGATTTATCAAGAAGATAAAATGCTTAGTTCAAACAGGAAACAACTTGCATCATACCTTATACTTATTTCGGTATATGGAAACAGCTGCTGCATGGGCCAAGATCTGGTGGTGTGAAGCCAAATAAGGTTCTGTTGATGGTTGGCCATGCCTTCCAGGTGCAAAAATCCCTGAGTCGTGACCATTGATTGCTGTTTGGAGAGGCTCATTAAGTGTGATCCAATGCTTAACTCTATCACCAAAACTTGCAAAGCAAGTATCTGCATAGATTGCAAAATATTTTCTGGATGTTTGCAAAGAAAAAGGTCACATGGATCAATAGTGAAAAGGCTAAGTAAACGTTGCTACTTATGTCACATGAATGATGCAAATGTTTTTTAATTTATTATGTTTATTATACTGAAGCACATAATTTACACATAACCACATCTTTTTTCAGCTATCATACTACCTAACTCACAATTAAACAGGAAACTACCATGCACCAGATTTCCTGGTCAATAAGCAACTACAATCACTTAAAGGACACAATCTCGCAAATATATACCATGTAGAAAAGTGAACAGGATCCAAGCTCAAATCCTAATGAATTAAATGACCTCTGTAACTAACCCAAATCTGAATTCCTCAGAGTGGGACATCTCACATTTGGATTATAAGCATATTGGAATAATCTTATCATTTTGGTAGTTTGGTTACTTTAGGATATTCAAAAGATCTATTTTTTTTCATGTTTGGTGATCTAGAGAATTTTGTCTGACATGATGGAAGGATTGAAATTCTTCCTTTTACACTTTTTTGCTTCTTCCCATGTATCTTTTGTTATCTGGTAATTTTTCTTATTTAATGTTACATTTGTACAACTTCTTGGATCCTTGTTTCTTTCTTCTCCCTCTCTCTCCCCAATTGCTCAACAAAGAAAGAAAATCCTTGGATCTGAACCTTTTACATGTTTATATCACATGAAGCCTTCTAGACAGCAGTATAGCCTCCTTTCAGCTTCATCAGCATACGGGATACTTTTGTTCAAAGCAAAAGAAAAGTGCGGAGACCCAAAAACAACACTGCGTGAAATTAAGCAACTTCTGAAAAATGATTTTATTATTGATCATGTTGTGACTTGTAGCCTTCTTTGCAAATAAGGGAAGATTTAGCATGAGAATCAACCAAGCTTCTATTGCTCAATCATTTTTCTTAAAACTTCTATTTTAACACACAAGTGCAAGAAGTTGCTGCAAAATTAATTAAGTCAAAACAGATAACAGCACAGTAGGATAAGTACAGAAGGAAATCACTAGTTTTCCATTTTCTCATTACCAAGCTAGTCTCAAATAGAGAAGAAAGGGTGAGGCTGAGGTCATCGCAAAATAATTCTTGTTAGTAAGTGGATGTGTTCATTGTTGTAGGTGGATGTATTCATTGTTTACCAAATTTGGCAGTCACATAATAATTGTTCAATTGTCATACGTGAGAAGTATATTCATGAAAATATTTCCACTAATAATTGCATTTTAGAAGATAGCACTACTTACACAACTTCTTTATTTAACCACCCATCCATTGAATCCTGAAGATGCAGGGGAAGGTCCCAGTGGTACAAAGTCACATATGGCTGAATACCTGCACAAAGTACTTAATATGAATTAATGATGCAAGAAGACAGAAATTAAGAAAAACCAAATTCACAGTTCATACCCTTTTCAAGAAGAGCATTAATGACGTTATTGTAGAAAGCAATCCCTTCATCATTGACTTTGGTTCCCAAACCATCTTCCAGTATGTAAAATGAAAACAAATATAAATGAAAAGCATTATAGCAGCTGTAAATATAACTAGATATGGGAAGACAGGGGGAATTAGGTCATCGAAAGAAGGGGGTAAACTAAAAAGGTGAAACTGCATCAGCAAGATAAAATTTAAAGTGGGAAAAGGAAAAAGGAAAATATTTTAAAAATGGATCTCCTTGAAGATCACAAAGAAAATTAAAATCTAATATTGCACTCATCATTTGTTTAGCGAGCTTCCAAGTAAATTAAAGTAACTAGAGTAACTGAATAGCTTATGTGTGGCATAACTGTGACTTAGACTCACACATACAAGCACATAGCTCACCTGCTAGAGCAAGAAGGGCAATATGTTTCAAATATCATCATTAGGTGTCACGTCACAGATTCATTTATCAACAGTCAGGTGAAGACCAACTTTGTTCATTCAACCAGGTTTATATTTTGAAGTGATTTAAACAGGCTTATCTATCAACAAAGTATTAAAAGGACTTCAAAAAAAATTATAACAGTAGTTATTTCCTCCAACTGCTAACAATGCAGAGAACTAAATGGTTAAAACTGAATTCATCAAGGAAGCACATACCAGGGAAGATTCGAGACCATGATATGGAAAATCGATAAGCACCAAATCCCAGTTTGGCTATGATCTCAATATCTTCCTGTATATCATTAATGAGTTTTAAAAACTAAGATCTGAAAAGGTACAAAAAGGCATGGCATAAGGAGACATGAAGAAGTATCTCTAACAGTTTGTGTATAAATGCATAACATGAATACTGAGGATACAAAACATCAATAACATCATCCATGCTTAACTAAAATCTTCTGAGAGGTCATGAAGCATGCCTCCGAGTGGTTACTTCCAATGCTAACAAGCTACCAGAGAGGCAATAAAGAAACACCACCCAGCATGCTCCATGCCACATCAATGAAAGTCAGAGAGACAACAAGGAATAAAGGAAAATGCAAATCATTCGTTGCTAGTTTTGTTGATGCTGACCTCATATCGATGATAATGATCCACTGCTATATCACCATTGCTTCCATCAAGTATGTTTCCTGATAAAACAATAGTGAGAATTTTATAATCAAGGTCAGGACTATATTAAAAAATTACACCATGGGATGGCAGTTCACTCTATGCTTGTAATCAATACACGATAAAGTTATTTATGTGTTTATTTAGTTTAATTTTTTACCTTTAGACCGTGCAAAAGCATCCCATATACAAGGACCCCTGCCACCTTCAGTGCTGGCTCCTTCAATCTATAAGCAAGTAACAAGGAGCTTAATTCAAAGAGTGCAAGTTCTCCGTAATCTATACACAAAGCATGGAACTATAACTACGTCAATTCCAAAGCATCTGGGACATCAGAAACTGAGATCCTCTAGGGACCAGAGAGAACCATGTATCCACATAGAAAGCTAGCTGATCCCTTTATGCGGGGGTGGGGGAACCTCTGATTTCTGAACGCAAACAAAGTAACTTCTTAATCAATTGAACTCATCGATCATGTGGGAGAAAACAAAAGCTTATGCGGCACGTCTATTATAGAAAAACAAGATTTATTAACCATACCCTTTCAAGGGCAAAGTGGCAGCCAATGAGCTCTAGCTCATTAGACATGGTGTTATCCCTGTAACCTAATAGAATCAGTTTCGAGCCTCCTTGTGTAAGAAGGAAAGGTTCCCATATAAATATTGAAAAGGCCCCTAAAATTTTCCCGTTTGATCGCCAAGAACTAGCAAAAGTTACGCATGATTTCAGAGAAGAATAAGAAGCAACAGTGGAAAAAATGCAATAGTTTTGGAGAGAGCTTAAAAAAAGTCGTCTTTTATTTTTATATTTATGATGAATAAGAGCACAGAACAATCATCAAGAAAATAAAATCAAACAACCAAAATAAACAGTGGATCAATCAGTCACCATCTTTATCAACATTGATATCATCTACACAATCAAAACTGTCAAACAACCCAGAACAGAATTTTCCACCAATTAACAGAAATACAGACAATGGGGCGCCTACCTGGTAAGCAGAAGTGGCAACTCCAAAGACAAAATCAGGAGGGAAGTCAGAGCGGGAGACTTCTTTCTCGTTCAAATATTGATGATCCTTCAAGAACTCCTCTTTCTTGAACATTTTTACTTCGTTTTCTTCTTGCCGTAATGAAGAACGACCGGGATAGTGGCTTACTATATGCTAGAGGAGAAGACAGAGACATAAGGCCAGCTGTTTATGTAGGGGACCGGGGTAGGTTGTTGACACGTGATTAGCATGATTTCCGTTGCACCGCACCTCCCCTCTCACTGCACCGTCGATTTAAATAATGTAATGCTGTTTTGCTATTCAAATTACTTGCTTCGTTGACCGGTGATACATTTTTTCACCGGATGTTTATGTGCTATTGGGAGGTGCGTGGGCAGTGTTTACGTGGCCAATCATTGACTTTCAAGAACGCATTTAAATTATTCTTGTGGCCTTTGATGGGAGGCTCAGTGACTTCTAGTTTAGTAGAGGTGTCCTTTCTTCTTTTCTTTGATTAATTTTAAATTTCAAATAAAAGTTATTATTATTTTTAATTATTTTATTTAAAATAATTTATAAAATAATTATTAATGTTATCATTCTTTAAATTTTAATATGACAAATTCAAAAATTTATAAAGTTATTAATTCAAGGATATTTCTTCTTTTTTTATTTTTTTTGGTTTTTTTATTATATTTATTTGTTATTTAAATCCAATTATTTGTTT
This sequence comes from Salix dunnii, assembly GCA_015731905.1. NCBI lineage: Eukaryota > Viridiplantae > Streptophyta > Magnoliopsida > Malpighiales > Salicaceae > Salix > Salix dunnii. The sequence continues at coordinate 12,711,404 of CM027668.1, forward strand.
ATGCTAATAATATATTTTATTTTATTTTATTTTTTTGCTATTTTGTCGAAGTTTTTAGGTTTTATTTATTCTTCATAATAGTTTTATGTTTTTTTTATTTTTTATGCAATAATAATAATAATTTTAGTAATTTTTTTATAATCATTTTAAAATTGATTTTTTTATTTTATTTTCTATTTTTTCTTCAAATCAAATTATTTTTTTATGCTAATAATATTTTTTTATTTATTATTTATTTATTTGCTCTTTTGTTAAAGTTTTTGGATATTATTTATTCTTCAAAATAATTTTATTATTTGAATAGTAAGTAATATTAAAAATAGTGATTGTTTTTTTTCTTTTTTATTGCTTTTTTGTTAGTTTTACAGTTATTTTATTTTATTTTTGAAGTAATTTAATAATTTATATTATTTGAACAATAAAGATAATAATAATAATATTAGCTATTATAATCATGATAATAATAGTGATATTATTATTGATAATGATAATAAAAATAATAATTTATTATGAAAGTCGTGATTCTTATGATATTAATAATTATAGTTGTAGTGATAATAATGACAATAACTTGTAAAATAATATCAATAGTAATAAAAATAATAATAATAATAATAATAATTTTAATGATATTAATAACAATGGTAGTGTTAATAATCATAATAGTGGTTATAATAATGATGAGAATAATGGCAGTGACAATGATACTGATACTGATAATGATTAAATAATTGCACTGATAATAATGATAAGAATAATGGCAGCAACAATGATACTAATAATGATAATGATTAAATAACTGCATTGATAATAATGATGATGGTGATAGTAAAAATATTAATAATGGTGATATTAATTATAATTGTGTGGATAATAACAATAATGATGATTTGGTAATAATTATTGTAATAACAATAACGGCGATAATAACAATAATGATGACAACGGCTATAATAATTAGAATATTAATTATTTATAGTAATGATAACAATAATAACTATAATGATTGTAATAATTTATCAATCATTATAATAATAATGAGAATAATACTTAAAATAATTTATAATTTATTTGATAATAATTGAGTTTTCAACTTCTATATGTATTAATTGTATTTTTGTATCCCCGTATTAAAACTATTTAAAAAAAAAATTAGTACATAACCGTCGGCTATTCTTCTTCATATTCATCCACAAATAACTGCCGTTTCATATCCTAATTCAATCGCAGTTTATTCACTTTGCATGCTCAATACGAAAAATAAAAAAGAAGTCTACCTTGCAGAAGGAGATCATGACCGGAAAGTCATGTTTTTAAGTGTCGGGACGGAGAACAAGCGAGCACAATGTGACCGTCGATGCACGCGGCTACTGAATTTGCTCACAGACATTGGATTAGGTTTTTTTTAAGAGTTTTTTTTTTTGGTGTGAAATGGAGAATCTGGGAGTGTATATGTTAATTAAGAGCAGCAGACAACAAACATGGGATTGCTGTTGTTGTTTAGCCTTTAACGCTAATCTATTAAAAGATGGGATGTGTTTGTTGTTTAGTGCCCGATCCTGTTCAATCCCAAATCTCACCTACCAATCGATCGTATGTATACGTATACGGAGGGAGGGCTCTCTCTCTCTGATTAATCTCACCTACCAACAAACCACCATTTCTTTTATTTTTTTAATTAATTAATAAGGAGAAGTAATAGTCTGACGTGGTAAAGGTTTGCAGACAGAACCCGCAGTTTTGAAACTTAATCAAGAACAAGGTCACACGCTTAAGATTAAATTGAGGTTAGAGCCTGTTACTCAAGGAGCAAGATTTGGAAAATTTTAAATAATCACAGTCGTCTGTTGTTAGTTTTTGATGATACTTGATGGTGCTGGGGCTTCACTTTTGTCGGGTCTGTCTGGAACATCGACCTACTTTGCTCTATTCCAGTCCCCAGTCTACTCGTGTCTGCTTATACACAGGGATCACGGGACCCCCTTCTATCTTGTTTTTTCAAGTAAGAGATCAAGTTTTTTGTAACAATGGCCGGCTTGCTTTCCTGTCTCCATCGACGCTGAATCTTCATTTTAAGACTCCTTGATCACACGCATTTATTTATTCTTGTCCACCGAGAGGGAAGGCACAAGCCCTAGGATTACGAAGACCAGATTCTGTGAAGTGCCTACCCCACAAATATCATCAAGCAAAATCCTAATGCACCCTTTTTAGGAAAATGATAAGGGGAGCGAAACTCAGGGCATGATGCAAGGATATAAAATTCATGGTGTTTATGCCAACAGCATCGGCTTCAATCCCATCTCTGCAGTTACCTGTAAGATATTCAGAATCAGACTTCACAAGCACAAAAATGAAACGGATTGAGAAGGGAGGAGGATTGATCAGAATGAGCCTATGGCTTTATATACTTTTTTCCCCACAAGGCTTAATATATTTTTTGAACGAATAAAATATATTAATTGATCGGAGAGAATAAAAAAAACAGGGAGCATGAGCCAATACATAGCTTGAACAAGAGAACAAACTTAGACCAACCGAATATAACAAATATCAGGTGAAGGTGATACGTGTCATATGGGGGGGTTGACTTTGTAATTGCTAGCCATGAAGCTACCTTCCAGGTGCCTGGTGGGAACTCTCATCACTTTGTTCTTGCACCAGTTCATCATGGCATGATGATGTGTCAAGGCTCTCATCAACATCCAACGAACACAACCACAATCAGAGATGATTAGTATTCATTTATCAGAGATAAGCTCTTGAAATAGTTGAGCTCAAACACGTCATCCATTTTAGAAAACGTCGCTATCATTTTACAATCCACAAAGCCATGAATTTACAATTTGGTGCTTCTCTGCCCCCTACTTTTTTGTCTCTTTATCCTAGATATCAATTTAACATCAGGAACACATGACTGTGTAACTGCAGCATCAAAGTTCAGTCAGCTTCCAGTTCAGCACCAAATTGCTCCAATCTAGCAGCATCCTCATCATGATCCCGGACCAAAGCATGATTAATTAATCCATCGTCCTCGCTAGCATCTATCTGTCTCCCGCCAAACCTAAATAGCAACAAGAAGAACCGTAACATAAGGAGGAGGGAGGAGGAGGAGGGGAAAGACTATTGATAAATGATTTGACATTTCTCAAATCATTATTCTGCAGAATGTCTCATAGCAAAGCTTCTTTCCGATTCACAATGTGACAGTCACATGTACAGTATTGGAGATGGTGGCAATTTGCACTGCCCAACAATATTTCCAAGCAAACAATGAAAACACTGAACTAGTTCTAGCATCCAACATTGTGCAGCTCACTGATTGTAATTTAATGCTTCATACGCAGTTCAGACAAGAAGTGTGCTCAAGTTGGCAACCATAATTTTACCACCACATTGTATGCACATATAAAGCCAGGATATCCCCAAAAATATTGAACAAGTATACTTGCACCTCTCTCGAACCCACCGTAATATGTAGTTCTATATTCAATTTAGCTCAAGCAAAACAGTTTATAGAAAGTTTGATATTAAAAGTATTCACTCCATACTGTGACAAATTGTTCATATTTTGAATTGCTTGAATTTTCAATTTCAAAAAACTTCTGTAGATAAGCACTCGGAACTCATAATTTATGATCCATATATATCATTCCTGATAGTTTGATGAAAACCTCATCTCAGTAGATATCTTCCCATGTATACATAAATTTAATTATCTACTCCTTTACTGCTGATAATTTAAGACTATCTATGTCTGACTATTACGGCTTATCCAAAAGTAAAAATGAAGAATCATCATGCCAAACTTGTTACCGTGCTGGTCAATTTCTATGACAGTAATTTCTTCACTCATGTCCAACCGAGTCAAATGAGGTAACTACTAATTAACAAATCAGAACATACCATCGCCCATTCATCAGTTCTATGCAACTTCGAGCATCCTTTCTATCTTTAAATTTCACTAAAACAACACCATGTGGATTATTCTCACAGACCTGCAAGCAGAGCCACTAGAGTGTGAAGCGGGGAAAAAAATTAAATTAGCAGAACATAAATTAAAATATAGTCAACAGCAACTTGAAAATGGAACTCAAAAGTGGTAAGAAAGCATTGGTAAAGGAATACAACGAGAAGAATTGTGAAAATTCTCAAAATTAGTTCTTAAAAATTGCATGGAGGCAAGTAGGCAGCCAGGCAAAATCAAACAATAGTAATACAACGACTTCAGAGCTACCTATCACCATGGACAAGGAAATAATTCTTTTGCGAAGGATTCAGGCTGTATGAAGAGAAGATCTTACATATGTTCTTTTTTCAAGAAGGTGGGGGGAGTTTGATAAGCCCCCCCGCCCAGGTCTAATTGAAAGCAAAGAGGTAATGGAAGAAAAGGATTTTCATATTTGAAATTGCACAAACCAGTCCAGCTTGATGAAAAATAAATTTGGATACCCAGGAGTTCATAAAAGGTCAGTAAAGAGGTGATGGAAGAAAATGATTTTTCATATTTGAAATTGCACAAACTGGTCCAGCGTGATGAAAAATAAATTTGGATACCCAGGAGTTCATAAAAGGTCAGTGAAATCAGTTTTAGAGAACATAGGACTACCAAGAACCAAGAAATGATGCAATAAGACGAAATGAACAAAATCTATACCAGCAATGTATAACATGTCAAGTGCAGAATTTACCACCAGCACTAAGCACAAACTATTGCAGAGTTTCTACTGCATGACTAGTTTCTTTAGCATATGCAACAGGGTATTTAGAAATGCAATGCTTGGCTAAAACATTTCAGTTACCCAGCCAGCACTAAACACAAACCAGTGCAAAGTTTCTATCGTGTGACTAGTTTTCTTTAGCATGATTTGTAACAGGGTATTTGGAAATGCAATGCTTGGCTGAAACATTTCAATTACCTTGACGGAATCAACTGGACCAAGCTTCTCACATTCCTCTCTAACATCTACCTCAAGTTCTGAACGTAAACTTTCATCAGCCTGTAATAAGAAATTCAAATATGATAATGGTGCAAAAATCCGTGAACTTCATATACAAAAACAGAATGCAGCAATCCTACCTAAGGGTAGTATCCATTAAAGATAAAGAAATGAGAAGGCTTTTTTGTTTGAGAAGAAAGTAACATGTTTAAATAAATTTAATGAAGATAACACTTGGAATAAGAAGCTGCAAAGCAGATGCTGTGAACAAGAGACAATGGCCTTATTTGCTAAACAAATGATAGAAGTTTCTCTGTCCAAATAAATGTTGGACAGGAGCTGATAAAAGATATCTAAGCAAAAAGTACTTTTGCAGTAAGTCCCATCCAAACCATAGATGGTTCCAAACTTACCCTCATTTCAGAAAGAGTGAACATTTGGCGAAGAACTACAGTAGCTGGAATTGACACCTTGGCATCATCACGACCACCTGTACAATATAAACACATGATGTCAGATGCATGGAAGGCACCACGGCATCACATGTAAAAGCAACTCCAAAGAAACTCAAGATAAAATCCTCGAGGAAAAACCAGTTACGCTCATGGAACAAAATTAAAAGAGCTACTTCAAAATGAAAACAAAAGCACAGCATATAATTTTCAAGTCTTCATCCACATCAGATCCACTCAAACCTGGTTCAAGATTTACCATGGCCTTTTATTTCAATTGTAACTCTAAAAAATTACAACTACAAAATTGTATTTTTCATGTATTGAAGGAATAAAACACTGAAATTCCTCCTCAATTTGAACAAGCGAGAGAAAGATAGTTGGAATTAACCCTTTCACAGTCAAAACTGCCTAAAGAAGGAATGGTTTAAATCATGGATATTATACAATGTCATTAAACATACAAGAATATTTAATTTCAGATGAGAGGGGATAGGGAAAAGCAACTTTCACTAAGACCCCTTATCTGCCACATTTACTGAACTATATTCAATGCCTCAGATTGAAAAAGAACCTACCCCAACCAAGTAACTTATCCTCAACCTTTTTCAGCTTCCTTTTCTTCTTGCTGTCTACTTGTTTGGATATAAATCTGTCCCCTGCATGTATCATGAATAAGACTCGCTAAAAGTGCACAGCCTTTAATAAATGATTGCAAATAAAATAAATGAAAATCCTTCAGAACATAGAGATATTATTCATGTACTAATCAATATGGCAACAACAGTAACAAAAATCCTCCTTGGTATTGCAATCTGGAAATTTGAAACACAATGGTTCACGTTTGTTACCCTTCTGCTCAAACTTAGCTTGGGTGACCGACATAGGAATTGTGCCCCCAGGACGCAAAGGTGTCCCATCCAAAATTTGCATAGCCAAATCAACTGAGGGTTCCTATCATACAAAATTTGAATATAACTTGAGATATGAATCTTGTCTGTTACGTGTTCCAAGTACAGTAAACACAGTAGAGAAATTACCTTCAAATATGTAACTAGAGCATCTCCCTTTATTCTTCTTGTCTCTTTGTCAACGTAGATCTTCACGCGAGGCTTTTTTGTTTCAGGATCCTACAAATTTCATAACTCAGTTTCTTAGATGTGCAATTCCAAATGAAAATTTGTTAGGATTAAACATCACACGTCTGAGAAGCAAATGCATGCACAAAAGGGAACACTAGAAAATATATTCAATTCACATTCTGCTAATGCATAGAGAACTAAAGTGAAAAAATAAATATTGTGTGAGGTTGATTAAACATTAAACAGTATTATTGCCTAAAAGATTAATTTTGTGATTCTGAAGGTGTCATACTGGAACATAATTCTCAGCTTGCAAGTGTGATTTTAAGACAGCAAGATGTGACATCTCAACTATGTCCAGCATAATAAATGGAATAAAAAAGCATCAGCTATTATAAACCTGCAGAGCTGGGTAGATGTGCAGCGTAAACAGTATTTTTCACTCTTAATACGTGTGTGCACTTTATAGGTAGCATATGCACAAATTTTATTTAATTTTATAATTGTACAACCACAACAACAAAGCATTGATTGTACCATTTGATTGTAAAAATAAATAACCATATCCGGTCTATCTTTGTGGAGATGACTTCACCTGACATTTTAAAAACCCTTTAGGAGTATACAAAACAAATTAGTCTTGTGTTTAATGTTCTCTTCTTTTCAACTTTTCTCCATCTTTAGTGCATGCATGCAGCACATGATTACTGAATTATTGAATTCATTATCATATAGGATGATAGTTGAACATATTATGCTACAGTAGCCAACACATTTGCAATCATTTTTTAATTGAAAGACTAACGGTTATGTTAAAAAGAATCTTTTCGTGCACTGCTGAGCCAGGCCTGAGTTACAAAAGACTATCACAGGATAAAGATGAGTCAAAACTTCAACCATGGGTAGATTACGAAAATTTGTGAAAAATGCTAGCTATGCAAACAATACCTCCTTAATTACCCCACACTTGGAAAATACCTCTACTACCTGCAATGTTTTTCTCAAATTAGTTTCTAGCTAAGATAAAACAATAGCACAAGATTTGACAGCAACTAGCTTACTTCTGCAGCAGTGACATCGTCGGGCAACCCAGTTACATAAACATGCGTATTGACTTTCAATTCAAACCAACTATCAGGGGCCTTATTGGCTTCCTGCAAGATACATAGCAAGGAGGTAAGCACAGCCAAAAACACACTATCCAAATTAAGAGACAAACAACAAAATCCCAAGAAGTCATCATGTAAGCTGCTGCACCTTCGGTCTTGTTGGAATTAATTTTGTTGTATATTCAATTTTTACAGTCCTAAAAATCCATAAAAATATTCGATAGAGATGTGAACAGAAGGCTACAGTGGTACTGCCAGTCATGCTTAAAACCAACTTGCATGAACAAGGTAACTAGGAAAGAGACAAGCTTATCTCTTCAATAGTTGGATGACAAAAGAAGATATGAGATAAAATACCTTCTTATCAGCTTGTTTGTCCTTGTCAGCTTGCTCGTCTTGTAATTTCCTCTTGTTACTATGTTGTGATTCTATTACTTCACCAGTACCAGTGACTTCATCCTTCAAAGAGGCATCAGCAGCATTTACATTCAGAAATACCTCCTCTTGTTCATGGAAAGTCATCTGTTCTACCCCATACTGCCCACTCACGATTGATAGATTATCCTAGCAGATCAATTGATTACGAACAGAAGATTGCGATCACCATTTCAATCATACCAGTAAGAGGATGATATTAGGCCAAATAAAACAATTGTAAAAAAAATGGAGAAAAGAAAAGAAACATGACCTTTTCAATAAATCACTAGGAAAAAAAAAAGGCTTTTTGATGTGGGGGGGGGGGGGGGGCAAGAAAACCACAGGAAGGTATGCTAACTCTTTTTTCTTAAAAAAAATAAATAAATTTGGAAAGATAGAAATGAAGGTTTCAGAAGAGATCTCTGACTTGCCATGATCACAGAGATGATCATTAGAGACTGCCTTTTCCAAGAACAGGAAGCGCTGATCACATGACACAAAACGACGCCAGAATTTAGGTTGGCAATGAGTGATAATTTTTAAGATATTATCTACTGAAAAGATAATCTTGGCTTCTTCATAGAATGGGCCACCAAAGGGTGTGCTTTCTTCCCGAGGAATCCTCCATGTCCAATTGTTCTTACAGACCCTATTAATCATATCACTCGAGCCTAAACCCCATTTCTCTTTAGATACAAAAAACCTTATTAGTCCAATAGTTTCCCTGCATTTGACACCTGATACACTTTTAGGCCATTCATCAAGCCCGCAACCTAAGAATTCAGCAATGCTGCATTTGATTGGTAATGATATCAAGAATCAGAATATAAATCATCTCAAAAGGGCTATAAATATAAAAGTTGTAACTCCCTCCATAACCACTAATGATAAGAAATAATCAACAGATTGCAAATGACACAGCCCAAACCTATCCCTAGCCACTTCATATCCCTCAGTGATATTCTTCTTGATCTTAATCAAGATGGACTATATGTGCAAATATACAGGTGCATGCATATATGTTAACATATGCATGCATGTGAACTTGTAAGAAAATAATAAGGTTAATATATGAATGTCAGAAAAACAATGCCACCACTGAATTTGAAAATAAAGTTTTAACAGTTCTTGAACTAATATCAGAACGAAAATGAACCCACAAAAAGCTACAAAATGGCAACCAACCTGAGGAACCCAGGCTCTAAGGCTTCTATCCCACTTGTATGTAGTCCCATCATCATCTGTGAATTCATCCTCACCATCTGGTGGTGACAGAATCCTATCAGAATCATCTATCCCAAAATCATCTGCAGTGTTGCCAGAGAGAGATCCATTTTTTAACCTTTCTGCCTCAGCTTCTGCCTCCTTTACCTCCCTCTGCCATTTCTCAAACTCATCTTCATCATCATTGGAAGACACTGCAGACAGAAAAAAATGTAAGACAGTCTTTTCTAGGTGCAAGAGGATAAGAAATAGGGGGAAATGATCTTCACCTAAAGAAGAAGAATTGGTTTTCTGTTCATTGCTAGAATGTGATGCATTTCTCAATCCAACAGATCCCAAACTGGCCCCTCTGACTTCCTGCAACTTCTCCCCCTTGTTATCATTGTAAGAGAGGGCTGCATGAAACATCCAAGGTTATGAGCCCCCATTCAGAAGATGGAAATGATAAATATACTTGTAAAAATACAAAACTGAATCAAATAGGCATAAAGATATACAGACAGTACAAATGTAAAAAAAAGGAGATTCATCACCTGCTCTGGAATAGTCAGATCCCTGTTGAGAGATTCCTGACATCAACTCAGGGATTGAGGAAAATGGCTGCCATTCACTTCTTCCTTCAGACCATACAAGTGTACTTTCTAAGAGATACCCATTCAAGAAATGCTCTGTCCAGGCGAAGTAAATAAGCAAAGGAGATGGTTCAATTCATTAGACCAATTGAACATGTTACAGATGAAACAATTGTCCTGAAACCTTGCTATTGGTTACTGGTAGAACTGAAATTCCAGAAAGCAGAGAGAAAAAAATCTCCAGTAAATTATAAGCTCCCACAAATGAGACGTCAGCACATAATAAACCAGAAAAAAAGTTAAAAGCACCATTTTTTCAGTCTTGTTTCTACATCAAAACAATTCAAGCATGGTCCTTTTTATTTTTATTTTTTTTTCAGAATGGCACAAGGTTTCAAGACAATTATTCCATGCTTTGATACCTAAATAACTTAAAACAGCATTCAATTAAATAAAGAGCTAAACTCACCACATAGCTCAGAAAACACATAAGGCCCAACCTGTTGTTGATCTTCACCTAGTATATACCATCCAACTTCGGTGACCGTGTTGTAATTGCCATCACAGCCATTTCCTTCACCTGTACAGTAAAAAGAACAGCATCCCATTTCACCTCCTTTTAGTTTCATGCAATAAAACATAAATAGAAGCATAAACATGATTACAAGAACACTATTTTAAATCACAATATTTCTCCTATCTATATTCCTCACGGCATTTCACATAGCATTACAGAACCCATCAATGTCAGCACAATTAAAACCATACAAAAAAAATCAAAACCACAGCCTAATAATTAAAGCCCATTATTTATATAAGCAGTCACGCACAAAAATAAATAAAGTCACAAACTTTTTTATGTGTCCAAGCTATCCTAAAAAAAAGGACCATAACATATCCGCAGAAACTAGTAAAACCCAGATAAGAACAGAACCCTAATGACAGCATTCAACCTAATTAAATCTATTACGCATGTAGAAACGATTCACGAAGGCTAAAAATAATCGGTTCTCTGAAGAAATATTATAGCATAAAAAAAAGTTATGCGAGAAGTTATTATATTTACATAGCAAGAGTCGGTGCTTACCGGAGTATGGTTGTTGCTGCTCCTGGGTTTGGTGATCCAAGGAGGAATCTTTCAGAGACGACATCGTTTTTCTTTTTATTACAGTGCGCTGCTGTTATTATTGGAGACGATGAGAAGAGGGCAAAACAGAGGAGGGGACCTAGGTGGAAAGAGTTGTGTTGTTTGGATGACAGTTGTTTTGTCCGACTTCGTACTGTTAATTAATGATTACGAAGAAGTTTATTTTTAAATTTTATTTACGTATAAATATATTAAAATAATATTTTTTATATATTTTTAATATAATTATATTAAAAAAATAATTTTGAAATATAATATCAAAGATGCCCAAATATAAAGAAATGAAAAATATTAAAATATTATTCTTTTTAAATTATTTTTATATCAATATAAAAATATTTTAAAAAAAAAATTGATGTTAGAAAAAATATTTCTTTTAAAAATATAATTAAAAATTGACAAATGAGGTTTGGAATAGCTTTTAATTTTTGCTTTGTGAAGAGAAAAAAATATTTAGCTAGTGAAATAATTTATTTATTTATTTTACGTTGAATTTTATATATAATTGCTTTGTAAGTTTTGAAGGTGGGAATTGCATAGAGTTTTTTTTATCTTTTACGTGAAGCTCAGCTTACAATGTGTAGCTGAAAACAAAACAATTTAATTAAAACTCCGACGTACTAAAACGAGGCTAAAACTATTTTATAAGTATATGAAACTAGTAAATAAATTATTGAATATTTACTATTTAAACTATATAATATTTTTTATTATTTAAAAATTATTTTTGATATGATACATTAAAATAATTCTTAAACCATAAAAAATAAAATATAATTAAAAAAGAAGAAGTTAACCAACCATCTCAATTGTAGAATTCCCAGAACTACCTAGGATTCCACCATACGCAGCGATTAAAAAAGCAAACGGATCGTTTTGGGGTGAGGTGGAATCCTTTGTTCTCCTCTAACGGTCACATTTCTAAATATGACCGTTGCACACAGAAAACCCCTCCCTATATTAACTCTCTCTCACTCAATCCCAAACACAAACGATCTTAAACCAGTCTCTTCTCTGCTAGAATCAACAGATCTTTCAGAATCACTTGCTTCAAGTTTCAGAAAAAATCACCAAGCTTCAAAAGGATTTCACCAATTTTCAGAAGAAAAAAATCAACAAATGGGTGCCAGTATCACTCTAGGCGGTACCAATTCTTCAGTGTCCCAATCCCATCAACACACTCACAAGGTTTTCTTGCTTTGCAACTACATTCTACTCGGAGCAGCCTCTAGCTGCATCTTCTTAACCCTTTCGCTTCGCTTAGTCCCTTCAGTATGTGGCTTCTTTCTCATTCTCCTTCATGTCTTCACCATTGTTGGGGCAGTTTCAGGCTGTGCTGCAGCGTCATCCGGGACAAATAGGTGGTATGCTGCGCATATGGTGGCCACAGTGTTGTCAGCCATATTTCAAGGATCAGTGTCGGTTTTGATTTTTACTAGAACTGGGGATTTCCTAGGGAATTTGAAGTCATATGTGAGGGAAGAGGATGGTGAGGTCATATTGAAGCTTGCCGGTGGGTTGTGTGTGGTGATCTTTTGCTTGGAGTGGGTTGTGCTTACTCTTGCATTTTTCTTGAAGTACTATGCTTATGTGGAAGGTGATGCTAATAATGGTGGTAATATTGCTATGAGGAGGAGTGCTAAGGTGCAGCAAGACGAGGACTTGAAGGATTGGCCATGGCCTTTCCAAGTTTAATTGATCTGGGTTTGGTTTTGCTGGATGGTTTCTTCAAGTATCAACTTGAAGTATCAACTTCAAGTTTAATTGATCTGGGTTTGGTTTTGTTCGTGGTGCTGCTGCCACAAAATTCTTTATTTGTTCATTGAATTATACAAGTATCAACTTTTTTGGATATTGTTTGAATTGGTTTTATATATATACATATGATTATGAATATTGTTGTGCTTAAGTTCATTTGTTTTGCGCAAGTGCTTAATGGAACGACGATGGTTAGTTGCGGATCTGATTTTTCACTCATACTAATAAACATTGAAGTATTTTATTAGCTGTTTTTATTCTTCCAAGCGTTTCCGGGAGCTATTTAAAGAACCTATTTACCCATGTTTGAAATTCTCAGATAATCGGATCGTTGCTTTTGGAGGCATAACATGCAAAAGGAATCTTTTGATCACGAGCAAGAATGACACAAAGATCCCATCATGTAATTTAAAAAAAAAATCACACTACAAGCTTGCACTCAAGATTCTATAGATAAAATGATTTATTCAATACATATATATTTTAAACCAAAGATTTTGCCAACAGTGTTTAGAAATAACTTCATATAGCTTACAGGGAACTACCGTTAACCAATCAATGCAAGAAAACATGTGCTACAGTGCCTTTCATCGTGCTGTATAATATCACTTGTCTTAAATCAATGAGATGAGAACTGGTGGTAGCAAAGAGGACTATGTTGATCACTTCTTTTAGTTTTAGTTTATTTATTTAGTCCTACGAGTTCACAGCTTCAATTCTCTACCAAAAATCCAGCTGAATGGAGCAGTGGATGCTTGCTTGACCCTACCCTGAGCTCTCTCCTCCAGCCTTCTAATTCTTGGAGGCAATCCACATACAAAATCCTGTGCTTTACGTCCCTCACCAGAAAGGCCAGCCAGCTTCTCTACTTTCCATCTTCCAACTAGAAATTCCAGAATATCAGCGTAGTCCTTGGCAGTGTAGACCCCAATCCGCTGGGCAACAGATGAGTAATTCTCAAAAAGGTTATCATCCTGACCATCAAACATCAAGTGAGCTGGCATTGAGATTTTTTTCCTCATCATGTCAGCTAACGCCAAGATGGTGGCATCTGGATCAATCTCAAAGAGCTTCTCCACAATCTTGGTGTAAGCAGTTTCATGGCGTTTCTCATCTGCGGCAATGATGCCACATATCTGTGCCAGTTTCATGTCCCCATGCTCCTTCGCTAGTCTAGCTGTGTTCCCATGTGAGATGAATGTAGCACGCTCTTGAAATGAAGTATATATAAAACCAAGGTAGGGGTTGTTTTCTGTTTTAGGATCCTGAAAAGCAAAATAATAAGTTTTCTTAAAGTAAGGTGTTAAAAGACAAAATGACATTGACCGGAAGGTACACCTTAGATCAAGGTAATAGCAATGCAGATCATCATTTAAGAAATTAGTATTGACAAATGCAGGGGAAGCCTGGCAAGAGAGATCTAATCAATCTAATCACTGTCATTCCACAAAAATAGCCACTGCTCATCCATACTGGACAGGCGCATATGACTACCAATCCAAGACGAGACATGCATGCAAAGGCAAACAGTGATTTTTTTCATCAAAATGTTGTGAGATCTGACCTAAATGCCATTTATTTGATATCCATACCAGCTAAAAATTATAAATCCAAAAACATTTGAGTAATTCAGGCATCTGCATCCCCACAAACAGTAACCAAACTCAATTTCAAGAGTCTAGAGTCTAGACAACCAAACAAATTCTTAATATCATTAAAACTGCAGTGGTGTATGGATTTTATTCAGTAACGGCAAATATTGGAAACACCAATATGGTCCAGTTGCCATGTAAAATTTTCAGCTATTTGAATGGCAGAAATTGGACACAAACTGTTAAGTTTTCATGATGCCCTCCCCCTCCTCTTTTCGAAAGAAAAGGAGGAAGAAAGTTTGGGTTGGCGAGGCAAGTGAATTTGTCAAAATAAAATCTATGTGGTGATTCGCTAGGGTTGTAGGCATGCATGCAACTGTGTCACAAGTTTGCACAATTCACTGTCCCAGATAAATAGTTGCGGGATCTCACCATTCCTGACCCGATAAGATACTGAATTGTTTTCTCAATATGCTTCATGTCTACTCTTCCAGAGAGGTAAAGATACTTGTTGAGAAGATCTCCATGTCTATTTTCTTCAGCAGTCCATGCCCTTGTCCAAATTGCCCAAGGAGTAAGGCTTGCACCAGTCTCATCCCTAATACCACCATCAAGGGTGTTAAGCATTGTCTGGTAAGTTGGGAGGGCTTCTTCAGTAATCATGTCTCCAACCAGCACGACAAAATAGTCATCAGGGAGTTCCCTTGCTCTTTCCCTCAATTCCTTGACTTGCTCATAAAATCCATCCGACTCAGGTTCTGGAAGAAAATCTTGTGGCTGCCAACAACTCTCAACAGGTTTTAGGAGCGCTAAGAGGTTCTCCTCTGCCCAGTTTTCCATGGATTTGAATATCTCCAGCTTTTGCGGAGGCATAGAATGGGTCACTTGAACATGTACCTCTTGTGGAGGACAATTAGGCTTCTTCTTTAGATTCTGAACCTCTCTACAACCAGTAAAAAATAAAATTAAAAAACTTGGATAGGGAAAAAAACTAAAATTTTGGATAAGAATAACTATCCTGTGTAATGCTACACAGATATCATGAGATCAATCCATCCATTTCTACTCTGTAGATAGCATGAAAAATTTGGCTTGGTAACAAGGATCCAATTTTGGTGTCCTGATGATCATCCTACACTCAATTGCATAAGAATTGGGTAGAGGTGTAAATTTTGACATGGTGCATGTACACTCTTTTGGCTGTAAATATTTCCATTTACCATGTTTTCCTAGGTGAGCCAAACAAGGAAAAATGTGAAAAATGTTTACCAACGCATATTTTACATGAAACAAACAGTGCCCTTGGTGCACATTGCAGTATAGGGCATGCTTTACAGCTAATGATGACCAATGCACCACCTTTAAAATATAGGTATACAAGCAATTGTCTCTAAGACATTGGTACGTGACAGATATTCTCTTTAAGAGAAGTCAAGATTATTAAATACTTTTAAGAGAATATTTCCCAGAAAATGAAACCTATAAGCATTCATGCATGAAAGACCATAAAGCATCTTACATAGAACAGCCCAATGGAACACACACTCACACATTTAATGGGAGAGCGAGGGGAGAGCAAATTAATATTAAATGAAATTGAAAATTAGCGTAGCCGAAATAGTGTGAAGTTTTGTGTAGGTGCAGCAGCAAGTTAAACAGTACAGAGCAGTGGGTTCTTGGGTTGTTTGGAAGGGAATTTTTTGCTGACAATGTGGCAAAGGGACAGATGAAGGGAGTGGCTTGTTTTTTTCATTTAAGGAAAACAGTATACACAGAAGAAACAAAACCAAACTGGATCAACTAGCACAATATTGAGAGACAATTGAAGTCAACAATCCAACTATCCAAATATGTGGAAGTATAACCCAAACACAAAATGCATACACCATATTCAATCAAAGAAACAAGGTAAACGAGAAAAAGGTGCAAATCCCATGTCAAGAGAATTAACAATCTTTAGAAATAAAATCTAATCCAGAAAACAAAGGATTAAAAAAAGAATTTTTGCAAATTGTATGCAGAATATGGTGGAAACTGAAAAATGAAATCCAATAGAACCATTTATTCACTTATTTCAACAATTTTTCCACGGAACCTGATAAACAGAAAAAAAAACTATATTATATTTTAAATATTTTCTTATAGTACAGACTATATAATTACAAAATAAATTAAAAAAACAAAGCATTGTATTTTGTTTGCCTTTAATGGTAGTTCCATCTATATTTTAATTCGACATGGTGAGTTCAATTTTTATGATTAAAGAATTGCAATTTTGGTTTGGATTAGACATTAAACAACCAATAACCAAATAAGAAAACTGAATGCTCGCCCCCAAGATATTACACAAGATAAGCTACCCTGAATTCCGATCTCTGAATCATGTTGTATGGCAAAATATGGAATTTGCGTGCTAACGAGCAAGAATTATTTGTTCATAATATACTTAATCCAACTAAATCAAAGCATCCACTATAAAAGACGCTGCATAATATCTGACCCAGCTTCAGTGGTTTCTATATGGATTACTAATATTCAATACCATGAAACAGCTTAAGCCAAGGACAGAGTTGATCATTCCCATCAAAGAAGGCAAAGCAAATCATGAAAAATCAGAATGGCATAATTTATCATGAACAGCAATAAATTATTTATAAATCACAATTACAAAACACAACTATTGTATTGAGGGGGAAAGAACATCAAGCTGTTACAGCCAAATAGAAAGAAAACAAGGACATATAAAACTACTGAAACCAGTCAGCCAACCGGCCTAGTTCAAAGGAATAAGTTACCTCACAAAATCAGACCTAACTCTCGACAAAGGGGCGAGATAAAATAAAATAAAATAACGTGTATGCCTGTAATCAAAACTAAAAGGACATATAGAAAGCCCCACATGCAGCTCACACGGCACCAAAAAAAAAAAATCTTTAGAATATTACCATATGCTGTATTATATAATTGTGAAAATGATATCGACCGTACATAATGTTAGATTTTTTATTTATTTTTTTGAAGTCACAGAAACAAACCAATATTTTTCTTCTTACATGTCTAGCTCATCTTGAATAAGCAATTCCGTGCCTCTAGCTTTAAAAAAGGTTTTATAAATTTAAGAGAATCACTGCATGCATTTTTTAAAAAAACAAAAAAAGGAAAGAAAAAAGAGCACAACGAAATCAACTTAGATTCATACCCATCTCGTAAAAGCATCCTATGATAAAATTAGATCTCCACGCTGATGCATGCATTCAAGATATGGAAAAGACTATGTTAACAACATAATCCACCAATCTAATAAACCAACTTCATGAAATGAAAAGAAAAAATCAGCTAGAAAAATGCTTGGAGAAACTCGGGAAATAAATTCCAAGAACCATGTTCTGATCAAACAGAAATGCATAAGATTGATCTATAGCTACATGATTGATTAAACAATTAAATTATTTATAAAAATAATGAGCGAATCCACCGACTTGAATAAATCAAAAGAAGGCATACATAAATTAACTGTGAACACAAATCAAACAAACTTACATATAGCACCAAAAGAACCCATTTTACAAGATTCAATAATGTATAGGATCCAAAAACATTAATGAAATCACAGGGATTTAAATTGAGATTTTAATAATGTCAAGCCCATTTGTAATAATCATAAAACAAAATCAACCTTTGATCAATAAACTCACGAGGCCTATCAAGTTCAAATAAAAATGAATTGATAGGGCAATGACAAATTAAGCACGTTTAGCACAAACCAAAGACAGCCCAGATCAAAAGAAAAAAAAAAGTTCATTTCCATTCATACCCATTCACATCGACAAAAAAAAACAAAATTAAGAAGAAGAAAAACATGATTCGTTTACTAAAACAAAATGAGAGATGGGGGGGGGGAGAGGGGGGCTCACTTGGTGGAAATGGGATTTAAAGTAGAGGCCATGAGAACTCTATGACGAGATCTCATGGAGCGAGATTGTGAAGGAAGGTGGTGAAATGATGGGAAGGTTATTTGGTTCAGCTTCAAAGCCATTTTCTCTCTTTCGCCTCCGATACACACACAAGAGAAATGAAAATAAGAGAGAGAGTTGTGGTGGCTTCGGTTTCTTTGCTCTTTAGTTGTAGTTTATGCAAGTTTTTTTTTAACGTAAATATCGATGAAGTATTCAGTGTGGGGAAGATATTAGAGAGAGCCAGAGGAAATCGTGCACCGGGGGAGGGAGGAGACGAGTCGAAGGGGAAAGTAACAATGTTGGAAGAGACACGCGGCATAAAAGAAAAACTGATCTAAAAAGGACCACTCTCTTTGACTATTTTACCTTTTTGCCATTCTCTTTTTCTTCTTGGGGATTACAAATTGTTAGTTAGCCCGACAGGAGACAAAACCCCAGATATACCCCGGTGCGACGAAATTATCGAGGATGCTTGCTTACACGTCACAAATATCATTTTAATTCATATTTTATTGTTTCGACTAAGAATAAATAAATATTTTCCTGGTTATAAATTTTTAATCTTCTAAAAGTTGAGCAAAATGTTACCCTGTTTTTCACAACTTGAAAAGCAAATTAAATAAATTCGAAATGCATTTGTAATGTGTAAAAAATATAATTTTAATAATAAACATTTCATCTTAAAATTTAAAAAAAAAATCTCAATATATAATTTATATTATTTTTTTAATATATTTTTTAGATTAAAATATTTTAAACTTAAAATTTATATACATATCCATACTATTTTATATTTTATTTTTATTAAATAAAATAAAGATAGTGAGATTTGAATTTATAATTACTAAGACAATAAATTTCTGATATTATATCATAAAAATTATTTCATCTAAAATTTATATTATTAGATAAAATATTATAATATAATTTATAATATTTTTTATTGTTAAAAAAATTTGATCGAAAATAAATTTTATTATAGCACACGAAAAATGGCGTGATAGGAATCGTACGCTAATAATTTTCCTTCAATGTCCTCATATCACTAATCCTGAAGAAAAAAATGCTAAATTATTATTTTTTATATTTTTCTATTATTGTACTGTTTTGGTATAAAAATTAAACAAATAACATTTTTCCATACCTTTTAATTAAAAAATATATTTAAAAAAAAATTATTAGACGGTACTACTACTAAGCACACGTGGGCCTGCAAAGCAGAGAAGTGGGGCACAGAAGAAGGTGTATACGTGTACATGGATCCTTTAGAATCTTGCTCTGGGTCCTCCCCCACCGTCCACACCTCCCGCCACTCGTATATCGTTGACGACCTTCATAGTTTGTTCGTGCTTGAGTTGCCATAGCGGGACCGCCGGTGAAAACGCCGATATGAGCTGAATAATATATATACACCAGACAATGCCCCCACGCTTTATCGCGGGCGGCACAATATTTTTTTCAATGTAAAAAATATTAATTATGTGTATTTTTTTATTATAATATAAATTTAGTTAAAATAATAAATTTGTGTAGAATTCATGTCAAGTGTAAGTTTTCTATAAAATATATAAATTTAAAATCGATATAAATTTATCTGTTTTGTAGTTTCAAATGAAATAACCAGCATAAATTTATCATCATCATTAAAAAAGCAAGAAAACTCGGATATCTGAATTATTAAGTTCATTGTATTAAGATTAGTTCATTTTATAATTCAATTTAAATCAAACAAAAATAAAATATAAATTGTGAAAATATCTACAATAATCAAATAAAAAAAAATTGTTAATTTTCTATCAATAAAAAGACGAAAATATAGATTGAAAATTCATCCTGATGTTATTGTCATTATCATTGCTATAAAAGCTAAAATTATTACTAACATTACAGCCAAAACAATTAAAATAATTAAATTGCCATGAAAAATAAAAAATAAAAAAGCAAAAGATTTTTATAAAACAACAATAAAAAAATAATAACTAAAATTATCATTATTATTGCATAAATAATAAAAACATAAAAATCATATAATCTAAAGAACAAATAAAGAAACAAAAAACAAAAAAAAACGAATAAAGAGAAAAATAGAGTAATGTTACTTTTAAAATGATCACCGATATAAATTAAAAATTCAGGAAAATCTTTAAAAAAAATAGAAAGATTATATAAAAAAATAATCACTAAAATTATCATTATTATTGCCCAAATAATAAAATTATAAAAATCATCTAATCCAAAGAACAAATAAAAATAAAAGAAAACATCTAGTCATGGCACCTGCGCCTCGTCGCGGGCAGAATCATATTTTTTTCAACGTAAAAAAATATTTATTATGTGTGATTTTTTTTATCATAGCATAAATTTATACAAAATAATCAATTTGTATATAATTTTTATGAAGTGCAAGTTTTGTATAAAATATATAAATTTTAAATGAATATAAATTTATTTGTTTAGTAGGTTTCAATGAAATAACCAGTATAAAATAAGTTGTAATTTTCTATCAACAATAAGTTGCACTGTGGATTGCAATAGTCTTTTTTTTCGTCATATGAACAGTGGAATAATGTTTTCGTCTTATTTGAGAATATTATGATTATTGTACTATGCACATAAATGAAAGAAATTGAAAATATCTCTAATACCATGATATTATTTAAAACACACTTTACATAATAAAATGAATATATAAAAAACTAATATACATTTTTAGAAGTTCTATGCCGCATGCGCCATCCAAAATGTGGTTAAGAGAAAGCACTACAACAGTCCATATTTTTTGTAAAAAAATTCAGCCCAAGAATTAGTTGTGGTGTGCTTAAGGTGGTTGGAGATCCCGGTTATAAAAAAAATGTATAAGTAAATAAAACAAAAGTATAAAAAAAAGGAGAAAAAAAATGTACCAGCAGGAAAGCACTTTAGAAAAGAATGTAGATCCGGGAATTGTCGTGATATGCATAAGTTGGCCTGGACACCCTGGTTATCAAAAAAATTTGGATATGGAGATTAATCGCAGTGCATTTAAGCGAGCTCGGACACCTCGATTATTAAAAAAATAAAAAACCAAAAAAATATATAAGTAGAAAAGGAGAAAAAAATATCATAAGAAAAAAAATTATAATAAGGAAAAAAAAAGGCAAAAAAAAGAAGCAAAAAACGGAGGAAAAAAAAGAAGAAAAAGAATAATTAGGAAAAAAACAAAAAAAAACAAAAGAAGAAATGAAAAAAAAAAAAAAGAGGAGCGTAATCATAAAATAAAAAAAACAGAGAAAAAAAGAGAAAAAAACACAATAAAAAAAAAATATGCAATCCACAATGCAATGTGCCTATGTGACAGTGCATGTGTACAGAGTGAAACACCCACGCCTTTTATTTTATAGGTTATATATATATATATATATATATATATATATATATATATATTATTTATACATTTTTATTTATATATTATATATATATATATATATATATATATATATATATATATATATATATATATATATATATATATATATATATATATATATATATAAAATAAGATGTTATTATTAAACAAATATATAATTGACCTCATGTATTTTTAAAAATTATATATTTAAATAATCATTATCATATTTTAAACACCTTGTCCATAATAAAAAAGAATATATAAATAAAACTAAATAATCAAATTATAGTTTCGTTATTTTACTTTGACGTGTAGCATTGTAAAAAGAAAAAAAAACTAGGTCCATTGATGTTTTTGTTATATATTCAAAAATTTAGTTTTGATTGTAGCAAAGCAAAGTGCAAGTGACTCGTATATTTTTTTATTGTAGATAATTTAATCAAATGTTTTCACCCATATCACATAAATCAAAACCATACAAAATAATTAAAAAGATCAAGACTAAAATGAAAATATCATAGATAAATGGGATTTCCGTGTAATTTAGCTGGAAAGAAAAAGGAAAAAAAGAGCAATCAACCAACATCACATTTCCTCCCATCATGGGACGCTACACGCATCACCACGAGAAATAGGACACCACGAGAAATAGGACATGGTGACTCTTCCGGTGAGACACTAGATGAATATTTTTCACCATCACAAACTACCGTGTGAGCTGCTTGAAGGGAGCATGTGGCGAGGTCATTTGTTACATGTTTAAAAATTTAGTTTTGATTGTGGTAAGACAAATCACAAGTGGCTTGTGTGTTTTTTTACAACAGATAATTTGATCTAATTTTTCCACTTGTCTTTTCAACATGTGGCTTCATATACTTTTATGTGATATTAAATTTGAAATATAATACATAAAATGTCACAAAAATCATTTTTTAACTAAAACAACACCGACTAATTAATTATTTTAATTATTATTGTCATGATTGTTAAATTATCGCAATCATTATAGTTATCACTATGATCATTGTTTTAAATAATCAATGTTATGATTATTACTTATAGTATTGTCATTGTCGTCGTCGTCATCATTGTTATTATATTCATTGTCATTCTTAAAATATCAATAATTATAACAATCAACTCTATTATTTTTATTAATATCATTGAAATTATTATTATTATTACCATCAAAGCCATGATTATTAACATCATAAACATTATAGCTGTTACAATAAATTATAATTGTTATCACGATTGATCATGTCACTATCATTACCATGGTTGTAATACCTAAAAATATTACTACTGTTACTGTTAAGACAATAAAAAAAATTAAATTACCTAAGGAATAAAAAAAACTCAAACTTTAACAAAAGAGCAAGTAAGAAATAAAAACTTAAATTGTTGTTGTTGTTGCATAAAAAATGGAAAAGCAAAATTATCTCAAAGAAAAAAAAAACTAATTTTTTTCACAAAAGAACAAAATAAAATAAAATAAATGACAACAAAAAATATTATCAGCTGAATACATCATTTGACTTTAAGAATAAAAAAAAAAGAAAAAAATAAGAAGAAATATAAAATTTTAAATATTCACCATCACAAATTAAAATTTATCGATTAAATTGAAAACAATACAACCCCGAAAAAAGATAAAATAATAAAATTTTAAAACAAAAACTAAGAGAATATATATATATATATATATATATATATATATATTGACAAAAATAGGGATTATTTCAAAAATATATAAAAAATAAAATAATTTAAATCTAATAAAAAATTAACAGTATAAAGGCCGAAATGAAAATAAAATTTGTCAATTTCAATTGAATGACAAAATTACAAAACAAACAAACTTTTATACCAAAAATATCAAAGGATTTTAAAGCAGTCCCAAAATTAAAAAATCAATGATCAAAATATATAATCAATTTCAATCGATGAACAAAATCAAAATTAATCAAAACTCATATCACAAAAATCAAGACCATACAAAATAATCAAAGAGATCAATACTAAAATGAAAATATCATAAATAAATAGGATTTCCATGTAATTTAGTCAGAAAAAAAAGAAAAAAGGAAGGAAAAAAAAGCAATCGATCAACATCACATTTTCGTCCACCATGGGACGCTACACTCATCACCATGGGGAAGAGAACATGATTGCCCATCATGTGAGACGCTTGATGAATATTTTTCACCATTGCAAATTGCTGCATAAGCTGCCTGAATGGAGCATGAGGAAGAAAACTGCTGACGTGTCAGCCAAACACGCTCACAATATTTTGCAGGAAAAAAAAGTTAAAAAGATATTAAATTACCTAAACACCCTTATAACCAACTCCTGGACTTTGTATTTTATAGGAGTATATCCGTATTTATATTGTTTTAAAAAAATTGTGAAAATTTAGAAACACTCTGCTGATAACTCTTGTTTTTTTTTTTTGTCTTATTTAACTGTAATATGGTTATTTAACCTTGGATAAAAATATAAAAATAAAAATATATTCTAGTAGTCAACTATTTATTGTATGTTGGTAAGGGTATAATAGCATTTTTACCATGCAAAAATACCGGGAAAAGATGAAAGAACCCCAAACATAATGTGAGTCGGTTATTTGGAAAAGTAAAAAATACTGTCAAGTTCAAGGTTAAAATTGGTACACATTGAGGGTTGAAATAATAATTATACTGGATGCACATTTTTCTCCATCATACGCAACTGCACAAACCACTAGAAAAGGGCGTGAGGTCGAGTACCATCAACCACGTGTGTCACATGTGCCAACAATAATCGGACAAAAATAATAATAAATATGGTCAATTACCAAAACACCCCTGCAACTATTTTTTTAATTTTATCTTATCGGAGGGTATATTCGTATTTAGCTATTTAAAAAAACATGAAATTCCCATGGCACTCCTCCCCGCCAGAGCTAATTTTTATCTTTTTTGGGGGATAAAATGATTATTTTTTTGTCCAAATAAATATAAAAAATAAGAAAACCAGCGACCTGAGCTGGACAAAAAATATGCAATTACCGCGACACACTCTAGCCAATATTTGTTTTTTTATCTTTTTTGATGGACAAGATCATTAATTTACTGTGTAAAAAAACAAATAAATCAAATAAAACGAACCGAACCAAACCAAACCAAACCCAAAAATAAATAATACTGTTATAATCTACGATGATTCTCCTTGCACGCCCGATCTCTATTAGGATATTAGATGATGATGATAATAATACACGCACATGCATGCATGTCGATCCATGAGATGCGAGTAATTACATCATGAAAATCACAGGGCCAGCAATCACCAAGAAAGCAATGTCATTCATCACAAGATTTATTATTATTTTCTTTCATCTCTTCTGAAGGCACAAGCTCAATGTAAATATTCTTGCATTTATTTTGGGTTTAAGAGATTGATTCATATTTGTTTTTAAAAATATTTTTTATTTAAAAATATATTGAAATAATATTATTTTTTATATTATTACATCAAAATGATCTAAAAATATAAAAAATCATTTAAAATAAGAAATAAAAATATTTTTTAAAATACAATGTAAAACATCCCAATATTACAGTCATACTTATTAAATCAATGATGTATCTGACCAAAACATCGACAGCTCATCATGTAATGCTGAATTTTTTTAATCTTCGTGGCTGAGAATTGAATGTCCGTGTCTCTGTGTGAACCGTCTTATGCTTGCTATTAAATTACAAGCTACTTTTTCCAGCGATCTTGCATGGCTCTTGATGACGAGCTGGGTACATATTATTACTTAAAAGATAAAAGGCGTGGGGTTTTAACAGTGTGTAGACCACTTTGCCCTTAATGACTTCGGAAATGGTTCTTTTTGGCTGGGGGCGGTTTTGGGTTTTCCATGTAATTTGAAGCTGTTGGCGGGTGTTGGGTTGGTATTTTTGGGCCATGAGTGCGGGAGGGTTGATTTAGGCAAACCAGTTTGGGCATTGAAGAAGCATGGGACGGGAGGTTTTGGCCTATTTGGGGTTCGATTTGGTGTAAGCTTGCGGGAGAATTGAAACACCGAGAGCAAGGAGAGGAGTGAGCAACACCCGGCGGCGTCTGGTGGTGGGTTGAGTTTGACTGAAGAATTGGAGACGCTGAGGTGGCAGTGGTTTGCAAGGGAAACTGTTTTGGAGTGAAGAGGCGGCAAAGAGGTGGTGAAGGTGGAGTGGAGGGACAAAGGTACAGTGGTGGTGTGTGTGTGAGGAGAAAAACAAAGGATTAGGTTTGTTTTCTTCAATGCATATTAATTAAGATTAAATTAATCGAATGTAAGCTTCCGCTTTCTAAGACTCTTCCAATAACTTACTTGCCACGTGCTCTGTTGTAACGATTAAATCAAAAAATTATTATTTTTATTTCGGTTGATCTTTTGTTTCTGAATATTTTAATTTTAAAGTGTTTTAGCATGTAATTTTAGGGTATATTTTTAAGTTATATAATACAAATATAAAGTCAAACAAATATAATATTAAAATTAAAAACATCTCTAAAAATCATCTATTATTTAGTCCATCACAAACGTAGGTAAACACAAAAATTATATTTTTTATTTTTATTTTTAAATTAGTTTTTATGGGGGTGTTAGGGGTGTTTCAATTTAATTACTTGATGACAAAAGACAAAAAAAAATATAATTTTTATTTTTTATAAAATCAAAATTGACACAACAATTTTAAATTTTTATAATATATTTTTTTATTATTTTGATTTTGATTCTCATATTTTTATTATATCTCGTAAATCAATTTAATGCTGCTAGATTAGATGAAAAAAAAGAAAGAAAGTCATGATACATTAGTAATCCACAATTTATCCAAATAAACGGTGGGAGAGGAGACAACGAGAATGAATTTTTTTTCTAAGGTTGAAACAGCATGAACAAATTAAAACCTGTATATTCTAGTCGATATTTGATTGAAAAATTCAAAATATATCAAAATTTAAATTGATATAAAAATAAAACTATTTTGTTTTATTTTTTTAATTGTTATAAAATATTTTATCCAAAACAAGTTGAATAGAATACCCTTAATATCAAAGTGGTTGATGTTTTGGCAGGTAATTATATTTTAATGGTTGATAGTAAATAAAATACTACTATTCAAATAAAACCTTATGATAATATTTAAAAATCATATTAAAATTAAAGAGTAAATGATTTGATAAAAAATTCTTTGAAGTGTTAAAAAGACCAAAGAAAAAAAAAAGCGCCATGCCCAGCGTTTGTTTCTGCGGTGAAAAAAACTTCTTATTCAAGCGTCTGGTGAAATATTAAAAGCTAAAATTTAGCTGGGCCCCACGTATTAAATCCTTGTAAACCGCCGGCGTCAGAAAAGAACTCTTTAGCTGCTTTTCTTGCCTTTTGAATTCTTGCCGTAAATCATATTTAATGAAACACTAGGATGGGGTGTTTTTTCATGTATGGTTTATTGCCTTGGTGATCTCAAAGTCCGGGTTGGGGGGTGTGCGTGGCTGAGGGAGGGAGGGGAGTTAAAAGTTTTCTTTTATATAAAATATTTTTTTAATATTAAAATAATTTAAAAATTAATTAAAATATAAATAAATATATTAAAAGAATATCACGGAATAATTTTTTTCCTAACAATACTAATTAATTAAGATAAAATATAAACTATATATTGTTACGGGATTACAAAGGCCTTCACGTATAGATTTAGTTCGTGATAAAATTACAAGTAGTTTGATGGGAGAATAAAAACAACTGTCTAATTTACTTAAATTATTAATTATAATTTATTATTATAATTATTAAATATTTAAAAAACAATATACACACATTCACTTTAAAGTAATTTCACAAGTTGACAGCAATATAAAAGGTATGTTAACCAAACACACAAAACTAATTTTTATTAATCTTAAACTCATCTATAATTTTAACTAAATATTTCAAAATTTATTTTAAAACATAACTAAAATTTTTGCATAATTTTTTTTAAAATCTAAATCATAAAAATTAAAACAATGCCTTAAACACCCTAAAAAGATCAACGCGCTCGAGCCTACGCCAGCTCGCCTCAACCATCTCAACTGCAACTTAAATTCATAATAAATTGATTAAAAATATATTCACATGGTCTGTCCATGAGCAGCAAAGCATCACAATGAACTCCAATTGTTTTAGTATTGTCGGTAATTTAATATTTTTCTCACGGCCACTAGTTTGAAGCTAAAGTCGGGTTTTCAAGCTGATGCCGGAGATGACGTGTATTTTTTTAATATATATATATATATATATATATATATATATATATATATATATATATATATATATATATATATATAGTTTCCGTGCATTAAAACTAAATACATAATTCTGTTTTGATCAAGGAAAGCTGATCCATAACGAGACTAAAAGATTTATGAAAATGCTATTTTTATTGAGAGATACCTGAGAGTGCATGTGAAAAGTATTTATAAAAAAATCTGATTATTTTTTTATTTTAAATTATTTTTTTATATTTTTAAATTATTTTGATATGCTGATGTCAAAAATAATTTTTAAAAAATAAAAAAAATATTATTTCAATATATTTTTTAATAAAAATATATTTTTAAAAACAACCGCAACTACACTTACCATAATGCCATTAACATGTTATATTAAGCTCCGATCCTTGGCTAGTGATGATTTTATATTATTATCAGGCTAGATCGAGCTATTTATCACAATTTTGTTGGTCATATTTATTAAAAGTAAATGCTTTTTTTTTTTTATTTTTTTTTTATGAATGTGCATGTTTGATCCCCCGAGTTCAGAGAGTCTCCAGCCCACATGGTAGCCTGGGAAATAAAAAATCATGTTGTGTTGAACAGGCGGGGAAAGGGTATAACTTCTACGTTCTAATCAAGGATTTCAATTTTATTTCTCATGGTGATTAGTTTTTTTTCATTATAATAAAATATATTGGTGCTTTGTTTTGAGATTGTACCACTTATATTTTTATATATACTTAAATACAATGATTTAACAAAAAATTAGATCAAATCTCAAAAAATAATTATTTAAAATTATGCAATTTAAATTTTAAATTTAAAGTAAAAAAAATTGAAAGTTGAATTGAAATAACTCGTCCGACTCGATGAATTAAAAAATAACATAAAAAAATAATAAAAATATAGTTTAACTATAAAAAATCAAGTTGATATTTTAAAAAATATTGAAATAACATATATTGAATCAACCCGAGTCAACCAGGTTAACTTTTCAAATATGTAACCTTTGTTATAAGATTCAAATAAACTCAAATCAAATTATAAAATTCAATTCATAATAAACTCGTTGTTGAATAGTGAAATTGAAAAAAAAATAATATAACAAAAAATAAAATGATTTTTTTGAACAAAATTAATATGTATAATATTACGAGAATATTATTATCAATCTCGCAAGTTCGTTAAATTCTTTAATTACCCTGAAATTTTAACTATATATATATATATATATATATATATATATATATATATATATATATATATATATATATATATATAAAAGAAATTTCTTGTAAAATTTCATCTCAATATAACAAGTGAATTAATATATATGATTTATATGGTAAAACTATTTATTATTTTGATAAAAATACTGTTTAGCTAAAATAAAACATATCAAATAAAACTGGAATATTCCAGTTGAAATTTTAAAAACAGAATAAAATTTTGAATGAGATAAAATTTACATTTATTTATTTTATTTTTTGAATTAAAATGAGATGTATCGGCCATCTCATAAAAAATGGAATAAAATTTACAACGATGGTCTAACAGTAAATGGCGTGAACATGCCATCTGTTATTTTTTATGGATCGAGTTCGAAGTCCATAGATGTCAGTGGGCCTTAATGCAATCAAATTAGTTCAGTCCAAAATGGGATGGGCTGCCTTACTATTTCTCATGTCCCGTCGAGTTTTCCTATCCACAGCCTCATTTCTCGTAGTTGACTTTAATATTATTTCTACGAGATTTAATTTGGAGTCCATATACCTGACCAAACATGGATATATTGCAAATTATATATTGAACATGATTGATGACAGCAGGCAGGACACTACTTGCTAGATAATTAAATTAAATTAATTTACTAAATAATAAAAATCTATATTATAAACGCTAAGAAAAAAAAGCGTCATTAATGTGAAGTAGACATTTTATTTATTTATTTAGGTAGAGAGTAGCACACCAACAGAAGCACGTACAGAGCTCAAACCAAGACTTCTCTGTAACGAATCCAGCTAAAACGAATGGTTGGTGCTTTGTTTGCCTTCTCTTGAGCTCTCTCTTCTAACCTTCTAATCCTCGATGGCAACCTACACACAAAATCCTGAGCCCTCCGTCCTTCACTAGACAAACCTGTCAATCCCTCTACGTTCCATCTCCCCACAAAAAATTCTATATTTTCGGCATAGTCCTTGGCGGTATAGACTCCAAGATTCTGAGCAACAGCTGAGAAGTTCTGAAACAGGTTATCATCCTGACCATCGTAAATCAACAGTGCTGGCATAGCGATTTTTTTCCTCATCATGTCAGCTAAAGCCAGAACAGTAGTATCAGGGTCGATCTCGAACAACTTCTCCACAATCATGGTGTACGCAATTTCATGGCGCTTTTCATCTGCCGCAATGGTGGTACATATATGTGCTAGCTTATTGTCTCCATATTTCCGGGCTAGTCTAGCCGTGTTACCATGAGAGATGAATGTTGCTCTCTCTTGGAACGATGTGTAAATGAAAAAGTTGTAGGGGTTGTTCTCAACTTTGAAATCCTGTAAGAAACAGAGACAGAAAGAAAAGAGTCCATTTTTGAAGATGCATGTTGTTCTAGTGCCGGCTTAGAAAAAAAAAGAGAGACACAAACAAACGGATAACCTTACCATTCCACACCCTATCAAATACTGAGTTGTCTTCTCAATTTGTCTCATGTCTACTCGTCCAGACAAGTAAAGATACTTGTTGAGAAGATCACCGTGCCTGTTCTCTTCAGCAGTCCATCCCCGATTCCAAACAGCCCAGGGAGAGAGTGAGACACCGGTCTCGTCCCTGACTCCATCCAGTGTGTTAAATATTGTCTGGTATGTTGGAAGAGCTTCTTCTGTGATCATATCTCCCGCCAAAACAACAAAGTAGTCGTCAGGAAGTTCTTTTGCTCTTTCTATTAGCTCCTTCACTTGTTCATAGAATCCTTCGGAACCAGCTCGTGGCAGGAAATCTTGTGGCTGCCACGATTTCTCAACAGGTTTTAGATGCTTTAAGAGGTTCTTCTCAGCCCAGCTCTCCATGGACTTGAATATCTCAATCTTTTCTGGTGGCATGGAATGTGTCGCTTGAAAATGGATTTCTTTGGCAGGCCAGTAGAGGTCCCTCTTTGTATTCTGCAGCCCTCTAAAACCAGAGAATAAAATAGACCTAGAAAGTGTCATTTTTGCATTTGCTTTTCTTCGCTAGAATGCTAGTATTCACATCACATGATCATAAAAATTTAAACTGAACAGTGTTCTTCAAACAGGCAGCCATGGTTAAACGACATAGATTGCTTTGACTCATTAAACAAAATAAACATATCATTTTCATTTAAAAGAAGATTTTTTTTTCCTTGTTTATATTTCTCATTAGCAAGGGAGGAACAGTTTATGGTGACTGGCCGGTCTCATGTGAACGAAAAACATGCGATAAATATTTTTCCACGACATCAAATGTATTATTTTAGTCAACGAGAACGAGTTCTGTAGTAAAATATTAATTTCTCAAGAATCATACAGATTTGATAAGAAATTAATATATAGATATTAATGGTTAAATAGCCAGCCTATATATTCTCTTACATAAGGCATAAATAACTAATAATTTCCTGCCGTCTACTCGAACGATCGACTTTCCATTGACTTACTTCCCGAAACAAAAAAGTAAGCCCTGGCTAGGGTTCCTTTCCGGCAACTTGCAAAGTTTTTATATTAATGATTAAATAGCCAACCTATATATTCTTTTATATAAGGCATAAATAACTAATAATTTCCTGCCGTCTACTCGAACGATCGAAGTCCATTGACTTACTTCCCGAAACAGAAAAGTAAGCCCCGGCGTTCCTTTCCGGCAACTTGCAAAGTTTTTATACATTCAATATCAAAATCCTGAAATAAGAGCATGGATGCAGTTTGCAAAACAAGATCTTGTTTCTTTAAAGAGGAAACTGTGGCATCATTAACTATACGTAGGATATTTATGGACGCTGCCCCCCTGTCAGTCTATCGATATCAATGAACTCCACAAGTCCCGCCTGGGAGTCCATTGCATGTGAGCTGAAACTATGGATGCAAAAAAGCAGTAGCAGGCCCAGCAACTTCACCGACATTATTAATTAAAAGTTTCGGGTGCAAGGTACTGCATTAAAAATCCAGAAACACAGTTTGCAACTGGGATTTTGAGGTGTCCCAACTCCCAGGCATGCGCTCGAGCTGAGCCAGTCTCTCTCTTTTTTTTTAAACAAAACTTAAAAATTAATGTTCCCATAATTAATAAAGCAAAAAGTAATTGCGAGAGCCATATATACGAGACACGAGTTATAAGGTGGTCGCGTAGCAATTAATTATTCCCCAAGGACCAGGGTCGATCTCGAGCCTCGACTTCAATAACTAATCTTCTCCATTGTTAAGGGTTATTTGACTATAGATCATGTTCATAGCTAGCTAGATATAACTTCGAAAGAAAAAGCAGTTCAAAAAATGAAAACAATCTAACCAAAACAAAGGTTGGCCCATTTAATTTGTAAGGCCATTTCATTAATATTTGTAGTAATGATCAATAAATATAGTATAGTAGGAGTGGATCAGTATGATTTATCCAAATATCAAGGACATTTAACCCTAAATAACACCCCAAATAAATGAAGTTTCGTTTTTGTTGAGAAAACTGAAGTTTAGTATCGGAGAGTTAAAGGAAGAAAAATAAAAGGAAAAGAGAAAGAAAATAAGGAGGAAGAAAAGAGTAGATACGAACTCACCTAGTAGTGGAGTGCTGCATGGTGGGGGCTGCAAATACTTTCGCAGACTTGAGATTGTGGGATGGCAAGGCTACGAGGTTATACATTTTCTTGTTTTGAGCTTCGCTTGCGCCGCGCGTCTGAGAAAGAGCAGGAGGAAACGTTGAAGATGTACTTGGGAGGGGCAGCGTGAGGTGATGCCTTGTATAGAGAGATTTGGAGGGGGGGGGGGGGGGGGGGCATGTTAAAATTAATAATAAATTTGTTAATTTAGAAAAAGAAGAAAATTGGTTTGAGTAGGTGAGATAAAAAAATTTTATTAGAAAAACAGAACTTTAAATATTTATGCTAGTTTGTATTATGGAATCTTTAGTTTTGTATTTATCTATACTAATCATGTGTGGCATGCCACATGGTTACTATCATGTACAAACCTACATCTGTATATGTATTACATTAGGATACTGCTAACATACAAAATAACATCCCCCCATAATATTTTCCAAACTCTTCTTCATGGATGGATTTTTTTGGCTATAACCAAATCAGGATGGCAGAAGAAGACAAAGAGAAAACCATCTTTGTCACACCTTGGGGAACTTTTTGTTATAAAGTAATGCCATTTGGTTTGAAGAATGTTGGGGCTACGTATCAGCGGGCGATGGTCGCTTTGTTCCATGATATGATGCACCAAGAAGTTGAGGTATATGTGGATGATATTTTGGCTAAATCCAAGATTGAGGAAGACCACGTGCAGATATTGAAAAAATTATTTGAAAGACTGAGAAAGTACCAATTAAAGCTAAACCCTGCCAAATGCTCATTTAGAGTAAAGACAAGAAAATTACTAGGTTTTATTGTGAGCAACCGGGGAATAGAAGTCGATCCGAATAAAGCCAAGGCCATACAAGAAATGCCAACGCCTAAAATTGAAAAGGAAGTGAGAAGTTTTCTCAGACGCTTAAATTACATAGCCCGTTTCATATCCCAGTTAACGGTAATGTGTGAATCGATTTTTCGCTTGCTCAGAAAGAAAAATCTGGGAGTATGGAATGATGATTGTCAGGAGGCCTTCAATAAGATAAAGAGATACTTACAAAATCCTCTATTATTGATACCTCCAATACCAGAGAAACCATTGATCTTGTACTTAACGGTCACAGAAACAGCCATGGGTTGTGTGTTGGGACAGCAGGATGAATCCGGAAAAAGAGAGCAAGCTATATACTACCTGAGTAAAAAATTTAACTATTGTGAGTCTCGATACACCATGATTGAGAAATTATGTTGTGCTTTGGTATGGACAGCAAAAAGACTTAGACAGTATATGTTGTACTACACAACGTGGTTGATTTCCAAACTAGATCCACTTAAGTACATCTGTGAGAAGCCCTATCTATCGAGTAGAATAGCAAGATGGCAAGTGTTGTTAGCAGAATACGATATTGTTTTTATGACAAGGAAAGCTGTAAAAGGCAGTGTAATCGCTGACCATCTTGCAGATCATGCCATGGAAGATTATGAGCCTCTGGATTTTGATTTCCTTGATGAAGATGTGTTGATGATCAGGGATGATATGGGAACGAGTGAGTGATGGACACTTTATTTTGATGGAGCAGTAAATGTATCAGGAAATGGGGTTGGTGCAGTAATAATTTCCCCAGATGGGAAACAATATCCTTTTTCAGTACGGTTACAGTTTGAGTGCACTAATAACACAGCTGAATATGAAGCATGTATCCTTGGTTTAGAGGCAACTTTAGAACTTAAAATTAAAAAGCTTGAAGTCTTTGGGGATTCCATGTTAATCATTTACCAAGTAAAGGGAGAATGGCAAACAAAGGATGAAAAGTTGAAACCTTACCAAAACTACCTTGTAAAGTTAGCCAGTGAATTCGAAGAGATCAAGTTCACTCATATGAGTAGGGATAAAAATCAGTTTGCCGATGCTTTGACGACCTTGTCTTCAATGGTACAACTTGTTGCTAAAGAAAAGATCCACCCAATTGACATCAAGATTCGAAATCATCAAGCCCATTGTTGCACACTTGAAGAATCGCCAGATGGAGAACCGTGGTATAATGATATTAAAAGATTCGTCAAACACCGAGAATACCCCCAAGAAGCTTCTGAAACAGACAAAGAGACCTTAAGAAAGTTGGCTACAAATTTTTTCTTGGATGGTGAAATCCTATATAGGAGATCATTTGATGAAACTTTACTCAAATGTTTGGATGAGAAAGAAATTGGGCAGGCTTTGAAAGAAGTTCACGAAGGAATTTGTGCCACCCATGCCAACGGACATATGATGGCAAGGCAAATGCAAAGGTTTGGATATTTTTGGTTGACAATGGAGAGAGATTGCGTGGCATATGTTAGGAAATGCCATAAATGCCAAATTTATGGTGATAAAATAAACGCGCCTTCGAAACCTTTGTTCAACATGACCTCACCATGGCCGTTTGACATGTGGGGATTGGATGTCATAGGACCAATCAACCCAAAAGCAAGCAATGAGCATAGATTCATTCTAGTGGCAATTGATTACTTTACCAAATGGGTCGAAGCTAATTCCTATGCCCATGTAACACAAAAAGTTGTCAAGAAGTTCATTGAAAGGAACTTGGTTTATCACTACGGCTTACCTGCAAGGCTGGTGACTGATAATGCCTAGAATTTTAATGGAAAATTGATTGCCGAACTTTGTACCAAATGGAAGATTAAGCATCTTAACTCCTCTCCTTATAGACCAAAGATGAATGGGGTCGTTGAAGCAGCTAATAAGAATCTTAAGAAAATCATCCAAAAGATGGTTGTTACTTACAAGGGTTGGCATAAAATGCTCCCATGCGCTTTGCACGCATATCGCACTACTGTCCGAACTTCTGTAGGGGCAACCCCATATGCCTTAGTTTATGGAATGGAGGCAGTGACACCTTTAGAAATGGAGATTCCAACATTAAGGATCTTGAAAAATGCAGAGTTAGACAAATCAGACTAGGCAAGGGTGAGGTTCGAACAATTAAACTTAGTCAATGAAAAAAGACTAGCAGCTATTTGTCATCACCAATTATACCAGGGTCGGATAGCAAGTGCTTACAACAAGAAGGTCAGGCTGAGGGTATTCAAAGAGGGAGATCTGGTATTAAAGAGGATTTCAGTAGGAGAAGACCAGAGTAAATGGGCGCCAAACTATGAGGGACCATATGCGGTAAAGAAGGCTTTTTCAGGAGGAGCTTTAATTCTAACTAACATGGATGGAGAAAATCTGCCTAGGCTTGTAAACTCCGATGTTATGAAGAAATATTATGCTTAATGTATCGCACATGACATCTAATGAAGTTGAAATTTGGCCATGAAATTTTTGGTGTATCCACTCCTTTCTATTTCTGCATGATCCCATAATTTCATCAAGATTTTTAGCAAATCAAAGTCTAGTACTAAAAGAAATGCCCATTTGTTGTTTGTATAACAAATATGTTCTAAGAATTCAAAGGAATTTCACTGAAGGGTGATCTCATATCCCAAAAAATACTACATAATAAGTTAATCTTGTAGCTGAACAGATAACCCAGAAAAACAAATCAAAAAATATTTTGCATGGAAAAGCAAAGTTTATCGGTTCAAATTATATGTTTTGAAATGAGGAGAGGCCATCTTTGATGTCTTTACAAAGTCTTAAATATCCATTGCCGTCCCTGTTTGAGCCGAATAATTATTTTTTTGGTAATTAACCTTGACTAAGATCACACCCTATACTGGGGGGCAAGTGCGAAGAGAGAAGAACTCTCAATTACAGGGTATTCCTCAATGACAAAGGATGCCCAAAGAAAGCTGGGTGGCATAAACATAAAAGGTTTTTTAGTACATTAGCAAATCAATTCAATATTCTAGTAGTACTAAAGATCCAACATAAAAAAAAACCCAAAAATTCTGAGGGGCATATCACAATAAAAGCCCAAACAAAATACTCGGGGGCATGTCAAGTCAACATGATGGCACTGCTAAAAGCTCATTCTTAAAAGCCCAAACAAATACCGGGGGGCATGTCAAGAGATACCCAAATAACATTGTGGGCCATAAACATAAAAGGAGTTTTAAGGATGAAACGAGTCAACATGATAGTACTAAAAACCCATGATAGAATGCCCAAACAAAATACTGGGGGGCATGTCTAGGTAAAAGCCTAAACAAATACTGGAGGGCATGTCATGAAAATCAATCATGAGGACTAAAAGAGTTATAAGAGTGAGCACTAAGTGATCCTTAGTCTAGAAAACCCTCAAACATCTTTTGAGCTTGCAAATATCTTTTCTTCATAGCCAGCAACCCGAGCCTACATTACAAGCTTGATAAAGCCATTTCTGATCAAATACAAGTAATTTAGATCGACAGGCAATGCTTTTCCATTTGAAATAATTCTTACGAATGCTTCACCTAACCTGATCGAAGCCTTTTTGAAATACAAGACATGCAAACAAGCACCATTTCACGTTCTTGTCAAAATCAATATAAAACCCGACAATGAGATCACTTGAATTTTTTCGAGAACAAGTTTGTTTAAACAAACATCAAAATGGTTTTTATGCTTGGAATGACTTTGAAATTCCAAAAACCTTACTTGAAAAAAAAATCTTTGCAAATAGCCACCCCTTTCCTGAAAACACTTGAAGCCTAAAACACTGGTGTGGCGGGACCTGACTATAACAATCAAAATAGTTTGTATTTGAAATGACTTTTAAATTCCAAAAATTCCACATGAAACACAATCTTTGCAAATAACCAACCCTTTTCATGCAAACACTACACTTGAAGCCCAAAACACTTGTGTGGCATGACCAGACTGGTGGGCAATCTACAAATGCAATTGAAGCTGGCTCTGTCAATCTTTTTCAAATAATCTGGATCAAACTCAGGGGGCATGTTGATATGAAAATCTATCATCTCTAGTGGTCAAAATCTTAAGTTGCGGCTCGAGTAAGCAGAAGCGAGAAGCCATCAAAGCCAATGATCCAAACCCCAGGAAAGTAAGGTCAGAAAGAAGAAAAGGGGACCTATATTTCTCAGGTAAGTATACATGCATCATCATGCATTGCATTCCCATTGACAATATAGCAATTTTTTTGGAGGGATCGTAATTTACAAACCTTCATTCATCATTTTTGTGTACGTTTTCAAGCTCTTTCATTTCCTTGAGCGCGCTTTTCAGCCTTATCTCCTTCTTAAATTTAGGAGTTATCATGCATTGTGTCCCCATTAGGAACCTAAGAAATATTTTGGAGGGATTGTAATTTACAAACCTCCACTCTTTGTTTTGTGTATGCCTTTGAGCCCCTACCACTTTCACATCTCTGATTGCGCTTGCGAGCCTTTCAACAAACACAGATAGAGCGTTTTTCAACCCTATCTCTTTTCTTATTTGAGTGTGCTTTCCAGCTCTATTTTCCCTTCATATTCAAGTGCGTTTTCCAACCCTTGCCATCAATTAAAATAGTATGCTTTCCAGCCCTATTTTCCTTTCATCCTTGAGTATGTTTTTCCACCCTCGATCATCAATTAAAATAGTATGCTTTCCAGCCCTATTTTTCCTTTCACCTTCGAGTGTGTTTTCCAACCCTTGATCATCAATTAAAATAGTGTGCTTTCCAGCCCTATTTTTCCTTTCATCGTCGAGTATGTTTTCCAACCCTCGACCATCAATCTAGATAGTGCACTTTCAAGCCTTATCTCCCCACTCCTTGAGTGCATGTTTCAATTCTCGACCATCAACTCAATTAGTACACCTTCCAGCTCTACTTTCTCTCCTCTTTTAGTGTGTTTTCTAACCCTCAGTCGTGCGTTCTAGATAACGAGCTTTCTGACCCTATTTTTCATTTTATGAAATCTTCACCCCTTTCATCATTTTCATCTGGGTAGTCACCCATTACAATGAGACCATTTTCCTGTGCTAATCACAAACATCATAATCTTCCACCCTTTGAGTGTCCTCTTTAAGATTCAAATTTTTAGGTAGTGCACTTTCTAGCCCTATTATATCATTTCCGCATTTTCACTTCTAGATGGATCAATCATTTCTTGGTTTGGTAAATCTATTCTCTTTTTCTTTACAATGCTTGCTATTTAAAATCTTTTACAAGACTTTTATCGCAAGCATTGTAAAGAGGGGGGCAACTGTCGTAACCCAATTTTTGGTTTACTCTCAAAAATAATATAAAAATAACAAAAATAAAATAAAAGGGGTTTGGCGTTGGTAGAAAAATCACGATGGAAATTTTGGAAATTTTTTGAGGCGAATCGAATCTCTTTTATGCTAAAAAATAAGAGAAAATACAAATTCAAGGTCAAAATTAAGTCAAAAATCATAATTATATTTTTTATAAGCCAATTTGATTTAATCATGGGCTAATTTAAAGTATTATTATGTATGAGAATTAATTTAGGGTCCAATTGAAGAATTTAATTAAGTGCAAGGACTTAATTATGTTTTAAATTGGCTAAATTAATTTTATTAAGGGCTTAATTGATGAAAAATTGAATTCTTGAATTTAATTCGGGAGGAGGTAGCTGTTCTTGGGTTTTCTAGTAATTGTTTTTGGGAAATTTTTAGGTAGATCTTTGGCTTAAAAATTAATGTTGGCAATTTCAGATGAAGGGTTATGGTAATTTTGAAATTGATTTTTCCTACCCTTATAGTCATCTTCAAAATGCTCGACTACTTTTATTTTGCCTTCAAAGCCATTTATCTTTACAAGTATAAGAATTCTCCCACTTCGGATTCCCTGCTTTATTCGCTCTGCCACGGCTACAACATTCTTGGCGAATAAATTGTGCCGAGCTGCCCATTACATGTTCGTAATAGGGTGCTCTTAGCGTATTGGCGAATAATGTCACCATCTCCTTATCTAGAAGTGGAGGATGTACCTACGCAACGAGATCTCTCCATCTTTGAGCATATTCCCTTATGCTTTCTCTATTCATCTTCTCCAAGTTGGACAAACTTGTTCTATCAGGAGCAATGTCCATGTTATATTTATATTGTTTGATGAAAGCATCTACCAGATCTTTCCAGCTACGGATCCTGGTGTTGTCTAGTCTCATGTACCAATTTAAAGCTACCCCACTCAAACTGTCTTGGAAAAAATGCATAAGCAATTTTTCATCATGCACTACTTCTATCATTTTGTTACAGTATGATTTTAGGTGAGTGATGGGGCACTGTATCCCAGTGTACTTGATAAAGTCAGGAACACGAAACATTTTTGGTATCACAACATTTGGAACTAGACACATCTCTGCAGCATGTATTGGGTCATATAGGTCCACCCCTCCAATGACCCTTATTTTGGCCTCCAACGTAGCCATCTTATCTTAGTCGATACCCTCTGATATTGTTATAATCATTGGGGTTACGGTAGGTGTCGGCACTGCTGCTTGAACGAAAGCTGGATTTTATTCCAGACCTGAACCCTTTCTCCTATCACCTCTTCATGGTGATTCATTGCTTCTGTTTGAGCAGTTGCTGCGAGTCTACTTGAAAGACCTTCACTAGAGGCATTTCTTAGTGCTTGCTCGAGTAAGGTGGTAAGATGAGCCTAGCTAGTTTTCAAAGAATCCAGTTCTTCTTGGAAGAGAGCATCACGGTGTGAACGTTCTTCGTCCTCCATATTTCTCTGATGGAGTCGAGTGTTATGAGCTCTTCGAGGACCTATATTTCAATCTGTTGATAATATGTTATGCATAATGATGGATGTGTATGGATGCAAATGTATGTACATACACATCAGGTGAATTAACATATATAATTTATATTGTAAAACTATTTATTATTTTGATGAAAAAATTATTTAGCCAAAACAAAACATATAAAATAAAACTGGAATGTTCCAGTTGAAATTTTAAAAACAGAATAAAATTTTGAACGAGATAAAATTTACACTTATTTATTCTGTTTTATAAATTAAAACGAGATGTATCGGTCATCTCATGTAAAATGAAATGAAATTGACAATCTTTTTCTAACAGTAAATGGCGTGAACATGCCATCTGTTCATTTTGATGGATCGAGTTCGAAGTCCATAGCTGTCAGTGGGCCTTAATACAATCAAATTAGTTCAGTCCAAAATGGGCTCGGCTGCCTTACTATTTCTCATGTCCCGTCGAGTTTTCCTATCCACAGCCTCATTTCTCGTAGTTGACTTTAATATTATTTCCACAAGATTTAATTTGGAGTCCATATACCTGACCAAACATGGATATATTGCAAATTACATATTGAACATGATTGATGACAGCAGGCAGGAC
This sequence comes from Salix dunnii, assembly GCA_015731905.1. Classification (NCBI taxonomy): domain Eukaryota; kingdom Viridiplantae; phylum Streptophyta; class Magnoliopsida; order Malpighiales; family Salicaceae; genus Salix; species Salix dunnii. The sequence continues at coordinate 12,752,391 of CM027668.1, forward strand.
ACTACTTGCTAGATAATTAAATTAAATTAATTTACTAAATAATAAAAATTTATATTATAAACGCTAAGAAAAAAAGCGTCATTAATGTGAAATAGATATTTTATTTATTTATTTAGGTAGAGAGTAGCACACCAACAGAAGCACGTACAGAGCTCAAACCAAGACTTCTCTGTAACGAATCCAGCTAAAACGAATGGTTGGTGCTTTGTTTGCCTTCTCTTGAGCTCTCTCTTCTAACCTTCTAATCCTCGATGGCAACCTACACACAAAATCCTGAGCCCTCCGTCCTTCACTAGACAAACCTGTCAATCCCTCTACGTTCCATCTTCCCACAAAAAATTCTATATTTTCGGCATAGTCCTTGGCGGTATAGACTCCAAGATTCTGAGCAGCAGCTGAGAAGTTCTGAAACAGGTTATCATCCTGACCATCGTAAATCAACAGTGCTGGCATAACGATTTTTTTCCTCATCATGTCAGCTAAAGCCAGAACAGTAGTATCAGGGTCGATCTCGAACAACTTCTCCACAATCATGGTGTACGCCATTTCATGGCGCTTTTCATCTGCCGCAATGGTGGTACATATATGTGCTAGCTTATTGTCTCCATATCTCCGGGCTAGTCTAGCCGTGTTACCATGAGAGATGAATGTTGCTCTCTCTTGGAACGATGTGTAAATGAAACAGTTGTAGGGGTTGTTCTCAAATTTGAAATCCTGTAAGAAACAGAGACAGAAAGAAAAGAGTCCATTTTTGAAGATGCATGTTGTTCTATTGCTAGCTTAGAAAAAAAGAGAGAGACACAAACAAACGGATAACCTTACCATTCCACACCCTATCAAATACTGAGTTGTCTTCTCAATTTGTCTCATGTCTACTCGTCCAGACAAGTAAAGATACTTGTTGAGAAGATCACCGTGCCTGTTCTCTTCAGCAGTCCATCCCCGATTCCAAACAGCCCAGGGAGAGAGTGAGACACCGGTCTCGTCCCTGACTCCATCCAGTGTGTTAAGCATTGTCTGGTATGTTGGAAGAGCTTCTTCTGTGATCATATCTCCCGCCAAAACAACAAAGTAGTCGTCAGTGTTGTGTGTGGTCCCGCACCATTTAAATTAAAAGGGGGGCTGCCACATCACTTATAAAAGGCAGTAGGGTTTTGTGAAACAAAACAGGACAGAGAGTAAAAGTAAACCGAGAGAGAGAGAGAAAAGAGAAGAGAACCGGGAGAAAAAGAGAAAAGTGGTGGCTGCCGAACAGTCCTTCTACTTTCTTCGATTTCCAGCTCGTTCACCGTTGGATCGGGCTGAGATTTGGACAGGAGCTTCTAGACACATTGATCTTCATTCTGAACGGTTGGATTGAAGATTGGAGCTGTGGAAGTTCGTCTTTTTGACAGTAAACGAGGCTGTCAGTATTGTGAGCTTTTTCTCAAACTTTGTTCTCTTTAATCTTGTTGCATTCCAAGAATAGGTTGTTCTTGATGATATATTTGTAGCCCTTAGTTGAATCTAAGGAAGAATATTGTGAACCCATTATTTGTGATAGTGGAGGATTTAAGTGGCCTACGGTCCCGTGGTTTTTTCCCGCATTGGGTTTTCCACGTAAAAATCTTGGTGTTGATGTGTTTGATTATTTGCATTATCATGTTATTTGCTTGATCTCATAATTTAATTGCACAAAGAGGGAAAAAGGATTGGGACTTGATTGATAATCCGCTAAATTGGTGCCCTATTGTTTGAGTACTTTTCCCAACAAGTGGTATCAGAGCATGGTTGTGTAGATTGATTTTTTTGTGCAATTAAAATGGAAAAGGAAGATTCGGGCATGATAAAGCTCACTTCATCAAATTATTTTCTATGGAAAACAATGATGGAGGATCACTTGTATTGTAATGATTTGGCTTTACCGATTGAATGTAAAGGAGTAAAGCCTGATGATATGGATGATGCAAAATGGAAGGGGCTTAATAGAAAGGCTACCGCAAATGTTAGAAAATGGGTATCCTCTAAGTCCATTAATCATATCTCTCAAGAACATGACTGCTATAAAGTTTGGAAGATGTTGGAAGAAACATTTGCCAAGGAGAGTGCACAAAACAAGGTCTTTGTAATTAGAGACCTTGTGAATTTGAAGTATAAAGATGGTGAAGATGCTTCAATGCACATAAATGAATTTCAAGGTTTTTTAAATCAGCTGTCATTGATGAAACTTGAGCTAGCTGATGAGATGCAAGCACTAATCCTATTGAGTTCATTGCCGGATAGTTGGGAGACGTTGGTGGTGTCACTTAGCAATTCTACTCCGAATGGAGAGATCACTTTGAAAACAGTGAAGGATTGTATCCTCAATGAAGAGAAAAGGAGGAAAGGGACAAGCACTTCTGAGTCTCATGCTCTTGTTACAGAAAGTCGAGGGAGAAGTCAAAGTAGATTCTCTCACAGCAAACAAGATAGAGAATCCAGCAATAGAAAAGGCAAATGGAAGCCGAGAGGAAGATCTCAGTCAAGAAAAGGATTTAAGTGCTATTATTGTGACAAGCCTGGACATATTCAGAAAGACTGTAGAAAGTATAAGAGAGATCAGAAGGGAAAAGGTGAAGACAGGAATGAAGAGAATGGTACAGCTGCAGTTGCATTTGATGGTGATGTTGCCATTGTTTGCGATGATGGTTGTGTTAATCTTGCATGTCAGGATACCACCTGGATTGCAGATTCAGCAGCTTCTTACCATGTTACTCCCCGACGTGATTTTTACACATCCTACACTACTGGTGACTTTGGTCAAGTTAGGATGGGAAATCAAGGGATGGCTAGTGTTGTGGGCATTGGAGACATTTGGTTGGAAACCAATACTGGGTGCAAGTTGATACTCAAAGATGTTAGACATGTACCCGACATGCGCCTACATTTGATCTCTACTGGTACTCTTGATGAAGAAGGCTATCATAGTCATTTTGGAGATGGTAAATGGAAGCTCTCCAAAAATTCTTTAATTGTTGCTAAAGGGAAGAAGATGGGTCTCTACATGTCACAAGCCAAGGTGATCAAAGGAGAGGTGAATGCAATTGAAGATTGCTCTACTGATTTATGGCATAAGCGGCTTGGACATTTAAGTGAGAAAGGTCTTGGCATCCTTGCCAAGAAGAACTACCTTCCTTTGAAAGGTATGAACTTGAACACATGTACTCATTGTTTAGTTGGTAAACAACATAGAGTTGCATTTCAAAGATCACCTTCACATAGAAGATCACATGTTCTTGATTTAGTTCATACTGATGTTTGCTCTATGATTGATAAGTCTCTTGGAGGTGCATTGTACTTTGTTAGTTTTATTGATGATCACTCCAGGAAAATTTGGGCCACTTGTTTGAAATCCAAAGATCAGGTGCTTGATGTCTTTAAGGATTTCCATGCCAGAGTTGAAAGAGAAACTGGTAGAAAGCTTAAATGTATTCGAGCCGATAATGGTGGTGAATACAGAGGTCCTTTTGAGAAGTATTGCAGGGAACATGGTATCAAGTTGGAGAAGACAGTTCCTAAGACTCCACAGCAGAATGGAGTGGCTGAGAGAATGAACAGAACCATTGTTGAAAGAATTAGATGTATGCTCTCTCATGCAAAGCTGCCTAAGTCCTTTTGGGGTGAGGCAATGAAGACTGTAGCCATGATCAACCTTTCTCCATCAGTTCCTCTTGAATTTGATGTTCCGGATATGGTTTGGAAAGGAAAGGATGTTTCTTATGCATACTTGAGAGTGTTTGGATGCAGAGCATTTGTACATGTTCCTCGTGATGAAAGGTCTAAGCTTGACAGCAAGACAAAGCAATGTATTTACTTGGGCTCTGATGACGATGAGTTTGGATATAGGTTGTGGGATCCAAAGGAGAAGAAAATTGTGAGAAGCAGAGATGTTATCTTCTTTGAAGATCAGACCATTGAAGACTTTGAGCAGAAGGAGAAAGTAGAGTCTACTACTTTTATTCCATCTAATTCAAATCCAAGACCTACTCCACAGTTACCTTTAATGCCTGCTAATCATGGGGGAGATTTGGAAGATGATGATAATGGTGGTTCTCCTATTGAGCCATTAGTTGGTGATTCTGAATCAACTAATGATGATATTGATGTTATTCTTGAACATGATTTGCAAGAAGTTTCAGATGAGACACAATTGAGAAGGTCAGCTAGACCTCGCCAACCTTCCACCAAATATTCTCCTCATGAGTATGTGCTAGTTACCGATGGGGGAGAGCCAGAATGCTTTGATGAAGCTATATCACATGAGAAGAAAAACGAGTGGTTGACAGCAATGCAAGAAGAGATGAAATCCTTGCATGAAAACCATACCTTTGAGTTAGTGAAGCTTCCTAAAGGTAAGAGAGCACTCAAGAACAAATGGGTGTTCAGGTTGAAAATTGATGAGCATTGCTCACAACCGAGGTACAAGGCAAGATTGGTTGTGAAAGGTTTCGGTCAGAAGAAGGGTATTGATTTTGAAGAAATTTTTTCACCAGTGGTCAAGATGTCTTCAATTCGAGTTGTGCTTGGTATAGCTGCTAGGTTGAATCTTGAAGTTGAACAACTTGATGTGAAAACTGCCTTTCTCCATGGTGATTTAGATGAAGAGATCTTCATGGAACAACCTAAAGGGTTTGAAGCAAAAGGTAAAGAGCAACTAGTATGCAAGTTGAAAAGGAGTCTATATGGGTTAAAGCAAGCTCCAAGACAGTGGTACAAGAAGTTTGATTCCTTCATGGTGGATCATGGTTATGACAGGACCACTTCTGATCATTGTGTATTTATGAAAAGGTTTCCAGATGGAAACTTTATTATTTTGTTGTTGTATGTGGATGATATGCTGATTGTTGGCCATGATGCTAAGAAGATTCAGGTTTTGAAGGAAGAGTTAAGTAAGTCTTTTGCAATGAAAGACTTAGGACCGGCAAAACAGATTCTTGGCATGAAGATCACACGTGACAGGAAGAATGATAAACTTTGGCTATCTCAGGAGAGATATGTTCAAAGGGTACTTGAGAGATTCAACATGAGCAACTCCAAACCGGTTTGTTCTCCACTTGCAAGTCACTTTAAACTAAGTTCTAAACAGTGTCCTTCAAGTGATGAAGAAAGAGATGAGATGAAAAAGGTTCCTTATGCATCCGCAGTTGGTAGCTTGATGTATGCCATGGTTTGCACAAGGCCGGATATAGCTCATGCAGTTGGTGTGGTTAGTCGGTTCCTCTCCAATCCTGGTAAAGAACACTGGTCAGCAGTGAAATGGATACTCAGGTATCTCAATGGCACTTCTAGCTTCAGCTTGTGTTTTGGCAATAACAAACCTGTGTTGGAAGGATACACGGATGCAGATATGGCTGGTGATGTTGATTCTAGAAAGTCCACATCAGGATACTTGATGAAGTTTGCAGGGGGAGCAGTCTCATGGCAATCAAGGTTGCAAAAATGTGTTGCACTATCCACTACAGAAGCTGAATATATTGCTCTTACTGAAGGGGGCAAAGAGTTGTTATGGATGAAGAAGTTCTTGCATGAACTTGGTCTAGTTCAAGAGAACTTTGTGTTGCACTGTGACAGTCAAAGTGCAATCCATCTCAGTAAGCATCCTACTTTTCACTCTCGATCGAAGCACATTGAAGTTAGATATCAATGGATTCGAGATGCTATGGAGATGAAATCATTTGTTGTTGAGAAGATCCATACTGATGACAATGCATCAGATATGATGACCAAGCCTTTACCGAGAGAGAAGTTGGAGTTTTGCAGGAAGGAAGTAGGCTTGGTACAGCTTCCTAAATTGAAGTTTACAAGTTAATCGCCAGTATGGCGAACTCCTCACATGGTGCGTGAGGGGGAGATCTGCTGTGTGTGGTCCCGCACCATTTAAATTAAAAGGGGGGCTGCCACATCACTTATAAAAGGCAGTAGGGTTTTGTGAAACAAAACAGGACATAGAGTAAAAGTAAACCGAGAGAGAGAGAGAAAAGAGAAGAGAACCGGGAGAAAAAGAGAAAAGTGGTGGCTGCCGAACAGTCCTTCTACTTTCTTCGATTTCCAGCTCGTTCACCGTTGGATCGGGCTGAGATTTGGACAGGAGCTTCTAGACACATTGATCTTCATTCTGAACGGTTGGATTGAAGATTGGAGCTGTGGAAGTTCGTCTTTTTGACAGTAAACGAGGCTGTCAGTATTGTGAGCTTTTTCTCAAACTTTGTTCTCTTTAATCTTGTTGCATTCCAAGAATAGGTTGTTCTTGATGATATATTTGTAGCCCTTAGTTGAATCTAAGGAAGAATATTGTGAACCCATTATTTGTGATAGTGGAGGATTTAAGTGGCCTACGGTCCCGTGGTTTTTTCCCGCATTGGGTTTTCCACGTAAAAATCTTGGTGTTGATGTGTTTGATTATTTGCATTATCATGTTATTTGCTTGATCTCATAATTTAATTGCACAAAGAGGGAAAAAGGATTGGGACTTGATTGATAATCCGCTAAATTGGTGCCCTATTGTTTGAGTACTTTTCCCAACAGTCAGGAAGTTCTTTTGCTCTTTCTATTAGCTCCTTCACTTGTTCATAGAATCCTTCGGAATCAGCTCGTGGCAGGAAATCTTGTGGCTGCCACGATTTCTCAACAGGTTTTAGATGCTTTAAGAGGTTCTTCTCAGCCCAGCTCTCCATGGACTTGAATATCTCAATCTTTTCTGGTGGCATGGAATGTGTCGCTTGAAAATGGATTTCTTTGGCAGGCCAGTAGAGGTCCCTCTTTGTATTCTGCAGCCCTCTAAAACCAGAGAATAAAATAGACCTAGAAAGTGTCATTTTTGCATTTGCTTTTCTTCGCTAGAATGCTAGTATTCACATCACATGATCATAAAAATTTAAACTGAACAGTGTTCTTCAAACAGGCAGCCATGGTTAAACGACATAGATTGCTTTGACTCATTAAACAAAATAAACATATCATTTTCATTTAAAAGAAGATTTTTTTTTCCTTGTTTATATTTCTCATTAGCAAGGGAGGAACAGTTTATGGTGACTGGCCGGTCTCATGTGAACGAAAAACATGCGATAAATATTTTTCCACGACATCAAATGTATTATTTTAGTCAACGAGAACGAGTTCTGTAGTAAAATATTAATTTCTCAAGAATCATACAGATTTGATAAGAAATTAATATATAGATATTAATGGTTAAATAGCCAGCCTATATATTCTCTTACATAAGGCATAAATAACTAATAATTTCCTGCCGTCTACTCGAACGATCGAAGTCCATTGACTTACTTCCCGAAACAGAAAAGTAAGCCCCGGCGTTCCTTTCCGGCAACTTGCAAAGTTTTTATACATTCAATATCAAAATCCTGAAATAAGAGCATGGATGCAGTTTGCAAAACAAGATCTTGTTTCTTTAAAGAGGAAACTGTGGCATCATTAACTATACGTAGGATATTTATGGACGCTGCCCCCCTGTCAGTCTATCGATATCAATGAACTCCACAAGTCCCGCCTGGGAGTCCATTGCATGTGAGCTGAAACTATGGATGCAAAAAAGCAGTAGCAGGCCCAGCAACTTCACCGACATTATTAATTAAAAGTTTCGGGTGCAAGGTACTGCATTAAAAATCCAGAAACACAGTTTGCAACTGGGATTTTGAGGTGTCCCAACTCCCAGGCATGCGCTTGAGCTGAGCCAGTCTCTTTTTTTTTTAAAAACAAAACTTAAAAATTAACGTTCCCATAATTAATAAAGCAAAAAGTAATTGCGAGAGCCATATATACGAGACACGAGTTATAAGGTGGTCGAGTAGCAATTAATTATTCCCTAAGGACCAGGGTCGATCTCGAGCCTCGACTTCAATAACTAATCTTTTCCATTGTAAGGGTTATGTGACTATAGATCATGTTCATAGCTAGCTAGATATAACTTCGAAAGAAAAAGCAGTTCAAAAAATGAAAACAATCTAACCAAAACAAAGGTTGGCCCATTTAATTTGTAAGGCCATTTCATTAATATTTGTAGTACTGATCAATAAATATAGTATAGTAGGAGTGGATCAGTATGATTTATCCAAATATCAAGGACATTTAACCCTAAATAACACCCCAAATAAATGAAGTTTCGTTTTTGTTGAGAAAACTGAAGTTTAGTATCGGAGAGTTAAAGGAAGAAAAATAAAAGGAAAAGAGAAAGAAAATAAGGAGGAAGAAAAGAGTAGATACGAACTCACCTAGTAGTGGAGTGCTGCATGGTGGGGGCTGCAAATACTTTCGCAGACTTGAGATTGTGGGATGGCAAGGCTACGAGGTTATACATTTTCTTGTTTTGAGCTTCGCTTGCGCCGCGCGTCTGAGAAAGAGCAGGAGGAAACGTTGAAGATGTACTTGGGAGGGGCAGCGTGAGGAGATGCCTTGTATAGAGAGATACAGAGGGGGGGTGTTAACTGTGCATGTTAAAATTAATAATAAATTTGTTACTTTAAAAAAAGAAGAAGATTGGCTTGAGTAGGTGAGATAAAAAATTTTTATTAGAAAAACAAAACATTAAATGTTTATGCTAGTTTGTATTATGGAATCTTTAGTTTTGTATTTATCTTAGGTTTTTAATCATGTGTGGCATGCCACATGGTTACTATAATGTACAAACCTATATCTGTACATGTATTACATTAGGGTACTGCTAATATACAAAATAGCATCCCCCCATAATATTTTCCAATCTCTCCTTCTTCCTTAAACTCTAACTTGGTATTAGAGCATGCAACCATCATTAACCCCTTCCTCAGTTTAGAACAGAGCTTGCAATTATCATTGGTTTTGCAGCCATCATCGGGCTCTCTCCCTGAGTTCAGTGATCAACTATTCATTGAAGTCTCCCTCATCAATCATCTGTCTCTTCCTCAGTTCAGAACAAATTACAGCCATCATTGGTGTCTTCCTTAGTTTAGAACAGAGCTTGCAGATGTCATCGGTCTATCCCCCTCAATTCAGTGATCATCTCTTCAATGGTGTCTCCCTCATTAGTCATCTGTCTCTTCATTAGTTCAAAATAGATTACAACCGTCATCGGTCTCTTTCTCAGCTCAGAACAAAGCTTGCAACTGTCACCAGTCTCTCTCCCTCAGTTCAATGTTCTGCTCTTTATTAATGTCTCCCTCATCAATCATCTGTCTCTTCATCGGTTTAGAACAACTCAAAGCTTCAATCAGCGCCTCCCTTTTCTCCTCATGGATTCTACCATGGCTCAATCTTCCTCTCTCCTTACAGCAAACGTGTCAACTACAACACTTTCTATACCTGCATCAGGTTTTTTAATGGCACCTCCACCTAGATTTTTTTTGTGTCTTCAATGGAAGTTGCGCCCTTCTTGGTGCTCCATCTCTTCATGTTTTATCTTCTCTTGTCTGTAGTTTTCCTCTAGAAATGGCAACATTGCGTCCTTTTACCCTGACTGTTTTTGCACTGTTTAGTTTCCCCTTTGCAGCGTTACTGGTTCCCAACCCACATCTTCATGGTGCTACAGTAATTCATCTTTTAAATACTCATCAGGTTATATCTTTAAAGTTGACCAACAATAACTATTTATACTGGAGAATGCAAATGAAACCATATTTGTTGGGTCGAGGTATGCATGCTTTTGTTGATGGATCCTATCCATGTCTCACGATCTATACTTTTGTCACCGATACCGTAGCCCCTAGTATAAATCCTTCGTTTCTCTTATGGAGGTAACAAGGCCAATTAATTATGAGTGCACTTCTCTCTTCTTTATCTACTGAAATTCTACATATTATGGTCGATTGTGACACATCTAATAGCATTTGGAAGACACTTGAAAAATCTTTTGCTTCAACGTCACATTCAAGGTTATGTAGTTACATGGTTCCTTTCAGGATTTGTCTCTGGGAGATGATTTTGTTATCACTTATATACAACAGGTTAAGGTCCTTTTTGATGAGTTGGCTACTGCTGGTTAGCCTCTCTCCTTAGAGAATTTTAATCTTTATGTATTCCGGGGATTACGCAATGATTTCAAAGACTTAGTTACTAGTTTGTCCACACGGGCAGAATCCTTGTCATACTTTGATCTTCACAGTTACTTGCTCATTCATGAAAACCTAAATATGAGCTCCCTTTAATCCACTTTTTGCTCGTCTATGATAGTGCCTCTGCTGCCCACTCCTTCTCATTCCACAGCCACAACATTCTCAGTACATCGTGGTGGTTTTAGTGGTTCTTCTAGTAATTCCTACTGTAGGTGTGGGCGACACTGAAGTGGATGGAAAGGCTGCCATGGTAGTAACCATGACATCTCTAGATCTACTTGGTAGTCAACTCCAGGGTTTGGTTTTCAGCAAGGTTTCCATGATTCTAAGACTACTTGGCAGTAACATTCTCGTGGAGCTCTCAACCATAACTTTTAAAATGTTAAATATCAATTGTGTTATGTCTTTGGCATTCAATAAAATATTATTCTCAATTTACTTCACAATATTTGCAAGCTACTGCTACCTTGGTATTTTAGAATCCTCAACTCTCCTTTGCAGGATGGATTCCTTATACGGGTGCAAATCAGTATGTGACACCAAACCTCGCGAGTATGATGAGTTCAGAGTCCTACCTTGGAAGTGATCAATTGCATGTCGTTAATGGTAAGAAACTTGTTATATCATATATTGCTCAGTCTAGACTCTATACTCCCAAACACACCTTTATCCTATCAAATATTTTGCATGTACCATATATTAAAAGCCGCTATTGTCTGTTCAATAATTTCACATTGAGAATAATGTATTTTTTGAATTTCATTCATTTGTATTTTATATTAAGGATATCATAACTATGGAAGTGCTCCTTTCTAATCAGAGTAGCAATGGTCTATATGTCTTATCCAAGTCTTCTGCCACGCCCATACCTCAAGCCCTCATGTCAACGTCTCTTTCTTCAACTGCTGATGTTTGACATTATTGCCTTGGGCGTCCTCACTCTCATATCTCAGGGTCTCTAGTATCCAATAATAAAATTATACTTCGAGAGTTTTTAATTTTAATTGTTCATCTTGCCCTTTAGAAAAAACATCGTGTTTGTCATTAAGCTTTATTGGTCATAAAACTTGCGCTCCTCTTCAACTTGTTTTCAGTGATATTTGGGGAATTTCTCTTATGTTATCTATTGATGGTTATCAGTATTTTGTGATTTTTATGGATGACTATACTAAGTATATCTGGTTCTTTCCTTTAGTAGCTAAATTTGACATGTTTAAATTTTTTCTTCAATTTCAAGCTCTTATTGAACGGTAATTCGTCACCAAAATTAAATTCGTCCAAACAGATTTGGGGGTGAATATAGGAAGTTAAATACTTATTTTCAATCCATTGGTATTCATCACCATCTCATCTTTCCTCACACGCATGAGTAAAATGGTACTATTGAGCGTCATCATCGTCATATTATTGAAACTGGTCTTATGCTCCTTGGTTAGTGTACGAATCCGTTAAAATTTTAAAGTTATGCTTTTGAAACAACTGTATATCCCATAAATCGTATGCCTACTACTATTCTCAATGGTTGTACACCTTTTGAATGTTTGTTTAAATCTTCTTTTGATTACAGTTTTCTTTGTATTTTTGGGTGTTTATGTTTTTCTTTTCTTCGTCTTTATAACTGTCATAAACTAGATTTTCGCTCTTCCCCATGTGTATTTCTTGGCTATAGTTCCTCTCATTTGGGTTATCGTTGTTTTGATCTGTCATCATCTCATATGTATATTGCATGACATGTTAAATTTCATGAAAATACATTTCCCGTTGCATGTTTTGAACATACAACAACTTTGCCTTCTCTATTTGTACAAATAACACTCCTGACTTTTAATTGTTTTTCCTACACCCATGCCTTTTACATCTACTCCATCTCTACCACATTCTCCAGCTTCCGATCATAGGGTTGTTGCCTCCCCTTCTTCCTCTTGTCCCGTGAGTAACAATCACTATACTTTATTTCCACTTAACTCTATTACTGATCACTCTTCAAATATGGTTTTTGTTTCTCCAGGTATGGTGATTCTATTGTCAGTGGACTCATCTCTTATTGTGGCTTCCTCTCAGCCTCCTGAATTGAACCTCTCAAGTTTTAATTGAATTCAATTAATAAAAATAAATTTTATTTTGTTAAATCAAATATTAGTACAACATTAAAATTTATTTCTAACATAGCAAGAGTGACGTATAAAATCAACCAAAATTAAATAATAAATATAATGTCATATCAATTTAATAAAAAATAAAAGAAATAAGAAAAAAAAACCAAGTGACAAAAAAACTAAAGAACAAAAAAAAAGAAAACAAATATGGGTAACTATTATAACCCATAATGAATTTTTTTTTACTATGTCACCCTTGTATTATTTTTTATCCAATTCCAGACAAATCAAATATAAAGAAATTAAGAAGAAAAGATCAATTTAAAAGAGCAAAAACAAAAACTAGTAAATCAAGCAGGACAATCAAAGTTTAAGATCCATATCACGGGAATGTTATAACCCAATAAAAATCAAGTTGTAAAATATTATGAATTTCAATTCTAAAGCATCTGCATGAAGGACAGAATGCAACAAATATTGGATAATGATAATGATAAAATATAGAAAAAAATCAATATTATCGAAGTTAACACATCAAACCTGCAGTTTAAGTAACAAAACCAAAATTAATGAATAGAAAGAAATTTAAGAAAATTACAAAGATCTACACCAAAAAACTCAAACCTTGAAAGATGAGATTAAAAAAATAAAGTTAATCTACAATAAATCTAATATTGATTAATAAAATAACATATAATAAAAATAAAATAACATAATCCAATCTCTAATTGAATAGACATTGAATGATAAAATTGAAAAACATAAAAAACATTTTAAAAAATCAAGTCAGTCAAGACAAACTTTCTAAACCTAGATTAATCTTTAATGCTCAATGTTAAATAATCATCTCACTTAATAATAACTTAAATTATTAAGTGAAATCCCAATAAATAATTTATATTATTCTTTAATACCCTTCTCAAGTCAAAATCTTTTAGACTTGAAACTTATAATTTTATAGATTAAATTATCATAATAAAAAAAATTAACAGGTTATCCAATATATAAACCCTATTCCTGCCTAAACTAATTGGATTTTTTAGGACATTATAAAATATATTTTTGTTAAAAAAATATAGTCATTGCTATTTTTTTTTCTATCCATAAATCACAAATATAGGTAATCCCAAATATATCGTGAGAGCTAAAGGATATCGAGACTAATCTATACATATTAAATTTTTATTTAATAGTTTGGTTGAAGTTATTTTTTAAAATATTTTATTTATTTATTTATTATTATTATTATTTGTTTATTGGAGAAAAAAAAACAACTTCTTTCTTCTTCTTCTGTCATTGCTGCTATCGACTGATACAGAGAAAACAAATGGAGGGAATAAATTTTGAGCGTTCAGGTCCCTCTTTCTCCCTCTCTCAATTTGTTGATGGATGTATAAACACATGCTCCTGCTTGTATTTAGCTCTTTAAAACGTTCCTTTCCCTTGCATTCGTCCCTTTTCATCAATTCATAAATGGTTTTTTTATTAATATTTGATAAATAATGAATAAGATGTTTATATATAAAATATAATCAATAACTAAAATCCAATAAATAAAATGTCAACACACACACACAAACACACACTAAAATCCAATAAATAAATGAAAATAAAGAAAATGTCCAATAAATAAAATGTCAATATATATATATATATATATATATATATATATATATATATATATATATATATATATATATATAAAAAGTTTTCTTTTTGTAGTCCATTTCCATAGATCAAGCAAAAAAACAACGTGGACTCTCATTTCTCTCTTCTGTGTCTATTTTTTTTTTGTCTTTTCCTGTGTCCAGGTTTTGATTATAGCCCCCAAAAAGACAAAATAGTACACGATGTGAGGTCTCTCTTTTTTCCATTTTTTTGCACCGCGAAGACGCGCATAAAGGGCTGCGAAAGCGACAAAATAGCTAACGAATCACGAGAGAGGATGTCCTTTCCCATCGGTATTTTTGTAATTATAGGTAGGGTCGAGCGTAGTCGGTCATTATCCTATTATTTTATTATATTTCCGCAGACAGACGTTCTTGCACGCGATCGCAATTGTTTCGCCTTTAGGCGTATCACTTTTTTTCCGGCGTCAAAATTTACTTCAGCCATGCGGAAGATTACTTTGAAGGTACTCTTTGTCATGCTACGTTCCCCCATCGAATGACGCTCTCAAGTCCTTTTCTCTCTCTCCTGCCACCCCAACCCAAATTCAGATCGGCCACGATGTTTGTGTAAAGTTCCATTTGGTCCTGAGGTTTTGATTCCGTTTTATTACTAATTTATTCAAATTAAAGTTTTATTGTTTTCAATTGTGCCCTTCAATTAAACGATTATATAAGAAAGTTTTATTTCGATCCTTATACTTTTGATTTTGTATTTATTTTTTATTCCTTCAATTATTCAATGGAAGTTTTGATTTCTTTGATTTGGTCCTCCAATTGAAATTGGTAATATATACAAAGTTTGATTTCATCCCTCATCTTCTGATTTCTTATAAAATGGCGCGTTTGCATTATTTATTTTTGGTCCTCCAATTTTTATTTTATTTTTATTTTATCCTTCAATTAGAATTAATTTAATATATGTTATTTTTCATTTAGGCCCTTATTCTTTTAATTTTTTATTTTATATTAATTCATTTCTTTCCTTATTTTTTATTAATTGATTTTTTTATTGTTTTTTATGCAAATATTTTGCTTTTTTGTAGTAATTTTTCATGACAATTTAATTATTTGAATTGTTTTTTTATTAATATTGCTCATTTTTTCTCTTTGTTCATTTGTTTTGTTTTTTGCTTCTTTTTTTTTCTTCGGATTGGGTGATTTTTATGATTTGACTATTTATGCAATGATCATGATAATTTCAATTGTTGTTTTTTTAATGGTTTTTCCAGATCATTTTATTATTGAGATTGTTTTGACAGTAAAGTTTATAATAATTTTAACTGTTATAGTAATGACTGTTATGTATCCATCTTTTTGTGATAGAAAATTACAACTTATTTTATACTGGTTATTTCATTGAAACCTATTAAACAAATAAATTTATATTCATTTAAAATTTATATCTTTTATACAAAACTTGCACTTCATAAAAATTATATACAGATTTATTATTTTTTTCTTAATTTATGCTATGATAAAAAAAATCATACATGATAAATATTTTTTTACATTCAAAAAAATATGATTTCGCCCGTTACAAGGCACGGGTGCCATGGCTAGATGTTTCTTTTATTTTTATTTGTTATTTGGATTATATGATTTTTATCAATTTACTATTTGCACAATAATAATTATAATTTTAGTGATTATTTTTTTATAAAAATCTTTTTATTTTATTCAAATTTTCCTTAAATTTAAATTTATATCGGTGATCATTTTAAAAGTTATATTACTCTATTTTTCCCTTTATTCGTTTTTTTTCTCTTTCTTTAGTTGTTCTTTAGATTATATTATTGTTATGATTTTATTATGTATGCAATAATGATGATAATTTTAATTATTGTTTTTTTATAAAAATCATTTGCTTTTTTTATTTTATTTTTCAGAACAATTTTATTATTTCAATTGTTTTGTCAGTAATGTTAATAACAATTTTATCTTTTATAACAATGATAATGACAATAATGTAGGATGAATTTTCAATCTATATTTTCATCTTTTTATTAATATAAAATTAACAACTTATTTTTATAAATTTTATTATTGTTGGTATTTTCAAAATTTATATTTTATTTTTGTTTTATTTAAATTGAATTATAAAATGATCTAATCTTAATACAGTGAACTGAATAATTCAGATATCCAACTTCTCTTGCTTTTTTAATGATGATGATAAATTTATGCTTCTTTATTTAAATTTATATCGATTTTAAATTCATATATTTTATAGAAAATTTGCACTTGACATGAATTCTGCACATATTTATTATTTTAGCTAAAGTTATATTATAATAAAAAAAACAAACACAATAAACACAATTAATTTTTGTCCTTTATTTATTTATTTTTACTCGATTCAATGCTGAAATTTTAATTTGTGTTGGTAATTATTTTTAAATTGATATTGTACATTTGTTCCCTTCATTTTTTTCCCCTATTATTTTAATTTGTTCTTTTTATTGAATGATTTTTATGATTTTGTTATTTACGCAACAATAATGACAGTTTTAATTATTATTTTTTATTTTATTTTTACAAATCTTTTGCTTTTTTGTAATGATTTTCCAGGGCAATTTAATTATTTGAATTGTTCTGATAGTAATATTGGTAATAATTTTAACTATTATAATAATTATTTATTTATTTTGGTCCCAAGAGTTTTGTTTTTCAATTTTATATATTTTTTTTTCATTTTAGCCCTTATTCTTATGATTTTTTATTTTATATTAATTCATTTGGTTTTTTTTAAATTGTTTAATAATGTTTATTTTTTATTCATATTTATGTATCTATGCTTTTATTTTTGAATTTTTTTTAATTGTTTCAATTTCGAAATTTGAATTTTTATTTGTAATCATTTTAAAATTAATATTGCTTCATTTTTCCCTTTATTCAAGTTTTTTTTTTGTTTTTTGTTATTTTAATTTGTTTTTTGGATTAAATGATTTTTATGATTTTATTATTTACGCAATGATAATAATAATTTTAGTGTTAGTTTTTTTATTGTTTTCCTATAAATCCTTTGTTTTTTCTAATAATTTTTCTCCTTTTGTTCTCTCTTTTATTTTTTTATTCCTTTTTTTATTTTTCTTATCAAAATATTTTGATTCTTTTTAATGATTCTTCATATCAATTTAATTATTCCAATTGTTTTGACAATAATATTAATAATAATTTTGACTATTGTAATAATATTTTACTACCTTTGTTTTTTACATCATATAACTTTTTTACGTCAAATTTTTTTTTTTATATCTTTTGTTAAAGTTTTAATTATTTTTTTAGTTTTTCATTTATTTTTTTATTATTAACACAATAACAACAACAACAACAATAATAATGGTTTTTCTTGCTTACTCTTTTGTTAATATTTTTTTGTTTTTTTTCTTAGGATAATTTGATAATTTTTATTATGTTTGACATTAATAACAATGATTTTTTTTTTTGATATTTTGTTGAAGTTTCTAAAATTTTTTTAGTCTTTCTTTCTTTTTCTTTCATCATTAACACAATAATAATAATAATAATAATAATAATAATAATAATAATAATCATAAAAAACATTTTAAAAAATCAAGTCAGTCAAGACAAACTTTCTAAACCTAGATTAATCTTTAATGCTCAATGTTAAATAATCATCTCACTTAATAATAACTTAAATTATTAAGTGAAATCCCAATAAATAATTTATATTATTCTTTAATACCCTTCTCAAGTCAAAATCTTTTAGACTTGAAACTTATAATTTTATAGATCAAATTATCATAATAAAAAAATTAATAGGTTATCCAATATATAAACCCTATTCCTGCCTAAACTAATTGGATTTTTTAGGACATTATAAAATATATTTTTGTTAAAAAAATATAGTCATTGCTATTTTTTTTTCTATCCATAAATCACAAATATAGGTAATCCCAAATATATCGTGAGAGCTAAAGGATATCGAGACTAATCTATCCATATTAAATTTTTATTTAATAGTTTGGTTGAAGTTATTTTTTAAAATATTTTATTTATTTATTTATTATTATTATTATTTGTTTATTGAAGAGAAAAAACAACTTCTTTCTTCTTCTTCCGTCATTGCTGTTGTCGGCTGGTACAGAGAAAACAAATGGAGGGATTAAATTTTGAGCGTTCAGGTCCCTCTTTCTCCCTCTCTCAATTTGTTGATGGATGTATAAACACATGCTCCTGCTTGTATTTAGCTCTTTAGAATGTTCCTTTCCCTTGCATTCATCCCTTTCCATCAATTCATAAATGGTTTTTATTAATATTTGATAAATAATGAATAAGATGTTTATATAAAAAATATAATTAATAACTAAAATCCAATAAATAAAATGTCAATATATATATAATATAGTAGAAACTCATTATCATCCATGTCTTTTTTTTAAATATTGCAACTCCATCTAATAATTAATTAATTACATTTCAAGTCCGAGATTGCTAAAAAAAAAGTAAAATATTAATGGGATCTAAATGTGCGGCTGAACTTTTTTTAATATATCAATTCATTTTATTGGTTGAACCAACCCGTTTCCTAGAGATCATCTTCATAATTAATGTGCTCATGTAATGGATGTTTGGCTAAGTGGTGGTTTCTACATTAAAGGTTTACTGTGAAGTCAAATTGAGTGGTGCTTTCTACAGTAAAGATTTATTGTAGAGTCAAATTGTTTAGTAAATTTCATTCCATGGTTTTTATAGTTGTGGAATCCATAAAATTGAGGTTTAAACCTCGATTTATGAAAAATATTATTTTGATGATTTTCGTCTAAAACACTCACCACATTTTCTTCCTCAAATATTTTTCATGAACAATGAGAAATGAACCAGGCAAAACTTGTGTTTAGTTGACAACAACCCTTCCATCTCTCTTGGCACTAGCACCGGCATAACCACCGACCAACAATCACCCTTGATGACGGTAGGATCACCGATAACCCTCTCTCTATCACAATTTGCTCTCTAAAAAACAACCATGGATGCAACCCTCTCTCTCCTTCAACAATAGTCACCAGCGACACAACTAGCTGCTCCTTTGACATAAGCAACCTCTCCTTTTCATTGATAGCACCTGCACTAATCCAGTGTTCTCCTACAATTCTGGCGTCAAGCAGTAGCAGCATAGCCAGCAACAATCTTCTGAACGCTCTTCCAGCCACCACAAGCTACTATTTCTGACGTCACCATCATAGGAAAAATAACCTCAGTCTTCTCTATCTGATGGCAACGATGGTCGAGCCTCTCATTACCGTTGATCAGCCAACTTGTTATTATTCAAGCAACACGTGAACAGTGCAAGAGTGAACTAATTCACTTGGCACTGTATACGCAATACATAAACAATGCAACAACTTTTTTTTTCCTTTCTCGTGATGTTGGGGAATTTCTGTTGTGCAGTGATTCAACCACTCTATTCATACTTTGGGAGCATGATTGAATAGCAAACACCTGAAAATTCATAAAGATTGCAGTAGGCTGCAAACCAGGGGTTGCAGTCATAACATAATTGAAGGCAAACTATGAACATGTCTTGATTATTATTAATGCAAACTGCCAGAAATTCTTCGAGGCACGTTAAACACAATTCAGATGCACAACTTACAACGAAAGGCATATCCGACTCTTGTAGAGCTATCATTGTTGGGATAGGTGTGGCGCTGGCCTTGACATTTGACAGGCAAGCACCGTCATTTTCAGGTGACACATCCATTTATATATCCAATTTCAGGTGTCCACAGGGAATGCTTGGATGCTAAGTGCTTCTAAACATATTTTATATGTATTATTTTAAATATAGTATAATTATTTTGTATATAATTAATTATATATGTAATTTATATAATTAAATAATTATTTTAGAAAACCTCTAATATTATAATTATTAATTATATAATTGAATATTTGATTGAATATTTATAGATATAATATGATAATGAGTAGATAATCATTAGATTTAAGTTTTCTATTTTATCATAATTTCCAAGTAATTGTATTTTTTTTATGATTTTTATATTTTAAAAAACTAACTAAATTGATATCAATTATAACCAAAAGGAAGGGCAAAATATTTAAAGTAACCAAAAAATACATTTACTTATCACAAATTATTTAAAAATCTATTGTAACCAATAAAATAAAATATCATTAATAGTCTCCCTTCTTGTTTCGCTTCCTTATCAGATCTACAATGGCACTTCGCATTATGTAAAGGACGCAAAAAACAGAGCCTTTTCAGATACATACCTCTCTGCTCCATGTATTGTGTATCAAGCCATAAATATGGAGTTCTCTTCTCCGATCTACTTCTCGGACAAAGAGGAGCCATCGATTTCATTATAATACGATAGAAAAGGATATGATTAAAAATAATTTTTGTCATTTAATTTATTTTTATTGTATTAAATGGAGAAGGGTATGGTTATTTAATCAGAGAAATGAGGAAAGAATATTCATTTCCCGCCAAAACAAAGAGCGGTTTGGCTACTAAAAGAATTTATTGCCGAAAATAAAGCTCCGTCAGTAGATACCTCCAGTCTTAAAACCCAGGTCCAAATCATACTCGTCTTAGGAATGTGTGCGCAGTAAGGCTTGAGCCCAAATTGGAATACTACTACGTGGCATGTACATGCACTTAGATTTAGAGCCCGTTTGGCACGCTGCCAAACCGGCGTTTTGGCCCCTTTCTTTTATTTTATTTTTAAATATTATTTTGATATATTTTGACACGATAAATATTTTAAAAAACTACCACAAACACCCTCTAAACATACTCTTACTCTCATTTTTTTAACAGTACTCGCCCCAGATGCAATACCTGTGTAGACTAGGAGAATTCAGCCCTGGACCTGGGCTAGCTCTCAAGACCCGGGCTAGACTGCTTAAACTCGAGCATAAGCAAACAACAGCCCTTTTAATTGCAGTAAGAACCGGATCAATTAATAGCTGTTCACACTGTATTTTTAATTGTTTTTTTATAGTATTTTTATTAACATTCGTCCATCAAAATAATTTGAAAATAAAAAAACAATTGAAAAAATTAAAATTCCAATTTAAAAGACTACACATGCGATTTGACCATTGACAGTAAAATTACATGAAAAGATTGGGTACTTTGGGAGTTTCATTGCCATCTGCAGAACAACAGTAATTTAGAATAAATGGAGATTAAACATGAACACAGTATTTTTCTTTTAAATGTGGTTATCAGATCAGCTTATGTATTTCTCGATTAATCTCCTTAAAAATTATGAAACTCCCACTAATAATCTTTAAGAAACAAACGGGGTGCACCACCGAGCTGCACGCTCAAAGGTTCATAAAACTGTACGTTAACCAGAAGAGTGATTTTATATATATATATATATATATATATATATATATATATATATATGTAATTAAAAACATCAACAGGCAAGAAACACAACCGATAAAGAGAGAGTAGCAGATGATTGCCACATGGAAGTTGTCTGGCAAGGAAGAACAGAGCAGATCGTGGCCTGTTAAATAGTAGATTATATCCAATGCACGAAGAAATGGTGACCGGCTCGACCTGGACCGTGGGGTTCTAGAAGCATTTTGTCTTTTCACTCTCCAACTAAAACTCGATACATTAAGGATATAATAAAGTGTGATTACTAGCTAGACAAAAAGGAGGAACATTGATTGTTCACACACTTGAAAGAGATTTTACCTCAAATTCCTCATTGATTTGTAATGTTAAGTATATTCATATTCTTTAGAAAAAGAAAAAAAAAAGAGAGTAAAAGAATAAAGTCGTGACAAAATTCCACACAAGAATAGATTTTCCTCATCTGGGCACTGCAAAACAAGTTTTCCATAGAACAAGAGATACTGATCATGTACTTAAGTTAAAGTTAGGATCTCAAATTACAAGTGAGCAAAAACTTAGATAAGATGGGAAAACAGTGTTTTTATTGTCCGGTCGAGGTATGCAATGAATAGTTTGTTATTCTTCGAAAAGGCAAGTGTCTTGTCCCCATCTTTATTGGTTCCAAAGTCTCAGAAGAAAGTGGAAAAGAAAAGTGGTCTCTTGATTATCCGCCGTGGCAAGTGGTTCTGTTGGGGTAATAATAAAAGCGGCAACAATAACTCGTTGGTGTAAGTAAAGTTCTTCAGTGATGACGCGAGGAGCATGGTGCTCGCAGCACTGTCTCGCAGGTGATATAGCACCCAGGAGGTATCTGGTGACAGATGTAGAGGTGATGGTAAAGGAGGAGCATCAGGCACTTGGGTGGCAACACCTGTCGAGCATTTCAGAAATTATTATAAAAAGTTAATAAAATCGCGGGTACTACTAGAAAAAATAGATTTATAAAAAACCAAGGAAAGAAATATTCGGTGGATCAAGTTGATCTGCCAGATGCATGGACGAGCTGGGCTGTTTTCTTTTTCCTTTTGACATCAACACAACGCATGAAGGAGTACTGGATAAAAAAACGAAATCCAGAAAATAATCAATGAAGAAGGGTCTTGATTATTTTATTTTATTTTACCTTTTCCCATGCTACGAGTTGTGGAGAGAGAGGGATTGAGAGGATATTCATAGGGTTTTTTTTACCAGTTTTTACTTTTTAAGGGTGAGTTCGAAAAAACATGTAGTTTAGCTTGCTCTTTGCACAGCCAGCACCGGGAAACAATCAATTCCAAAGCCAAGATTTCGATAAGAAAGTGGTCTAATTGCAGTCATTCACTGTCCATTTCCACTATTTTGACGGGGATCTTGTCATTCATCATCCACTCCAAAAAACGTGAACATAATTGTGACACGTAGTGTAAAAAGGGAGGAGAGATGTGGCGATTGATACTTGCAATGATCATAGTTTCCCTTTTTTTATTGATATCTTGATGTAGTTAGACATTTTCATTGGGGATCATAGCAGAAGCTAGGTAATATTGTATAAGGTGCCATGCTAAATATAATATATATATATATATAGATAAGATAGATGGAATTTTCTTCCTTCTCTCCAGCAGCGGAATTGAAGGGAATCTTTCTTTTATCGTCTCCTCCCACCAGAGCCACTCTCCCTCTGGCAGTTGAAATAAACAGCAGCCACTGGCGACCCTAGATTGTAGAGCTCAGCAAATTCTCTGGTCTTGAAATTCTGGCGCCACCCAGGGGCATACACCGTCTGCCTGCCTAGCTGCCGGAACAACACGAAAACAAACCGATGAATTCCAGCTGTCGGCCTTGGGCTCTCATAGCACACAACCTCTTGCCCTGTGCAAATCGCCAATAATACATGTTTAGTTCATAGAATATACGAAGATATATCGCAACTAATTAAGATCAACTTCTGCACGTCGGATTGAGTTTATTTTCCTAATTAACAACGACAGTTCATCCATCGCAACTAGGAAATTCGTGGTAACAAGCTTGAAACCATACAATAGGGCTACGTACGTGCCCAGTAACCCTTTCACTATCTCTGCCACGCCACAATTCTCATTCGCACTTTCTTTTGCTTTTTATAAAATTGCTGACCGTGACTGTAAACGAAATTGACTATGTTGGCAACATGCCTTGAGAACTTTTAGTGTTTCATCGTAGCCTCCAACATCATATTCTCACATATAGGATATAACTATTACAGACTCCAGGTATACCACCAGCGGCGCAGGTTGTAAATATTATTTATGGTATTAGTTGAACGTATATAGCATGGATTCTCTTGAACTTAGACCCGGCATAATCTATCTAGACATTGCCAAGATTAATTTACATGCTGCGCGCTGAAAAAGTGATTATCATAAGATACATTATAGCTAAAACAATGTTTTAAAAAAAACTTAGCTTGTAAATATATTTTAAAAATTTTGTTTTTGATATTAGTCCATCAAAACAATAAAAAAAAAAATTGCAGACATTTATCTGGATCACACATCCAGACGAGTTTCCAGGACCATCTAAAAGAGCTTGGTTGGAAAAGGACTACTGGACATGCAATTAGATTATGAACCAACCATTCTCCAGAAAAATATTCACTGCAATATATAGGATCATGAAGAATCATATTTCGAAGAATAATGCTGTCCTGGCTACCAAGATGCTCTACAACAAAACCCAGAATATGTTCTGTGCAGTCAATGTCCCTCTCCACCAATCCTCCACAAATAGAAAAAATTGAAAGGGTCCTCGTGGAATTTTCTAGTCTTTTAATAATAACACTAAAGTAAGTCTACTCACCAAAGCTCGCCCCAGTAGTTGCTGGAATATCAGTCACCAACCTGCAAGTTCATGTGACATGGCACTGATTTACTGTCAGCTCAAGTTCAAATGAAAATTAAAATCACGTTCTTCGTGTAGAATCACAAGATATCCAGATGTGTGTGTGTGTGTGTGTAGAGAGAGAGAGAGAGACGACAGAGAGAGGCGAAATTATTTTAACCACCATTCGCTGCATATCAAATTTATTTTCATAGAAAAACACTTATATATACATATAATAAAATAAGCAGGGAAATATATGTAACAAATAAAAAAAAGTAATTAGCAACAAATAAAAATTAAATTAAAAAGTTAAAAGTCAGATATAAATTAAGACTTTTAACATCAATATTTATAATCTGTAAAGTTCTGGGATTACATTAAATATCTTATTTAAACGTTATTGAAACCATATATTCTCTCTTTTTTCATTATTGTACTGTCCCCCCATCTCACTGTTCAAATAAAGGCTAAATATTTATTTATTTTTTTTAAAAAGCACTGTTTACATTAAAGTATTTTGCACGGTAAATTATACACTTGTTTTGAGTTTATAGTGTGTGTGTGTTCGTACCTGAGAATCAAATAATTCAACCTGACATAATGTTAATTTGTTGGTTTCCAGAACGACAAAGTTGCTAGAAAAATAAACCATTTTCCTCATATAATTGTTTATTTTTAAAATAACCCCGGCAAGCGAGTTATTTATTTAAAAATCTATTTTCTATTAAGACATGACATGTCAAGGCATTTGATGGACGTAGAAAAGCTCTGACATGAAGGTGACCTGGCCATCAGGTTATTCAGTTAAAGGGCATGCAAACCAAATTTGTGTCTTGACGGTCTTCAAATAAAAAATAAATAACTGGTGAAAAGGAAAAAAAGAAAATTCGGAGGACCCCCCAAAAGGTTGCTCGATATTGCTGACCCTCTATCATCGTACATGTAGGACCCGCCATCCTAAAAAAAATTCTAGTCAATCCGAGGATTACCATATTTACCGTTTTGCTCCACTTATAGGCTGTGTTAAATAGAAAGTCAAAAATAAATTAAAATTTTCAGTTTTTTTTATATTTTTAATATAAATGTTAAATAAAATATTAAAATATTTTTTTAAAATATCATTCCTCTATATCTATTAAAAAATCAAAACTCAAAAATCAGTTAAATTCAGCCGCGTGGGAAAACAATAAATCAAACTGCTTGATCAAAAAAAAAAAAGTAATTATTTTTTCCATTTCGGTAAAAAAGATTATAATAAAACAGTATTTAAATGCTGTTTTATCAATATAAGTCTTTAAAAAGCATCCTGCCTTTGGGAATTGAGATGCTATCACTGACAATACAAACAAAAAACGAAACGAAAAGGAAAAGAAAACAACGAAAGGAACTGGCCTGTCGATCAATCAAGAAAGAAAATCACAAGCAGGGGGGGGTACAAAGGTCACGCACGGTCTTCGAATTTACAGCATGCTTTCGGCTTCTTGTAATCTTATGCATATAAATGAAGGGCAATGCATGGCATGTATAGCTTTTCCCCAGCTCTGGCTTCCATGAGAGTAAGTCACCAGTAATTCTATAAAAGTATTACGAGTTTTAATAGAAACAGATAACAGACAATGCGTTGAGCCGTGGTGATCGACGTACAGATATTGAAGATCACGTTAAAGTAATTCAAGATTGATTCAAGGAATTAATCGACGCTAAAAAAACACCTCGCTTCATATATAACTAGCAGGCAGGGTTGATTTGCTCATGAGACAATCATCCAAAGATTTACCATCACCTTAAATGCAGTGTTTATATCTAGGATGTTGAGATAGATTTGATTTAATCTAGAAAGAAAGAGAGAGAGGGGGTAGGATAATTCCAAATTCGGATCATCTGACAACAAAATCTTTGGTATCATGTCAGAGAATCTCTTCGTTAATCCGAATAGTCTAAGCTTATGCCCCTCTGACTCGCACTTTTGTGCTGGATCTGCTAGAATAGCAGGATTGAAATACAGTGTTTTGTGGGTGGGCGGGCGTGAGGGAGTGGCCCAGTTACCAAACCTTGTATTCTCTTTGGTTCGGGTCGCTTGAGCTGGGTGCATCAGCGTCCACCATAACCTACGATGAAAGTGAATCTCACTGCTCAGGGGTGTGTGTCTGTGTGTGTGTGTTTGGGAGAGAGAAAGGCCAGTTACCAGTGCAAGTATTCTCTTAGGTTCGGGTTACTTGGGCTGGGAGCATCAGGGTCCACCATAACCTGAGATGGAAGTGAATTTCACCGCTCAGGTTTCAAAGAATCGAGAGAATAAATTATACATGATCACGAGAGTCGAAAAAACAAAAACATCATCGCGTAATATGGATAGGACTTACCAGAGTGTAGAAGGTCCTTAGATCTTCCCCGCCGATATCAACCCTGGGCTGGCTGACAACGTGAGAGGGTTTGAGCTCACAGCCATTGTTGACCTCTCTGGAGTTGTAATTGACCCTGAGGGAGATAGATCTTGTGAAGGGGTCCAACACGTCCCCTATAACACGGCCAACACTAAGAGGTTCTCTATCCCTAGGCATTTTTGCAGAGCGCTGAGATTGTGTGAAAAATACAGTTTGAGTTTGTGAGTGAATGCTAGCTGATTTTTTGCTGCCATTCAAGGAGAACTGCAACTATTTATATACTGTTTTGTGGTGTATATTTTGATTTAAACTTATAGAATCTACCTTGCTTTCTTATTTTTCTTTTCTCTTCTCTTGGGGATTCCTAGATGATGTTATTGGCTTAGGTAATGCCTCAACGGCTCAAATTCTAATGCATTCGGAGTCCATTAAAATAAAACTAGATTGGTGTTGATGAAACCAGAAAACAATTTAACTAAATAAAATGATGAGAAGATTGAGTGTTACAAAAAGTAAAAAAGAAATTAATAACTGAGTTAAATATTTATTCATTTGATCATATAATAAAGATACGAGGCAACAAAAAAAAAAAAAAAACAATGTTTTTGAGCAACGATACTAAAAAAATTACAAAAAAACAATTATTTTATGTTAATATTTCAAAATGTTAGTCAAGAGATTCCGAGGGTTAAAATCACACGGAAAAGTCAAAATAAATAAAAAACACTAATCAAAGGGCATGAATAAGTTTTTAATTTGAAAGTTAAATTAAAGATAATAGTAGCACTAGCAAAGGGAAAACAATGAAAATCAAAATAATAATAAAAACATTGTGAACGTGAATTGAATACTGAAATTAAAAATAAATAAATTTTATTAAAATGATCAAATAATAATAATAAAAGAATAAATCTGAAACATAGAGCATGGTAAAAAAAAAAATAACCTGCCTTATTTTCCAATGTTTTCTGTATATATAAAAAGGTCCTGGGTGCAAATTAAAAAACTTACGCAGTGTAATTTCCAACGTCAATTTATTTGTTTTATCGTATGGATGGAGCTCTACGAAAGTAGTAGTGGGATCAAACCGATAAAAAAATATAGTATAAGGACTATAGGGGGATTTCTTGTTCAAGCAGGAGTTGAATTCGGAGAAGTAAAAGTTCAAGGGACCCGCTAATAAAATACTGGTTAGGAAATAAATAATAATTATAGGAAAAGGTGATTTCATGGTTTACTTCACGCGATTTATCCTAGGTTTCAAAAGGGTTTTTCATAAATTTTAAAATTTTATTTTAAATTAAAATTATTTTTATATGATGATGTGAAAAATATTTTTTAAAAAATAAAAAATATTTTGAAAAACAATATTATTATGATTATTATTATTATTATTATTACTACTACGCGGGAGAAGGTAATACAGTGATGAAGTGATGACTTATGTTTCAATCACATCGGCGTCGTGACTCTACAATATATAAATCAACAGGGAGTTTAGGATTTGATAAGCAGATTTTTAGATGTGATTGCTGGAAATATAAATCATTATTTGAAAAGAAAAATAGCGATGTGAATTCAGGGTTCAAATGAGTTATTATTAACTAAAATAAAAATATGGGAGTGAATTTAGAATGAGAAACAGGATAGCCAGGTGAAAACAAAAACAGAAAAGATTCAAATTCTTCCAATTCTGAACGAATATGATGTCTCGAGAAGGATTAAATTCAAACATAAATATAATTGTGGTTTGAAATTATTCATTTGGTACGGACAGTCTAAGAAGTCCGCAGCGAAAACGTTGTCTGACAGCCCCCAGTCTTCACCCCATGCCAGCAGCTTGCATTGATGCCCAGGTTAGCGTCACTCCTCTTAAAAATTACATCACGGGCCTGCGGGCGCCATGCCTGCAGTTCCCATGGACCCCCAAAGCGCGCTGTAACAATTCAAGCGTTGCATGTAAGGTTTTCCATGGTCCCTGTCATTCCAAACAATTTGAAATCCTATTTTCTCAGTTTCACCAATAGAAAGGAGGAAAAAAATAGCGAGACAGAGACTTCCCGTTGCTGAGAAATGTCTGGGATTGGTATATTTGTTCTGTCCAGCTCAAACCACAGGAAAAGTGGAGCGGAATCTAGAATTCGAAGGAAGTCACCAGCAAGTGTACAGTCTAAAAACTCACCATAAAAGACCGAAGATTATAAGGAATAAAGCGAGAAAAGGGCGAGACAGTGTCCTTTTCTTTTCTATCCTGTTGGGCGGTTAAGATGAGTCCTATCAATCATAGACAGTGCTGCTAATATGCCTCTCGCAGTCCTTCTATCACTGATTTCCCTTACTAATTCCCCAACCTATCTTGTTCTTTGTTTTTTTCTCGACAGGAGCTCTTCTTTTTTCACTCAGTCGAAGCCATGCTTTATACTGCGGGCGGGCGTCCAAGCATCTCTGTGATGAAAATGTCGAGTATCTACTGATATTATCTATTTAAAAACTGGTATTGAAAAATAAAAAATATATTTTTTAAAACAACGGTGAATCCCTCTTTTAATCTTCCTATGTTCGGCTTCTGAACAACCAAGCCAACATGAAACAACCAGTGTGCAATCCAGGGGCAGCGGCTCGCCCCCCCGCCCTGCATGATCTGTCCGCATCAGAAGCCATAATTACCTGAAAGACGGAAAGAAAGCAGTGCTCCACAGGATGCCGGTGCTTCCAAGTACAAATATTTTTACAGCAAAAAGTATGGGAGGTAACTCGAGATGAGAAGAATACACGTAACTCGAATATGAAAACAGATGAGGACAGCTGAGCCTCCCTCCTCCTGGAAGGATCTTTGAGGCCACAGCTGCGGGCCCAATCATAAAGCATGCATGGACCCAATTCACATAATGTGGGTTGGGGATATATTTGGCTATAATATTCGAAATCTATACGAGAGTTTCATTGGTTGCTTTTCCCCTCACCTTTCTCTTTTTTCTCCTCTTGATAGCACCATTATTCCGAGCGACGAGAACTATCCTAAAATGGAAATGAATTGCTTGGTTGCCAAGCCATGGCTAGTCTCCATCCCAGCATACCCAAAATCAATAGATGCCCTGTTAAACCAATCAGGCCGAGCTAAAATATTTGATATATCTTTATTATTTAAGCTGGGTTTGAGTTAAGTTTAAGCAAAATCTCAAAGAGCAAAGTCGAGTTTTCAGACAAGTAATGAATACTGCTCTCCCTCTACATGACCCGGGGTCGAATCAAATTTAAAAGAACAAGGCCGAGTTTTTCATACAGGTATTGAATGCTGCTCTACTCACCCCGAAACTTGATATATACCCGCCCTGAAATTTATTGATGTGCTATATATATTTACGCCCATGAAATTAGTGAATACTTTTTTTTTTTTTAACTGATTGTAGAGAGACAGTTTGGAGAAATTAGGGTTCGTTTTTTTTTAGTGTTTTTCTTTATTTCAGGAATATGTAACACGTCTAGGTGGACTTTAGCTAATTTGACAGCCAATTTATAGTTATTGTCAATATTAAAGTTGTTTTTTCCACTTGTCTCTGTGTTTTTTAAAACTATGTTGGTTAGTTAATTAGTTGTGGAAGATTTTAATTAAGTTCATGCATGGGACATACTTCGCATTATTGAGATTTGAGGTTTAATAGTTTTGCCTGCCTTTTCATTTGAATGTAAAAATGTGTGTATTTAACTTCCCTTGTTGAATAAAATATGGAATTGGTTTGGTGATTATGGAGGTTAACCATTAATAGTTTGCATATCAAGAACAAATTAAGGAGTTGATATATATATATATATATATATATATATATATATATATATATATATATATATATATATATATATAGCTATGTTGAAATTTTGTACCAACAAAGAGACCTTTTGGTAATCACATTAGCTGCTTGCTTATCAATTGAGATAATCGAGCAAAAACATGTTTCTAAAAAATGTTCATTATATTTAGTGTGAACATGTATGATTAGATAATGGCAAGATTAGTAGATATGTCGTCACAAAATACCCCAACTAGATGTTTTTGGAGAAACATGGAATTCGTAAATAAAGGATCACAGCCAATAAATTTTTGATACAATTGCAACAAAATCCTTATATTCAGACCCAAAACTCCTATAAACTCCTATTAAAAGCATAATGTTACTTCCTTGCATCCTAGCTAATAAGGTTCTGCTCTAAAAAAACACAATAACCTACAGTAATATGTCGAGTGTCTAGACACCCTGCTCAATCAGCATCACCATATGTAATGAAAACATTACAATTGTAGCTTATAGTGTGATGTATCTTTTATAAAACATAATCAACTGCCAATGAACTTAAGTAAGAGCAGCCATGAATTGATAAACAAAATTCATTGCAAATGTAATGTCTTGACAAGTAAAGTTTAGTATTGAAAACCCCAAACAATGTTGCAATAAATAACGAGGTCTGAAAATGGTTGACTATGATGCACAAATAATGACTTTTAATAATCTATGGGTGTTGCTACAAACCTAGGATTTGAGGGATATACTTTTTGGGTTGCAAGTTCCATCCTAGTGACGATGATATGCGATCATAAGAGGTGTTTTATTTTGGAATGATATTGTAGTGGTAAGATTAGACGACACATGCATTGGTAACGATAAAAGATGCAAGGGAGAGATTAAATATAAGGAAGATTTTGAGATACAGGTGGAGAAACAGGTGAAGATGAGTCTTTGGTAGGAAATAAATCATAGATAAAAAATAATGTAGGGGCAATTAACATTGTTTGAAAAGATTTGTTGGTAAAATCAATATGGAAAGGTTGAGATAAAGGAAAACTGAGAAATAAAATGAGAGAAGTTTATGCATAAGTAAGAGAATTATATAGAGTTGTATTAGGAATAAGAGTTCATGATGATTTAAGTGGGAAAAAAACTCATTTAACAAAGGTTAAAGATCACGTAGATGATTAAAGGAAAAAGATGATTGGCCATGAAGTTTAGAAAGATAGGAGTTATGGTGAAGAATAAGAGTAAAAATAAATCTTTCTAAAATATGGCATGACAATAAATATGCATTCTTGTCTTAGATAGAATCATACCATTTCTATCCTTTATATAAAAGAGCATAATTTATGAAGATACAAATAGATGATTGGAAAAGTAATTTACAAGGTGAAAATGATGTGAGATGAAAGTAATGAACATAACCAAATATGTTTAGAATAAAAACATGAAGTCTGAAGCTAACAACAATTCATAAAATAATGAGAAAATAATATAGATGAACATTAAATTTAGCTGATGGTAAAAGCAACAACTTAAAGGGTCTCTCCTAATATTTGGTTGCGAAAAAACTTGAATAAACATTGTATGAGTGACATTCATAATATTTTGGTGCATGTATTCAACTCATTCATTTTGTTAAATAGTATATGGATAAGATATACAAATATTATTTAAATAAACTTAAATCCATATTGTGTTGAGAGAGGATTTTTTTTCAAACTTTGTGTTTATAAATTCCCCTCTCTTTTTATATTAAAATTGTTGAACTGAATGACTAAATTAATTATGACTTTAAGTTTTAAATTTGGGGAAAAAATCATAAGCCTTATTTCTTTATTAAATAAGATAGACCCAATATTAATTACAATAGTCATCATCTATTAACAAAACATAAAATTTGCAACCGGTGAATGAAACTATAGGTGAAAGTCACGCATCAAGATGAGCAAGAGAGAATGATTATGAAAAAACAAAACCTCACTCGTAAAAAGAAATCCTAACATGCTTTTATAATTGAAATTCATTGTAAAATTTGCCAATATTCTTTTAAAGGCATAACAAAAAATTAGTTTAAATAAATATAGATATAGCAGAAGTTCTAAGATGATCCAATCTTTTATGCCAAATCATGAGAGAGACATTGGTATAAATATTAGCACTTAGAGAAGTTGAAAAAATACAATGCTTAAAAAGCAAGGGATAAAGTGAACTAAAGTTGTTCCGAATTAAAAAAAAACCCTAAGTTCAATGGCCCATCATGAAAAAAAACACTATAATTAAAATTAATATAGCAATAAGTATCTTTAACAGATTGATGTGTCTGGATAAGGTTTTTTTTTTTTTTTTTTATCAAGGAAGGAACAATTAGAATATTGTTATGTTTAGAAGTAAAACGAGTAGATAGAATATTTTTTTCCCATTGCGTGTGAGTTTTAATTGTATATCTTATAGTACCTATATAGAACTAGGACCATCATATGATTGATAGGTTTTAAAAGTACTCGTTGTGTTGGTCACTTGATGAGAGGTACCGATAGAAAAGTATTGACAATCAATGTTATATCATCTTTGTCTTATACGAGTAAAAAGTCTCTAGTTGTTTTTTATGGTATGTAAACTATAATTATAAATAATTAGACTAATGTTAAACTATTTTTTCATATGATGATATTCGTTAATTTGAATATTATAAGATAACATAAAAAAATAGTAGTTGTGAGAAGGTTATCACCATTAGTATTTGGATGAAAGATGCAATGCATAACTATATGGGTGGTCTGTGTTATCCAAATTGTTTTTCAACGATGATTATATGTTAAAGATTAATGTTTGTTGATATTATGAAAATATATCTTTGCAATATTTCTAAAATATCTCAATGATCTTATCTGTTAACAAAGCAAAAAATTATATGGGAAAGAAATGATCTCATATAAATAAACTTAAAATAAAACATTAATCTCAATTTCCAGCAAATAAAATGATTAGTGGTGAAAAAACATTGAATTGAATTTGTATAAGTCAACACATTGGTGGTTTCTTAAAAATATATCATCCAAAAGAGCTATAAATGATAATTTGATAATACCTTCATCTCAATTAATAAAAGAATAGGAAAAAAATAAAAATAACAACTAAAAGATTGATAGCCAAATTTGATATAAAAATTGATTATCAAAATATGAAATTGAAAATGATAATGATAAAGGATTTAAGACCATAAACATTGTAATAAAAAGAATGAAGATCTAATTTACTTCCATAAACAAATAACTAGATGTATTTCTATGAGAGGATAAAGAAAAAAAAAAGAAATATACAAAGCGGGAACTCAACTACTAATCTTTTGGTGGAATGTGCCCCACCATCATGACGTGGGAGGTGGGTTGTATTAAATGTTATCCTAGAACATGGTTTTTAGTGTTATTAAAAGGCCCTCACATGCCATGAGTAGGTCGACGACGACATTCTTATGTTGACTTGTTCAATACAATTTTGTACTTAAATTATATTTTGTACATATAAAGAAACCTAGTTACCCTCAACTTCATATAAGAAAAATAACAAAATCTCAATAAAATGATGAAAGTGCCCTTGCATTCAAAACCAAGAATGATCATATTAGGCATTTAAGTTGTCACATTATACAAAAAATTAAAAGCCTAGAAACCTCTTGACATAAACAATTACATTGTCCAATAGAGACGCAATAAGAGTGATTAATCTTGTTCTTTTTTGTAATGACTACTGAATCTTATAAAAAATATATTATTATCATAAGATCAAGTTAAATGAGTTTTCTATATAAGAGCAAAATAATAATTTCACGGTGTGAATCAATAATAAAATATAAGTGTATGTGCAATGAAATGTTTAACCTTTTATTTTTATTTTCTTAAATATCTTAAATAACTATTGGGTGTATCTAAAAGATACACTTTAAAAAAATATTTAAGATCTTTATTCTACCCAAATATTCCCATTTAAAATAAATCATCATTGATATTTTAAAATATTACCATATAAAACAACACTTATTTAATATATTTAATAAATATAATTGTTTTTTAGTCCTTTTTTCAATTAAAAAACAGCAACAATCAATGTCGTCTAATAACTGCACTCCGATAATTTAAGCAGGCCTTTTCTAAAATCATTAAACTGGTAATTTCCCTTAATCTGAAAGTAGGCAGCCACCTCTTTTTCTGTCCCATAAAATTTATCCGGAAAGAATTCAACTCAATTTGGCACTAATGTTTCAGAGTTTGGATGAGAAGTCTCCCCCCCCCATCCCTCGTGCAACTGTGAAGAGACCCAAAAAAACATTCAAAACGACATCGATTGAGTCACTAAAAGGCAACAAATTGAAAATAAATAACCAAGCGAAACAATGTAAATTACGTTCTTGACTGAAAATAGGATATATTCAACACCACCAACAACATATAGCAACAGTGACAATGGAATACAGAATCTATAAAAGGAAAAGAAAAAAAAAAAAAAACACTAGAGAAAAGACACCACTAACAACATGATCAGATAAGCAATGCTACAGCTAGATCACCCCTGCACATATACTTGAGAGAGAGAGAGAGAGAGAAAAGTAGCTCTGTATGTTTTACAGTGTGCAAGCCGACACTGGCAATTACTGACACACCAGCAACATAATCTGCCTCTCTATATATGTTCAGACAGCGTCCACATCTCTTGCTTTATTTTTATTTTTTCCAGCAAAACATAATCTCAATTCAAGAATTCTCCAGCATGTATGAAGCTAAAGCGTCCCACCAAAGCAAACGGTTACTTTACGACAACCCTGTCCTCCTGAGTTTACTAGCTAGACGAGGGACATCGACGGGGAACACGGTGGAGCTGCCACTGGGACAGGGATAGTTGATGAAACGCGTGGTGTTTAGGAAGAGCTAGCTAAAACGTGGGAATAAAGTAAAATTTGCTTAGATGGATCGAGATAGCAGTAGAGAGCACAAGTCAGCCACACTCAATGACGATATCCGATCTTGTCAAGAATCTGATACCAAAAAGAGAGAGGCCGTCTATCTTGGAGATTCTTTCACGAGAAAATAAACGAGTGAATGTTTTAAGATTGTCCAAAGGGTTAAGAGGTCACCGGAGAATTCAAATTCGGAAAACTCTTTATTCTTTAGAAAATTATCTTCATGGATAAGGAGGAGGAGGTTTTTGTTTTCAAACAATAACTCTCCATTTGGATAATTGAAAAAACATATTTATATTCTAATTTTACAGCTTAAATCGAGGGTTTAAAGTATATTTTCTTGAAAACAAAAACCAGCAAGCATCGGGAAGAAAAATATCACGAAAATAATTTCAAAAATACACACAGATTGCTGGATCATTGCAGTGTAATATGAAACTTCATATCACTAGAATTTATTTATTTTTTCAATCTTGTCCGACTATATCACAGTAATATTCCACTACCTTGACTCGCCTTCTTTTCTAGATATTCGAGATTACATAATTGTCTTTTCAGGAGGCCTGATGTATGTTTATCTGCTAGAGAAGGTCCCCTACCCTAATCCCATCCTGCGTTTCTCACTACTTTAATTTCAGGCCTCCAAAAAAGCAAAATACATACTGGAAACCCAAATCTGCCCTTGTGACAACTCGGTAAATTTGTCCCAGAGCATGGTGGTTTTTTGATAAAAAGTAAAATACATACTGGAAACCCAAAACGGCCCGGACACCATTTTGGTCCACTGCAGTGGACTTCGATTGGACTCAGACAAGCCAGGCCTGTTTCAAACCTATCGATTCAAGTTCAACATCCAGTGTGCCCACCATGTATTTCAACGGCAATGATGTCTTCGATTGCTCCGATCCGGGGTTTGAAGGGGCATAAAAACAAAAATATGCAACGAAATAAAATAATAAAAAACATGAAGGATTATTATGTATTTTTCAGCTGCCAGAAAAGAAAAGGTGAAACAGTGAAAAATCATTCGTCAGGTATTTACGGATGAACTTCATATGACACACACCCCACCAGAAGAAAAAGGACATAATAGCATACCCATAGCATACCTGATATTATGACGACTGCACATTACACTACATATCGACATCGCACATATTGTCTAATAAGCAATGTCTGCAGTAAATTATAAATATATATAAAATTATCTATGACCCAGCGATAATCATAAAAAAAATGGATATGAATGTACCACAACGCCCCCTATCAGACCATTATTTTTGTTTTTTCTGATGGTATTTATCTAGTTTTATCATGTACTAAGATGTGAAAAATAAAAAATACTCCTAATTGATTTTTTTTTTTGTCAATTCTCAGTGATATATTATTAGTTTTACTGTACAAATTAAAATTGAAAATATTACAAAATATCTGAAAATACCACACGGTTCTCTTAGAAATATCCGAAATATCCTTGATATTAATGGTTAAAATTTTTAGTCTGGGTTAAAATAATTATTTCAGTCTTGAAATTTATTGAGATACGTGGATAGAGACATAGTTTAAACGCAACACCTTTTTTTTAATTTATTTATTTATTTTCTTTCTGAAAGTTCATAGTATCACAGAACATAGTCAAGAGCAAATCACCCAAAAAAAATTCCTGCAACTAGCTTTTGGTTTTACATGAAATTAGACTTCTGGCTTATCTAATGTGAATACAACTCTATTAATTCAGAGCTTATCCTGAAAAAACATGGGACAATCACATCAAATCACAGCACCCACTTCTCTTAAACATTACTGGAGGACATTGGCAGTATTAAATCCATGCGTATGGAATCATTACATTACTGAATTGCAGAAGTTGATGTATAACAAGCAAACTCAGATGTCGGAAAGGTATCTTCCAGAACTCCTATGCTGTCACTCCGATCTGATAGTATTGTCTGATATCAATCTTAAACCCCTGCTTAATGTACCAATGCCAAATGATTCCTCTGCCGCTCTTATAACTTCATTCCGATTATGTTACTAAATTTATAAATCATTTTTCTCTACAATCAGTAAATATTTCTTTTGATAATATTCACTTTCCATTCAGAAAGCGATAAAAAAAACATATAACAACACACTTAAATACATTTATTAGTGATTGCCTTCCCGCGCGTTGTTGTCGGAAGTAATTCTTCCTTCATCCCCTGGTGCGCCAGTAGCTAGCAGCAAGCAAACTGTAGGTGCTTGTCATCGTATTATTCAACTTATTAATATGAACTTCAACTTTAATGCGGAAAATTCAATCCGATAAGAATTTGTGGAAGAGGCTTTCAAACTTTTCCATTTCCTTGCTGGGCAGGGCAACCAAAACATTGACGCTATTGCTGTCATCAATATCCGGGAAAAGCAAGAGAATATCCTTTCTGTGGTAAACAACAGGACAGCTGTACCTGGGGCACCCCCATGGATAGCCCACTTCATCAAATCCTAATTTCCACCAAGATGATACCAGGAAATCTCCATGTGGAATTCCCTTGTGAATCTCGCCCCAATCTATAGCAGACCGCGCATACTCGTCAGTCATTCGCTTTGAACCCTCTGCCACCCTCTCCACCAGTTTAGAGATTGGCCCCTCTTGCAACTCCTTGCACGTAGCATTTGCATAAGCAGTTAACACTGCATTTCCAGTGTATGATTCTGGTAAAGGGGGGATCAATCTTGGCCTAATGTTGACAGCATAAAGAATTGTTGATAACCTATCGGGATCCTGAGTTTCCGAATGTGACAATGCCTTGCATCTCCAAATATGAGCTGTTACCGCATTAAACCCAGAAACTCGGGCACTTGGATTTGTCTTGGCCTTCTCTTTAATGTCGGAGACGTTGCTGGAAGATAGCCGGAAAATCTTGAAGTCTAGGGCTTCTTGGGTGGCATCAAAGACTGGAACACTCGGTTGATCCTCGCCTAGGTGAGTCTGAAGTTTGACCAATTCAGGGTGAGGGAAGGTGACACGTGGTGGGGATCGAGCAGCTAAGAGTTCACGGTCGTTGCAGGGAATGACAGCTAGGGGTTTGCCACCAGCTAGGGCAGCGAAGTTTTCTAAGAAGGTCTTGAAGCTTATCCCATCAAATGTTGCATGGCTGGTTGATATGCCCATTGCAAAGCCACCGCACTTAAATGATGTTACCTGTAAATTAGGGAGATGCATATATTAACCTCAAGAAGAAATTGTCAGCATTTTAGGACATTCATTCCTATCATGGATTTTATTCTCAGCTTAAAATATTCCTTGAAAAATCGTCTGAAAATTGGAAAAAAATACATTTTTCATACTCAAATTCATTAATAAATGTGTTTCAAGTTCTCTAACTCTCTCTCGAGAGAGAAACACCTTCGGTATTTGATAGCATTGTGGAAGCCGAAAGGGTACCCAGACCCTAATATGCACGCCTCCTATCGAGTCAATGCATGTAAAAGTTGTTAAGTCAGGATGTCCACTTGGTGGTTGAAACGTGAGAATGGGTGTAAATGGTTGATGATGATGATGCATGTAAAAGAAAGTAAAGGGTTTAAAAAGTTAAGATTTTGGGTTTGAAACGTGAGAATGGTATAAATGTTAGAAAAAAAATGATGTGAAGCATCTACCCAAAATGGACAGGATTACTTCGCTCCTAATTATAGCAGCCATATCTAGTGTTATTAGAAATATAAAATCATTTTTAAAGTTTTAATTAATATCTTAATCTTGAAGTTAAACGTGATATTAAAGTTATGTTAATTGAATAATGTAATCTCACAATTCTTTTATTTGTAATTTAAATATGATTAAAAAAATAGTATGAGTTTATCTAAATTTCAAATTCAAAAATCTTACTTCAAAATATATGTTACAAAATAATATAAATTTATTTAAAAAACGTCTAACATAGTTTAGGTTTTTTTTATCAAGATTGTTTTTTTAACACCGATGACTCCATTTTTCTTCTCATTAAAAATTGCATGTGATCCCTTGAGATTTATGAATCCGGTCAAAATATATTTTCTAAATTTTAAATCAAGTTATAATAAATTTGCCAGATGAATGCTCCAGCAAATGTAATCGGTCGTGTTCAAAATCTCGTAACCATTTGAGTTAGGTGAGGTTGTTTCTAGTTTTATATTCATATAGAGGAGGGGGAGGGGGGGGATCCCAGTCCTCATTAGAGCACTTACTGTGGCTTTCTAACTCTCTGAATGCCACGAACGCTTTATCATAAATGGTTTTGAAGTAGCTTACTTATCATTACCAAACTAAAAAGCAGCGGCGCAATGAAATCGTAGGAGGTAGCAACTACGGTACTCCAAAGAGAAGCTAGGGTCTCTCAAATTCTCTATGAATCTGGGCATGTGCAGTGATTTGAATTTTAATATAGGCGATTGATCGCATTAGAAGGAGAGACTGATTGAAAGAAGCAGCTAAGTTAGCTAGTTTATAATTACTTTACAGTACCCTTACCTGGATAATGCACAGTGGTTTACCATCTTTTTCCAAGCTATCCAAACTGTTAACAACTAGCTTCGCAAAAGCTGCATTGGGATAAACCAAGTCCCCGATCTCATCCAGCGTGCACTCGCTAGAGGCCACCACAAAGCCAGCTCCAGCCCCATTACAATCAATCTCTAAACGACCTGTTTTGGCGTTCAGCTTCAGTCTTCCAGCCAAAAAATCATACGGTACCAGTATCTTCCCGAGTGCATCTTTTATTTTCTCGGCTACAGTTTGAGGAGGGAAATCTGCATGGGATGCAAAAAAATGGACCGTCTCGACATTGAAATCGAGCACTCGGTCGATGTTTGACAAGAACATGGATTCCCTTCGAGCTGTTTCTTGGTTTGGAAAAACCAAACAAGAGTTTTGGATTGTGACCTTAAGGTCTTGAAGGGGAGGAAGGGTTTCTCGGCACTGGGTTCCCATGATCAGCTTGGTTTGGTTTCGTTTCTGGGAAGGTTTGTGCCACGTATATATGCATACATACCATGCAGGAGTGTCGACAAATGTCTGTACGTGTTACCTACCCATATTCAACAGGTGCTGTCCCACATGAACCAATGGGCATTACTGGCCATCAAATATATGCATATACATATACATACACGTGAAAGCTGTTGCTGCATGCTGTCCTTAGATCTTGAGGGTATTGGCAGATACATGATACATAACTGTTTCAAAAAGGACGGTCATGTATATAAATGAGTTTCTTTTTTTATAACAAATATAATGGAGTCAATTTAAGTATATCATAATTAATTCTTGAATCCATTAAATAATTAATTCTTGAATCCATTAAATATTTTATAAATTCAATAAATAAATAAAAAACCACGACCTGTTTGCAAAATATAAATGAGCTTGTTGATAATCGTCAATAAAGTAGCTAGCTATTCAATAAGTGGTTGATGGGCAGGTTTAAGAGATAAGTGTGGGTCTGCATTGGATGACTGTAACATCTCTGCTCAAGAGTATCTGTAATCCGTATGTATCGGGCAATAAAACAAGTACTGTTATTTTAACACGCTGCAATCTCTCTCACTCTCTCAAAAATAAAAAAAGGAAACCCAGAGGGGGAACCACACCAGAACTCCAACCACACAATAAATGAATCCCAGCAGCACAAAGGGAGCCATGAAATTCTCGACAAGTGTAATTATAAATTAGTCACTTCGTCGGTGTGAGCGAGCTACGTTTAAGGGGGGGAAACATTATTTTAATTTCTGACTACACTTACTCTATTTTTATTTCTTTAAGGGCGACGTAATCGGCATCAAAATTGATGGGCACTAGTGTTTGCAAGACCCAGCAAAATTTTTACTATCAACACGCTAAAATCATAAGAAACATAAAAAGGAATATATAAAACTAAACATGTTTTTAAAATATACTTTTAAATGCAAAAATAAATAGTGAATTAGGGAACCAGATGCAACGCGAACACCACAGGCAGCAAAAATATTATTGAATAAACAAATATATTATATTTTTTTATTCAATTTGAAGTGGACAAAACGATACCGCCAATAATTCAGATCATTAATGAGAAGAAGAAAAAAACAATCATATGGTCTTCCCCTCCACATACCTTATCCTACTGAAAACATTTGTATACATTCAAGATTGAAAGAACAATATGTAGTAGCCCTTCACGCACCGTTTGAATATATATGGTATGTGAATATTTGCAGCTCA
Source organism: Salix dunnii (assembly GCA_015731905.1). NCBI lineage: Eukaryota > Viridiplantae > Streptophyta > Magnoliopsida > Malpighiales > Salicaceae > Salix > Salix dunnii. The sequence goes on from CM027668.1 coordinate 12,793,807, forward strand.
TGATTTGCATGCTGATAAAAGGTATATAGCTCAGAAACTTTTTTTTGATGAAATTTACGGGACAGATGGATCGACTGCATGTTCTGGTGGGGTGTGTGTTTAATTCCTGGGTTGATTCTTGTTAGCTTTTAAGCATCGGTCGATCGGGAAGGTTACTTTGCAGATACAGTGGCAGCTGACAGGGAGATGAAACGCATTAATTAGTTCTAGGTTTTTTTCTTGGTGTAAAATAAAGACAATATGAAAGCATTACGGGGGGGTTAAACACAAGAAGATATTTAGGTATGAGTTTAATATATTGGATAATTTATTTTTCATAGGCGGGATATTTTATTTATTTAAATTTTTAATTTAATTTATATGGCGTTCCTTTTTTTTAAAACAATATTTTGATTATTTTTGCTGAGCATACTTTTAAGTTAATATTGTTTTGACTTGTCCTTGTTTTAATTTACTTAAAAAATATATCTTTATGGATTATGATTTAAATTTTAAAAAATCGCAGTCCAAGTCATGTCGGTTTTTAAAACTCAAAACGTTTTTTATTAGTTTTTTTTATATAGTATTTCATCATTGTTTTGTTTTGTCTACTTATGTTTTTTTATTATTAAAAACTAGACTGTATAATGTTTTTACCACGCCCCACTTCACAGAATACTATTTTATATATAAAATTAATCTTCAACATTTAGTTTATTAAAAATGAAGTTTATAATTTACATGATCATTTCAATTTCATGATATTTAGTTTGGATTTGAGGAGTTATCAATGTTGATATTGATTTTTTTATTTAATTTTATTTTTTAATATTAAATTGATTATGCTAAAGTTTTATAAAAAAAAATATTTTATTAATGGTGCTTCATTACCTATCAAAATCACGAGTTTATTGCGAAATATAATGTCAAACACTGTAGCATGTACAATATTCCTCGCAGTGGGGCTCGCATTAATTTAGCCAGAGAGGGACTGAGAGGGACTGAGAGATGGAGCATGGCTTGGACTCTTCAAAGCGGGAAATCCATCACAAGCTGGCCGATGCTACCACAAGGCTCGGATACAGGCCCGACGTCCAATCCTTCCGCGCAGAGCATTGATCCATTGATGCAGCTAGCTTGCATGCTGTCACAGACAGACTATGCACAGTAGCTTCATACCTTTCGTTGAGATTTACCAGCTACAAATTCGGCTTTAATGCAAACAGTTAACCTATCAGTTTCCTTAAACTTGATTGATTGACATGTATTTTTGAAGACAGTTATAGCATCTGGGTTTCTATTGCTGGACTCCTGAGACCAAAATCTCTTTTTTATCATTATTATTATGAAATGAAATAATAAAGAACAGCTAAAGTAGGAGCCAGTCAGTGCTTGCCACAGAGTTATGACGACAACTGCGAGTGTTTCTTTACTATTTGAGTTTTTGGGTGACAGGTTGCGAACAGCTATTTATTCTATACAATCATCAGCAACTGTTTTTTAAAACGAGACCTGCATCATTTTCATGTCCTGAAGTTAATGTTCATCTAAAATTTTTAGTAGCTTGATTGGCGTAAACTTGAATCGATGATCTTTAGGACTATGACTAATGTTAAAAACTCCAATGATTTGATTGATATAGAACTCGAAATTCATAATAACACGAGCCCTAAAATTAATTACTTGTTAAAATCTTCGTGGCCCTTAACGATGTCCATGATCCATGTCCCAGTTGACGACGTCCAATTGCCATTGCTTTGGATTGCAGCATTCCATTAATGTCCAGTAACATGGGAGGATAGTTGATATTATTTTTTAAAATATTTTTTTTATTTAAAAATATATTAAAATAATATTTTAGGGTTTTAAAAAATTATTTTTAATATTTAAAATAATCTGAAATAAAAAAAATAATTTAAAGTAAAAAAAAACTTTTAATTTTTTTAAAAATATTTTTGAAACTTTATGTCAAACCCTCTAATAATTAGGCTTGTATGTTTAGTTTTTGACACAGTAAAAATTACCCCCGATCATTTCCTTTGTTTGGCAATTTCCAGTTGTTCATAGTAGTTTTTATTTGATAAAAACTAAAAATAAACGCCTTACCTTGACAGATTACTGGACCTAGTTGCATACACAGTACAAAACTCTGGTGTCATGTCTTTGACAAGTACAAGGTACTTTCTGTCTCTCCAGGCTTCATAAGGGAACACGTTTCAAAAGCTCTCTCCACTTAGTCAGGGGGTTCCTGAAACCTATCTTCATCACTGTCAAGTAATTAGTTGAATGACAGCTACTTAAAGCTAGAAGAAGGTTTAGGAGCCAGCCCATGTGCAATATCTTGCCAGTATAATTTAAATTGACCCGATGATATAAATGCTATGTTCTTTGGATTGTAGCATTCCATCCAGGATCAGAATTCTGATTGCTCGTCGTCACGCACCACAGTAATGCATGACAGCATGCTGTGCGTTGGGGTTTTTTCAACTTCTTTAATCATCCGAAAATATGACAAATAAAAAAATAAAAAAGCAAGCCTGGCCCCTACAAGTAATACTAGCAAAATAACAAGGAAAGAAATGAGGTCACCGCAGCATAGAATGATACTCCCGCAAGGCAACTAGAAGAAGATAGCCTTTCTCAGCAGCCAAGCTCAATCGAAGCCCATTCTTTATCATGATGGTATCGATCAATTTAGTGGGTGTTTGACTCTGCAATTCAACCCGTGTTTGCGTTGAACCGCGGCGCCAAACGTTATTATATCAAATGGGACCCCAGATTTTTTCTGTAGGTCCCACTAAATTCCTGTGGCTTGTCCGCATGTTTTGAAAAGCATTTTTTTAATGTTTTTCAAAACAAACACAGGTGATCAATATAAATAAACTGACTTCAGTTTATGTAGAAAATAAAAGAACACTAACATCATCATGTCCACGAGGCCAGCTCAAATGGAATGCTTCAGCATTCCTTACCGTCGTCATTGGCTCCCTCTCTCTCCTCAACAACCACTGCCCCTCTCTCTCTTCACATGCAGTCACGGCAGCTCCCCCTCTCTCCTCCACAGCCACGGCCACAACTCCCTCTCTCTCCTCCACGGCAACTCCTTCTCTCATCCTCTCTTCAGCAGCACCAGAGGCAGCCTCGGCGTCAACAGTTGACCTTCCAGAGCTCCTACCGACCACCACATGGCACCATTTTCGACGCCACCATGACAAGAACAACCACCTCGGTCTTCTCTACCCATCAGTACCGCCCGTTGACCCTCTCGTCACAGTCGATGAACAGTAACATGCAAAATGAAAATGAAAGGCAAAACGGTGCGTTTTGTGTTTTTTTCTTTAACACCAAACGCACCGTTTTGAGTTGTCTTAACACTTGGGCTGGGCTGCTCTCTGCCCAGCCCAAGTCCTGCGGGGTTGGGCCTTTTGGCCCAACTTGACTGGCCGGCCCATTTATTTGGGTCAGGCCCAGTCCATTTTAAAAAAAATATATAAAAATCATATTATTAAAAAAATTAAAGATTATGTAATTTACTTGAATTATTAATTATATTTTATTATTATAATAATTAAATCTACAATATTTAAAAAAAATATGTGTGTCCTTTAAAGTAATTTCACAAATTGACATTAATATGAAAAACATGATAATCAAACACTCGAAACTGTTTTTCATTAACCTCAAACTCAACCACAGTTTTAACTAAACATAAATTTCAGTTACGAACTGCAGTTAAAAACGCTTTTAATAAACCTATTTTTTTTCAATCTCAACCACAACAGCTGTACCAAACAAGCTCTTAACCTTATCAGGTCTAGGCTTCTCTAGTTATACACTCCTCGGTGAGGGTGCAACCTTCACAAAGGGGAATCTAACACCAAATTGGTGGCTATCACCAATCTGGGCAGAAGAGTTTAGCTTAAATCTGGTGTTTGTTCGCTCTGACTATCATTTACGCCCCGTAACCTCACCTACCGAGGATTTTATGGCTCTCAGATCATCAGGTAATCAAGGAAAGAACATGAAGCTGAACAATGAATTTAAGTTCCGCAATCTATTCAAATCCACGCATTATTGATGTGATGATATCATAAAGCATCAACAGTTCGCATAAGAGGAAATACAAAATTGCTGCTTCCCAGAATTATTCAAATGTCAATCAAATATACTACAACCACTCTACCACTTATTACTAATTGCATGGAATATACATCTCCAATTACATCACCAGCTGTCCTCAATTTTGATGCATCGAACTGATATACTCTCAGAAGCGTATGTATTATGTACATCCGAAACACCTACAGCCAAAAAAGATAAGATGTCAACTAAAGAAAAGAAACCAAGAATGATTGCCTATGACAAAATCCATTCACAGCTTCATATTTTGGGGCGTTGGGACTGGTTTCAACTGGGTCTCAACTCTCAACAAGTTGTTGCAAGAAAATGACAGACAGCTGGCAGCTCCGTGTTGAAAACTGGAAGACAAGAAGTTGACCACCATGTCTATCACTTGATTGACAAGAAGTTGGCTTGTTTGAAAACCAAAGGCATTACAACATTTCAACTGGGTGTCAATTGATGTAAACTGCCATTTGGTCCACAAAAAGTTTGTTAACATTGTTCATCGATAAAAAAAGGTCGGTTGACACAGTCCTGCAAATGAGCTTGAAAAGAAAATAGATTTTAACCAGATGCATCGTAGAAAATGTCCTTTGCAAATGAACTTTAAGGACTCCTGAACCTTGCGAATGGATAAGCCATAGGGATCCTGTACAAACACCAGCTTCTCAGTTTTATTTAAGTAACTTGGATTGATGTGTAGCAATTACCTATTTCAGCAATGTTGCACAGTTTCTCCCGTTTAGTTCTGAAGATTTACCAAAGCTGGTTTAAAGTACTGACTGTATTATCTATAAACACAGTAGCACTTGAAAGTAATGTGCTGGGACATGCTTTTGAAATGCGAAGTAAATACCAAATAGCACATTGCAAATCTTAAACCTTTCATAAGGTCAAAATCTACAAGGTAATGAGAACAGGAGAGAGTTCCAGGATTCAGAGGGGCTTACAAGTATAGTGACACGAAGCTTGAGACAATTTTGAGGCTTTCCACAACCAAATTTCACAAGAAAATCAATGATTACATAAAACTGAATTATACAGGAGCTAGAGCCATCACTCAAAGCAGTTTCCTCAACGGGTGTGATATGTGTAAGAGTTTCTATGATTCTTGAACCAATATATTGATTTTGTTAAAACAAGCACAAATTAAACAGCGATATTTATAGATGTGCAAAGAGCTCGAATAGAGATGAGTACCTCTAATATCCACAAAGTATTTTGTTCCAAGGCATATGATCAATGTCCTGAACTCCCTCTCAATCATTGATATTACCAGATTTTTGCGAATCAACATCAAAATCAAGGGCCTTGGGAAATTTTATCCTCCTTAATGTGATTTTCAGATATATTTTCCTTTAGTGCAGCCCTTCTTTTGGTTTGGATTTGGCGGACAAACTCCGTGACTATCACATGCAATTTAGGGGCAAGCTTACTAGGTGAAGAGACACCGAGACCTGCCTTTTTCAAGGCTCTTGCTAGATGTCTTTCAGCCTTTTGAAAATGCATTGGGCAGAGGGAGGGAACAGTTGATATTAGAGCTGGTTTCCCACAAAGGACAGGCCTTCCCTGTGCACTGTATATCCAGGAATACAGTAAGGATACAAATATCCAATCATGCTAAAGAAAAAGCAAATATTTGCATTGAGGAAAAGGTAGCAGTAAGCCAATAACACAACTCCTCTTGTAGCAATGTATTCTGAACGACAGAAATGGTGCCAATATAAACATCATAATCGCTTTCATGGTGTATGAACTTCAAATAAAAGTTAAAACACAATATTAGTGTGCAGCTCAACATCAATGTCCTATGCAGAAACTTAATGACACATTGGTGTTTAATGTCAAAGCATTTCTCCTACAAGTGCACACTTGGTTGACAAACATATTCATAACTGTTTAGCACAATGCTTTCCCAGTCCCTTTTTGGCTCATGATTTCCACCTCACTCTAAGCACAACTTGTTTGAGGTGCTCTAAATGAAGATCCTTCCAAGCAATCGCAGCAAAATCTATTAACATGCTTGTGATATATTAAAATGCATGCATAGGAGAAGCTAGTGGTTCATGGCTGGGAAAGATGCATGAAAATCTTCTTTAAAAAGAAGGATATCTAATTTTTTGAAGAGTAGAGTAAGCACCATTGCTTTCTCTAAGCATGATTAAACACGTAATCAAATCCATTGTTTTAAAGCAATTTTTAGCTCAACTTTGTTCCCATGAGAGGTACAAATACCCAAAGCACATGTTCCAAGAATAATTGATCATAAAAGCAGCCCTAAACTGCCATGTTCATTAATTTCTGGTTTATATTTTGCATTCTAGGCTCTCAACGAAAATGAACCAGAGACCCTTAGAAATTCTTAAATAAACAGGTCCTGTGCTTTACTGAAATCACAAAAATGCCTTTAGAGCACAGCAAAAGCTGATTATGGTTTCCACTTGCTTATAGAGAAGCATATGACTTGTGGGACAATATGTTAACTGGAGTTCACACAAAAGGGTCATATATGACAAAAAAATCCAATTTCCAAGAGCTTAAAACTAATGGGAAAAGGGCCAAATATTCTTCCCATGGCTTAACGAATAGCATATATATTCTATAGAACTAACGAAATATGTTTTAGTGGCCTCCTTTTAATAAGTAAAAAATCCATAAATATATCCTAGCACACACAAACATTCACATGGAAGGGAATGAAAACGTGCACAAATTTTCAGTAAATGAATAATACTACTACGAAACAACAAAATACAAGACACCCCCTTCTTATTCTTCATTCTATAAAGCAATATACTATTGCTATCTAGCATGGAAGATCCCAAATTAAACAAAAAAAAATCAACTATTTGAAAAACATCTTTAAACATCAGCCTAAGTTGACCAGCAGAATAAATTTGGTGTGTGTTTGTTTACAAGGTGTATACATGCTTCTTACGAGGTGTGTCGTGCAGCACACCTCAGAATAAATTTGTGTATGTAGGTCGTGCAGATAGCATGTTAGTTAAGATGGGCTTTGAACTTTTTTATATTCCAAGATAACATGCATACACAAATGTAGAGTTAATTTTCTTCTCATTCTCGTTTCTCAATAATTATTATGCCATTCTTATTTCTCAGCAATGCTTGCATTTGTTTCTCATCCTTAGCATTCCAGGTAACCAGGCAAAGAGTCAAAACCATCATCATGTGAGGCCAATTAGACATGTATCTACAGGTATTGACAAAAAAAGTATTCAAAAGATAAAAAGCATCCAGATGAAAAGGAAATTGAAACTGATCAGACGCTCAAGCCCTAATCTTCGTATCATTTTCTCGTAGTAAACATTCTCTGAAACCAGAATCCTATTCAAACTAATACGTTATCGGATCGTACAGATTCCGCAATATTTACCTCTCACTATTCAGACATCTTAAGTCTTAACACACGATCTGGTGAACAACTTAAACTAGCCCAAACACAACAAAACAGTAAGAAATCCAAGCAAACAAAAGGAAAAATAAATAAATAATAATACCTTTTAACAACGTAGGCGCAGCCTTTATAAAGCTTTTGTTTAGAATCCAATAATATATGTGTATAGCAGAACGACGTTAGAGGCATCGGTTTCGCTTTGCACCCACTAGCCGAGCATTTCCTTACCCCTTCGTCTTCTCTCTCCTCCGCCTCCACTTCACCGCCTCCGCCATTAATCCCTGATTTCGCATTCCATTCAAAATTCTCTTTATCGTCGTTAAAATCTCTCTTTCTTTTCTTGTTTTTCTCATCTTCTTTGTATGGACTTTTCCCATATATCCAGTAATACTCTTTGTGTTTGACTTTGAGCTCTTCCATTAAGGTCCAGTAATGGGCTCGGAAGATCTGGGCGAGTTGCTTGAATCGGCGAGAACGACGAGTTAAGAGTTCTTGGTGAGTTAGGTACGCGGAAGACGAGAGAGCCTCGTCTTCTTCTGCTCCGTCAATTCTAATGGGATCGGACGGTTGTGGCGGTGGCGGCCGCGGTGAAGGAGGGTTGGCCATGGGTGAGGCGGGGGTTTGTGCTTCGTTTGTAAGCAATGACAACTAGCAGTGTGCTCACTTGGGTTACGGTTTCTTTTATTTTAATTGTTGATTTTGTCAAAGTGTTTTTTTCGTATAAATATATTAAAATAATTTTTTATTATTATTTTATAAAAACTATATTTAACATGAAGATTAAAATAATATAAAAATATATAATAAATAAAAATAATTGTTTTTATTAAAAAAACTGCCACTCAGAGCCTCCATTTATGGTTTTGCAGTTTGATTTCATTGTAATTTTTTTTAAGAAAATATATTATTATTATTTTCATATAATGATAAAGAAAATATTTTTAAAAAATAAAATAAAAATTATTATTATTATTACATTTTAAAAACCTGTGAATTTACAAGTATTATACTTTAAATTTGGTTGTTATTTGTGAGGATATTTATGGTTATTTTTAATAGTATTTTTTATTTAGAATTATATCAAAATAATGTTTTTATTGTTTTTTAAAAAATATTTTTAATATTAACAAATAAAAATATATAAAAAAAATTAATTTAAAGTATAAAAGTTGACTAGAGTAATTTTATAAAATAGTTTTTTTCACTCTTTTTAAAAAAATATATAAACTCACGATAATGGTTGAGTCGAATTAAATTAATTTGTTAAGTTTGAAGTTTAAATCATTAAACCATGATATCTTTAAAAATACAAAAAATCATAAAACCTTGTTTTTTTTTTCAAAAATAGTACTGGGTGATGAAATTTAAAAGTTTTTTTCACTCTCTTTTTTAAAAAATAATTTTTGCAAGCTCGTAACCTAAGTCACTTAACCCAAATATGTTATCTGAAAAAATAATGAAGCTTAATTCTTTATCAAACAAATATTAAAAGGTGAATTGAAAAAAAATAAATCAACCAAATAAAAGGATACAAAACTAAGAGAAAAATAATTTGAATAGAATAACAAAGATTTGAATTAAAATAAATATACTAGAGATAATCATGATTTTGTGGTTGAAGTGTGGAATTGAAAAGATTAATTTAACTAAATAAAATAAAAAATTATTAATATGAATATCCAGGGGTGTTGCAGTACTTTCAATGCCTCTTATGGAAGTTCATGGCATAACTTTCCATCATGAAAATTGTTTTTCATTCATATAGATTTTTAGGTCATCTTATATATATATTTTAACTAATTTTATAATCTTTAAAATTAATAATTATATAAATCTCCAAATAATTGTATATGAAAATTGGTTTTTAGTTGCTATGCACATGCTGTTTAAATAGTACAAGCACCTCTTATTTATATATATAAAAAATCACATTATCCTTGAATATGTTGATTATAACTAAAACAACTAGTATATAAATACAAAAAAAAAAAATCACCATGTGTAGTTTTTTTTTTTTTTTTTTACTTCTTGTGATATCTTAACCATTTTATTTTTTTACTTTTAAAATATAAAAAAACTTATTTGTCCCAATAACCCAACAATGACCTACAAGTCTTATAAAAAAACTTCATTATCCTCAATAACCATTAACTAAAATATAAAAGTTATAGGTATTTTATTGTAGATTTTTCATTATGTATATAAACATAAATTATCATGAATTGTAATAATAAAATTATCATGAATTGTAATAGTAAAATTACAAAAAAAAAAACCCGAAAAAGACAAAAAAAAAAAAACCTAAAGCATGGGGTATTGCAGTACTTTCACCATTATTTTTTTTCGTGGTTATCGTTAAGTTTAGGGGGGGTGCATGCAATTTACTATTTTTATTGTTTATTTTTGGGAACATTGTAGGTATGTCGTACAGAAGCGCTCCTGATGTTTCACGTGCAGGCGTGTTGCGTTGTCAGGAGGCGGAAATTGTCATTCCATCATGTCACATGATGTGTTGTCATGTCTTCTATCTCCCGGTGTGACACATGTAGATGTCTGGTGGTTAGTGCATCATCGATAAATGATTGTTTTATTTTTCTCCATTTTCTCTCTTTTGCCGCTATAAATTACATGGAAGTCCTTTCTTTTGTCATTGTTTATTCTAGTCATTGTTCTTTTGATTTTGATTTTATTTCTGATTTTTTCAATTGAATTTTTTATTTTGAACAATTATACCCTTTAAGTGAAACTGATTATCTATGTTAATTTTTATTTCAGTCCCTATTCTTTTGATTTTTTATTTGTTTGTGGTTCATTTAATTTTTATGGTATGCAAGTTTCATTTTTTTTTATTTCTTCATTGAATTCAAATCGATCATTTATGCTACTTTTCATTATGGTCTTTAGTTTTTTATTTTTTCAATAAAATTACACTGTTTTTTTTATGCCTTTATTTATTTCGGTCCCAATGTTTTTACTTGTTTCAAGTTTGTCATTTCAGTATGATTAATTATATATTTTATTTTTTATTTCGGCCTTTATTCTTTGAATTTTTCATTTGGTATTGATTCCCTTTTCATTTGAATCGTATTTATTTTTTACTCGTATTTATACATTTATATTTTTAGTTTTTATTTTTTTTATTTTTGGTATTTTATTTTTAGTCGGTTTAATCCTGAAATTTTAATTTATATTGATGATCATTTAAAAATTAATATTTTTTTCCTTCATTCTTTCTGTGTGTGTTTTCTTTTGTTTTTATTTGTTATTAGGATAAGATGATTTTATGATTTCATTGTTTGCGCAGCAATAATCATAATTTTAGTAATTTTTTTATTCTATAGGGCAATTTAATGATTTTAATTGTATATGAAATAATATTGATAATAATTTTAATTGTTACAATCATGATAATGATATTAACATGGTAATGTATTTTCAATAATATTTTTTTATTTTAAAAGAAAATTAAATATTTATTTTTGTTATTTAATCATTGCAAGTATTTTCATAATTTATATTTTATTTGTTGTGTTTAAATTAATTTAAATTATAAAATAAATTAATCTTAATACAATGAATTCGGTAATACAAATATCCGAATATTTTTTTTAATGATAATGATAATTTTATACTAGTGATTTTGTTGAGACCTACTAAATAGATAAATTTATATGGATTTAAAATTTATATATTGTATAAAAAACTTATATTTTATAAGAATTTTGTATAAATTTATTATTTTATTTATATTATAATAATTTTTTATATATATAATTAATATTTTTTTATTTTAAAAAATACATGATTTCGGGTATGACAAGTAGCGTGACAGTTTCTCGTAGGAATGATAGAACTATTAATATTAGTGCAAGTTTTCCTTGGGACAAGTCCAATGGCAAGAGTCATTTTTAAGAGCCAAATTATAGAAATGGCTCTTTGAATAGTGTATAAATGGCTCTTGAGTTTATGTGGTTTCCAATGGTAAGAGCCATTTTTAAGAGCTATTTTTTTAATCTTATTTTAAATAAAATTCAATTATTTTGTATATAGTATAATTATAAAATTCATTATACAATTAATATAAGTAAATTATATAATTAAATAATTATTTTTGAGAAACCCGCCAACAATAAAATTATTTTTAATAAGAAAATAAAAAAATGAATTTAATTATAATTAAAAGATCCAGAATATATGAAATTTGAAATTTTAAAATGTTGAAAAAAAATCTCCAAAATTTCATTTAAAAAAAACCCGCCAAGTTCTGAAATTTTAAAATTTCAAATAATGAAAGAATAACCGTCAATAATTTAAATTTTTTGGATTTCAAATTTTGAAAAAACTGGCGCCAACAATTTGAAATTTGAAATTTTGGGGAAAATGATTTCATTTATAAATATCCGCATAAACCTTAACATTTTCTTCATCATAGTTTCTTCATCGTTTCTTCATCATAGTTTTATCCATCATAGCAAGTTGATTTGATTGAACATTTATGGAAACAATACGGTAATGAGTAGATAATCGTTACAACTAAGCTACTTATTGTATGTTTTTCAAGTCATTGTATGTTTTTCAAGTAATTTTATGGTTGTTGTATTTGAAGTAAATTAATGTTACTTGTTGTCTTTGAGTGTCAGAAAAACTTAAAAAATAAATTTAACACATTAACAAATAACCAATAAGTTCTTACATAATTCATCGACATACAATCCAATCCATTACAAATAATTCAATGAAATTACTTACAAATTAGTACTCTTTTTTACCATAATTTCAAATTTTTTATCTTCAAAATACGCTGCAAAAATGGGATTTATTGTAGAAGTATCCATTTTCATAATCTCCATTTCTTGTTTCTATTGCTTCTGTTTAATCAATAAAACTTGTTGCTCTAACAGAATTTTTCTGTCTAGTTTTTTTTCGACCTCAATTTCAACAAACCTATCCTTCAATTCTTGTAAGATATTTGTTACATTTGTTTCCCCAACTTTCTTTTTTTCTTGTCTGCGTTTAAGTCGTTCATTTGCAACTTTCTGACCAATTGGTCTATCTTGGTAAACAAATGCGTCATTGTCTTCTCCTAAACTAACAGGATCAACGGTTGATGGATTTGAAGAAGCTGGATTTATATTTCCATGATTTTTTTGTTTCTTGTTTGACTTTTGATGAAGACTTGCACGTTCAAATTGCCACTTGAGTTCTTTTTTTAAGATAACCCAATAATGTTCCAGTTGAAATCGTTTGTCAACGACTAAAGCATACATTTGCTGAACATCATCAATCTGGTAAATCAAATTCAATAAATAAAACTATGTTATATAATTAATATGTTAAACAAATAATTTAATATGGAAATGATAAAAAAAAAGTACCATTGATTCTTCAGTCGTTCCACTTTGTTGATGGTTTTCAATTTGGGTAACGAAGCCAATAAATTTTCTAACTTCTCTATTTTATTTCTTGCCATCTATTTAAGATGCTTATTTGAGAACGATTATTCAGGTTTCCTCCATTCTCGACAAAGTAAGCATGTACTCGAGCCTAAAATTATCTTGTTTGTTGATCAACTCCTGTGATTGGATCTTTACTAGTATTTAACCACGCAGATACAAGTAAACAATTTTCTTCCGGGGAGAAGTTTTTACTTCTTTGTGATTTTTTAGTTGTATGAACATTATGATCACTTTGTTGAGAAACAATCTGTTCAGTCTCACTTATTAGAAAGTCAGTGAATGAATTTGACAAATTCGAGTCCATCTGCATAAAAAATATATTGTGTTAATTACGCTAATTAATCAAAAAATTCATAATTTTTTAATTTCGCATAATTATTTTGTTACTAAATATTATTATTAATTACCTTTATTTTTTTTCATAAATATTATTATTAATTACCTCCACAACAGTTCAATACACAAAATTTATACAATTTTTATATCTAACAATAAATTTAAAACATATAATTAAACTAATTGATCAAAAAATTCGTCATTTTTTCAATTTTGCATAATTATTTTTTTCACTAAATATTATTAATTACCTTCTTTTTTTCCAAAATATTATTATTAATTACCTCTACAATAGTTCAATACACAAAATTTACACAATTTTTATATCTAATAATAAATTTAAAACATGTAATTAAACTAATTGATCAAAAAATTCATTATTTTTCAATTTCACAAAATTATTTTTTTCACTAAATATTATTAATATTCATAATTTATCAATATTACTAATTATTATTTTTACTAAAAATAATTATTTATTATTAATTTTTTTCCTACACATTATTTAATACCCCACCCGAAACCCTACTTCCACCTTAGGAATAACCCTAATTCCGTCGGTCCCTCTCTTCATTTTTTTTCAATCTCATCAGCTCTCGCCTCCGTCCCTCTCTTCACTGCGATCTCGCCTTCGTCACTCACCTCTCAGCTACCTCTCGCCGCCGTCCCTCTCCCATGGCCATCTTGCCTCCGTCCCTTTCTTCGGTCGTTCCCTTTGTGCTCCCTCTCCTCTTATTTTTGCCTCCGTCACTATGCTCTTTCCCCTCTCCCTCTGCTTTCCCCCCTCTTCCTTGGCTCCCTCTCCCTCTGCTCTCTGCTACCTCCCCCCATCTCCCTCGACTCCATCCCCCCCCACGAAATCAAAGCTTCTGCTCAGTTATGGGTTCTATTATATGGGTTCTTCATTTTCATCAATAAATATACTGGAACACAAAAAAATAGATCAAATTAAGAAACAAACCGAAGATGCAGGGGCAAAAGATTGACAGGAACCGAAGATGCACTGTACTTGGTGGATTTTGAATTTTGATAAAGGTATTTTCTGTGATTTTTCTTGTTTGGTTTGCTTGGAAAATATTCTGTGGCAGTTGTTAAATTCGCTGGGTTGCTGTGTTGATGGGTGTTCAATTGTAGGATTTGTTGAGTTGCTGTGTTGATGGGTATTGAATTGTAAAATTTGTTCGGTTGTTGTGTTTTTGGTTGGGTTCTTGTGTTTTGGTTCGGTTCCTGTGTTGTGGGTGTTTTAAATCTGGACACAAGCACAACGGTAACATTTTAACGGTCATATTTTTTTTGCCTTTGCAGACACACACATGTAGGAATGCCTCCCGAAATTGAAGAAGCCATTTTGGCTCTTTGTTTAGCTCTTCTCGTTGAAGACATAAATTTAACAAAAGAAGCCACATATTTCAAATTTTACCTTTGCCTGATCATATTGCTATCCACTGTGGACTTGCCCTTATATGTCCTGATAAACAATAACCTACAGTTCAAATGTGTTTTTGAAGACGTGATGGTTTTTGCTACTCTTGAAATAAAGTAAGGGAACGAGGGAAAGTAGTTATGGTTAGTTTTTAAAAATGATTTTTATTTTAAAATATATTAAAATAATATATATTTTATATTTTAATAATTATTTTTATATTAGCATATAAAATGTTATAAAAAACCTTATTTTTTTAATTTAAAACAAAAAGTTTTTTAAGTGGTTCCACGCTGTCACTAAAAAGAAAATTATTTTTTCATGCCGTAAATTATTTTCATGAATAAATTGGATTTAAAATAAGAAAAAAAATTAGTTGTTTGTTAATTTTACAAGATTGAAAGAGGTAAATTGGTGAATATTTTTTCGTCAAAGTTAAGGGTGTAAATTGACAGAAGAAACAAACTTGACAGGGCAAACCGAGATTTAAGTTTTAAATAACTCACTTCTCTTGTAATAAATGTTTTTGTTTTTGCAAAAAAGTATTTTTCTTCAACAAAAACTGACTGGGAGGTCTTGACTCTGGTCTGGAGAATAGAAAAGCTGAAATGGGAAGGACACGAAGATCGGGTAGGACGACAAGACCTCCTGGTGGTGGAGTTGTTACAATAGATCTCGAGTCTGGTAAACTCTTGCTTACCCATCAAAAAGTGTCTCGTTTTTTGCTCTACCAAGTCATGTTAATTAATTTTTACTTTTCATCCCTGTTGTTGTGTCTGTTGTTTTTCGTGAATTATATGTAAAGTTAGTGTTTTGCTGTCCGGATTATCATGGGTTTACAATTTGCGCTCTTCTCAGCCATTCACAACACTAAAACAAAAGTAAAGCTTGAAGCTTTAACTGGGACTAGAACTACAGGACTTGAAAAAAAGAAAAATTAATTGAAGTGGCACATGGATCATTAGTTGAAGTTGCACCATGGATTTTCCACTGTGGGATTTTCCACAAAGGCTTTGTTGATGCCACTGGATATGAACTAAAATGCTCTTTGCTCATGGCTAGCCTTTGGAAAATCTCATGCTCACGATAGTGTGGTTCTGTCTTAAACCATTGAGGTACTTGTTTATCTTTCTTAACAAAAAAAATGTTCTCGATAAATAATTTTTTTATTTCGAGAACACTGGAAAGCTGATCATAACCATGTCAAAAGATTGAAAGAATTCTAACAGACTAGTCCTAGTGCTTTCCTAATTAACATGATAGTTTGTATACAGGAATTAGAAATTCTAGATTTTTCTGGGCCAATTGTGCAAGTGATGTATCGTAAAATTTAATCTGCTGTACTTTTACAGAGGGTTGCACTGATCAACCTTCAAAACATCGCACATGTTGGAAGCATATCCAAGCTCTTATGCTTGCTCGAAGAACGAGGATAAGCAAACAACAAGCTGAAGAGATTGAAAGCTTTAAATTAACATCCCCTTGCTTTTTACAGACAATTCCTTGCCGTGAGCGATCAAAGAAAAGATTCAAGCGCAATAATGCAGTCTCTAAACTAAAAAAAGAGCTAGATAGCGTTTCTTTCAACTGCTACATGGAGTAAGTTGGTCCTTGCTGTTCCAGTAAGGTAGACTGATATACAAATTTATTGACTGCGCCATCTTGGAATGTGTAGAAATATGTGGAAGAGTTTCTCAGAAGATAAGAAGATGTCCTTCGCATACCTTGACAGCTTATGGTTTACAATGTATACAGAAGCATCCACTGGAGCGAAGGTGCTGGAATGGATCAAGAGAAAGCACATCTTTTCAAAGAAATATGTTCTTGTTCCTATTGTTCGCTGGTAGGTATTTCTGTTTGCTAGTCAACTAGATATCTGGCATCATGCTTGTGTTGGGAAAAGTACTTAAATAATTGGACACCAATTTAGCGGATGACAATTCACAATTCACAAGTCCCAATCCTTTTTCCCTTTTGTGCACTCAAAATTAGGATCAAACAATTAACAAGATAATACAAACAATCATACAAATTAACACCAAGATTTTTACGTGGAAAACCCAATAGCACCAATGTTCGATCAACCGTTCAGAATGAAGAGTAACGTGTTTAGAAACTGTTATCGAAATCTCAACTCGATCCAACGGTGAACGAGCTGGAAATCAAAGAAAGAAGATAGACAGTTCAACTGTCTTAACTTCCTTTCTTTCTCCGGTTTTCTCCACTCTCTTTTTGTTTAAAAACATTATTGCCGTCTACAACTTATTTAATTTAAAGAGATAGCAAGGCTGTCTTACTAATTAACGTGGTGGTTAATTATCCAGCAATAGTGTTTTTGAACAAAAAGAGAGCAGAGAAAACAAGAGAAAGAAAGGAAGTTGAGGTAGCTGAATTGTTGATCTTCTTTCTTCTATTTCCAGCTCGTTTATTGTTGGATCGAGTTGAGATTCAGATTGCAACTTCTAGACACGTTACTGTTCATTATGGACGGTTAAATTGAAGATTGGTGTTGTGGAAGTTGGTCGTTCTTAAATCTTGTTGTATTCCAAGAATAGGTTGTTCTTGATGATAGATATGTTGTATCCTTCAGTTGAATCTGAGGAAGAACAATTGTGAACCTATTATTTGTTGATAGTGGAAGTTTTAAGTGGACTACGGTCCCGTGATTTTTCCCGTATTGGGTTTTTCACGTAAAAATCTTGGTGTTGATTTGTGTGATTTTTTGCATTATCTTGTTAATTGTTTGATCCTAATTTTGATTGCACAAAGAGGGAAAAAAGATTGGGACCCGTGAATTGTAATCCGTTAAATTGGTATCCGGTTATTTGAGTACTTTTTCCAACCGGTAGTGTATAAGATTTTACTTCTTGAAATCCTTTTCTGGAGGTGTCACTGGAGCCTCTTGATCTTCTGCCACTTCGGTGAGAGTTTGCTATCAGAAAACAATACACCGTGCATGTTGTTACTGGATTCACTTGAGATGGCAAATCCAAAGCGGCTTGAACCAGACATAAGAAAGTATGTGTTAGTCTTTTGTGCAGACAATTTTTTTTTTCATTCCAGATTATAGTAGTCAAATAGTTGTTAGCGCACCATTTCCAGGTTTGTATGGGACATCTACGAATCAGAGGGCAGACCTGAACACAAGCATATGATTTCTCAGATTCCTTTATTGGTGCCTAAGGTGAACTCGACACGGGTCCTTGAAAAATTCCTTTCTATAGCTGCTTGGATATTCACTCACGCGTGCTTTTGGAATTTTCCAGGTGCCACAGCAGAGAAATGACGTAGAATGTGGCAGCTACGTCCTCTACTTTATAAATTTGTTTGTGCAAGATGCTCCTGAGAACTTTCGCATGGAGGGTTACCCTTATTTTGTAGGTTTTTCCCGTTGCTGGCATGTTTATTGAATGAAGCAAGTATTGCGTGTTTTCGTGATTGATTGTTATTTGCTTTAAACTGCAGATGAAAGTCAACTGGTTCAGTCCTGTAGGATTGGAGCACTTCTGCGAGAAACTTGAATCCCTTGAAAGTGATACCATTTAGCTCTACAAGATCCAACACTAATATTGTCATTTGTGTCGCTGGCAACACTGACTGTATTATTCTCGGTTATATGATGAGACCAGGGGCAGACAATGATTGGTCAATGACGCAGTAGTGTATACATTGCAAGTTCTAGTATAGGTTCCTAACTATCAGTATTTTCCTGATGTCTTGCATTTATTGTATGAAAAACGATTGTGAAGATGAAATGTAAGAACAAACTGCTGCTGCAGCAGTTCAGATTAGCAGCGCCAATTAGAATTTTGAGAACCAAGCCACTGGATTAGTGATGGTTCGATCTTGGCACTGTCACTCGCTGCCAGGTTTGAGGGCGGGAAAGCTCAAACCTTGTAAAGCATTCAATTTCTCTGTTATGATCCATCTCTGGAAACAGCCCAGGCCTTGGGAAATTCCAGAGACCAGCTTTTCCAAACCCATATTTATGTGAACAGTTGCCCCCACGTAAATTCTTGTGTTTCGAATAAAATATTAAATAATTGTCGAGTGAATAATATTAGCAATCTTGACTATTTGCTTTTAATTCATAAATCAATTCTAATTTTATTTTATATATTATTTTAAAATTACATAAAATAAGTAAAATTATTTATTAAGTAAAATTATAAATACATATCTGCTAACAAAAATTCTATAAAATTAATCTTTTCGTTGGAACTTTGGGAAAATATTTTTAAATATAAATGAAAAATATATCAATAAAAAATTATATTTTTAAATTTAATAATAATAGCAAAAAAACTTTCTTCCATCCGATGTTTTTTTTATCCCTCATCATAGCGCGTACAGACCACCGACCACAAATTGGATGATGAACGAAGTTCATCCACCCAAAACCCCCAAGGCCTAAGAGAACACACTGGCCCACACAACTCTCCAAAACCATAACGGCCACAAACTAACTACCCTCTCAAAAAGCTGAAGCTCAAACGATGGAATAATTTATTTCCCTATGCAAAAGAAAATAAAATTACAAAAGTAACACAATACAGAGACAGAGATGCTTAGCAGGACAGTTGTTTCAGTTTCTGCTGTTTCTTCCTCCTCCTCAACATCTCCATCCCGATTTTTGTGCAAAGTAAACCCACCAATCCCTAAATTCCTGGGTCTTAAAGGACTCTCTCATAACTTCACAAACTGTACCACATGGAACAAAAACTTGAACTTGAATAGAAGGTGCAATACAAGAATGGAGAATTTCACGACCAAGGCATCAGCATCAGAAGCAGCTCAGCCTTTAAAAAACGCAGATGAGCTCATTGACTCTGTTGAGACTTTCATCTTTGATTGTGACGGTCAGTGTCTCTCGCTCTCTTAAGTTTCTTTTCAATTAATTTCTTGAACGATTTTTTTTTCATTTATTAATGAAGGGCAATGATTTGCAGGAGTTATATGGAAAGGAGATAAATTGATCGATGGAGTCCCTCAAACTCTCGACATGCTCCGTTCAAGGGTTTGTATTTAGTTTATGTGACAGTGCATTTTTTTCCCCTCCTTTCTTGTGCTGTTAGTGTTTATTTTCTGTTGTAAAATTATGGGTTTTCTTTGTTGGTGTCAGGGGAAGAGACTAGTTTTTGTCACCAACAACTCAACAAAGTCTAGGAAACAATATGGTAAAAAGTTCGAGACACTTGGTCTTGATGTCAGTGAGGTTAGTAAGTCACAGCCCTTTTTTTCCCGTCTCTTTTGTTTTGTTCCAGCAACTTCTTTATATCTATCCCATTGTTTCAGGAAGAGATTTTCGCATCATCTTTTGCAGCAGCGGCCTATTTGAAGTCAATTGATTTCCCAAAAGATAAGAAGGTTTTTTTTTTTGTTTCTTACGAATTTCTTAGAATGACGTTTTGTTATAATTGTGTGGTTACAGCTGTGAAGATTACGAGATGTAGTGGTTGGTAGTGGACTGATAACCGGGCATGATTTTTAGGTTTATGTGGTTGGCGAGGATGGCATCTTGAAGGAACTTGAGCTTGCTGGATTTCAGTATCTTGGTGGGCCGGTATGTATGAGTTCCAATTTGCATCATGTTTCCCTTCGTCCTCTGTACATGGTTTGAAATATCCAGCTTTTAGATGACAGTATGATACCAGAAATTGCCACGAGTGATTCGATATTGTGCAACGCTCAATGACTTTTACTTTCAATAATTTGTGTTTCTGCTATTGCCATTTTCCTAGCTTACTGACTGGCTAGCCTTTTGGATTAATATGTTGTTTCTATTTTGTATCGTTCACTTATACAGGATGATGGTGGAAAAAAGATAGAGCTGAAGCCTGGGTTTCTAATGGAGCACGATAAGGATGTAAATTTCTCTTCTTTTTTTCTTTTCCTTTTCAATAGAGCATTCCGTGAAAGCCAACTTGAGCAGGACATCCCTAGGTTGTTTTGTGCTTTGTTACTCTTGCAATTGAGGAGCCAATGTAGCCTACATTCCCTAAATTTAGGCTCGCTAAAGATGTTTCTTCATTGCTACTAGGTTGGGGCAGTTGTTGTTGGATTTGATCGCTATCTCAACTACTACAAGGTCCAGTATGGAACACTCTGTATAAGGGAAAATCCTGGATGTCTCTTCATTGCTACAAATCGCGATGCAGTCACCCATCTTACAGATGCGCAGGAGTGGGCAGGTTCTCATCTCCCCTTCCTCACAATTTATGAATCATTATACTGTTTTCTAATCGTGTTAAGGTAATATAGGCTGTGATGCATTATGTATAGAAAATGAAATATGCAATGATCCAACATTCAGCTTGATTGCCAATTTCAAATGAAAACTGTGGCACCAGAAGACTCGTACACCCTTGGCCTTTTGAAGAGCTACATATCAGCAATGAGTAAACTAATAGAGTTGCCTGTCATCCTCCCAAACATTAAATTGTATGTTCTGATGACATGAAGTTCAAATCAGTTCCATCTATGTGATTTGTGGCATCAATAAGATATGATAACATGATTATCGAGGACTATGAGCTCATGGACTAAAAAATAGGTGAAAGCTGTCCTTTTGTATTGACAGCTTGAAGGTGCAACAGTATGCAAATGTGGTTAATAAGTGAGTGTTATGTGATAACAGTTCTATTTAAACACATGTAGAAATATGAGTTAGTATATGAATAGCGAGAAACAGTTGGGATTAGACTTCCGGATACTAGTTCCCACTTTGGGATTATGGTTTAAATTACATATGCAACGCACTGGTCCAGGCAAAAACTATTGCACCAATCTATTTTGGAGGTTTACACTTGCATCCTCCTTTCGGGTGAGATTAACTTGTTCAGATCAAACCTGTCAGCATGTTATGTTTATTTATGTTCCTCACATGTTTTTCCAGAATCCATTATAAAGTGCATAATATATATTTTCAGGAGGTGGTTCTATGGTCGGTGCTTTCATTGGTTCAACTCAGCGTGAGCCACTGGTTGTGGGAAAACCCTCAACTTTTATGATGGATTACTTAGCAAACAAGTACGGCTTACAATACTTTAATTTTTCTTTCATTCTCCACTCTCTTTGAATTAAGCAAATTCAGGATGGGAAATGCATGATTTGCAGACAGTTCAAACACTACCTAAGCATTCTCTAGATCAATTTTTCAAATTATAGAATTCCATGTCCACCATCCACCATGTATTTGAATTCATATTATGCATGGTTAAGCACGTATTGTTTGGCCAGTAAGTTTGTAATCTAGGATTCACCTCAAACCACCCCATCATTTTACCAAATGAGCTTCAAGTACCAACCATACATATATGGAGTACCTTCTCGTGCATGCTAAATAACAGGTATGGCAGCTTTGATGTAAGGAAATTACTGTTGCGTTGCTATTAAGGTTGGCCTTGCAAAGTATGGGAAATTCCTTGCGAACAAGTGGTTGCTTTTCTTTATCAGAACATGACTTGTAACTTCCATTTAAACACACTACTGTGGTCAACTTTTCCTTACCTTTTGCATATTAATTTCTTGTACTTGATCAAAAACAGATTCGGGATTCTCAAGTCACAGATATGCATGGTTGGGGACAGACTGGATACTGATATTCTGTTTGGACAAAACGGTGGTTGCAAAACTCTTTTAGTTCTCTCTGGTAACTAATTTATGCAGATTTTCCTTTCCTAACTTTTGCGTGTATATTATATTCACTCTAATTGAGGGTTTTCTTCCAAAAAGGTGTGACCTCATTGTCAATGCTTCAAAGTCCAAGCAACTCCATCCAGCCAGATTTCTACACCAACAAAATTTCTGATTTTCTTTCCCTCAAAGCTGCAGCTGTATGAGCATGTAAGGGCATTGTGTGCTGCGTTTAGGTCCATCTCTTATTTTTTCAATTATAATTGCAGATATATATTCCTGTATTTTTGCCTTCAAAATCTAGAAGAAAAGATGTTGCATTTTATAGAAATCAGCAAGATGGAGATTTCTTTCACTTTTATTTATATTTTCTAAAGTTCCACTTGAAATTTATTTCCTACGAGTTCCATTCCTGTTTTGTGTCTTTGGGGGGGAGATAAAGGCAAGGTTGAGGCAACATTAACAGCTGTAGCTGTTAAAATCTGCGGTTGTATTAACCAAAAAGATTTGACGATAGTCGTTAAATTTAGATATGTATTGGCCTAGAGAGCAGATAATGAAGGTTATGCATACCATTTTTCACAGTGTATACATAAATTTGTTACTGGCAAAATGGGTATTTTTCTTTCACGAGACATGTTCTGTTTTAACCTTTGGGTCTGCTCTGCGGTTTCTTTGTGCATCTTGTGTTGCTCTTTTTTTCATTGTTTCAACCAGTGTCGATGATACTATGGCATATCACAAGCTTTGACAATTTAATGCTGGTAAATTCTTTAGCCCACCTATCGTTTGTTGAAGTTTCTTGTCAAAAGTGCGCAGATCTCCTTTTTTTTTTTTAATTGTCAAACCATAAAAAGGAAAAAAATATTTGACCGTTCTTCTCTTTAAAATCACTAGGCAGCTTATATGAGGTGATCATGAAATCATAGCCCTTAATTTTTTTTGGAAGTTCTGTTTTATCAAAATATTGAAATCTGATGGTTGGATTAAAACTGCTCACAGCTGAATGCCCTAACATTAACATCAATTGATCTTATAGAATAGAAAAATATTTTATGGAATTTGAATATGTATGTGCTTTAGTTGAGGTGAGACTAGTTAATCACTCAACCACCAACGGTAATAATGGCATCAATGAAATAAGGATTCTTTTCCACTTTCTGTCTCTCATCTTTGGTGTTCGTTGCATCTTGTCGGCTAGAGAGATAAAGAGACTGTAGCTAACACTCTGGATCTGTCAAAGTCTTGGTTGTGGAAAAAAAAAAAAAAACAGCAAGTCTTCAACACATTGTGTTAGACAAACCCAGAAAAGCTTTTTATTATTGTCCCGGACAAACTTGGATCAGGACAACCGTGTCGTTATTTCTTCTTCTTCTTTTGAGCTCTGATTAATGTCATACACTAGTAACATTATGCGCTACATTACATCACCATCAATATGAGGGCTACTTGGTTTTGGAAAAATACATAGTTTTCCGAATAATATAAACCATACATGTGGTTAGCTCAACCAGTGGATCTCATACGATACCAGAAAATATCAACTAGAAGCCAATATGGGATGGATGTTTGAAAGAATAGCATTATTTTTAGCAATAAGATGAAATTGCTGGTCTAATTTCGAGGTAGGAGATTTCATGAGATGGGGGGGGGGGGGGGGGAGTACACCATTTCCTATTTAGCTGTTTAATGTATTCAACAGGCCCATGCGAACAACAAACAAACACTTCCATAGCAGAACAATGAGTTTCCTAGGCGTCTGAAAATGCCCCACACCAGGAGTCCAAGAAAATATAATCACTTCTTCTCATGAATTCAGGGATCCCTGTATTTCATTGATTATCAATGCAGACACTGGACCTGTTAGCATTTATATGCCCTCATGCCCACACAACTGCCTAGTAGAGTTTGCTAATCAATCGATATCTGATGCCAGAGATTAGTCAGATATGATCAGTTAGACCAACCAGAGTCAGGCATTTGTTCAAATTAACAAGTAAGCCAGTTCGAGCTCCTCGAATGTCACCTTTTTATTCTGTAATGAAGTTTAATTAATATGGATTTATAGGCAATTAGATCCTCTGTCAGCGTCTGCCAAGCATGCATGCAGCCACCAATAGGATTCAAGTTGATAACTTTTTGGATGCCATGAAACCTGGAAAACTAATTTCATGAGTACAGATAACCAAACCTTATTCCTGAAAAACAAATTTTATAAATATAAGACAACCGAGTGAAATATTATTTATTCTAATTTTTTATAAAAAATATATAATCTGATTTAAATTCAAGACTTGTTATATAAATTATATATTTTTTATCATTACATCACGTCCCTTACATACCCGTGAATTAATAATGATATAATTTCAAGTATTTTTTGGATGAATGCAATTTAAGATTAACTGTTTCCAGCTTATTAATGATGCTTCGAGTCCAAAATGGACGCCATGACATAAAATGAAATTCTTTTGACCGAGTATAAGAGATGATGATTAATTACGAGTCTGTTTTATAATGATGATTAATTCACCGAAAGTGAATTATCAAATACACGCGCGCGCGCGCATATCTCATGTTTCTAGATTAGTTTTAAGTATTTTCTGAAAATTTAAAATTTTCTTAACAAGTGGATAATGACAATTCTCTCCCAATATCCACTTTTTTATTTATTAAATAAAACACTAATCGTCGCCATGGCACCACTTTCCAAATCACTATCAATAACAAAAACAAACAAGAAGCTTTTCTCATGAAAAGAAAACTACCTTTAGTGAATAAAATAATACTAATTAAAAGAGGAGGAAGAAGAGGGAACCGGAAGCCGTAGAGAGTCCTGAGAGCTGGCAGAGAAGCAGCGAGTGACGTTGCCTTTCACCGTTATCTTCTTTTCACTATTTTATATAATTGCGTAACATAAACAAATACAAACAATAATAATAATTCCACTCCCGTCGCTCCCTCTTCAGCTATCTTCAAACCAAACAGAGAGACAGGACTAAACTCTTTATTTTGCTTTTCATGATAAATTTATAATTTCTGGTTTCTGAGCTCTGATCTTCCCGGAGACAGGTTTCTCTCCCCTCCTCCTTCACATTCGCTGTTATCATTTCTGCAAGATCCAACTCACTCAAGGTATGCTTCAGTTTTTTATTCATTTAAAAAAAAAAGGAGCTTTTTTTTCTTTTCATTATCTTGTGTGAAAATGTAATTCTTGATTATCTTGTTATGACAGGAGAAGACATGATAGAATGCAGTGAATGCCGTTCGAAGATTTCAGCAGATAACAATAACAGTAAAGCAGTAGCGAGAGCATACGATAGACATAGAAGCGATGTGTCGACTAAGGCACGCGCTCTTAATATTCTTTTGGTCGTTGGTGATTGCATCTTTGTCGGTCTCCAGGTGGTTTTCTTGTCTTTTCTTTTCTTTTATTTTAAATCAACTTATTGATCTGATGCTTAGTTTTTTTTTTTTTTTTTTGTTATTGCTATGTTACAGCCTCTATTGGTGTATATTTCAAAGAATAATGGGAGTTTCGATTATAGTCCACTAAGTGTTAATTTCTTCACCGAGATTGCAAAAGTTTTTTTTGCAATCTTTATGCTCTTTATCCAGGTATTATCTTTTTCTTCATTCGTTCTGTCAATGCCACTGAATTCCGCTTCTTCTTCTTCTTGTTTTTTTTTTTTTTTTTTTTTTTTTTTGGGGGGGGGGTTTGGCACCTCCCTCCCCTCCCTTTTCTTTTTAAATATATTTTACAGCATAACAAATATTGTTGCCATAAACTGTTATATCGGATTTATGGGGTCGAACAGGAAAGAGTGATTAAAAGACATCGAAGTTCTGCTCACAAAAAAAAAGGGAAGAGAGTTTTTGTAATGATAGTGAGGAGAGAAGACTGCTTAGAAGTTATTTGCAAATGATGGTGAAAATGAATATAGCGGTGAGATTTACTGTTTTTGATATATCCTAGATGGGGAGGAAGAATTTACATCTTGCTCGAATGTTAGCTTTACTTGCTATAACATAGTTCAATCTAGCTTTTCTTTTAATTCACTGTGAAGTCCGCTGAGCATTGGAGCAAGATGCAGGTAACCATTATCCTCGCAGTCTCTGGGTGTATTAGGGGATTGATCTTAGGTCTCTTTAGTATGATACTGAATGAGTTTACTGTTTACTAGCTAAGCTACTAAGGTAGTTCAATGTAGTGGAAATGATTTTTGTATATTGAAGGTTTCTCAAGTAGGTCACAGTTACTTTAAATAAAGTACTCAACCCTGTATATTGCATGATTCCATGTTTACCTAGAAGGTGCATAGCAAGCTGAATTCAGCACGGGAGTGGAATCTCGGAGGTCTTCTCCTGCAAATCACCTTGCATTCAAGATAAAATGATGTCCCTCCCTTATAGTTTATACATGTTTACACCAATCCCCCATAAAGTTTTTGGAACAAGTGTATATGCATGGGTATCATGCAGTTGAGTGGAGGGGCAATAGGACCTTTACTCCACGAGTACAGATTTTTGGGAGTTAGAAAAATTTCCCTGGAGCATTGGAAAGAGCAAGAACAGCAATCTTTTTTTTTTTTTTTTAAATAGAGTATCGGTCAAGGAAGTTCCATAATTCTGCCAAATTCATGTACTTGTTGTGATAAGAGGAGACTGTATTGAAAAAGTTGTCAAAAGAGGGACACCACGGTTAAGAATGAAGTGTATACTAAAGGAGGTTAATGCCTTGCTACTTGTAATTTGGCTTGTCTGCTAGCTGTCTATCAATCAACCATTTTTTTGAGAGTTTTCTTTTTACTTCTACGAATGGAACATGTCAATGGATATGTCCAGGCTTTCTTGTGAATTGTGGTTGCAGATTTGTCTTTTATGTTATTTTCTTTTTTTGTAAATGTCCATTAGGCTTCTCTTTATTTTTATTTTTCTTGATTTTTGTTTCCTCAGGATAGACGTAAAAAGTTTGGGGAGAAATCTCTTCTTTCTTTCTCTACCTTTATCCAGGTAAGTAACGTACTTTATTTAGTATTTTTCAGGATTGCAGTTTGGAATGATTTATATTTTGAGTAATATTGATAGCTTTTCTCGGTCTAGTTTACTTTCTGACATGGAATTACCTTGACTTTATCATTATTATCATTCTTCTACATATAAAATAAATCACTACTAGTTTTTGGAAACTTTTTCAATCTGTTTCCTTCTTTTTTTCAACATCCCAAAGATTCCTTTGGCCTTATGGATGCTCTGGATCACACATCAGTTTCAAAAGTGGCGCGTTGCATGTTGCCTTATCTATTGATTAGTAGTCGTTCACAAATAGTGTACTGTATAGACTTACTGAATGGTAAAAAAATTATGCCTTTTGTGATCAACATGTTTTATTTTTATTTCAAAAGCACATCACTTTTGCTAATAAGTAGCATTAATTTGACCCTCTTTCTATTACTTTGAGGGAAAAGAAAAGTGTCAACTTTCATGATCCATGCTATAAAAATCTTTGTCCATGGAGCTAAAGGAAATGAGACGAAACTGAATGTAATCGTGCATGTTCTAGTTGAGAACCTTGTATGCCCTGGGGGTATAGGTGGTTTTTCTTAAAAGAAAACTCTGGATCATTTGTGAGTTCACAGAGAGGGTGTTCTCTAGTTGCATTTCTTAAAAGAAAACTCTGGATCATTTGCGAGTTCACAGAGAGGGTGTTTTTTAGTTGCATTTCTCCATACCTTTATGAAGAGTTTAAGATTTTTCAACATGTTGAATCTGAATGCAATGTGGTTCAAAGACTATTTTCTTGGTTTTGCGGTTACCTTGTGCGCATAAGTGGTCCATCTTCTATAATAGAATGTTGAGGCTATTCTGTGCCATTTGTATCTCATTACCTTTTCCTTGTCTGGTCATTGTCTGCCATTTTGTCAAAAGGATATTTATTTTTTTGACTTAAAGCCCCTGAAGTTTACTAGTTTCAACTTTCATCTGTCTCTTTTGTGTGCACATTTTTATATTTATATCTTCCACTCATGACTTTCTAAGTGCTATATTGCTTGGGTAGGATTAGACTTTCTGAACTTTAAGACGATGTATTTCTTTTCTTCTCCCTGCAGGCTGCTCAAAACAACATGCTTCTTGCTGTTCCAGCTTTCCTATATGCTATTAACAATTATTTGAAGTTTACTATGCAGGTATAATTTTTCTTGTTGAACCAATCTGCAAAATGTTCTTTACATAATATATCATGATTATCTTCCTATTGACTCTGGGAAGAGACGAGTGCTTTATTTTTTCTTTCAGCAGAATTGCAACTTTTTCTGTTGCTGATATTTTTTTGGGATTACAATGTTGTGGAAGTTCTAATTTCTAATTTCCCTACTTATTGATGTGCAGCTTTACTTTAATCCTGCAACAGTGAAGATGCTGAGCAACCTGAAGGTAGCTCACTGCATGATGTGTATAAATAACCTTCGAAATTGTGATATTTTCATTTAAATATCTATAGTTTACGTTTTATGAAGTACATATTAAATAATGTGCTTTCAACTATATTTCAGGTTTATGATCAATTATTTTCCTGCTCACTTGTAGTGTAGAACTCCTGTTTTCACATTTAAGACTCTATCTACATTCCAATGAATATTTATACTTCTTCTGATATGATCTACTCAATGTCTTTTTTGCTGCCTTTCTTGAGCATTATTTAACATCAAGTCTTCCATTGTGGATTATGAACATGTCAGGTTTTGGTGATTGCTGTGTTATTGAAGGTGATCATGAAACGGCGATTTTCAATCATTCAGGTGAATACGAAAGTTGTTTCTCATTGATACATATCAACTTTGATTCTGAATTTCAAGAAGAATAGTTGGATGCCCAGAAAGTTTTTGCCAAACTATTATGGTTTTTTCTTACCCATACCTGTAATATTGATTCATCTTTTTTTTTGGCAGTGGGAAGCTCTTGCTTTATTGCTCATTGGGATTAGTTTGAATCAGTTACAATCTGTGCCTGCAGGCTCCACTGCAGTGGGTCTCTCAGTTGCAATGGGGGCATACTTGTACACATTAATTTTTGTATGTATCCTGTATACTTGCCCTATGTTAATATGCTTAGATTTTGTTCCTTTCAGTTATGAGGTAATATGCGATTACCTTCTTTCTTGGTGGTCAAAAGTGTTTTAAATGGTGGAATTGCTGGAATGTCAAGGAACAATGAAATAGATGCAAACTTGCACTTGCCTGGATTCAAGCTTGCATCGGATATGTATTCTTTCATTTTTAATAGGAAATTAAAATTTGTCATGAAAGAACAGACAAAATAGAGATAAACGAAAAGCATGCACCAGATGCACTCATGCACACATATATCCAGGGCCATGGCAGGAAATTTACTTCATCAAGGAGGCTGTAAAATGTGTATCCTGTAGACAATTACATATGCTGGAAAAAAGTTTTTCTTGGTGAACATGTATGAAATTCTGTTTTTTTTTTTTTTTTTTTAGAAAATAAAGGATCGAGAGATTTAATTTGTAGGGTTGTAAATATGTCATGAAATGCTATGGTTATACAAATATGGCTTAAGAAATATAGCTCTTTAAAATTTTCCTAATTACAGAAGCTGGAGACTGGCCCTCTTCTCTCCCAACCTTGGTTCCTTGACCAAGAAGATTCTCATAAACACATGGCTTGTCCCTCCATTGGCTGATAAGATAGCCCCAATAAGGAAATAAAGGTCAACACCTGCTGGACACGACCGCACATTCCCATGTACTGCCTTCTAAATGCCATTGCCTTCCCCCATAATATCTTGGATATACTGGAGTGATACATTTTTAAGTAGGAGGACTAACTACAAAATTTCCTCTGTGATGTCATTCATTATCTTTGCATATACTTGATCCACCCTTTTCCCAAACCAGCTTAGCGAGTTTCTGTTGTAGTCTGGTTTATGGCATTGGTCTCATATTGGTTTTGACAATAACATATCAGGTTGTTCTAGACAATGCAATATTGTAAGAGCTAGCTTTTGGGATCAATGCAGGTTACTGTTCCATCATTCGCATCAGTCTACAATGAGTATGCTTTGAAGAGTCAATTTGAGACTAGCATTTACCTTCAGGTGGTTCCTAGTGCTATAGAATATGATGCTTATTGCTTTTTGGTATGTTGTTTATTGACCTTTAACTTAAATTAGTATACAATGGTCTCCCCATGGATTGCTCCCTTCTCAGGCAAACCTGAAAGTGCATAGTGGCTAATTCCACCACCAGATGCTCCTATACAGAAACTTACTATTCTAGAAACTTAATGCTTATTATGCCTTCTTTTTGAAAGATTATTTTATACATTTTCTTACAAGAAAGTTTGTGCTCCATGATTTTCAGAACCTTTTCCTGTACGGGTATGGTGCCATATTCAACTTCCTAGCCATTCTTGTGACTGCCCTATTTAAAGGTATTGGGCATGCTGCATGTTGTTCTTGAATGTGCTATAACAGGTTATTCCATATGCATGAAGTTCTGTGTATTGTGTTTGGTGGAGAACAAACTTCCAATCTTTACCTAGATTTAGTTGGTTCTGCTTATCTCACATGTCTGCTTTTCCTCACTGTTAATTTTTATGTCTTGGATTTGAGTAATTAATGAGACAGGACTAGCATTGAGGATTTATTAATGACCTACTTCATGGCTGTCAAAGTATATTTAAATTTGATTTTTTGCTTAAATTTCCATATCCTTACAAGTTTAGGTCCAAGTAGCTTGGATATACTACACGGGCATTCAAAAGCTACCATGCTGTTGATATGTAATAATGCAGCACAAGGGGTTTTATCTTCTTTCTTCTTCAAATATGCAGGTGATTTTCCATTTTGTTCTTTAATAATCTTTATTCTTGCTAGTCAATATCTTTCAGCTGTTTCCTGCATGTCTAGTTACTATTGAAAAGCTGGTGACCTATGCTTTGCTAAAAGAGAAAAGTTGTTTTTATTAACATCTAGTTCATTCATTTCAATTAGATAATCTTTGGAAAGGCTTAAGAACAGAGCTAATGGTATTATACTATTCTTCTTTTCCTCTTGACTGGTTAAAATCTAAGGCGCCTGTTTTCTGATGATCAAGGATAAGTAGGCTTCATACTTTTCATACAAAAACATCCAATCCTCCGCTGCTTCATGTTATTAAAAAATTTGATTGAAAAAGTACTTGGATGTATGATGTCTTGACATTTAAGAGTATTGTGAACATCAGCAAATAAGAATTTGCTTAGAAAATTTAGACTATTGATAGCACTTGGAAAATTCACATATAGTTTAATGCTTGTACTTGAAGTCTTGTCAGTTTCTGTCACTAATCTAACCCAAAGATGATGTTTAAGCATCAATATATAAATAGGCTCTCATTATATCCTGTCTTGCTCACCAATAATGGGAATTGAAATGAGAAACCACAAGAATTTATGAAAGTAACTAAGGGAGTACTTTCTAGACTCAGATCACTTATCTCAAGTACTGGTGTCAATCACATTCATGTTCTATATTTTCTAAATCAAAATTTCCTTTGCTTCATGCAGATACAATTTTGAAAAAGTACTCGTCAACAGTAGCAACAATTTTTACTGGGATAGCATCTGCTGTACTTTTTGGTCATACTCTGACTATGAATTTTATCTTAGGAATCTCTATCGTGTTTATCTCCATGCACCAGGTAAATATTAGACCTGGCATAGATTTCATTTTTTTTTGCTTACTGGACAGGCAGCTTAGGGGAGACAGGAAGGAGAGGAAGAGGATGGGGTGAGGGATAGGGGATATTTACCTCTATGGATACTTGGCTTACAGAATACTGTTTATCATATCTTTTTCAGTTCTTTTCACCACTTTCGAAGGTTAAGGATGAACCTCAAAATGGTAGTTTGGAAATGGTTGATAGTCAGAACAACCAGAGGTTGGTTCTTTCTCTTTTTGAACCTTTTTATATACCATTTGTGAATTATTCCATAATTATTATGGACAGCACTTTGAACTCCCTTTCCCCCCAAAAAAAAAATCTTCCTACAAGATGCTGCACCAGTAATATATCTTTTATGAATGCAGCCAGGGTCATTCCTATTTTATTTTTATTTATTTTCTTGCTTAGCTAGTCAAGAAATGGACAGACCCAGTCTTCTGTTCTGGAATGGTGGGGAATTCCGGGAGAGCATAGACACATTTGTCTTTTTTGTAGAGGCACTCCAAATCCATATTTTTCAACCTCATTTTTTTGTGACCTTGAGGCATTGGGCTCCTTAGGATCAGAATATTATTCGGGAGAAAGGATGCCTGAATTTAGACAGTGTTTTTGATTACTTTGAATTGGACTCTATAAAAATTTCGTCTCTCTTTCTGGTTAGGTTATCATGTTACACTTAGTTGAAACGATCTCATCTGTTTGAACACAAACATTTAGACTATTTGTAATAACAACGAAGGAAATGCATAGGACAAAGAATACAACAGTGGATTATTAATGCGCAATAGATGTTGAAAGTCAATTTCCAATTTGCAAGGCATAAAGGTGTTATGCCTTGCTATGGTAAAGAAAGTTTTCCATCAGTTTCCTTGACCATAGAGCCATGTCTTTTCTACTGGTCAATTTAATTCCAACTCATTTCCTTGTAAATCTTGCTTGTGGATCCCATATCACAGCTTCTGCCATTCCAAGTCGCTTTGAATGTTTCCACTAAGGACACTAGCATTCATATAACCTGCTTAATCTCTCTTCCTTGTGAGACGTTTCTTTTATGCTCTCAACCAATAAAATTTTGAGCTGCTTTCAACCTACCTGACTTTTTAGTTGATATTTTTACTGAAATTCTGTTTGATATGCAAGATCTAAGGATTCATCCTTCATCAATATGGCAGCTGGAGCAAATGATGATGTGAGAATTTTCATGTTCAATTCTGTTAAAATAGTCGTTTTGAGATTTCGATTTATGAATGTAACATCTTGTTTTGCTATTTTTCATCCAGGCTAGCCATCGTGTTGAACATGATGAGAAGGCACCGCTACTTCCCATCTAGAGTTTCCAGTGGGTATGGATCCACACTATTGTTTCTGATGCTGTAGCTAACACTACTAGACTTATCTTCCCACCACAAAGACAAGGCTCCCGTAACTATTAATATTGCATGGCAACCATGAAATTCATAGATGATCTGCCAATACATGAAATTCCCTGACTCTGTTAGTTTGGTCAAGCTGGCAACCACAAGAGCTAGGGACCTTAGATATGCTGTTTTCCGTTGGGAAAGTAGGTACAGACGAATTAAATGAACCCTTACAACACGTGGTGCCTTTGCACTAATCGAAGAACAATTCATGAAGTCGTTTTGACTATCAAATTAGAACATCAAATCAAGAACGTGAAGAATCTCATGAATATTATTAGCAATGGCTCAGAAACACAACATTACAAATGAAAGCACAAAATTAGTGACAAATTCTAAATAAGTGGTAGGACGAGTAACCCCAAAATTTCCTCACTTGTCACCACCTTGTTTTCATGGGCTCCTTTTTGCAATGCCCGGATGACTGGTTTTTTAATTTGTGTATGAGATATTCCCGTTCTATTTACACCACTCCCTTTTTTTATGATAACTCGATGCAGGGATGATCTTGGTTTGTACGTTTATAGAGGGTGGATTTATTATAACAACTGTGAAGATTACCAGTTTTAGCAACAGAATGGAACAAATGCTGTTAAAGAAATTCTTTATTTCTTTTCAGGGCTCTCTGCACCGTTGCCGACGGGGACCCGCAGCATCCACTGAGCAAGAGCATCTGACCATCTTTAAACTATCGGGGGCATTATTGATAAAGCCGGGTTTCTGAGACAGACCAGGAAAAGAACATTTTTTTAGCGAGCCGTGGCAAAAAAAAATTCGTCCCGTGCAATGCAGAAAGCTATTATTCTAATCAGATACCTCTTCCCGCGTGTAACTGTTTTTTTCTGTATCTTTTCCGTGTAAATGTCTTAGATCGTTGCCATCTGAAACAACAATACAGTGCAGGCGCGGGAGCATATTGGATTTCTGGGACTCTTCGTATTTATTTTAAACTCCAGTTTTTGAGCACCATAAACTTTATTCAGTTTTTTGTGATCTTCTGGTCGCCGCTGTAAAAGAGGAGACAAAGTGGGTGTTTGGCGTTGCGGTATGACCTGCGTTGCGGTTCACCGCAGCGTCAAAAGCTTATTTTACCAAACATCCAAGGATTTTTAAGTGGTGGGTCCAACCAGAAAAACAACGTTTGCGTCGCAACTTGAGAAGCAACTGTAAGATGCTTCTAAGAACACGTTTTGCGCGTTACAAAACGAAAACTTCGTTTTAACAAAGAAAAATAATAAATGAAAAATAACATGCAGACAGGGAGCAACCCATCGTCTTCCCCAACTCCGGCGACAGCAACACCGGCCACCAAGGTTGACAGCGCCAGCCCATCCTTGTCTCTCCCTCAACAACAGCCTCTCTCTCTCTCTCTTTTCCTTCGCCATTGCAGCACAGTAAGCTCTCTCTCTTCTCCAGCTCTCTCTCCTTGCCAACTCTCCACCGTGAGCAGCACCCTCTCCTGCAACAACTCCCGGCCAGAAGCAGCACCAGCTTCACCGTGAGCTCCAGCAGAATCCAGCCACCACCCAATCATTCTTCTCCAGCTCCGGGAAGCAGCAACGAAGCAGCAGAGGCCATTTTCTACGCATAGCCCGATAACTTCCAACGCCCTGTCCGGCCACCACACAGCTCCATTTTCGACACCACCATGACAGGGACAATCACCTCGGCTTCCTCTACTCGTCGGTACCGGCCGTTGACCCTTTCATCGTAGTCGATGAACAATGAAAATGCACAGTAAAATGCATGTAAAACGAAAATGCATGCAAAACGAAAATGAAATGCAAAACGGTGCGTTTTGTGTTTTTTCTTTAAAACCAAACGCACCGTTTTGCGTTTAGCCTTAACACTTGGGCTGGGCTGCTCTTGGCCCAGCCCAAGTCAGGCAGGGTTGGGCCGACCCATTTATTTGGGTAAGGCCCAGTCCAATTTTTTAAAAAATATAAAAATTATATTTTTTTAAAAAATAAAAATTATGTAATTTACTATAATTGTTAATTATACTTTATCATTATGATAATTAAATCTACAATATTTAAAAAAATATATGTGTGTATTCTTTAAAGTAATTTCACAAGTTGACATCAATATGAAAAGCATGGTAACCAAACACTCGAAACTGCTTTTTATTAACCTCAAACTCAACCACAGTTTTAACCAAACACCAATTTCAGTTTTGAAATACAGGTAAAAGCACTTTTCATGAAACTGTTTTTTTTTAATCTCAACCACAACAACAACAGCTGTGCCAAACAGACCCAAAATCGCCTCTTTTCAATCGCAGGAGTGAACTCGGGTGGTCTTTTTGGAATGGTGATCGCCACCCTTGCATCAATGATATTTATCTGTTGATTTCTTTGGAAAGGGAAGCACAGTTATGGCGTTGCTGTATTTTAAGCAAAAGAGCGTAAGCACACAGATGTCTGTGATTGTGTAATTCCTGTTCATTTTTTGGGACTGGTTCCACACAGTAGTGTTCCTGTTTTTACAGTTTCACTCCAAGATGGCATACCCTGCATGGGACCATTGGCCTTGCTATGTTTTAAGGGGGTGTTTGGGAGTGTGGTTCCTGCTTATTTTCAAAGTGCTTTTCGTGCCGAAATATATCAAAATGATATTTTTTTATTTTTTAAAAATTATTTTTGACATCAGCACATCAAAATGATCTAAAAACACTAACCGCCGGTTTTTAAAATGACAAAAAAAAAAAACATCGATAAGCAGCAAAAAGCAGGTTGATAAGCAATGCCAAACGACACCTAACTCTGAAAGGAACAGTGCATTGAAGGTTTAACGGCTACAAGCGTTGCACAAAAAAAAAATCGGACTAACATTTTTTACTGTCAGAGCTAACGTGGATCTCTTTTTCAAATGATTTTTATTTAGCATTATATTAAAATAATATTTTTTTTAAAAAATAATTTTTGATGTTAACATTTTAAAATCATTTAACAAACATTAATTTAAAATAAAAAATTCAAAATTTAAAAAAAAAATTAAAATCACTTTTTGAAATGCATTATCAGGTAAAAATTTTAAAAGAAAACTCTGCACTCGAGACCAAGACATCATTAAGAAAAAATAATTTTGAAATTACAAATTAGCCCCCAAGTCTAGCTTTGAAAAAATAAATCAAAAGGTGATATAGTAATTATATAATATAATAGCAGAAATATAACACGTATAAAAGACCCCAGACCATATGTAAACGATTATTTGTTTCTAAGGGCAGTAGAATTATTTTTTTATGTGCACGAGAGCAAGGAAACAACCGAGAAGCCCTTGACAGTTAAAAAATAGTTTATCTTTAAAAATGAAAAATATAAAAATGAAAAACTGTTTTACCTTTAAGAAAATAATTTACAGAGTTTTTTCGATGGTAAGACTATCAATTTACTATCATAACCCGCAGCCCCCCCCCCCCTTCCTCTCTCGGACCTAAAGTCAACGCTGGCTTGTCTAGCTAGAAAGACAACCCTTGACTCCCTTGTATGAGAGCTCTGCTAGTTTTCTTATTCTCATTACCTGTTCCCTAGACACGCGGATTGTTGTCGGCTTCGCATTTGGGGCTTCCCTGGTTGCTTCCTTTTTTATTTTATTTTTTTTTTAAAAAGATGCAATGATTTGGTAAAAAATACAAGAGGATGATATAGTTTGATAAGACATTTATGCCCTGTTTAGCCATTTAACAATGTATTTTAAAAAAATTAAAAAAATTTTATTTTTATTTTAAATTAATTTTTTTAGATCGTTTTAGACCATGTGAAAACCCTCTTCAGACTACCAGTCTATATGCGGGCATTAAGGTGCTACCTGGGAACTCAAACAAGATTTCATATATATTTTTTTAAAATTTAATTATTTTTATATTTTTTTAATGAGATAAAATGTTTTAAAACATTTTTTAAATAAAAATATTGTTAAAAGCAAGGTTATTAATACTGTTCCGATCGTTGTTCCGGTTTTTATACTGGTACGGAACGTTTCAGTTTTAGAGCATTTCAGCGTGTCGTTTCATGGTTGTACTGTTCATATATAATTAATTATATATATAAAAAAACTTAAAATATTAATTTAAGAAGCATACTTAAAATTCAAGATAAATCAACTTTAAATTATACAATACAAACACAAAATCAAATAAATATAATCTTAAAATTAGAAAAAAAAATCATAAGTTAATCAAAATAAAAAGGATTTTAAGGCCAGAATGATACCAAAATATTCAGGCTAGAATTTAACCGAAATTTTCAGAATAGATTAAAATTAAAATAGAGATAAAAATAATACTATTTTATCTCAATTTTTTAATAAAACAAAATATTCTAATCATTCAGATAAGATAAAATAATATCGACAACTCTGATTAAAAACCACAGAAAAACAACGCTATCTCACTACAGTCCATCCCCCGACAAATTGTACACTATATATTAAATAAAAGCAAAAGCTCTCTTAGAGTCTCTCCTCTCTCTCCCTTTTCTCAACCGTTGGGATGTGACAAATAATTGATCTCGAATTTTTTTTACAGGTTAATAAAATACAAATACAATAAAACTAAACCATCAATTTAAACAATAATAATTAATTATTATATTAAAAAACACATTCATTTCACTCTCTTTTCTTCTCCCTCTTGCTCCCCTCTAGCATCATCATCAACAACAACAACTAATTTGTTTTTTAGTAGCAAAATGTTATTTAAATTACTTTCAAAGCTATTTTGATATAAAGATATAAATAATAAATCTTAAAACATAATAAAATAATATTTATATATTTTAGATTTTAAAACACGATCTTTTAATAATAATAATAAACAAACAAAACCATAAAGCATTTCTCTTCCCCCCACCCGTTCACTCTCTCCTCTCGTTTCTCCCTCGTCAAATCCCCATTACATCCGTTTCCATATCCCCATTGCATCCATCTCATTCTCTCTCCATCTCTTTAATTAATTGTATCAATTTTTGAGGGTTTCGGAGGAGCGCAAAGAAAATCAAGATCAATGGATTCGGAGGAAGAGTTCGATATGCAAGACGCGGCAGCGGAATCTGCGGAGGATGATTTCTACAGCGGCGGAGAAGAAGATGGTTTCGACAGCGACGACGCTGACGTCGCCGATTACGAGTTCATCGATAACGACTCGGATGATTCCGATGATCTCATCTCTCATCGCCACCAGGTATTTTTGACTCCTAATGGCAATCCTGTAATTATCATCCTAATTCGATGCCATTTGTTTGCTGTCTCTCCTTTTAAGCTTTGATTTGTGTAGTCTATCAGTAAAGTTCGATACGTTTTGTCAATCTTGAAATTTCTGCAATGGATTTTGTAATCCATTCACTGATGAATTTGTTTAATGTGAAAGCAAAACTATACGGTTTTGAGTGAAGAAGATATACGGAAGCGACAAGATGATGATGTTACGAGGATAGCTACTGTCCTTTCCATTTCAAAGGTTGCGGCCAGTATACTTCTGCGGTATTATAACTGGTAAGGCAGTAATCGACATAGTTTCATATTGGATATTACGGTCTTTTGTTTGTTTGAATGAATAAGATGAGCCTTTTTGGTCCGTGGGGTTCCATCTTATTGGTTTATATTCGTATTTCTCTGGATTTGCAGGAGTGTGAGTAAAGTGCATGATGAATGGTTTGCGGATGAGGAAAAGGTTCGAAAGGCTGTTGGTTTATTGGAGGAACCTGTTGTTCCATTTCCTGATGGTAGAGAAGTAAGCAGTTCGTGTTTTTCTTACTCTCTCTCTCTCTCTCTCTCTCTCTCTCTCTCTCTCTCTCTCTCTCTATCTATATATATATATATTGTGAATTTGATGTGATGAATGCTCCTGCTTTGACAGATGACTTGCGGGATTTGTTTTGAAACTTATCCTTCTGATAGATTGCTTGCTGCTGCTTGTGGTCACCCATTTTGTAATTCATGTTGGGCAGGTGTGTTGTATCCCAAGAACATCAAAGCCTCATCTCTGTTAGTTTTATTGTAAGGTTATGCTGAGACATTTTATTATTCCTGTATTCCTGCCCTAATAATCTATATGTCTGTGAAACTATTGTAATTTTGCATGAAAAGATGTCTGGTTTCCTTTATCATAAAAAAAAAACATATTACCTTTTAATTATCTTTTACATTCCTGATTTCATTGTTTGTTTTATTCTGAGCATTTTAGCGAGTCAAATATATTTCCCGTCTGGAAGTTTGTTTTGCAAAATTAAACCTATTTGGTTTAGTGCTTTGAATTGTAGAGTGGCATTCCTAATGGCAATAGATGCATGGGTGCAGACCAGCTTCTTCTTCTTCTTTTTCCTGGTCCAGCTGAACTCCTTGTTAGAGATATTTGTAAATAATTTCCCTATCAGTTTGGAAGTCATAGTGGCGGTGTGTTATCTTGAATGTATCAGTTGGAGCTCATCATTAATTCAAGGGCATTCTCCTACTCTTGCCAGTAGCTGATTAATGAATTCCTTGTTTCTTTTATATTACTGTTTTTTTTCATTACTGTGGGAAAAACAGTACAAAAAGTGTTATCATGTGAACAAGTAGAGGTTACATCATTCGAGCATCTTCTTCTAAATGAGGATCAGGTGTACTCATCATTACCAAGTTGTTTTGAAGTTTTGCTATATATCTATTATGCTTACAGTTTTGACCACAAATGGAGAAACTCTGGCAGTCAAGTTGTTGAATATAGGGTAGAATTACTTCTCCTTCATGAGAAAGAAAGAAGAATACACCAAAATGTGGGTGATGCACCAAAAGCCGGTGGTTGTATTACCTCTTTTGATATAAAATATACTGTCAGAGAGGAAGGGATAACTTTAAAAGGTTAGACGGATTATTTAGTTAGAAGTCTAGAGAAATTTTTTTTATCTTCTCTTCCAATTTTGGTGGTTGATTCCAATCCACACAAGAATTAGAATCATAAAGAATTTATAGTTTTGACATCATATTCATCACGATAAAGAAATTGTCTCCTTTGCTTATGCCCTTGAAACGACTTCTTAAAATCAGTCATGGATTTGTGACTACTCTTCTTACGATCCTCTTTGTTAATTGACTTGATAATTATTAACTTACCTTTGCTTACTTATCACCTCCAGTCGACAAATTACTTTTTTAATTTGTCTTTGCATGTCTTTTATAACCAACTCTGGAACGTTTCTCTCCTAAGAGGAATTTCTTACCCGAATACGTTCTGCTTTTCCAACCATAATTATTTATCAAGCGATAGCCTTAGATCATTGAACTATGTTACTAATTGATGTAGACAGAGGTAGCATAAGAAAGACAACAAGAACAACAACACAAAATTATATTACACAAAAACCCAAATTTAAAATATCATCACTAGATATTTTCTTTTCAAACACTCTTAAAATTTAAACTAAATAACCTTATATTATAAAAAAATATCCTAAACAAAGCTGGAAATAATAAAAATGTTCTAATTAAATAGAAAACAAACTAAATCAACCAGGAAAATATTTCAAATCTTGAATAGTAACTTTTGATCATCTGTGATTTCTGTGAGATTTTAACTGTATAGGTAAAAGTGGCTCTAGAATTCTCTAGCAAAATATCAGTCTGTTACAATGATTGTATTGAAAATTATGCTTCATAATATGAAGTTGCCTATTAGGAAAAAATCTCATCAATTTCTGTGTAGGAAAAATGAAAATTGCTTCTTTATGCTTGCTGATGAAACTGTGAAAGTAGCGGCAGGGAAGACTGCTTTTCTAGCCAATGTTGTTGAAGAGAAGCAATTTTCACAACATTGATAGCTCATTGTGCTGCATACCAAAACTCATTGCAACATTTTAAATAATTATGTTTCACTTTAACCTTTATACTTACATATTTTTCCTTGATTTTTCCTTTCTAGGTTACATCAGCACAGCCATTAATGATGGTCCTGGATGTTTGATGTTACGATGTCCTGATCCATCTTGTAATGCTGCTGTTGGTCAAGATATGATTAATTTACTGACTTCTGATGAAGACAGTAAGAAACATTCTCGTTATTTCATAAGATCTTATATTGAGGACAATAGAAAGGTACTTCATTCCTAATGTGCATGTCCAGGATTTTTTCTTTCTTTTATATCAAATTAATACTTTTGACCTCATTTTTAACTTTAGTGATGCCAAGTGCAAATGAGTAAAGAATAGCAGTGATCATAAGATAAAGCATGAGCTTTTTTGTATTTTGGCAATGATCTATAAACATCAAAATTATAAATTTTCTACTTGTATAATTAACACAATCCATAATCACTTCTTTTCCCTTACCAGCATTTGGTATGCATTCTATTTTCTGGCTCTTTTTAACTATTAGGATTGTGACTTTGCTTAGGGACCTGTGAGCAAGGCCTTTTTCTTTGCTTCAAACATGTCTTACATTGAGCTTTCTCGTTAATCGTAATTTAGGACCTAGGACCAAGACTCCCTGCTTAATCAGGGTTTGAAAAATTGTACTTCTAGGATTTTGCTAAGTGAGGAACTGAAGCATGGTTCAGGTTTTGATTTGGCAGGTTCTACTTCAGTTTAGACCTTTATTCTATGTTTGTTATTATTTAACTTGTTTCTTTTTGACGTTAGTGTTGTCTGAATCATTCCCACAATAAAATGATACTTTGACAGTCAACTTTTTAGCGATTTATGACAACCCATGAAACCAGGAAAACTTGGCCCATTTATCATGAACTCTTTTCTTCTTCTTCTTGTATTTTTTTGCAGTGTTATGGATATTATTTGGGTTATTTTGTAGACCAAATGGTGCCCTGCACCTGGCTGTGATTATGCTGTGGATTTTATTGTTGGCAGTGGGAGCTATGATGTTACCTGCCGCTGTGCATACAGCTTCTGCTGGAATGTGAGTTTCTTCAAGTTTTCAAGGATCTCAGTTTTTCTTGCAGTTCTCTGATAAACATTATTTTCATAATAGTTGCGCTTTTGTGAACACCCAGCATTTTCTTTTCTTGTGATTGTATCTCATATGGTCTTGATTTTGCAGTGTACCGAGGAAGCTCACCGTCCAGTTGATTGTGGTACTGTGGCCAAGTGGATACTGAAGAACAGTGCGGAGTCTGAAAATATGAACTGGTATGGAACATGAGAACAACATCTAGAACTCTTCTTTAATCATATATTGTTTTGGTGGCTCAAGGATATCATTGATGGAAAATAAAGGGAATGTAATTTCGGACTCGGGATATTGGGCTGGAATAGCTATCGTGTTTCTGAACAGTATGGCCGTATCTACACATTCGACCTAGCTCATTCTCCAACTGCATTGAGAACTAGTACTCATGATAGGAAGTTGATCCTGAAATACTCTTATTGATGTGGAACAGTCAGCATATGACTTTGTAGTCAGCTGGAGCTTTATACAAAGGAAATAATTTGTGCAGTGTTCAGCACTTCATGTGATGCCTTGCTTGTAAAGTTCTGGGTAGGTTGTAGGCAGAAAGAGTTTCCATGTCTCTAGTTAACAGCTTTAGGGATAAGATGGGGACTAAAAGCAGAAACCTTTTAAAGTGCGAAATCATTGTGATATGTCTTGTTTCCCAATAAATATCAGTTCCTAACTGCAGTTAAGTTTGCTGTTGGATTATGCGTGGAAAGGTGAGTTATCATTTAATTTTATCAGATAAATCTTATTTCTGTGTTGTCAATTAACTTAGTAACTATCAGTTTGGAGGGTAAACATTCATTGTTTACCCATGTAGCCTCATTGGAGGGTACAGTTTTTTAGTGCATTGTAAACACAATCATGTGCTTTCTTATCAGTATATATGATTTTTGTGATCCTCAATTTGCCCTTGTACAAAATAATAATTAATTCTCCAGGAAGTCTTCCAATCCGTTCTCAAAAATGTTGTATTCCCTAACGGTCAATTTTATGTTCATTGAATTTCAGGATATTGGCTAATTCCAAGCCTTGCCCAAAGTGCAAGAGACCAATTGAGAAAAATCAAGGGTGTATGCATATTACATGCACACCACCTTGCAAATTTGAATTTTGTTGGTAAGCTAGCACAGAAGCTGTGCTCTTGCTCTCCACCAGGCAATCCTATCTTGTATGCCTTGGCAACATCAGAATTCTCTTGATACAGAATTACACTATGAATAAGCGGTCCACAACCTCATTCTTTTACTTAAATCTGGAACCACTTCTCTCCAAAACAGATTTGATTCTATAGTGCATCTTTAATAACACTGTCAACTCAAGAGCTCAGCTTATATGAACTAAAATGTCTTATTCTATGTTTGTTTTAAACACCCTCCTTAAAGAAAAACAAGCTATTTTTCTGTGCATTTCAAAGCATATACTCATTTTATTACATGTGATTGCAGGCTTTGCCTTGGTGCATGGTCAGATCATGGAGAGAGGACAGGTGGCTTTTACGCATGTAACCGTTACGAGACTGCAAAGCAAGAGGGAGTGGTATGTTGATTTTTTTTTCAGAGACTCTCATCTCTTCATACGATTCTTGCAGTCTTGTATAATCGTCTGATGTTGCATTAATTGGTTCTTCTGGTTACAGTATGACGAGACTGAGAAGCGAAGAGAAATGGCCAAAAACTCTCTGGAGAGATACACACATTATTATGAAAGATGGGCAACCAATCAATCAGTAAGTACAAACAACTGACCTTTATGCTTGTGCAGTCAATCCTTGAATGGTATTGACTTATTTCTCTGCTATTAATTGATCTCCAGATCATTTGTTTGGCACATATTGATTAAAAAATATTTCTGGAATAGATTTAGTTCTTAGAAACATCTTTTCATATAAACATTATGTGATATTCTTAGAAACATCTTTTCATATAAATATTATGTGATATTCTTAGAAACATCTTTTCGGGATCAGGACCATAAACTTTTAGGTTGAATTTTAGCCATTAAAACTGGATTCATTAATGAGGAAACATGAATTTTGGGAGAAATATAAGACTGAGGAATAGATTTAGAGGCCTGGAGTTTGGAATGTGCTAGGTTTTAGATATTTGTTTGGGAACTGTAATTAGCCTTCTGTGTTTGATCGAAAAGTCAATTTATGCTGTGCTGTATTTTCCAATGACAACTCAAGTGGGGAAGAGGCTGAAGATCTAGCAGCGGCTCAATTTCTTTGTATTGCTGCCTGTACAGTAAATTGCAGCTGGAGGATCCGATGGCTGACTGTGGCAGTATGTACTTGGATGGCGCTGTTTATAGTAACAGGACTAAAACTCTTAAAGATGAATAGGCTCCTCTAGAACCGGTCATTTTACCTAGGGTGCTAGGAACCA
Source organism: Salix dunnii (assembly GCA_015731905.1). NCBI lineage: Eukaryota > Viridiplantae > Streptophyta > Magnoliopsida > Malpighiales > Salicaceae > Salix > Salix dunnii. The sequence continues at coordinate 12,838,631 of CM027668.1, forward strand.
AAAGGTGCCCAGCTGAGATATGCTATGCCCAACCAAAGCACCACTGAAATGATTACACTTATTTTATAAAATGTATTCAATTGGTCTTATGGCTACTGTTTTCCTACTCTTTAATGCTATGACTCTGGTCTCAGTATATCTTTTGAATAATATGATTACTTATATTTTGCCAGTAACTGAAAATTCCTAATCTTGCCTGACACGTTACTTATCTGAATCCATGGCTCTGAACTTCTCTTTCCTCTCTGCAGTCTCGGCAAAAGGCACTGGCAGACCTACAGCAAATGCAAAATGTTCATGTAAGCAGTACTTACTGTCAACTATATACTGGCAGCTATCCTGTCATGGGGTATTCTTTAGTGAAATTTTTACTGCAAGGTATATCTTGTTGATTAGCGCATATTTTCCTTTAGTTGCATTGGCTAATGTCAACCAAGAAATTGTGGTAGCAACCTGGAAACTTGAAACCGTAAAACTATTATTTACGTGTTGGAGATTTCTGTGGGTTATTGCACACCCCACTAGAGATCAGGCCTGTGGAGTAATTACAGATTTATTTTAGAATCAATTTTGATCAAAGATTACTGCAGTCTTCACTGTCTTGAGTTATTTGAAATCAATAATATTCTCTTTGGGGAACAGAAAGTATACATGGGTACATACAAGCATATTACATGCACACCCTTGTAACTTTCAGAGATTAATAAATTTGTACTTTTGTAGCTTGAGAAGCTCAGTGACGTACAGTGCCAACCTGAGTCACAGCTGAAATTCATAATAGAGGCCTGGCTACAGGTAAGCACTCCTATATGACATAAATATGTCCATTTTGTTATCATAAATTCACGATACGTATTCATATGCAAGGCATTTAATATGTGGATTAGGAGATTACAATTCAGCAAACATGGGAACCCTTTGCAAGGATAGATGATATTTTGGAGTCTGAGGACTTTTTTTATGTGTTTTTTGTTTCATGTAAATGGATGGCATCCCTTAGTGCCTTTATTAGTGGATTTATTTTGATGTTTTGTTTATTTACAAGTGTTTATTTCTTCTTATGTAATGCTAGTCATATTTGAACCTCTTTACTAAAATTCACTCAACAACATGGTGTTTGTCGTATAGGAACATTTTCAAATTATGGGATGCAAATCTTTTCACATTTAATGACACAATCATAATTATGGAATGAAGTGTTTGATGTAATCACAAAATGCCATGTCATTTAGTTACAGATTTCTAGTTATTATCTCTAGCATTTTTCTTGTTTGTTTGTTTGTTTTTGTTTAATAATTATTTTATTTGTTTTGTCTGTCTACAGATAGTTGAATGCAGGCGAGTTCTAAAATGGACTTATGCCTATGGATATTATTTACCTGAGCATGAACATGCCAAGAGGCAGTTCTTTGAGTATGTGCAAGGTAGGTCGTTTCTTCCAATTCAATGCCAGATAGTTCAATCATCCTGTGTTTTGATCAATGCATTTTACACAGGTGAGGCTGAGTCTGGATTGGAGCGACTTCATCAATGTGCAGAGAAGGAGCTCCAAATTTACCTAGATGCAGAGGGGCCATCAAAAGATTTTAACGAGTTTCGCACAAAACTTGCTGGGTTGACCAGGTACTTTTTATATATAAACTGATTGCATCACTAGAAACATAGTTTCTATCTGAATAATTTAGCCCAAATCAGAAACTGCAGGAATCAGTCTCAGTTCTCTTGGAAAAGAGGGGCAGAGAAGTTATTTAAATTGTCTTGCTGCTATCCTTGCCTTTGGATTTTTGAGCGAATAGGTTTTTTTTGTTATTTTTTTGTGTGTAGTGTTACTCGGAACTACTTTGAGAATTTAGTCCGGGCTTTAGAGAATGGTCTATCAGATGTGGATTCACATGGTACATGCAGCAGAACATCAAGCTCGAAGAGCTTGGTAGGTGGTAGCAGTAAGGCAAGAGCTGGTAGAGGCAAGGGCTCAACATCTAGGTCAAGTGGACCTGGTAGAAATATTGATGATCCAGGCCACTGGTCCTGTGAACATTGCACCTTTGCAAATATAAAGCCGGCCGCCATTTGTGCGATGTGCCAGCAACGGCGGTAAATCTCATTTACTACGTTGATTGGCTGCCTGGGCGAGTCACCGGTTTGGCCTCTTTGGCTGTCCAGTTGTAACAAGTAAGGAAGGCCTTTAAGAACATTGCCGGGAGAGTGCAAAAAAGGACTACTGTAATCTCTTGGTCTGCAAAACCTGAGCTGCAACAACGAAGGAGAACAGAAAAAGGCCAAGGGAAAGGAAACTCTTCTCGTTTGTTGTCTTGAATCAGCTGTATATAGTTGTTGCCATCACTTCCATGCTTATAGGGTCCATGCAAGTGCATTCAGTCTCATGATCATTTATCGATCTTACCATTTGCTGTTTTTGGTGCCCTTAAGCTTTCGAGCATATTTTACGAGTAAAATTCTACTTGGGGACAGCATGCTTGCATTGCCACAGCTAGAATGAAATAAATCTTGAACCATGTACCTTGATCTGCCAGGTAATCAGCCCCAATGTGTTACATTTATCTGCGTTATAGACATTTTCCACACTGGAATTCCGCCCATTCCTTTTCCCTGACCTTTTCGATAGCTAGATGCTCTTTTTTTTTTTTTTTCTTTCCAAGTCAAAATGTTTTGTTGTGGAAAAATAAAGTGCTTCTGCTAATGAAACGCTCTTGCAGAAAATAAATAAAGTTCGACTTCGTGGAAGGAAAACCCGGTGTGATGGGCATCCTGTATTCCAATCGAACCATGTTTGTCATCAATATTTATTTAAAACATGCTTGCTTTGTCCGGTCGATCAAATCTTGCCCGCAGATAATTCTTCTACAGATTACGGTGGTTGTGGATTTTGCAGCCGTGGCTTCCTAGCAGCTGGTTCACACTCACAGGTTGGATTAGGCGTAGCAATTAGTGGTAAAATCAGAAGCCATCTCGAGATTGGGATGGGAACAAAAATGGAGAAATAAACATGAGAACTGTCAGGTAGTATTTTCTATTGTTATGGGCACAGGAAAGACAAGTGGACTTGAACAAAACTCGAACAGCAAATAGTATGAGATGCGAACAGGGAATTTTGAAAATCAATATCGGAGTTTGTCAGAGGATTGTTATGCTCATGTTCTAGAAGATTTGAAAGGCTCCACCAACCTTGAATGAAGCGGAAAGAACTGCGCACCACAATTCATGACCTATTACCTGCAACGTAATTTCATCTAAACAACAAACAAGAGAATATAATATGGTCAACTAAAAATTCAACCCCGTACGTAAATTAATACATAAAAAATATACATATAACAATACAATATAGCGCCAGCAAGATATTGAGATTGTTAACGTATACCATCACATACAATGAAACCAAGCTAAAGCCAGCAAATCTCTCGGGCCACCACAATGTGGGGTTCTCTTTTAAGAAAAACAATACGGAAGCACTCTGCAAGAAAACAAATAAACAGCCAACATGTACACACCTCGGAAAGCTACAATTTGACAGAGAGGGTACCAAAACTTATTGGTCATGTCCAACTCCAAGGATCCACTGCGCAAGATGAGTCAAATATGGCTCTGCTTGGGAACTATTGCTCAAGATTGGTCCCAGACTCTGAAGCTCAGCATTAAATTCCCTCTCAAATTTGCTACAAAAATATAATGGTGGATTGAGTTTTTTTTGTTTGGCGTGTGTGAGATTGTCTATTCAATAGCCAATGAGCAAGACTTACAGTATAGAATCAGTGACACTTGCGTTTTCAGTTGTCATTGTTAGCATGCGAGATGGGCGACTGGATTTGGAATGTTCCTCTAGCTTTGGAATGCTGATGGAAGATGATATCAACCACTGGGTTGCTGCTGCATACTGCAAGCATAGGGATTGCAGCCTCTCCACCTTCTGCATTCATAAATTTCATTAGTAAGAATAAACCAAAAGGATGAATGAGTGAAATAAAAAGCAATAACTGGGCATTGCCCTTCCAAAAGAGTGCCAGCATATTCATGCTTCATTATATAGTTTTCATCTGGTAACGGACAATCTTGTGCATTGCTTCCAGCCTCATGCTCATCTTGTTGGAACTAAAATGCGATCCTATATCCATGTCATTAAATTTAGCGAATGATGTTCCAGACATGCAAAAACTCTATTGCAGTCATACAAGTAAGCTTCCATATTCACTATTCAGAGGACATTTGGACAAGATAAGGATAAATTGTGTTTACTATCAGGATCTATTGATAGAAGAGCTTCAACTAAAGAGGATTTTCTGCTCTCTGAATTACAGGAAATTGTTATCCAGTCAGGGACACTTGTGCCTTTGAACCACATATTTGCTATGAGGCTCAAAGTAGATTGTCAATGGTCAAAGAAATAATGGGTACATTCTTTTTCTCTGGATATATAAAACAGGATTTTGAACAGCCAATCTGTAGTCCAACATGCTTTATAAAAGAAACGGATTCCTGTAAACAACTGCTATCTCTCGTTTCATTTGAAAGTAAGCTAATTGTTCCTGAAAAAAGTGAAGTTTTAATGGTAAATTGTAATCTTTTCCATCATATTTTCCCCAAGTCTGTCCCCTACTCTCTTCCCTTTTTTGATTTACTTCCCAACACCCAAATTCATTACTGATCCAGTGGTTTACCTTAAATGGACCAACTAGTTTTGGCAATTAAAAATAAGATGATGAAAATGAAAATGAACCTTGAGCAGTTCAGGTAAAAGAAGCAGACATTCTCTCAGACACTTGTCGAGGAAAAGATCATGATATCGAATAACCTGTTGCATAAAGAACATGGTAAGATATATAGAAGAGTGCACAGACTCAAAAAACTTAAGTGAAACACTTCCATATTGAAATGAAGTACATGCATTAAAAGTATAAAACATTTGTTTGATATTGGATATCTTGAGTACATTAAAATCCAGCAAGTTAATGCAGACTGTACCTCATCTATGCTTTTGGCCGTCTGAAGTCTATTGTGCATCGCATGCCAGTTAGGTTCGAGGACCTGAAAACAGATGTTTTAGTACTGCTATCAAAAAACATAAGCAAACTTGTAGATTTTAAAAATACTACGGAGAAGGAAAATTAAATTACAAACTTGAAAGGATGCAGTCACTGATTAGATTATTATTCTTCTTTCATTTTTCTTTAGTGGGCAATGATAAACTTAATCCTCAAACCCTTCAATTTCTGTGATTCTTTTGAACTTCATCAGGTCAGAAATGGTTATGCAGAATCTCATATTCTTTTATCATTAATATCAACCACAAGAGCATGTAAACTAGAAGTTCAGAGACAGACAACAATGGTACTGCTCAGCTGCCCGCTCTTTAAGGGAGAAAATCCATTTTATTTGACATGAAGGAATAACTTCAAGTTCAATAACATGTCCAAATATAAGTAGGCAACTTATAACCATGTCATGTGAGCCACGTGAAGATCGGTCACCTTAGGGAACAGCAAAGGTTTGAGCAACATCAGAGAGATGAAATACCAGGAAACAGGAAAAAACAGAAGCTAGGGAAAAAAATTCAAGTTTAAACCTGGTATGCAATAACACAGCAAAACAAGTTCAAAAGATTTGTCCCTAGGATAATACAGTAAACATGCCTCAAATGTTAGATAGTGAAGAAGGCTGTTAATGAATTTCAGCATGCTACGGCAGATTAGAGAAGATCTAGAGATGGCCGTTCCACGCATATTAAGTGCACGAACTCCCTGCAAAGCATATTGGAAATGGATTAGAAGTGCAAAAAGGATGTGGATAAAGTCTAGCTACTCTGAACGATACAATCTAGTACATACTTGATGCACTTGCCAAGCTCCACAAAGCTGGCGGTCTACATGTTTACAGCGAAACAGAAAGCGGAAAATCAACTGGTATTTTGCCAGGGCTTTTCTTGATATAACAATAGATAATGGCCATTCAACCTGAATAGCATGAGCAGGCTCAATGATTACAGTATATTTTAGATAAGAAAATTGTGGTCAGGATAGAAAGTGATTAAGAGTGGAAAATATCAACAAAGTGATCAACGTATGAACAATTTGAGAAAGAGAAAAGTTACAAAGAAATGCCATTTATAATCTCCAACAAGAAACGTCAAGTGTATGTCAAAGAGCAGACCTTGTAACTCAATGAAAATGTCTCAAGACCAGTAATGTTCAGTGGCTCTGCTTGATCATTATCATCAGAAACGGTCCTCACTTCAAGATCTTTCAGGGTGCTCAATCTTTTAAGCAAGGAAAATCTTTCCTGTAAGCAAAAGGTTGTAATAACAGATCATGGAACTTCAAATTCACAAGTTTCACCTCTTAAAGAAAAAGGGATTAGCCTACGTACCACACAGCATGTCAAGTCCTCATGACATGGATCTACTGCAGCTGCTGTGGTGCGCAGAGCAAGGTCTAACAGAGACTAGGCAACCAAAGAGAGTGCTTTCAGATATCATTGTTATACTTAGCTTAATAATTCTTCTGCAGGTTAAGTTTCATTTAAACAAAAAATATAAAAGGATGAAACCTGTAACTTCTCCACTGAAATCTCATCAAACTTTTTTGTGAGCTCATCCCGAGCTATATCCATAAAATGCACCAAAAAGTCACCCTGAAATTATTCAATTAGGTTAATATAGAAGAAATTGAATTAAGAACCAGTCCTCAACCTATTAAGCAAAACAAATTGCTTTTTGGGGAAGGCAACCCCACCCCAATCCCAACAAACAAAAAAATTGGGGATGAAAAAGCAGGTAAAAAAGGACATCAAATTTGCCTACATACTTCAAAATGCTAGAGTGGGAAGTGAAATAGAAAGAAGCACATAGACAAGTAAATGGTCCCCTAAAGTAGATCCTCTCATTTCATGCATTGACCCATTTAACAAAGAAAGAGCTATTTTCAAATCACGTGGTACCCTACTATCTATGAAAATCTAGGTCTGAAGCCAAGCATGCTCCTCACTCATGACTTGAAAATGTTGCATGCTTGACCTTGACAAATCTAGCAGATCTCTGAGAACCAAGTGCGCAAACTGTTAATCTGACAAGCGCAGCACATTAACAATTTTATTAAAAAGACCCTGCAAATTTGCAAATAAAATACACCAAAAAGTGATTCCCAATCTTATGTGATGGGGAAAAGGAAGGAAAGAAAAAGGCAGCCCTGACTGGTCACCTCACTATACACAAACAAGATATTAACCAATTTCACAAACCCCCCACTGAAAGCATAGAATAAAACTCAACAATGGTTTAAATGGCAGTCAACTAATCAGAAACTAGAAGTACCTGATCAAGAAGAAGGTAATGCTTAATAGACCGCAGCTTTCCCATTAGATCATACTGCAGCAAAGAAGAAAAAACCCAAAGAGAAGAACATTTTGTTATAGGAAACATAGCACCAAGGAAAACTATTTCAATTTCCATGGATGATAATATAAGCACAACGTAAAGTCACTCAAGTATATAGATGAAAATTGTCATGCTGATACTTACCTTTTCTTTAATGAGATTTAAGAGCTCACTGCTGGCAAAGTCATAAGCAGCTTTTATACACTCTAAATAATGATGGTTTGAGCCAAAGATCATTAGTTTATAGTTTTCTGAGGCAGGGACCTAAACAATAAACAACCAATCATGGATTTAAGGGTAAGTATAATCACCATATGATGTTCCATGTACTGAAGGGATAGTAATGAACAAACCTGGACATTGTGTCCACATTCTCTCATGACATTCAAGTATTTCCCTGTGGTCAAAATTGTCCCAGCAATATTTGCAAGGAAACTAGGAATTCCTTCTTTAAGACTGTAACGTTGCCACCAATACTTGGCATCATAATCTTGTGTGAGGCTCTCCTAAAAAAGACCCATGACCATCTTAAGCAAGTTTTAAGCACTCATGATCACAAATAAAGTCATTATACCTTTTGAAGAGATTTGTTCTCAGCAATGAAAAATTCACAATATGGATCATCAATCACTCCTTCATATACCCACCTACAAGATTCATTTCCAAGTAAAGAAGAAGATAAATCACAGCAAATTGCAACCTTACGATGCCAAAAGGTAAGAAAAGTATAGAAATGCTCAGGCTGGAAGTGCATGAATAGTAAGAAACATCAAATCTAATGTGTCTCTTCAAATCAAGTACAGAAACTGACTTTTACTTTAAGCAAAACAGAATCCAGATCAAAGCAGCATTTAGAGTCTAAAATGCAGTCTTAAATTCTGAATCTATGGAACATGAAAACAGAGAAGGGGCATGCATATGACACCATAGAGACATGAAAACATGATTGATCATGGAAAAATAAAGTGTTGCACACATAGCCCTCTACAAAGTGTTTGGCATATCCTTAGCTTCGGTACATTTCTTTTACACTTTATTTTAGATCAAAACAAAAATGACAATTAAAAAAATGATGGCAGCTTGCATATAGACCACTAAAGCTTTATCATGGGTTTCACAAAGACCAGATCCAGTGACCACTAGCACAAAGGTGAAGTTGCAGTACATATTTTGTAGGGACAACAAACAGTAAGCCATTGCTGACAAGCAATATAAACAGCAAAGGGAGGAAACTAAGCAAACCAGCAAGACAGGTCATTAATTTTGTTACACCAATTTTCAAATTCAGATATTTTAAAGGCAAGTTTTGATAGCATCAACAGAGAGGAATTTGTTAGGCTGTTGCGGTCTTGGAATTTACATGGAAGGGGATGATTTTTGCAACCACCTGACATGAGTAGATGACAAATCAAATGTCCTTGCTAAATGTGCAAATACAAGTTTCCCTTCATGGATGCCCCAAAATTGACAGGACATGATGATTTAGTCAGTCAAAACTACTATTATCTTAAAACGATCTTAAAAGCATTATCCATGACAGACCTTATGGATGCCACAATAAAAAACGATTCAATATTCCATGTCATCTTTTCTAATATTAAGCTTGCAGTACCTCTCTAATATGCTAAGGTATGCATTGCTTGCACATTGCGTCATCTTTTCTAGCAGTGATCTCACTGCATTATCACCAGCCATTGCCTTAGCCTGGATTTTAAAAAAAGAAGAATATATATATATATATATATATATGTCATTTTGTCAATAAAAGAGAAAAAATCTAAAAGTTTTAGAGCATGAGCTATGGGGCAAAGTTAATTCTGCAAAGGAAAACAGTGATGAAAACAGCCATATGTCCACTCAGCAAATCAAGTAAATGAAACATGACAATTCACCTGACTCTGCAGGAGGTTAAGGACAGACGAACCAGTAAAATTATTTGCTGAAGCCTTCTGTATCACAATGGATAAAGCTTGCATTGAACCCATCACAGGCTGCAACATAGCATGAAAACCCCTTTGAGAAAAGAATCGACAAAATGGCTAAGCAGATTCAGAGCAAATTCAATTAATCAAACCTGACAGTAAAACCACAATCCTTGTATGGAAAGTCTTCCAAGTCGAAATTGGTGTTCAAGCTGTGCGACCATGGCCTGATAATCCTAATTAAAAAAATAAATCAGAGGATACTTTCAGTTGAGGAGAAACATCTGTATCTAAGATTTTAATGAGCAGCTAAATCTGGTCAGTAACAGGATAATCATAGTTTAAAACACAATGACTCCCTCTGTTCATGCTAAACAGCATACCTATGGCTCAACTTAAGGTGAAGACACACGTTCTGTTAGAAGGCATGATGCAAGAAAGGGAAAAAAGAGTGTATATTATACCATTAGTCAAAGCAGTCATGATTATGATGACTGTCCATACGGTTATGGTGTCATATTTACTCCAATTTTTTACTAATTTTAGATGGTTAAGAGCAGGTACTTATTATAGGCCTGATCAGGACCTGACCATCACATTTCAAAGGCATTTCCCTGCCGTATTTGAAGTTATGCTTTCTTGTCAAACTAGGCTTTCCCTTACTTCCTGCTCACTTGTGGCTAAAAGGAACGCGTGTTCACAGGCAAGAACCAGAACTTCTAAAAAAGAAGGGGGGGGGGGGGGGCATCACATGCAAAATAAGCTTAACAAAACTGTTAAACAGATAGAAGCAACAATGTTACAATACAGATAATGCGAAACAGGCATGCAGCAACTACCATGCCACACAAATATAATAATCAAAAGGCTTACAACACAAAAAACCTACTAGTAGAAGTGCCTTGAGCGCAGCAGCAAAGGCATGATTAACTAAACCATTCTTGAATTGTGATCTGGACTCAACAAACTGGTCAATCAACAGAAAGCTCTTACACAAAGGGAACATCCTTTTTGCCAGTTCCTGAAATAATGTCATTATCATTTTAAACGATCAGGCATAGCAATCCATCAAAATGCACTATTCAACTTGAAAAGACAAACTTATTCAGGCATGCTGTCAACAGCAGACTTATGAGATAAGCATCTATCGATAGGCTCTTTGCCAACATACCTATGTTCATTTATGAACCCACACACACACACACACTGATACATGAATGAGTATAGCCCTGTACTTCATACCTGGATTGCCAAGTCCATAGAAGCATCAACCTGGAAAGAGATGTGATCCTCCTGTCCACGAACTCTTCTAATTGAAATATATCTTCCTTCAATTCCAACCATAGCAGACAAGAGGTCGTCAATGACGATAAGTTCCTAATTACCAAAGAAAATAGAAAGCAACAAAAATATTCAGGTAATTCACAGAGCCAATAACCAAATTAGAAAGCTAAAAATCATTTAAACCATAAAAGTAGTTGGATGAAGGTGTGAAAATATGCCTGAACAGCAGCATTGTAGTAGCCGATGGGTCTCTCCAAACCATGGCTGCTCAAATGCACAAAATACATAAATGAGATATTTATATACACAAAATTTTAACCTATAAGAAAAAACAGGGAGATAAAATGCAATTAAAGCAAATTATGTTTATATATTTTATTTATACCTGAATAAATCCATAGAAAATCCCTTGGTATCAGCAAGCCGCGAAGTTCCTTTCGTTTCCTAGACAAATACAAATATTCACAAGAGTTACAGCATAAAGCAGAATTTTATTTTAACAAAAAAAAAAAAACGGGCAGATAAAAAGCACAACGGGAGATTTTCGTAATTAGAGCGGTAAGATTGTTCGGTTCGTGAGAAAACCTGGTGGAAGCGGCCGGTGAGGAAAGGTCTGTCGACATTCCAGCGAGGCGTTGAAGGGCACGATGTTGATGTTGCCTTTTCCATTTCTCTCTATCTCTCTTTCTTGTCTCTATTTCTATCGCTCTCGCATTATTTACTGAATCGAGGAGAGGAGCGGCTTTTTTATTTGAAAAAGTGCAGGGGCGAGTGCTGCTACTGGAACTGCTGCTGTCTGTGATCTGTTTCCTTTTAAACAAAAAAAACAGACCGAAACGAAAAGCTCATTTTTTAATTATGATTTTTCATTTTAAATCGTAGTTTAAAAGTTATGTATTGGGCATCCTTATGCTACAGATCGAATAAAAAAATTATATTATAAAAACTATTTCATATTATTATTAAACCTGATTTAAGTAAATATGATTTAATAAAAAATAAATAAAAAAATCAAGAGAATAAAAAAAATCACCCCTCAAGTTGATATGAAGAGTAAAGGAGGTAACTTGACGAATCCTCAAGTAGTGTGGAGTGGTGGTATAGGGTTTAAGATCTATACAATAGATCTTGAATTTAAGTCAGGACGTGTATTTTTTATAAGAACTTGAAATAACCAGGATTTTATTCATTTATTTAGATCCACGAAATTTTTCAGGGAATATGGTTTTGGTTTTCTCAAATAAAGAGAGAGAGAATTGGCATCCAGCTCCCCAGTTTATATATGAAAGGTGAAGTGAAGAATGTATGTTGGTATCCCAGAAGATTTAATATGTTAGGTAGTGAATAATTTTTTAGGATAATAGTTATTTTAATGTATTTATTTCAAGAATCATTTTTAAAAAATAAAATGTTATTTTAATATATTTTTAAATAATAAATATTTTCAAAATTCTAATTATAAACATTACTTAACCCAGCTTGTATGGGTTGAATTGTGTTTATGCAGGCTATAAAAAAGTCCCCTAACTGAAGATCTTGCCGATTGATTTCCTTTATGATATCTATCGAGTCATCAAAATTTTAGAGATTATAAATTGAGTTCTCCATTCGTATTCATTCATGGATCCAGTTATGCACTTTTGTGGTCTTTCCAAGTTTTTATGTTATGATTAATGCTAATATTACTTGATATTGTACCTGTGTGTGAGCCTGGGAGAAAAAAATTATTCAACATAAAATTAGATTTAATAATAAAATTGAAAATCAATAAAACTTCTATAAAAAAATCTAAAGAAAGAAATTTTGAAATAGAAAAAATAAGGTCTAAATTAGAAGGAAAAAAAGACACGAGAAACTGGGATCAAAGAATAATAAAAAATTTAAAAATTTTATGTTATTAAAATTTACAAACAAAAATCATAAATCAATTGAATGATGATTGAAGGTAAAACATTTGCTTTCAGTTCTAGTTATTTTCTTATCTTTTATCTCTCATGAACTAAATGGGGTATGATCCCGCCCCAGCCGAACGCTAAAGTAGAAATACTGAGCGATGGATTCTCTCTCTAGATCTATGCTCATCTGATAGGCAGACATTTTAGCATCATTTTACACAAATAATTCACGAACATTTTACATAAAATGATTTTCTGTGAAATTAGCTGGGTATTTACCTCAACCTTTCGTGCTTTTAGGTTCAAAATAAGACTAGTGAATTCCATTAATCAAAGGGTCAAGTCCAATTTCAAACCATGACAAACAAGCCATAAGCCCAAGACCGGGAACTGTAGATTAGGGTCGTTAAAGCCGAGCAACCAGACCCATGCAAACACACAAACATGGGAGAACTCTCAAAACTCCAGTGTCAACCATAGCAAGGTTCTTGTTTCATCTATAGCAACGTTGCCATATATTTACTCTCAGTTCTCAGGCATCCCCTTTTTATTTGATTTTTTCTAGAGAATATAATCAAGCATTAAGGAAAAAATAAGCATCTGAACACACAATGGTGACAGTGCTTCTATTGAAAATCTAGTCATGAAAAACCTTGTTACTTCTTTTCTTGTAACTAAGCTTACAATCCCATTAGTCACAAGACTCACAACACGTACTAATAACTTAAAACAACTTCCTACCCTAGAAAACTCAATTGTAAGTTGGCCGGAAAGTTTCTTGATTTCATATCATCCGGTACCTTTTACTGTAAACACGTCAGTCCTCAACACACCTGTTTTTGTTCAAGGATTTGCAGCTCCGGACAGCTTGAAGTTTAAGTCAAGTGTGGTGTCAAACCATGTCATCATGATCCCTCTTCGAAGTTTCTCGTGCTAATAAAAAATTGCATCCATACTTCAATGGTGTGGAACAAGGCTTGCTCTCTGCAAAAAGCTCATTGAATACTCCCGGTTTTGTACAGAGTGTAAGCCACCAGCAGTGGAATTGCAAGGCTATACACTGGAAAGTGAAGCAACGGGTTCATCTCATATGCTTTCATGAGAACTTTGCAATTCTGTGAGACAAGCAACTGAGTCAGAAAAGGAAAGAGTACAATCAAATCCAATATTCTGTCATCCAACATTTTTAAATGGTTCCAAGAAATTAGACCAACGACAGGGAAATTTCCGATGGGTCACTTGCATGATTCAGAGTGAACATCCTTTTCTTTTGTAATCTAAGCATATCATATACTGTTTTGATGGGAACCTGGACAATGATCATTTCCAAATCTGTTACTGGACAAAAAGGTACAATCCTTGACAAGCAATGAAAATTGGCTCAGGTCACAAAAAATAAACTTTCTAACTTCACAAGCCATTAATCTACTGACTAAAGCAATTAGTGATTTGCTGGAGTAGTCATCCATTACTTTCAACTTTCTAGTGAAATAATGGAGGCGAACCCTGTGACGCATTGAGATTCAATGCATACATTTTTTGACAGACATATTGTGCACATAGAATAGAGCAGAATTGATCCTCACCATAAAATGTTTCCAATAAATCACCAAGCAAACTGCAAAGAGAACTTTCCGAATCTTCCTCTCCATAAAATCAAATTTTGATCTTCTATGCCTGTGGTTATCATACTTTCCTGATCTCTTATTTTCCTGACTAGAATCGTTGTCTTCTTTCTTGCCTGAAAGTGATAAAAAATGCTCTTTGTAGATACCTCTTTCAGCAGCCAATGCTCCAGCAATCAAAATAGAAGGTATAACCACAAAGAAGAAATGTGGTAGCACAACCACCATTATATCTGGAGATCCAATATAATTGTGTTTTTCTCTGCTGTTAAAAGTTTTCACCAGCCATCCCATCCTGGTCATGTACCCCCTGTTCCCACCATCAGTAAAAACTTGCCCAATTAGCCAGGGACATGATAAGAGGTAGATCAAGTATCCTAAAAAACCAAACCACACTACATGAACCCTGCAGAGGTCCTGCAAAACCCATGCTATACAATTTATTAAGCCTTTTTCAGAAATGAAAGTCTTGTAAGAGTACTGCTTCTTAGAGAACACGAGGACAAATTTTGGAATGAGAAGAATGGAGAGCATTAAATATACCGCAAACCAGAATATTGGGTAGTACAAAGCAGCCCATTGACAACCCATGACAAAAAATTCCTTCCATGTCCACGAGATCTTGGCACTTAGACCGTTTACAGAAAATGGCCTTAGTTCAGACAAAGTTGATCTTCCCATTACATCAATTACTTCTATTTGCAGCCAAAATCTTTCAGGAGATGGATCCTCGAATGCTTTATAGTTCCATGCAGCTGCATAAATGTCTCCCCTGGATATATCCCTCACAAACTTGGTCATGGCTGTCTCCATGATCATAAGGGGACTCCCTGGTCTTGTGTCATAGATCCTAGCCACAACAGACGTGATTGGAGAAACAGAAAACACAAGGCATCTGATTGTCTCAAAAGAAAAAGGGACCATGTCTTGACACCCATACATCTGATGTAATGAAGATGTTAACATGAAGCGGGAATCCAGTGGAAATGTGGGCAACACAATGGTTTTTTTGGTTCCTGATTTGAAGTCAATGTCCAGGTATGAAACGTGACCTCTGTCAACAGCCACAATACGCATAGCTCTACTTTTCCTCCAATCACCCATCTCCCACTCCCAGAACTCCTTTGGTGGTGGTGCTCGAAACAAACAGTTTTTAGTATTCTCAGAAGGTTGTTGGTGTATGTTTAACTGAAAAAACTTATGTGATGACAGAAAATTGTCATTTGACTGGTGATGCCGCTTCAAATTCTTACCGAACCTTGTGTGAAGATGCCCACATAAATAAGCTGACACGGAATGCTTCAAAAAAACATCTCTCAAGCTTTTCTGAGACTCTGAGAATGCCGAGAATGAAAGTGGAAAATGCCCAAAGGATATCTTAGTTATGGATTTTCCTTTTTGAGAATCCCATTTCGATAGCTGTGAATCTATCTGAGTCAATAGTTGGTCAGTTGGATGCCCAAAAAGATTAGTTGGCCCTCGTAAACCAGTAGCCATCGTACTGTCCAACCCAACAAATACATGTTTGCGGTCACCAGTCTAGAAGACAGAACAAAACGAGATACAAAGATGACAAAGAAGAGGAATTAGTAAAGCTTTACACTGTCACCGAGCACAACAAGAGGTATGCATTCATACCTAGAGCTAGAGGATTCACTCTAGAAGTTCAGTTTCACATGGGATATTAATCATAAAATGAGAAATGAAGAATCATATCTTTTGGGGGTTTCGAAGCTCTGATATAGGTAACCAGAATCCTAATATAAGTAATGGTAATATGCTGAGACCAACAAAAAATAAACAAATCAAATGATTGCATAGTCTTGAAATTCAGGAACGAATGCTGCAAAAAAAAAAGGAAAGAAAACGAGAAAGAATATGAAAAGACATTCTGGGCTGCCTATTAGTTCTTTAAAATGATAGTTTATGTCTAAAACCACATCCTGAAGGTAAAGACCAGAGACTAACCTCAAGTGTGACACTGTTGACATTTCCTTTTCTTCCGAACTGGCCATTAATACTATAATTTGAAAAGAAATCAAACAAACTACCAATGAATGGTACACCAAAATTATCATGGTTTCCTCTGAGATCGTAGAAGATGCTCTTGTCTAGTCCACTTCTTCTCGCAACATCTTCCATTGCATCCTGATATTCTATCCACTCATCCTCATTTTGTTTCATTGTTAACAAGTCTTTGCTTTTCCCATCTGGTAAACAAAAGTTAATTTTTTTTTCAGCGTATCCGCCCAGCAGCCATCATTTGCCAAAGTCGCTAAAATCAGAACAAAATGTACTTGGCTTACTTGTATGTTAAATCACAATCATGTATATGCAACTCTAAAAGAACATACACACACAAAAAGGTGATTAACGTGAACGGACAAATCTTTGCAGTATGCTGGCAGCTAATTAAAGCTGATTGACTGGCTCGTAAATAACAGACAGTTTGATTAGCACTAGGATCACAAAGCAGCAAAACTCTTCCACTCAATTTTCTAATTTGGGAATGGAGTTGGAAGCTCTAAGCACATTTCACATAATCGAAATCCCAAGATTCAACAAAAAAAACAACAAAGCCTGAAACTATTAAGCACTCAAACTCACCAAAAAATGAAAAATAAAAAACATAAATAATAATACCTGTAAGATCACCAGTGATGAGAACAAGAGATGGGTTAATCATCTTAAGAGCAGGGCCCACAATTTTCTTAAAGTCAAGAGCTCTTTCAGGATGGTGGACACTAAAGTGGAGATCAGAGAGCTGCACTATCCATATAACTGATTCTGGCCCTCCTTTCACTTCTATAACCCTGTCTTGCCATTTTCTGGGTTGTGAAGAAACCAATTCCTCTACTCCTCCTCCTTCTTGTTGCTCAGAAATTGAAGTGGGCATAGTTGTAGAGAGGCATAACACCATCAAAACCACAATTCCCATCTCCCTAAGCTGTGGAGAATGTTGTTTTTCCATCGCTTCTTGTGAAACCAGGGAACGAACTTAATTGCTATATATATACCCGGAAAAGAAGGGGGGGGGTTCTCTGCAGCGAGGTGCATGCAGTTAAGGTAATTTGTCGACTCTTAGTTTGCCACGTAGTCCCTTTTCTTTTCTGAGTTTCCTTTCTTATTTGATGGGCCCTGTTCCCCTGGAACCTCACACAGCTAGCACTGCAGAGTGGCAAAGAAATTCAAAGCTGGACACTTTCTCCTCAACATTATCAGTCAAAGGTTAGGGCTTTACTGCTTTCTTGAATTCATTATTTTATCAATTTATTCAATCTTCCAAAATGATTAAGCACCTTTATAGGTCTTTTCCTAGAATTTGGGGTAGTTTTTTTCTTTTCTTTCACATCAACTGGATTCTGCAATGAATGTAATAGCATTGACAGTCTGGCAATTTTCAAAATTTTTTACAAGGGACTAAACTCGATAAATTTGAATCTGAGGAGCACTTATTGAATTGGAGATTTGAGCAATAACAATGATTGTACATTGGCTCGGAATGTTATATGGAACTGGATTGGTTTAAATGTTTATTTTCTCGTTGATCCAGGAACATTGAAGTCTAATCAGAGTATTTTGAATCAATCTCTCTTTCATGTTGACCTTGTCTACGTTTTAATACAGTGCTGTTGCTTTGGCCATCGAATCCTCTCTAGAATATCAATTTGAAGAGCCGTTGATGTAAACGGTGATTAGTGGTGTCCAAATAATTACAACAACGAACACAAGGGTCTACATGAAAGCTGAGAACACAATAAAATGATCAGTTTTAGAAAATTCTTGTGGTCTTGGGAATCTAGTGAATATGAGCTTGTCCATTCCATAGTTTACTGTGCATACATCCAAGTGATTCTTGAACAGTTCAGCGACTTAGTAATTGTGTTTATCCAGTCCTCGTGTGGTTTCCATGATGCTTGTGTAATAGAAGGACTTGTGACTCTACTTTTGTTTTCCTCCTTTTTTTGGTCCAAATTGGGCCTTATGATTCTACTCAGCAGCCTCATTTCAGTCCTGCTGTGGCAAGTCAGATGTTGCTTCCTTTCTTATGAGCTTTTTATAAGAAGTTCAAGCATCCTTCGTAATTTAAGTGCTCGAACAATTTTGTATCAGTTCCTGGTTCCATGTTTGCTCAGCCATGTCTCAATAGTATTATGGTTTTGGCCCTCGCTGTCTCAAAACAGGTTTCAGCTGAGAAGACATGGTTGGAGAATAACCTTTTCCTTGGACACTGGCGGGAATAGTGAGAGCGTCAATAGTGACAGTCCTCCTGGCCTTGGTGGAACTCGGTTATTCAGGATAGCAAGTGCAGTTGGCCGACAGCTACTAGAGAAGCTGAATTCAGCCAGAAAGAACTTTCCCATGAAAATATTTCTCCTCCTATTAGGTTTCTACATGGCAAATGCACTGGCTAGAATACTTGGACAGACAGGTGAATGGGATGCACTAGTTGCAGGTGTTGTGGTTGCTGCCATTAGAGTGATTGGACAGCCAGTGCGTGCCTAGGTCTCTTCGTGGATGCATTTAAATTAGGTAGCTAAATTCCTTCCAACCATTCCTTGTTACCCTCGGCTTTTCTTTCTATGTTCACATATGAGTGAGAACCTCTGTTCTTGTTGCTGTTGTTCATTGTAGATGGAGATTCATTTTGATGCAGTTTGTTGGAATCCTTTAGATTCATTCCATTGTAAGAGGTGTTTCATCAACAATATTTAGGTTGGTGAAGGAGGTAGAATTCTATGCCTTGTTTATCTGGATGAAATGGTATCAATAAAAGAAAATGCAGTAAATTTGAAGGCGGTAGGTACGAAAATGGCATCTATTTCATTTTAATATGGGACAGTGACTTCCTTTTTGACATGATCAAATCCTGTGCAGATTTTGTGTATAACATCGAAGAAAATGCTCAGTTCTTGTTTGTTGTCTAGTAACCCGCAAGGCTCTTTAAATGATTGACCACCTCCAGTTTTATCTTCATGTCTATAATCTAAAGTAAATATATCCCTTCCTCTGTTTTTTCAAACAACCTTTAACCTTAATTTATGGTTTTCAGTAAGCCTTATAACAGTTCTTCTTATATGTATATAAAATAATAATTAATAAATCCATGAATAAGACATGTCTAATTTAGCGTCTGTTTATAGTATTGTGGTTAACATTATTTTTTAAAGTATTTTTTTTAGAAAAATATCAAATTATGCTTATTTATTTATTTAAAAAATATTGACATTAGTATATAAAAAAAAATTAAAAACACCAAAAAATACTAATTATAAATAAAAAAATCAAATTTTTCAAAAGCATTTTTTTGTTTCCCAAACACTCCCTAGTGCTAAAGCTTTTGCAGTTGTAATTAAAAAAAAAATCATTTCAGATTTTAAAAAAATATATATATTATTAAAACTATTATGAGATATGTTTTAGCAAGTAAAATAAATAAAAAATAAATCTTTATTAAGAAAAAAACAAGTTATTTTAACTTTTATATACTAAGATTTGAAATATAATTATATACGGGGTAAAAATTATAACTTGTTTAATTATTTTTATTATTACTGTCACTATTACTATCACCAAATCCTCCACTATTATTATTATTTATCATTACTACAATTATAATTACTCAAATTAAAAGCTAGATTAAACTAGTATCCTTTATCAAAACTACAATTAATGCAATACTTCAGCTAAAATAACCTAATACTTCTAACTTTAATAGCTTAAGTTTTTTGGATCCAAGGGTGTATTTATAATTTTGAGATGTTCAGGCTATAGAGACGAAGCCATAGCCTCAACTCACTATTGTAGTGAGCGATAAATTTGTCTATATGAAAATCACCTTCCCTTTTTAGTTGTTTTTTATGTAATAAAAACTATAATTAAAGTGTCTTAGTACTCTCAGAACCTTACAAGGCAAATAAAGATATTTTAGCGGTGGAGCTCTCACAAAGATGAGTATAAGGTTTTTTTGCAGTTTGCATATGACTTGCAGCTTCTATATAAGTATGACGTATCATATATTATGTCGTCTCAATCATATAGTCCAGTTTGTCATCGAATTTTAAAAACAAATTTGAAAATTTTGATTTTTTTATTTTATTTTAAATTATTTTTAGATTATTTTTATATACCGGTAAATATTACAAGATATTATTATAATATCACCGGCACCTCTTTTTTATCTGAAGGTTTTATCAGATTTGTGCAAAGTTTTTTATACTGTATATGGCTACCTTGAGTCCTCGGATACGTACAGAGCAGATATGGTATTAATAGTAAAGCACTATAGTCAGAGTAGTTGGAAAAATGGTCACTTGATGAGGGTTTCCTATGCCTTAATTTATTGCAATTCCACTTCATAGAGGTCCTGATCTTCTGTTGATGGAAGGTAAAATCAACAGTCTTCCCTTCAAATCTCACGCAATCCAATGTTATCGGAAAATTAATTTGTGATCATATACACACAGTCATCTTCAGGTTTGTGCATGAAGAGAACATTTACACATATATATAGTAGCAGTTCTTTTAGCTGAGCCTTTGGCTGGTAACACCCCCTCAAAATTAGATACCTGCAAGGACCTCTTTTTTTCCTTTTTTCATCATCCAGAATCACGGACAAAACGTCCAAATTCAGCACCGTATTGCAGCACTTGCAGTTCTCACAGACTTTTTAGCAAGTGGTTATGAATACTAAATATAGCTTCCTGTCATTCTATATAAATTACTAAGGAGAACAGAGAGCCATGTAGTGTAAAGTGAGTGCAGAGAGGAAATATCTGATAAAATTCTCTCTACTTTGATTAACAATGGAAACATTGATGCTCTACTTCATAGTAGTAGTGCATATTTGGACAGTCTTATTCAACACCTGCAATTCTGCACGGCTTGGGCCAGCCTCTGCGAAATTTCCTGCCATTCTAGTTTTTGGTGATTCAACAGTTGATACTGGTAATAACAATTACATTGATACAGTGGTTAGGGCCAATTTTCTTCCATATGGCCAGGATTATCCAGATGGTCCTACCGGGAGGTTCTCGAATGGAAAACTTGTTCCTGACTTGTTGGCCTCTGTACTCAAGATCAAAGAGGCTGTCCCTGCATTCCTGGATCCAAAATTGTCCGATCAAGAGATCATCACCGGTGTTTGCTTTGCATCAGCTGGATCAGGGTTCGATAATCAAACGAATGCAGCAACTAAGATCATTCCAGTTTTAAAGCAAATTGACCTCTTCAGGAAATATATTGCAAGGTTACAAGGCATTGTTGGAGAAGAAAAGGCTAAGCAAATAATTAGTGGTTCTTTGGTGATTATAAGTGCAGGAACTAACGACGTGGCTATTATAAAGGAGGAGGATTCTGAATACCAATATTTTTTGCTGGACAGGACGCAAACTTTTGTTAAAGCAAGCACAGCTGTCTCTCTACATTTGTTTTCTCCCCTTGTTTGATTTAGTATTGAGGCAGTCTTCAAATTTCTAATCTCTCTATGAATTTGCAGGAGCTTTATGATCTTGGTTGCCGCACTATGATTATAAGTGGCCTTCCTCCAGTTGGTTGTCTCCCCATCCAAATGGCCATTGCCAGACGAAATTCCTCCGAGCTAAGGTGTTTGGATGATCAAAATTCATACGCTCAATCTTTTAACCGAAAGCTTGTCAAGATGTTGCCACAAATACAGCAAATGCTTTCAGGGAGCAAAATAGTCTATTTAGACATGTATAAGACACTGATTGAGATGATCGACCAGCCACAAAAATATGGTAAGCAGCAAGCTAGCGAGTATATCTGCTAATATTTAGATCTCATTGTTAACTGAACTGAATCAAGTTAGCTAAAGCAAGAGATCGTATCCAACCTGGATAAGGAAGGTTGAACTTGAGCTCCTCTTGTGAAAGCATGATTGCCTAAATTTTTGTTATGCAATAAGCTCTGACAAAAAATAAAAATAACACTAAGGTTTTTTTTTTTAATAACAGGATTTGTGGAAACAAAGAGAGGGTGCTGTGGGACTGGAGTTATCGAGTTGGGATTCCTGTGCAATCGACTAACTAAAACATGTGAAGAGGCCTCGGAATACTTATTTTGGGATGCTATTCATCCCAGTCTAGCAGCCTATCAGTACATTGCTAAACACGTGGAGGACAAAATAATTCACTCGTTATTGTAAGCCAAACCATCTGCAGGTATGAGTAATTAGGGCCCGGGGTGAAACTTTTGGCCGGCTTCAAAAAGAAACACGCTCAAATTTCAAGAGTCATCAATTTTGTAAATGCGGGATCGTAATCTAGCCCTTGCCAACGGCAAATTTTGGTAATCACGAATAAAAGATGATCGACATGAAATTCTTCTCGATATTATGCATGTGTTCATCGATGATTCTCAGCTTTCATTTGTTTCTTGAATTCACGTGGTCTTGAATAGCTAATACTGTCGGACATAGTGAGTCTCAACTTCATGTAATGAAATGCTTTGTCTGGACAGCTGCATATATTGTCTTGATCAATGACAATCACTAAGCTTCTTGAAATTTTTCCCCTTGGAGTTAAATGATACACACATGAACCTCGCCAGTACTTGCGAGGAATGTTTATAAATGGCCCTCCATATTGTCCCTCAACGACAGACAAAATATTGAAATATAGCCATTCAAGTTTTCCACAGGTAGAGATAATTCTGGTCACCCCCAATCATCTCAAGCCATGCAGTTAAAAAGGACATCCATTCCATGAAATGATTTATTCCAGGAACCGCTTTCAGCAGTCTCTGATCTCTGCATCTCGTATGTATTATTGTTACGAGAAGAGAAAAAATTGCCCGTCCATTTAACCAAATAAAAGAAACTGATAATGGCAAGAAATTCTCCAAGATACGGCATTGCCAAATTCTACAGGAAATGGAGCAAGGTCTTGGTTTACCAAGGCCTCATTGCAGAAGAGTATTATAAACTGAGCACAGATATACATGATTTCCAAATTCCATCTGAATAAATCAAGACCTCCAGTTTTATTAGAGCAAAAGTAAAAACAATATAGTCCATGTTCTGTAGAAGACAAATTTCATTAATTATAGAATTAGTGCTAGTGTATGTCATGGATGTTTGCTGATCTGGTAGACTTCCAAAACTAAGCAAAATGTTATAGCTTTACTTTTACCTGAATAAACAGAAAGAATAGATTTCAATAGTTTTTTAGCAACTCGATTATGGTACTAGTTGAAATTTGTATGCATGGATCTGTCAATAAATTAAAAATCTCCATTAAAAAAGTCTATGTATAATTAAGAAGATACAAATAAAGCTAAAACCGGGTGTTGATTATAACAAGACAAAGATGCAGAAAAAAGTTAAAACTAAAAAGAGAGAGAGAGGGATAAATGCCATTCTTTGTATCATAACTATGTTATTCAAAATTACAAAGTCCGGTGTTATGAAATATAAGCCTATCCGAGGATCTATAGAAACCTGAAGTTCTCCAAAATTCATAGCAGCTGAGAATTCAAGATCTTAAATGCTATTGCTGAACTCCAGTTGAACCGACCCTTTAATTATAAAATATTTTGCATGCTTCGATGTTAGGATGACAAGAGAGAAAAAAAGGTCCCAATCTTCCCCGGTTCAAATATTTGTGAATAAAGAAGGAAGAAAGGATCGTGAAAAATCAGAATCACTCAATCAGTGGTCGCGCTGTATACATTCCTTCACTTTGCCTTACCCGCCTATTTTTCATCCTTCCACAATCCTTTATGTACCATCATTCCATACAGTGAAAGGTTGTGCTCCATGACAAACAGCCATGTTGTTAGACCTTGCTGCGACGGTAGGAACAGCTGTTGGCACCCAGTTGTAACATGCTGAACCCTGATCATATGCACTAGCCTTGATCCCACCGGCTGGAGATTGCTGTGAAAGATAATACAAGTTTCTGGCATGATATGGATCAGATGAGGATAACATATTTTCATACCCCAGAGCCTTCACCTCTCCATCTCCATCTCCATAACCATTTCCTTGATTTTGGTTGTTCTCATTATTAGATATAACCGTAGTCATTGGGACGGCATACCCAGCATTGCTTCCATAACCAATTCCCTGATAGCCTCCATTGGTTCCCGTACTTGTACCATCATTAACTCCACTGCTATACATAATAGAATTAGAACCAGAGCTATGTTCCATTGAAGAAGAGTCCATGCTCATTAGGTTATGTAAAACGGAAGGCTGAAAGAAATTGTGGGTATTTCCCAACTGTAGTTGATGAAGCTCTTGAAAGCTGCGATTGTCAGAGTCCTGTTCCTGCTTGCACCAAAGCCTCTGGCCATATGGATAGTGCATACTAAAAGGCTGTACCTGCTGAAATGCAGCAGTAGGCCAGCCATGGTGTACTGCACCATAGTTGCCAGCTCCATCGGCGAGTTGTGAGCTCAAGTTGTCATGATCATCTGTTCTTTGCGCAATATCCACTGTTATTTCAGCATGCTCCGCCTCTTTCAACCGCTTAGCCGCGCCTCCAATTGGCAATGTGCTGCTCTCGAGTATGCTGCTAACATCATATCTGCTCATGTCAAAGTTGGTCACTGCATTCAGCCCACGGAATTTTATGGCAGCAATGTCATAGGCCTCTGCCGCTTCCTCTTGGGTGCCTATGAGTTAAATCCAGCCACAACAATTAATTAATTGCAGGAATTAAGATGCGAAATTATTATTTTTTTCATATATAGATTCATTTAATTCTGCATAGAAGAAAGTCGATGAGTCATGGCTTAATAACATGAGTAAATTTTCAGGGTGACAATAAATCTAACATTTAATAGCACTTTAGCTAGTGCATAACATGAAATCATAGGAAAAGGGAATAAACATACTGAAAGTTCCCAAGTAAAGGTCTTTGTTCCCCGCAACTCTTCCAATCCTTGCCTGCCATCTTCCGTGCTGATGATGTCTGATATGACACAAAGTTCATCAAAAAAGCAAGTTAGTTCATCTGCCGCACGAAGCTTAACTAGTGTTTCTCCACAAAATATTCTCCATTAATATATAAAATCCTTTCTCCTAGAATTTGACGGTGCCATGTCCTCAAAATATTAATATTTTTTTATCACGTTCGAATCTAGACTTTGCACGTGAGCCCTAATTGCAGGTCCTACAAGACTGCAGGAAAATTAATTATAGTGAGATAAAGGTTCAAGAATTTGAACACCAAGCTAATTAAAAGAATATTAACATGTATGGTCATAATAATTGATATATAGTATGTCAATTTCCAATCTCTTTGCATTTTTTACTACACCACAGCCACACCTACAGACAATTATTTATATTGTCAAATAGTGCTCTGCAAATATTCTTTAAATTAAATTCAAGTTAGTCGTCGGTAAACTTCAAAGTCGTCTAGTAGATTTTAACAAGGGGACATTCGCTTACGTTCCCTTTAGAGATTCTTATCATCAGTTTTTTTTTTTTTTTTTTGGGGGGGGGTGGGGGGGGCAATGTCCCGAAGCCAAAATACTTTGCCCCCCCAAAAAACAAATGAGATCCATGCCATGTGATTAGAAATTTCTTAAAATATTTGAAAAATGAAGTCCAATTATAAATGGAACTACTTTTTACAACATATCTAAACAATTAAAATCATGGTAGCATCTAGCTTTCATTTTTAAACTGATTTATTGATTATATGATAACATGCTAAATATAGTATTTCAAAGTATTTTCATTCAAAAATATATTAAAATACTATTTACTTAATTTAATTTTTATATTAAAATAAAATAAAAAAATATAAGAACAAAAATTCAACAGCAACGCAAAACAATCACTAATACAATTATCTAACACTATAAAGTTTAAGGAAAAGAACTTCATTGGAAAATTAGGTATACACCATACCTAGTTACACCTCGATATATAGAAGCACCCCGAGAAAACCCACTACTTTTTCTGCAACAACATGGGGATCGATCATACATTACGTGAATTTTATGAAACTCAGCATTAATTCTTGCTTCCTTTAAATAAATAAAAACAGCATTCATAAAGAATACCTTCGAAGAGACGCAACGTACTCTTGCCTTGTCATGTGCTTCATTTCTTCTATCTCTTTTTCGTAGTTGCTAATCTGTGATTTTATTTACATAGAAAGAAGTTCTTGACATTAGCAACATAAGGCATCAACATCGGCAAAATACGTTGAAAAGGATTCCTATTTGTTCAATAATAGGACACATGTCATTGATAACGGGAAACTTCTGGGAGCATAATAACATAAACCAAGGTGGATCGAGCTAGCTTGGAATAACACTCCAAAAATGCATGCAGTTCCACTAATGTTTCCCAGAAAAAATCTGGATGTCATACTTCGGGCAAATTTTACGCGATCCGGCCTGTTTATTTTCTTTTAAATAACTAAAAAAAAAAGGTGCAATTCAAAGCACCGAGTACGAAATCAGTCTCACTAGAGTTTAAATGAAAGAAAGTAGAAACTCACTGGAAAATTTGTCGTAGTAGTCGTGCCCCAGTATTTCAATGCTGCTAAATCATAGGCTCTAGCTGCCTTATCTTCTTTGTCATAACCTCCTGTCCAATAAGAGAGCAAAAACGAATTAGAATCATCAAGAGAAAAATGAAATTAGTCAAAAAACAGTTAACAAAAACAAGTCACACTAACCCAAATAAACTGAAATGAGATTCCGCAAGCCCCGCATCAAGATATGCGTGGATCCAAAAAGACAACATAAGTTAGTGCATAATAAACCAATAAATCTTTGATTAATAAAAAGAAGAAGAAAGAAACAAAAGAGAAATTATTTTTGAATTTTTGAATTCCATAGAATCTGCATCTTCAAGTAGATTAATAAATGAAGTACCCCATACCTTGCCTTCCCTTCCGAGTTTGTCCTTCTCTTCTACAGCTATTGTCCCATAGATGAGCTTCGTATCTACCAGTCCATCTATGTCTGTAAAACATAAACCCTAAAGTAATTACCGATATTTATTACCAGAAAACAGTAACAGAACAGAGAAATAAAGCGGTGATGAGAATAAATAAGCACTTGATGGATAGTGCAAAGATACCTTGTTACACCACGGTATATAGATGTTCTTTGGCCAAAAGTATCAATAGATTTCCTTGGCACCGCTTCGAGGGCAACGGTTTGGCTATCAAGACTTGGTGTGGTCTTTTGTTCCTTGTTATTATCAGAAGAAGAACTGTGATCTCCCCCAGTATTATTACCTCCTCCAGTTACTGCTAGAAGCGGCAAAGAAGAAGCGGCTGGTTGCGACCCAGTACTCATTGAAAGGGACAAACTTTGTGCACCACCATTGTTTTTATTATTGGTGTCTTGTTGGGTCGGTGCTGGCTGGTTCCTTAACCAGGTCTTGATCATGGATAACCCAATGGAACTATTTTTATTTTCACCTCCTCCATTGCTCCTGATTCTTTCATTTGATGTCGCCTCAGATGGAAGTTGCAAAGAGCAGTTTTGGAATACATACTCTCCAGTGGTATCATACATGGTGTTGCAGCCATTCAGTTTGTGTTCATGGTTGCCAAAAGAATGGCCACCAAGGAAGTTCTCGAGTTTAGGTTCTTGATTCTGATCAATGTTTTGGCTATTGCATGAAGTACCCATGAATATAGGGAGGCCTAAGGCGGTTTTGTAGTCAGTGTCTGGATTCATGCCTAAACTCTTCATATTCCAATCTGCAAACAAATACCATAAAAAAAAAGTGAGAGAAATACAAGTGATCAATATTGTTGTTACTTGTACTTATTTAAGTTTTGAGAAAGTATCCAGGAGAAAAAGGGAAAAAGGGTAACTTTAAATCATTCAAAGATGCTAAAAAAAGGGATTCATTTTAAATCATTTATTTTCTGGTTTTAAGAAGGCTAGGGTTCTAGAACTTCGGCTCTGCAATGAATAGCAGATTAAAGATGTGAAGTATAGTGAAACAGACCTTGAGTTTGATTGTTTCTAAAGGCTTCAAGTATACCAAAAGTAGCGGGAAGGTTTAGAGAAGGAGCAGTGGAATCGGAAGTGAGATCAAAGCACTCGCCAGAGACATCGGTACCAGAGATTTCATCACTGTGGAAACCAAGGCGAGAGTCTGTGTTTTGAGAGTGGTCAGATTGTGATGAAGGAAGTTCTTGATGGGATAAAGAGAAACCTAACCAGTTATTCATGGAGGCCATGTATATATAGAGAGAGATATTGGATGGACCCCAAAGGGCTTTTCAAAACTTGGAGATTTAATGTTGTTGTGCTACAGAAGGGAGATGAGGGATTTGTTCATGCATGAAAGCGGAGAAGGAGGTTTCATCAGAAACCATGATATAGAAGAGGAAAGGTCAAAGGATGAAAGTGAACTCATCGCTTCCTTTGCCCCTCGCTCTCTAACTCTCTTAAACAATAAATGGAGGCACCCTTCCTAGTCAAGGGCACCTCATGTTCACAGCTATCAACTCTAATAAGTGAGAAATGAAGACAGCAGATGGTGGGCTGAGGGCAGGACTGTACTTTCGGGCATAGAAGTACTCTAAAATAAGAAATAATAAATCCAACAAGGTACTCAAATAATGATTTTTTACAGGAGGGTTTTTGTTTTGATACAACCCCTCTCCTTCCCATTCTTTCTATTTAGACGCCTTGGTAGCATAAAATCTAATCTCCCCTTAAAATAATCAAAAGGTACACGAGGGCTGGTTTGATTTTGAATGAAACCGGACCTGCAGTTCTACTCTCCCTACCGCATATTAGTTTAAAGGCTAGGCAAGTTGAGCTTATCTTCATCCTCATGCCACTGAAAGTAATTAAAATTTTATTTTAAGCATAGGTCATAAGACTTACTCATGGTCATAACCTATCAGCATGTGGTTTCGTAAACTTAAATCTAACCCTTTGAACTTCAACGATATCCTTGGATTTCTTTTCATATATGATCTCCCCTAATTCACTTCATGATTCCGTTCTTCATTAAACTATATACCTTCAACTTTCTTGGTCACCCTAATTTACTGCATTCATGACCTACCAACTGCTATAATAAAACAAACTGTAAAAGCAATAATAGAATCTATCTTGATTTTTCTCCATCTAGTCTAATGATCAACCGATGACGATCCATTTCTCTCTATTTATTTGCTGTAGAACCCCGGCAGTAGATGATTGCTCGGTATCTGACAAAGTAATTGGACAAAAAAAACCCACACGCACCCCTTTGCCACACCCATTTATTCATTCCCAGTTGCACATAAGTCATTTCAGTTGTCAGTAATCTGCTCCTACCACTCCTCTAACCAATTACCCTTTTCTTTGCCCCTCAATATATATCTTCAGACCCCCCAGTTTCTGCATTCAAATGCCCATAACTTTCTCACATTCCATCCATTCATGCCATTTTTTTACTATTATCTCCAAGTCCTAATCATCAACCTGCTCCCCCGCTACAGTCGGGAGCCCCCCCTCTCTACTGTGCACATACAAATAATTCGTGCATGACAGACATTTTTTAAAATCTTTTTCAATGCAAGGGATCGAGAATCATGTATACATAGGACTACATTTTATAACTATAATTATTCTTAGTGTGTGTGTGTGTGCATATATAGTAGTAAAGTGAAAGATGAAAGATAAAATATGAGAAGGGTGGGCTTCTTGCACCCCTATATGAAGACAATAACCCCTGTCTTCCGGGTCCTTTGAGGTTATTTCATTCTCAAGTTTTTGTTTTTTATTTTTATTTAAGTTTTTCCTTTTGAGAGGGACAGGTTGGAAGAAAATCTAATTTCCAAGGATGCAAATGGAATTCAAGATACTTTTCTCTGTTTTCTATATATGCGCTTGTCAACTGCTGCTCTTGATCTCTCGTATAAATCTTTCTTTATTCGTTTTCTATTTCGGATACACCATGCTAGCTATTAATAGATACATGTGTTTTATATTCTGCTCTTCTGTACGATTTTATTTATAGATAATTATTGCACAAATCTTTTATTGCCTTGTAGAACCTCACGATTAGATTTGTTAAACAGACGTTGCAAATCGATGATAAACACAAAGACCCCGAATAGATTTTCCTTAAAGAATACAGCCTATAAAGATTGTAGACCATGCAATGTGCAGGCATGTAAATGAATACGGCTTATAATGCAATATTTATACGTATAAATTTACATGCAAATCTTTATTGTATTTTACACACAGAGACTTGCTAGTGGTAAGGACTAAGGAAGAATAGTTTAAAGATTGAGTGTTGCAGAAAGTATGAGAGAGATCATCTCGAAGGGTGCAATAACCACACTGTAAGTTTGACCGTCAAGAAAGGAATCAATGACGGTAAATCGTCCACATGGTCTCAAAATCCGTTTATTATATTTAAAAGCCTGCCTTCCACTGTAAAAAAAATAAAAATAAATGCTCTCGGTAATGTAATCATAATCATGCCCAACCTTAGCCCTCTATCTTAGACAGAGAGACAAAGAGAGTAAAACTTTTTTTAGTGTGAGAAGCAGCCTCCGTAGGACTTTTGACCTAGGAACCATCTTTTAGGGCTGTCAGGAAAGTAAAAAAACAAAAACAAATGAGACTAGCCCTAACAGAAACACTGTAATTAAAGACGATAAGCCAGAAAAACTGGGTTTCAAAAATTTTACTATTCATTAGTGCTTTGATTAATTTACATTGACTGAATCTCATAAGCTGTTCTATTCTTTATGTATGCACTGCTACGCACCTGATCAATCGTGAAAAAAAAGGGATTAATTTCACCTCTCTGTGTCACATGTGTGGGTGTAGTAAACATTCAAATCAGATTTCGTTTATTAATAAAGACGAGTCGACATAGGTAGTCGGTGAAAGAATCGCTGAATGAATGCCATGTGTTTATATTCGACTCCTGCAACACCAAATAGAATGCCATGTGTTTCTCATGCTAGTATATCGCTCTCCAGATGCTGAACATATTATTATGGGGTATATATATCGATCTCTTCCAGCTTGGGATTGAAAGACATGTGTTTCTCATCAATTGTGGATTGTACAAGGTTTCTTCCAATTTAGTCAGTGGAAGATCAGAATTATAAAGGGTTTCTGTGAGGAGGCTAGCCAGCTTTCCCCTCAAGCTCTCTTATAATTATACCAGGATGAATTTATAATGCTCACTGCCACTGCACTGTTCTCGTTCATATTGGGTGCACAGCTCAAGCAAGACGTATACTTTTATGGCTGATCCATTGAGATATATACGTGAAACATTCATTTGAGTGCAAATATGGCTACTGCTATGCAGGCAATCAAAGTGTGTTTGAATTCTAAAGATAGAGGCAATTAAATGTTTGAATTTATAGATTTTTCAATTCTATAAAAAAATAAAAGTCTAATGTATACTAATAAAAAATGAATTTACATTTTCTATTTTTTTTTCTTGGATATGACACCTTTTATTGTGTTGGTATATGCATTTCGTTTTGTTTCATAGCAAGGTATCAAACATGATGTCCTAAAGACAGGGACAAAAACCCAACTTTCATACCATTATTCTCCCATGGATTTGTCTGGAAAAAGAAGAAGAATTAATTAAAAAAAAAAAAAAAGGACTCAGCCCATGACGTAGAACCATGGGCCCAGAGACATGGCTTTAAGTAGAAATCCGACGTGTAGACTAGTCTAGTTATGCATGCAGCCCTTACGGTCCATGCTTTTTTTCCTAAAAAATGCAGCGATCATGATTTTGTGGGATCCACTCCTCCACGTGACACCGGCAGAGAAGCCATGGCTACGTTTTTTTTTACTTAGCATAAAATAAAGGGTTTTTTTATTATTTTATTTTTTAAAAAAAACACAATTAACTTAATTTTTTTGGAGAATAAATTTATTTGGCGAGATAAAAAAAATACAGCATTTAAATAATTTTACACTGATATTGTGTTATAAAATGCAACAAATCTTTAACTAACATTATAATTCATCTTTAACTAATATTATAATCCATAACTATGATATTAATTATATTTTATATACTAGTTGACTAGTATATATATTAATTTTTTTTATGCAAGAAAATTCTAATGCTGGAAATAATATTTTATAGATTCAAGTGAGCGGGTAGAAATTTAATTGATAATAAAATATCTTTCACAATCAGAGAAAATGTAATTAAGACATCCAACACATGACATAATATTTTGGATCACCGTTGAATACTCTAAATAGAAGTTATGGCTTGCTGTTGTTATCCATAAATGAAGGGTTAATTGATGGCTCTTCACCCTTTCTCATCGTCGTTGATGGCAAGCATGACAAGGATCGCAAGCAAAGGCTAATTCATTTGGTGAGTGGCCATTTCACTATCAACAGGGTGAGTAATGGAACTCTGTGATAACGACCAGCTAAAAATTTTAATGATCTTGATATGAAATATGAATTAGTGATTTCTAAAATGCAAATTCAGAGTCTGATTAATTGAGCTACACACTTCAGGATTTCTATGCCATGCAAATGCAGCTCCTGCACTCTGCGCTCCCATGTAAAAGCCAACATATCTTCAATTACTTGAAAATAACAGAGTTTAGCGTATGATCCAGACGACACATAAACCCTTTGATTACTTTTCACCCATTACTATTTCCTATAGAACATGAATTGCCTGCTAAGAATCTCAGAGTCATGATCAGCTAAAGACCTAGTAGACCATGCTTTGCAGCATGGCATCTAGCAGCCCGAACCTGAAATGCAAAACGAAAGGCTCTGCGGAATCGGAACCGGAGTCCTTGGAATCCAACTCGGGTGTTAGATCACTGTGTTTGTATCCTACGTACCTAGCTACTTCGCAAATCCACTGACCAGATATATAGCTGTCCCAGGCACAACAACAATTCCAGAATACAAAATACAATTGATGTTGAGGTTGTGAATGGTATATTAATTAAAAGTTTGTTGTGATTTTCAACTGTGATGTTAATTTATATATTACGGTAATGAAATGCTATAGTATTTAAATATCATAATTTTTAACAATAATATATTAAAATATGCTATTTTACCAAAACTTTGTGTTGTTGAATGATTTTTTATTGATTTTAATTTATATATTAATTACCAAATTACACCAAAATAAAAGAAGGTTCATGCTTGATTTCGCATGAGAAAACGAGGGGGCTTGAAAAACTAGAGGCAAGAGAAATAATTCAATCACATAGTACCGCCTTACATGGTTAGACTACCATTAAATAAATCAATCGTTGCTATGATGTGTAGGATTATTATTTTTAATAACAAAAAAAAATATTTTAGTATTATTAATGTTTTTTTTCTAATAGAAAAAATATATGTAAATTCATCAAGTATTACTTAATTATCGTAATAATTTCAAATGTAATTTAGATAACCGATAAAAATATAATTTGACTTAAGATAAGTATTTAAGATGAGATTTTTTTTAATAAATATTATGACAAAAACATATTGCATCAATTCAAGTTAATTTAAACTAACATGTTAACTCGTACACGGAGTTATAAGATCATGATAATACCAACTAAATTACAAAATTTAATTTTCAATAAATACAATGTTGAATAAGAGAACAAAATAAAAAATCAATTAAAAAAGTCAAAGAAAATATCTTGGTCAACTTGTGTTAACTTACTAAAGCGATGACTCGGTTTATGAACGTATGATAATCAAATATAAGATAATCAGAATAAATTATAAAACTCGTTACTCAATTAACTTAATATTATATTAAAAGAAGTAATTGAAATTGAAATTGAAAAGGATAAAAAATAAACAAAACATTGTATTAAATGAATATTTTCCTTTTACATTTTGCATTTTTTCACTCAATATAAAATGTCGTCCTCCGATACTTTCTTTTTTCTTCTTCTTTTTTCTAACATATTTTTAATCTTAGGGTCCAATATTCTGAGAAATGAACACAAATTAGCTAGCTTGAGTCTTGATGCAGTAAGATCGATCGCTTTGGCGGCCATCTTCTATGTGTTGCATGGAATTTTCCTTCATGGACGACGATGGCATGGTGAAGAGAATGCAATCTTTATTATAATTTTGGAGAAGAAGAAGAAAATAATTCTTTCAATCTCGCAAAGAAACAAGAGACACAGGTTGTTCGAAGACGGCACAGAATCAGAGATCACGATCCCCTGAGACTGTAATATTTGTTTTTCAATGTTTTTGTTCTAATTTCAAAGAAAAGATGCGTCTTAATTATAATAGATGATACTATGTTA
Source organism: Salix dunnii (assembly GCA_015731905.1). NCBI lineage: Eukaryota > Viridiplantae > Streptophyta > Magnoliopsida > Malpighiales > Salicaceae > Salix > Salix dunnii. The sequence continues at coordinate 12,872,987 of CM027668.1, forward strand.
TTAATTATTTTTAAACTATTTTTTTATAAAAATGATATGAAAATACCAGGAAAATATTGATTTAAAATACATAAACAAACCGCTAGTATTACCGACTGACATCACTCGTAAAGGTTCGGATTTTCTCTAATTAAACAACACGATCCTAGGACATGTAGATTGCTAACGTTAAAATCTCAAGAACCATATCCCGCTGACCAGGCTAGAAACGATGCGACTAGCTAGGGTTTTTATCGAAGTGGAACACTCATAGGTAGGTAAAAGTTATGGTCAAGTACTAGGAGTGGTATGGTAGGGGTGGTGACAGCCAGACAGAAAACCGGATAACAAGCGAGGAGGAAATTAATGGGAGGGTTTAAATGATTGCGGACAGCCGCTCGGCTATTTGCAAATTATGGCATTTAGAGGTGGTAGTGGCCAACAGCCAAGGTACCTGCTAGAAAACAAAAGCTCATATTATTAATATTAAATTTAACTAATAAAGGTTTATAGAACTAGCAGCAGGCCAATTGCTCATCATCTAAAAATAAATTTAGCAAAAAAAAAAAACTCAAGTTATTGAGTGAAATATTGAACTACAAGTTATATTCATGAACTAGGGTTCTTCAATTCCTAAAGTCTTATAGCCTTAAATGGTAGAGAAGAAATCATGCTTTTCAGACTCTAGGGTTATAATCTTAAATTTAGAATATTTAGAAAAATATTACATGTAATTCATGGGTATAATTTCTTGTTTAATTCTTTATCTTATGCCAACCGAAACAAATTAAGGAATATATATATATAAAACATGATCATCGTACATAGTTTGTTCTGGATCCTGATGGGTATAATTACATGTTTATTCTTTTATTATTTCATGAATATATATATTTTTTACAGAAATAGATATTTATTTTTCATTACACGAACGTGTTGGATTAGGGTATAGAGTGCTGGAAGCATATGCTGAGATGTCTACAACGATAATGATTCCTATGTACTCCTTGGAGTTTAATTTGAATGCGGCATTCAATTCTGGCATTCTCCACGCAAAATTCAATCGACACTTTTTTTATTTCTAAAGGTTGTTCAATCCCACATGGACAGTACATGCTTATCACTTTTCAACAGCATCGACAGATACAGAAATCCCAGAATCTGCACATACATCTGATCAGTAAGTAGTAAACTAAGGCAAGCAGCTCCTCATAGACGAGCGCAGAATTTGAAGACCACAGAAATTTCCATTGATTGAGTCAAATTTATCCACGCTTGAGTGACATGTGCTTTTATTCCTTTCACACAAACGACCTCAAGTTAAACAGGCATTTGAGTTCTTGGACGTACAAGCTCACCACTTTGTTCTTACAGTGCCAATCGAGTTCATATCCATTTTCACGTTCCTCAGAGTTGCAGGTCATGATCCAGGAGAGTTTCCACTGGCGATTATCGGATAAATTGTATTCGAAAAAATAAACCATCGATGACTTCAGAATTTGGATGTGTTTATTATCCAATCTAGTGAATGATGATTCTTAATTTATTTTCCAAAGCAACACATGACTATCTCATATGCTAAACAACTTTAAATACTTTACAAATAAACTGGAAAACTCGTTTATAATAACAAGGTAAGTTTACTTGTATATAAACTTGAATGATATCCTGTTTCAACAAAGATCAAATAACAGCAAAAGCTTGATATTTTCGACATTATACTTTTGCGGACTTGTTAAACCTCGGGTAGATTATTAAAAGCCTTCTTCTTTTATTTATATATTTATTGTGTATATATCTATAAAACATTTATCGTTGGACAGAGGGAGCTGCTCTCGCCTGTTTTTGAATAGTATATATATGACTTTTTTATTGATGTACACTTTAATGGTAAAAGTTATTTTAAAGAGCCATTTTTTTTTATATTATTTTAAATATAGTGTAATTATCTTTTATATAGTTTAATTATGCAATTAATTATACAATTAATAGGAGTAAGTTATATAATTAAATAATTACTTTTAAAAAACCCTCCAACAATATAATTATTAATTTTTTAATTATATTTAAATAAAAAAATAAATTAAAAATTAAAAACCCCGCAACAATTTAAATTTGAAAATTTAAAATATTAAAAAATTCTGCCAAAATAAATTAGAGATCGATGAACTAGAGAAAGACTTGCCGTAGCGAGCTTCACATTGTTTTTCACCAGTTTTATGGTCAGCGTATTTAATCCCATTCAATCTATATTTAAAAAAAAACACTCAAATATCTTGAAATAATCAAATTAATTTGTAGAGTTATTCGGGTGTAATAAAAATTATTTTTAGTCTAGAGTTGAATTAAAAAAAAATTGTTTCTATTAAAATTATAACACAACTATATAATCAGCCATAACAAACTTTTAAAACATAACAAATAAACCCATCATCAACGATTCATTTCAAATTGTTGTTCCGTACCATACATGTTTACAATAAATCTGATTTAAAATATAATTTTTAAATTATAGCTTCTTTTTCCCGGTAAACAAAGCTAAAAATAGCTCTGCCAATGCCTCTCCCGCTGCAGAGAAATTTAGTGCCACAAAATGCAAAAATAATATTATTTTAACTATGCCTTCTCTTTTGGCACTGCCGCTGATGCCCTAAAACATTTATCGTTGGACAGAGGGAGCTGCTCTCGCCTGTCAGCCTTTTGCATTTAATGGAAGAGGCTTCAAATTGTCTGCATTTGCATATATTCAAGTTTTGTTGCTGTTTTTTTTATAGTAATTGAAGGAGAATATTATTAAGATTGAGTCAGCACAGTTAAAAATAGATGGACTGGCTGGAAATTATATTTACAGTATCAATCCTAAGCGTTATATGTTTATTTAAGGATAGCTGTATCCATAAATAGCTAGCGAGCTAGCTAGTTCTGTGTTGAGAATAAAGTATGTGTACAAGTGTTGGAAAAACTATATAATATAAATGATGATATCTTCATGCATTTTTAATCAATATAACTTGTTTCATAGTTGGGAAGATCACGCATACATAAGGGTAGAAAAGATCATACTCTATACAATTATAAGGTCATATGAAGCACAGAAGCCAAGGAAAGAGTGTGGTTTTAATACATATTCAAAGGCAAGAGCCAGCGGGAACTGGGATTGCATTGGAGAAATCAGCGGAGCACCCGTGCCTCCTTGGAAGGAATACCTCTACGTGAATACTGCCATCGCCAATACCTAGTCATCACCATCATCTCTCTCTCTCTCTCTCTCTGGCTGCACCCTTATCAATGCATTTTAGCAACCAAAAATTAAAAAAAAAAAACTCTCCCTCGAAAGAATTTCCAGAAGCAGGAGTAAAGCTTTATTAAAGATGGCAAGAACTTCCATGCCTTGTCTTCTCCATTCGTTAGCACTTTCTTCTCTACCTCTTCTTTTCCACACGTTTGCGTGCGCTTATTGTAGTGGGTCTTGCGCTCTGCTACCATGGATTGAGTTTACCATCTGGCTACACCAATTTCATCAAGTTTGACGGTATTATATTACTGGATTTTAACCTGAAATGCCTTTCTAAAGAACAACGTTTAAATATTAAATGTTAAAGAATAATATAAACTATATGATTTTTAGTGTGAAAAGCAAATGTAAATGTTAAGAACACCAGGAGCCACTTAATCCAAAAACTATAGGATTAGCTGTTAATTATGTGATGTCTTATCATGGTTTCTGCTCTACTCTTCCATAATTGGTTGCTGCAAATTTTAAGTTGATTTATAAATACATTTGTATTATCAAATAAATAAGGCGTTAGCTGTATTTTTTAAAACAGCATATATTATTTAAAAAAAAACGTGGTTAAATATTAACTCGAAATCTCAGACATGATTAAGATAACAGTCACTGTGTAAAAACTAGTGATTTTAGATGCTCAGAAAATGTCAGTCTTCGGGATACACTTAGATACATGCTATGAGAGCCCCAAAGTCAAGGTCAAAATTGTAGAAGTCACATTTGTATATATATATATACTTCCAGTTAGCATTAAAATAGTGAACGCCTCATGCGTGTCTGTGACTGTCTAAAATAGAATCCTCTGATAAGCTAGCAAGCCCTAGGAATGCTCACTCTCGTCTCTTTCTTGGGGTTTCTATTCATCGATCTTTGATTAGCCTCAAACCCCCATGAAGGGCTAGAAACTCTGTTTGGGATTCAAACCATTTTTACCCCTGGATCTTGCTACGTATCTCTTCCTGATAACTTGCGTTAAAGAGCCTAGCTAGCTCTAGTTGATCAAACATAAATAAATACTGCTAGTGTTGCTTAAGATTAAGGGATATCATAACTCAAAACTATTTCTTGAAGTCGCCGTCCCGTCTTGGATTTAAGTGTTTATTACTCCTTACCCTGTGGCCTAGCCTAAGTTGATCTTCCCTTAGCATGTGTAGTGTCTATTTTAAAGTGTGATTGATATTGTTTTTTAAAGTGATTTTTATTTAAAAATATATTAAAATAATATTTTTTTTAATTTTATTAAATTATTTTTGGCATTAACATATTAAAATGATTTAAAAACATAAAAAAATCAATTTAAAAAAATCATTTTTTTTAAAAAATACTTTTTAAATATATTCCCTACTCCCTGGTGAAGTGTTTTGATGCATGAATATCTAAACCTATGGGCGCGCATTGTTGCTCGTGATTTGAGCTGGGCTTCCTTCACTTTTATGTACATGTTTGCTGTGTTATCTTTGCATCCTTTCTATACATAATTAAGCAACAGCACCAATTTCCCCCCTTCGACACGTCCAGTTTGAGGCAGACAGTGTTTTTGTGTCGGATAAATTAGCAATCATAAATTTATATCGGATAATTTTCTATAATAATCTCATTGCTAATATTTATTAGCAACGATTTTTTTTGTAAACAGCAATGGACTAATCCATTGCTAATAACCCTTTCTTTGGTTTTTTGTAGTGTCTCTGTTCTGAACCGGCACAGTGCGTGCATGACCTGGTTTAATATAGTTCACGAGTTTGATGTAAACGAGTCAACCCAACGAGGTTTCAAAACTATGGTTGCTATGGCCTAAAATATAATCTTAGTCCACCTTTTTGTTTCCTGGTGATTTTAATTTTGAGTCCCGCTGTGCTTCAAGATATTTACATGTATAATTTTAACCATCCAGCACCACGTAATAGTGGCTGTTTGACTAAGTGTTTAAACCGGTGTTTCATTAAAATTAATTTTTTTTTATTTTAAATAAAAAAAAATTAGTGGTTTTAGATTATTTAGATGTATTGATATAAAAAAAAAATTTTAAAAATAAAAAAAAATTATTTTGATATATTTCTAAACGAAAAATACTTTAAAAAAAACCCGCAACAAGACTCAATCACCCCATATCAATCTACTTATTTTGTTAATTCTTGGCTCCGAACTGTTAATTAAGGAAATACAGCAATATTAAATGAGCTTTAAAAGAAATCCCATGACTGGTGTAAGTCCTTTCATCACTTGGAAATATGGCCATTGGATTAATTAAATATTCAAGAACTATGATGATCCAGCTAGAAGTGATGAATCTATAACCAGGTACGGATGAAGCATGACACTTCCAAAATTGAAGGAAATAACTAAATCATTATATAAAATCTCTTCACTTTTGACTTTGTTCCTGATTTAAAATCGTACCGACGTCCGTAAAAGACGAATAAAACCTAGAAAATATTCCCTCTCCCACTTTGATGGACGTTTCCTTGCAGTGTTAAATGGGTGTTGGGCCAACTACTGTAGGTGATTAGTCATGAATTGGCCCAGGTTCTTGAACCAGTGAACTAGGCCCACTTTCAATTGATATATCACTCTCTCCCTCCTGGAGTGAAGTCCAGAATACACGTACCACGATCACATACCATAACCCTCGCAAATCTCTCCCTGTTTCTAAATTAGTGTCCCAGCTTCGTTATTACCATACAGGATCATGGGGGAAGAAGCTGTTTATATTAATGCGCCTAGCCCTTTTATATCCAATGGAGCACTACTAGCAATCACAGTTTCCTGACGCTACAAGCATGGGTTATCAGACCTGCCAAAACTATAATCCCTTTGATGAGATTTAGTAATGCATGGTGTCACGTTTGGTTACAGCATTTCAATGCCACCTTCAGCTCTTGATCGTCTGTCCATGTTTGAGATTTATTCTCCCATGTTATTCGAGTTGCGCAACCCTTTAACAGGTCATGCTTGGCATTGTGGCAGAGGAGGGTTTCATCTATTTACCACAGTGGATGATGGAGAAGTTGAAGCTAAGCGAAGAAGGCGTCGCACTAGTAAAGAGTGTTGATCTTGTGGATGGAACGTACATAAAAATACAGCCACATGCCACAAGGTTTCTGGAACTCTCAAACTATAAATCTGTTTAAGAAAATACCCACATGAGAATACTGGGGCTGAAACAAGCAAATTTCAAATGCCAGTCATGAATGAAACATGATATCATTATGGTTGGCAGAAGCAATTCTTAAGGGGTAAGAGGAAATAACCATCAAAAGCAGAAAAATTGCTTATAAATCCTCAAGTACATGGTGCGGCATTATCATCTGAACCTGATCCCAATATAACTTCCCATCATATCTAGCTAGGTAAATGGGAAAAGACCTAAACTTCAATCCTACTTAAGATGACAAACATCCTAATCACTTACTACTGAATGGCACACTTCAGACAGGTCTTCTATTGGAGATGTCCCAGTACGATAGCTGCATTAAAGATGGATATATCACTCCAGTTTCAAAGTACAGAATGTTTCAATAGAGGAATCATTGAATAAATGTCATCTCACACCTTGCACAAACTAGACTTTGAGCATGCAACATGTTCACAGCATATGCTGATTTGCTACCTTTCACTGGAAGAGAAGAATCATTTTCACAAACGATTTGTCATCGGTATGCTAAGATCCCAGGTTACTTTTCAGCCGAATTCTAGTTTGTTCAGAAATCACAGCCATAGACAGTGTTCCTTTGGTAAAATTGTGTTGTGCTTTTTAAAGCGAAACCAATCTGCCTTTCACCAAAGAAAAAGGAGAGCTAAGTTCTTGATGGAATTCAACTACTCGTGTCATAGTTCACTCCACGTCTATTTTACAAGTACATGCTTTGATGTGGGAATTCATTTTAATGCATGTATATAATGCACAGCATGGTGCCAGGATCTTCCGTGTATGGAACTCTTTTGAGGTATTTTATTTGATCAAAATAATCAGTGTATACTATTTATTAATTAAACGCGATCTAATAATATCTCACGTTACTCTGGGATCTGTACTGTTGGGAGTATTCTTCAGGATGAAAATAAAGTAGCAGATCCTCAATCCCTTGCTCAAAAACACAATCTTATAATTACATTGGGATCTGTACTGTTACAGCATCATTCAGCTCCTTAAAAAAACTCATTTCCTCCAGACTTGAATCACATCCAACCAAATCCACGGCTGAATTTGAGTCTGAAATTTAATTTTCTGAATTTCTCTTGACAATGCCCGCAATAAACCACAATAACATTGACGCATTTCTAAAATTGGTGATTCTCCGTATAAAGATGATCAGGTAATGACATAACGGGAAATAACTCCATTCATTTTAGACTGACACGTGTCAATAATCTTATTCAGCTCGTCGCTCCATTCCTCAACTGAATAATTTCTTCTTTTATTTCCATTTTATTTACCGGGAGTTTGAATCCAAAACTCTAATCTTAGGGTTACTCCGCCGACTTGCATAATGAGGTTTGGCGGCACGGGTAGAACTTTGATCGAAGAAGCTTCATTTGATAAATCCAGGTAGCTGATAACGCATTTCTAAAGCAGGATTCTAGATTTTAAGGGATTCAGTGACCTCTCCTCTCCGGCTCTTCTTTGTTCATTATGAATTTTCAGTTCTTTAGAGTTCTCCGACGTGACTGATTTGTTTGAAAGGAAACTATCCCATGCTTTTAATGTTATCGTGCTGTTTTTCATTCCTTGAAAACTAATTTCTTCAAGAAATCTGACCTGTTCAAATGTTGTGAAATTGAAAGGGCACCATCTTGCTGATGACAGACAAATATTAGAGAGCAAAAATATTTATCTTGACTAAATATACAACCTCTCCTATCAAACTCGAAGGGTAGTCTTGAAATCAGCAGTTTAGGACTTCCGACAACTCTTAAACCAGACTAATCCTCTGGAATTCCATATCAAGGCGATTATTCTCTTAACCCCGACTAGCCCCACGCGAGTTTCCATTCTCGGTCAGGAATTTTTTACGGTTAATTGCTTATTTCTTGATGGAACCCAGAACATTCGTGGAGTAAGAAATGATGCCTAAACATACAAGGGCCTGAAAGCTTTTGCCTCTGCAATAAAATATATCGTATCACTAGTGCTGAATGAACAGGTGATCCCTGAAATCGATTGATTCTCTGTAAATTTGTAAACACGGGAGGGAGTTCATAAAGGGCAAATCCCAGAAAAAAAGTTGACCATGAGAACAAAATGATTATAAATTTTGCAGAGATGCGATTCTACAAATCCACCACTTAAAAATCATGATTATATAAGAAAGCCCCCACAAACCGGATAGGATCTCAATGATCAGTCACTGAATCAAGAAAACATTACTCAAAAATCACAAGAAAACAGAGATAAATAAGCTAAAATAATCTCATGACTTCTGTAAGGGCCCAGAATCACTCCGAATATTTCTTCAAAGGTCCTGAACACTCAAACCTACAAACAAATTTGTAGGAACCGGATAAGAAGCAATCACATACATTAAATTACAGACTACACAAGGCAATCCTTTAAAAGGACATAATAAAATTGCATATAAGGGGAAAGGAGTTAGAAAAAGTGTTGAGTTCTTAATTTTATCCCAACTATCTTGAGCATCAAAAGCATGAGATATATTATAAAAAGATGAAATCATAATGATATCTAATAAATAGTACACGCATAAATTCTAGATTACCTAGGAGCAAAAAGCATGAACAAGTCAAAAAGATGAAATGTGCAAAATGCATGAACAACATAATAGGTCATAGACATGAATAGCCACTGAACAAAACACGGTGATGAAAAAGTCCAATATCACAAATATGAACAGCGATTGAAAACAGAAGGTCCCCTGTACCTGGAGGAAGAGATTGTTTCAACTTGTCAGCCTTCTCAGGGTCAAACACGCATAGTGTGTAAAGATACTTGGAGCAACGAACCTTGAACTTCACCACATCTCTGCTTCTCTTGATTTTAACAGAACGAGCATCCTTCCTTCTTGCTGTGAGAAGAAAATCCTTGATTTCATGTATTTGCTTTGGCTGTTAATGACAACGACAAAAATCTATTACAAAAGTATAAAGACCAAACAGATCATCAGTTATAGAAGAAAAAAGCAGAGCATTTTCCCGAAAAGACACATGATAAGTTCTATAGTCCCAAAAAAACTTATTTCACAGCACATTGGAAGGCAACCTGATTTCCACTATAAGAGCATACTAATAATCGGCTTACATAAATCTCAAAAATGCATCTCACTCGAAGTCAAAAGCATCTATCTGACTGGAAAGAATTGAAGAGGCGGCTTTTAAAACATTAGGCTAGCACCAAAGCTAATTCTAGCTGACCAGAAAATCCTGACGCTGCAAGCCATCAAACACATTTGCTGGAATTGAAACACAGTTGATTTTATTCTCCGTCAGTTGCTGGAACTGAGAACTGGTTACAACCATTTGAAGTCTTCAAAAATTAGAACTATTCCAATAACCATCTAAAAGAGTTCCCCTGATACTGTTTTTCAATTCCAGAACCTATCTAATACAGCATAATTACCACAAAACCAAAAAACATCACATCACAAACAACAGCGAGGCAATCAAATTGGTATTAAATTGCAATATGCTTGTAAAAAGGAAAGAAAATGTAGAGCCCGAATGGGAGCAGTTGATATCATGCTGGTCTTTCAAAACAATAAAACCCTGGAAACATCTGTAAGGATGGATAGACACGGGCTATTTTCCAGGCAGTTCTTATTCTATGCATATAAACAAACATAACGAAAAAACGAGGATGAGCAAACCAATCCGATAGGAGTTGACATTACGAGAAATTACCATTTTTGCGGTTTATCTCCACCTTCTCCTCCTTGAGTAGAGACGGCTCAGAGAGCAGACTAGATGGCGGTAATATATGTTAGGGTGAAATCTTCTGAACCCTAGTTTTATATTCTTTATTTTCATCCATATATGCCCCCGCTCGTTTTTGTTTTTTCCATTTTGTCCATAATATTAGTATTCCAGTTTATGGGCCTACATTCCAGTATTCGGTTCTTTTCTCGTTGTCAATAGGCCCATATAAATGCAAATATTGGGTCTATGCCCAGGGAGTTAAATACTAGTACTGCTATTTCTAAAAAAAATACAAGAGATAGGGCGAATAAAGATTGTTTTAATCTCTTATTTCACCCTCCGCGGGGAGAAGCAACTTGTATTTTATATTAAGGAGTTGGATGTTTTACTAGAAAAACAGTCTAGAAAAAAATTTAGTTTTGAAATAAATTATAGCTCCATAGTATATACTTTGTTATTAAAAACTTATAAAAGATAAAAAAAAAATTATAATTCAGTCCTGTTTCGATCGTTGTGGCTTAAAATTTGAGGTTGTTTGTTTTTGTAGTAGAAATCACGTTTTATGATTTTTAAAAATATACTTTCATTTAATTTTTTTTATATATTTTTAGATTATTTTTTATATCTTGATTTTAAAAGTATTTTTTTTTTTAAATTATTCTTATATATTTTTAAATGAAACATTTTTTTAAAAAACAAGTGTTATTATACTTTTAAATACAATATCAATCATGAATGCTCCATATGCTTATATTATACTCTATATATATTCCTATAAGAAGATTAATCAGAAAAGAAAGAAACTCTTGACCCCGTATCCATTAATTAAGTTTTATAGATATATATATATAAGCATGTAAACTCTTAAGTTGTAGCAAGCAGGACTGGAAACCTGTAAGATTAGGTTTGGCACATTGTCGGCCATGGGATCGGATGTAATTCCAGCTACCAGGACAAGATCTAGGTGAACAATTACACTTAAAAAGGAATCAAGTTCGAAGTATCGTGCATGCACCTAAGTACCCATAACTCGCAAGAAATCCAGTAATTATTCCAGTCTTATTAAGGGTAAAATTCTAGAAAACTACACGAAGAGAATTTCTCAAAAAGAGGCGAATTATAAAAACTCAAGCCATGGCACATGCATCTCAATTGAGAAAAATCCCAAACAGCTTTACAGGACGCACTGTCGATGCGGGTAAAGCATCGACATCAGAACCTTTGTCAATCTCACCCACGAGCGTGCCTTCAGTTGAATTCCTTGGAGGTGAAACTCCATCAGGAAAACCAGCGTTGCTGCTGGTGCTATTGCCAAGAGAATCTAAGCCAGAATCTGCAGAAGACGAAGAGTTGGTGGTTTTTGAATCAAGAACAATGCCCTTTGCCTTTTTATTGCCGACTTTTGACGAGTCGTCATGAATTCTTTTTCCTTTCCCCTTCTTCTTGCTGTTAACCTCCTCTTTTCTCTTGATTGCTTCATCCACCATCTCTGACTTCTCTTCCAATTCCTTCATAAACTCCATCAAATTTTCCTCGGGTAAGTTATTAAAACTTGGTTCCCAGGTTTCATCCTGTTTCTCTGCCCTGGACTTCGCATCACCCACCACTAATTCTGCTTGCAATCTGCGTTTGTACGACAAGAGAATATCGGCCACCTGTCTTCTATCTTGTGGCACGGTTGAAACTCTGCCGTCAGTATTGTCTTTGACAATGACACAAACAGGAACATCGCACAAAATTGCGAGCTCTGTTGCTTTCTTCTCTATCGTGGCTTGTCTCTTCTTGTAGGATTTCTCCTGCCCCTTGTTTCCGGTAACTGGTGTCATGGTGCCTGTGATTTGCTCTGAAACTAAAGACGCCGTGTATAAAGAAGAAGAACAAATAGAGTGACGGGTTTCTTTGTATGGAGATTTGGAGGGTTTTATATATCTTTTTTTCCTGGCCAGAATCGGAATTGGAAAACCTCCGTATCTTACTGCTATATAGTTTATGTTTGGCAGTATTTTATAAGTAAAATTTTTTATTTTAAACTAAAAATTAAAAAAATTTAAAACCAATTTAAAATTAAAAAAAATCACATCATTTTAATATTAAAAATATTTTGTAAAAACAATATTATTTGTATATATCTCTAATAAAAAAACAATTTTAAAAATAAACTTCTAAACAAAAATATAATCTAATATGAAATTTAAATAAGAGAACTACCTTTTCCATTAATTAAAAAAAAAACATGGAGAACAGCTTAAAAAATTTAGAGCACACTCTAATGTCCATTTTAGCCCTAAAACTATAGACAAAATTTAGAAAGAAATTAAATGTACTCAGGAATACAGTGGAATCACAAAATATTAAGAAATTAAATCTGATACCATATGTGACCTCTTTCCGTTACCATATTCTTATATTTTTATTCATTCTCTTAAATCGTTTATGCATGAATTAGGTCCATGACAAAAAAAACTTTGCTTCTTTTCGGTATATAGATCTGAAAAACACATTATTTTTGTGTTTAGTTTTTATTAAAAATAAATTAAAATGGATAAATTTAAATTTATAATTACTTGATCAATAAAAAATGATATTATATTTAAAAAATCATGTAATTTAATAGTTAAATTATTATATGAAGTTGTAATATAATATATATATATATTATTTTTTAACGCTAGATCTCATAGTTCATAGTTCAAATACAAAGATTTAACAGCATGACTATAATTTGTATATAATTAATGAGATGAAAAAAAACCTCCAATTGGAACTTGTCGAAAAGAAAGTTTCTTGGCTTCAAATACAAAGTTCATTTTGAGAGTATGACAGCCATTATTTTTATAAATGTTTTTTTATTTAAAAAATATATTTTTAAAAAAATATTCTTAACATCAACACATTAAAATAATTTAAAATAAAATTATTTTTTATAAAAATAATTTAAAATAAAATTATTTTTTATAAAAAAGAGGTTGAACCAACAACCGAACACACCCAGATCCCTATGCATGCACTACAATCAAATTTATATCGCTAAATGGGTTCTATTTGGCTTTTAAAGTAAAATCCGGAAAAAGAGAAGAAACAAAAAACCTCCTTTTAAATCAACGGTCACTTATTTTTTGTATTCAATATCATTTATTTTTTTGATGGTGCAATGGAGTGTAATATTTTTTGTTACTAAATGTGGAATATTTTTTGCTGTCAACTCGTCGCCACAATCGCTGCCATCTCCTCGTCATTATTAAGCGTTGAGAGCGAGTAAAATTGTTACGGGGTCAGGTTAGGCTACGTTTGACATTGTTTATCAACCTGTTTTTTTGCTGTATTTCGATATTTTTTTTTATTATTATTAAATAAAATAGGACCTTGAATAAAAAAACAAAGGGGTTAAATTAAAATATTACAGGGATCAATATGGAAAATATACTGATTAATGAGGTCTATAATGAAGTTTTGAAAAATCCAGGGGATGGGGCGCCATTGATCTTCACCATTCCACCACGACAGCGCCACCGTATTATTTACCAAATTTCCAAAATATAATAATTTACGACAGCGCCATTGATAAAATGTTTTAATATCTTATATCTACCCAAAACAAAAACCTCATTTTTTTAATTAATTATTTTATCTAAAAATTTAAATTATTAGTTAAAATTTTAAAATATAATTTATATTATTTTTTAACACCTCTCTCAAGTAAAAATCTTTTATGCTTAAAACTTATACATAGATCCATATTATCCTCTATTTAATTTTTATCAAATAGAATTAGGGTGGTAAAATTTAAATTTATAATCGTTGAGTCAACAAGATTTTTATATCATATTTTGAAATCGTTTCATTTATAAACATGGATTGGTAAGTAAATTTCTAAAATATAATTTATTTATTCTTTAATATTTGTAATTTATAATCATATTAAAAAGGTGACAAATGACAGATGGATTTCTATTTTAAAGATGGAAAGTAAAAAAAATAATCAATGCTCATGGACTGGTAATAAATTTAAAGTTTTATAAAATAAAAATATCGAATAATAAAGGGATAAGTATCTTCTTGAAAATGGTCGTCCCTCGAGGATGGAAATGAATTGGCTTCACAATCATACCCGGAGAAAATCCAGCTCTATTCCAATGCGAGAAAGGTAAATAAAAGATAAGATCTTTAATTTCCTTATTAGCTAAACCAATTTATCACACACAATACCAAAAATACCCTTCCCTTGATTTTTATCTGGAGCCCCTGCCATCATCGTCACGGCCACCATGAGGAAGACCTTCTATTACAGTTTTCTGCTCCCCAAAGCCGAAGAAGACGCGGTGGCTGCTCGCAGCGTGTCGTGCCAGGTAACCCGTGGCCTGGTCGAGATAAGGGACTGGTATCCAGCTCCACGCATCGATCCTAACAATCCATGGCAGATCAGGAAGCCCATTACCAGCAACGAGGTCGTGACTACAGAGCTCACACTTTCTCATGACGAGATGTTTGAACATGTCTTCAGGTATTGGACCCTGGACATGGCCAGCCATGTGGTCCGAGGCAACAAATGTTCTGTCATCTTGATAGATTATACAGATGACATGCCCAGGAAGATTCAAAGTGAGAGCGTATTTCTGAAGACCGGACCTCACGACACCTACATTCTAGGCCTTGGGGATATGGTCCGTGGCAGGTATCTGAACCCAGGAGACGAGGTTGGTTTGTTTTGGGATATGAGGTCCGGAACTTTTGGTTTCAAGTTACTGCGTCGGTGAATCCCATTAATTGATTTATTTTTTTTGCATTTTATTCTGCAACCAATATAAACATGACTATGAGTTTTAGAATTCCTGCTCTTATGTTATTAATTTAATTTTTATGTTTTTTTATTATACAATATATTTAAAGAGGATTTGAAGTCATGGGTGGTTACCCTGCACTGTGAGATAAATCATAATGGATTGCAGTAATATTGTTCAATTTTTCGGGCCAGTTCGGTTCGGGTCACCAGTTCAGTGCTTTTTCTTTTCTTTTTGTACAATAAATAACAGTTATATGTCCCTAGAAAAAGATTAAAAACGGATTATAGGTGAGGGGCTCCACGGTAATTACATGTTTTTAGTCTGGTCCGGTCTGCCATACTTTTTTATTTTTTTATATTTCTTTGCACAATTGAATAACAATTATAGCCCTTGAAAATGACAAAAACAAGTTCTAGGCGGGAGGAGTGCCATAGGAATTTCATTTTTATTAAAAATGGTTAAATATGAATATAGTCATGAATAAGACAAAATAGATAACTTAAGCATAAAGACAAACTGATAATTGACCTTAATTGTTCATTATTATTTTCAAAATTCTGACGAAGCATGTCTCACACCCTATTCGGGAGGCGCATGAGGACTTTTTCCGGTTGATGGAAATGGGTCACTGAAATCTTAGTCGATCCGTCGCCGTGTAATCATCCCCCCGGTGTGGTGTGTGTTAGCTAACGGTGTTCGTATACATATCGATAGTCGATTGAATCTTTGTTCCTGTTTTCTCTCTCCTACACGCAAAAGTGTAGGAGAGGCCCTTAGTTTGTGACATATTTATTTCATTTCTTGCACTTTTAATTTTATTTATGCTCCTAATTTCTCCTGTATAAGTTTTAAATTATTTTAATCGAGTCATTTGATTGAAATTTATTATATTTTTAGGTTTCACTTCGGTCCTCTATCTTTTAATTTTCAGATTGGGTTCGAATATCTTAATATATTCGGTACTGGAGTTTTAATTTTTTTAATTTTATTTTTAGAATGAAATTGATAATATATTTGATTTTTATTTCGGCCATTATACTTTTAATTTTTATTTTTAATCCTTTTATTGTTTTTTATATTTTTTGAACAGTCCCTATTTTAGTCCATGTATACATAAGTGTACTTTTAACTTTGATTTTTAATTTTTATTGTTTTCTTATTTGTTGAGGTTATATATTTTTTTTAAATTAGTTCTTAAATTTTATTTTGTGTCTATAATCATTTAAAAATTGATTTTTTTTCTCCCTTTGTTCTTTGTTTTATTTTTTTATTTTTTTTTCAAGTCAAAATGAATATTTTTCACCTAATAATTTTTATTTTTATTTTTGTTTCATCTTTTGTTAAAGTTTTTAATATTTTTCTAGTCTTTCATTTATTTTTGTTTTTTTTTTCATTGTTAACATAATAATAATAATAATAATAATAATAATTTTAGTTGTTTTTATTGCTTACTCTTTTATTAATTTTTTTGAATTTTTTTTCTCGAGATAATTTAATAATTTTTATTGTTTTGACAGTAATAGCAATGATAATTTTAAATGTTGAGACTGAATATTATATTTTAATCTTGAACCAGTAAATCCTATTAATTTTTTTATTCTCAACAATTATAAAAACTATTTGCTTGACCTGCAACATAGTGCGGTCAATTTTTTAAAATTTTAAATCAAATAATTTTTTTTCCAGCTACTACCTTTTATTTTTGTTTTATCATTATTTTATTTATTTATTTACTCTTTTGTTAATGTTTTTAAGTTTTTTTTTAGACTTTGATTTTTTTTTTATTATCAACGCAACAACAACAACAACAACAACAACAACAACAATAATAATAATAATAATAATAATAATTTTAGTTTTTTTTCTTGCTTTTTTCTTGTTATTTTCTCTTGAGGTAGTTTAATAATTTTTATTGTTTTGATAATAATAATAATAATAAAAATTTTAAATATTAAGACTTTAATATCACTATTATTGTTATAAAAAATATTAATTTATTTTATTATATCAAACTTTATATATATAAATATTATATTTTAATCTTAATAATTATAAAAATTAATATCGGCAATTAAATAGTAAAAGTTAAATTTGATAATAAACCGGCAACGTTAGGTTTGTGAGCTGTATATATTCTCGTGTCTTCTTGCACACACGAGATTTAGGACAGGAATTGTAATCAAACGTTACCCTGAAAAATAGTGATATTTTTGTTATTAAGACAGGTACTGTAATCATGCCCTTGACTTTTCAACTAACCACGTTTTAGTTTTTATAAAAAAAATATATGTAGATGAAAAAGAAAAGAAAATATAATCAATAAAAAAAATCAGGAAACAATATAAAAAAAAACTATAAAAAATTGAATATGAGAATTAATTGTGATGCGCTTAATCTAGCCAAGACATTCTATATATATATATATATATATATATAAATGAAAAAAAAATATAACTACTAGTAAAAAAAAAATTCATGAAAAAAATAATTACAAAAAAAAGTAATAAAAAAAGGAAAAAAACATGAAAAAAAGAACAAAAAAGTAATTAGAAAAAAAAGAAAAGAAAACACTGTAGCAATTTATTATTGGAAACTACAATGCTTTCCCCATGCTATTTAGTATATTGTTAATTAACGTTGTTTTTTATGTTCTGAAATTGTAATCAAACGTTACCCTAAAATTAGTGATATTTTTGTTATCCATGATCTTTATTCAACCTAGTGATACAATATAATGCATTTCAATAAATATATCATGCAACGGTGAAAGAACATATTATATCATTTTAATAAATTCATTTTTTTTCATTTTTTAAAATTATTTTAGTGTACTATATTGATATATATATTTTTTTAAAATATTTTTTAAGAGTACCTTCTATTATATTCCGAACATGCTTTGAGAAGGTGTAACTGAAGTATCAAAACAACTTCAAGAGTTATCTTGGGGAGTCAAATCTCTAAAATAATTTTATAAATAATGTATATATTATTTTTTTTGTTGATGTGTGCTCTAATGATAAAAGCTATTATGGAGAGTCATTTTTTTATACTATTTTAAATATAGTGCATTTTTTTATATGTAGTTTAATTATGCAATTAATAGGAATATGTTATATAATTAAATAATTGCTTTTAAAAATCCCTCCAACAATATAATTATTAATTTTATATATAATTTTTTATTCTCTTACTGATATATTTTTAAATAAAAATAAATATTTTTAATATAGTTACATTATTTTCTAATATATATATATATATTAGATTGTTTTCTTAACTCAGCAAATAAAACTCCTGCTGGAATGTAATAAATTCAATAAACATGTTAATCAATTAGTTTTTTATGCCGGCTCTGACAATAGCACTGTCGTTGGAGTTGTTCTGGTAAGAAAAATAATAACGAGGCACGTCTAGACTCTAGAATGGTAATTGAAAAAATACAAAATAAAGAGACGCAGAGAGTACATGCATATCCAAAACGTCGGAAAGGAGCAAACTACGAGGTAGAAGTAGAGAGTTAAACTACGGAGGGCAGAAGAGAGACGTGTGATCGAAGTGTTCAGAGCTTCAGACATCAGCAAGCTAGATTCTCCAGATTCCTTTGAAATTTAAGAAGGGCATATCATAACCATTGACTACCATCAGCAACTACGACCACGCACGTCGATTACACAACCAAAACTCGCCGCCAATCTCCAGCATTCAACAAGCCAAGTCAGTCAATCCCCTTCAACTAAGGGTCATCTTTCTTTTCTTTTTCAAACAGAACCCTCTTCTTTTTTCTTTTTAAAACTACAGTACAATGACTGGCTCCTTCCAAAGGAAGTTGCCTCCTAGCGTAGGCAAGCAGACTAGAAAAGCATCACTCATTATTGTTGTATCCCTTTTCCTCAAGTTTTCTCTTTGCAACAATACCCTCTTGGAGATTTCCATCCAATCGCATCGCTAAATCGCTATTGTTATTCCGGTCTCTACAATCTCTCTATTTACTGAAGCGATCATCTTGCCCTTCATACTTCAATCAGCCGAGGAGCGGGTGAGTTTTATGTTTTTCAGTTTCTGATTAAGTTTTACTCTTCCCCACTTCTTGTTTAGTCCTTTTCTCTGGATTTTCATTTTGATCATGTTTTTGGAGAGATGTTTTTTCTCTCCAAAGAATCTCGAGTGCCCTTTGAGTTGCATTGAACAGCGATGGAGCCTGTTAGCGTGGATATAGACAAAACCCAACAGCCCCCTGCCGATCCTCTCCCTTTTGCTAGAAGGTATTTTCTTGATTCCTTCTTCTCCATTGTTGGTTTCTTAGAGAATGCCTTTAAAAAAGAAAGAAAAAAGAGTTGTTTTTTTTTCTTCGAACAGTAAATGGATTCCTGACTATACTTTCGTTCATGTAGTTTTGTGATTTCTACACTTAGATTTTTTTTTTAATGTTTTTCTGTGTCGGGATACCTTTTTTTTTCACAGTTATCAATTGGAGGCTTTGGAGAAGGCGTTAAAGCAGAACACAATTGTCTTTTTGGAGACTGGTTCTGGCAAGACTTTGATTGCCACCATGCTACTGCGCAGTTACGCCCATCTTCTTCGCAAGCCTTCACGTTATATTGCTGTTTTCCTGGTTCCTGAAGTTCTCCTGGCTCGCCAAGTATGACATATTAAGCTCCTTTCTCCTCTGCATGAATGTGTGTGTATGTTATGTGGGATTTATGTCAATCCATTTACTTAGCAACAGTACAATAATTCAATATAAAAGTTTTATTTGTCTGCCGCTGAAATTCATAACAAGAGGACTAAATACTGGAGATGTTAGGAATCACCAGAGAAGACTTTATATATATATATAACTTTATGAACTGTACACAACTTGCCTTGTACATTTACCGTGGAGTTCTCAAAATGCCATGTCGTTGCTAAATCTGAATTGGAAAAAATATTTTATCTGGCAGTCGAAACTTTCGCAATGCAGTGAAATTTCCCCAACTCTTTTTTAGATGCTTCAGCAAATACTTCGGATGTAGCTTACTAAACTTTTTTTTCAAGTTACAAAATGAAACTTGGCGAGCTGATATCGAAGCCAGAGTTCCATCAAAGCTTTAAAAAATGAGAGAACAAGTGGAATTTTCTTCACAAGTTTAATGTCGATGATGATTTTGAGGTAGTTGGATATGAATAATGAAAGTAAAATTCAGAAAAGTAAACTTTTTTTTTTTGTGTCATCGTTCTTGCTGCTCTCCATGATTACTAGCAAGCTGGAGTTGTGAGAATGCATACAGACATGAATGTGGGCGTGTACTGGGGAGACATGGGAGTTGACTTCTGGCATGCTGCTACCTGGAAGCAGGAAATACTCGAACATGAGGTAAGCTGCTTAATTGATTATCTTTTTTTTTTTAATCTCTTTTTTCTTTGTGATCATTTGCATCTGTTAGCCTCATCTCATGTTTTTAAATTACGAGTTTTCACCTGTTTGTACCTATGTTTCAAAGTCTTACTTAAGAATTTGTCCTGAACCGGCCAGCTGTTTTTTTAATATCCAAAAGGGGGAAACATTTTGAACTAAAACAATCAGAATATACTCTGAGAGGCCCAAAATAAAGAAAAAAATAAATCTGTTTTCAATGGTTATTGATTAGCATTCTAGTGCTGCTGATAGTGGATGTGGTCTATACTTTCTCTAGTTATAGTATTCAAATGGTGATTTTGTTGAAGAATTTGGTTCCAATTCTGCTACAAATTAGTGATAAGTTTTTTTATTAATGCTAGCCATTTAAATTCTAGCATTTAGTGATGTGTTTTGATTGTTCTTTTCTACTTCTAGTTTAAATCTTATCTATGATAAGATTAGTTTAAGAGTTTGTTTTTTATTAGGGTTCTTGTAATGCATTTAATTTCCTCTATAAATACAATTAGAGGGATGACAATAAAATTAGATATTGGGTTTTTACCCTTTGATCTCTTTGTTCTTTGTTCTTTGTTCTTCAACTAAGGGTTGAAATATTTCAATTAATTCTTAGCTAAGGGCTAGAATTTTTCGATTGAAATAGTGGGCACCTCAATTTTCCAACAATTGGTATCAGAGCTATTAGGATCTTTGAAGGGATTGTGTGAAACATGAGAGTTTAAAAGTGAGGTTTTAAGGGAAATCAAAGCTAAAGGGCTTTGAAGGTTTTTATGAGGTATATTAGAGCTGATTTGATCTTAGAAAGGATTGAGTGAAAAACGAGAGTTTTTATTTTTCTGCAAAATCTTGAAGTAGAAGGATTAGTTACTCTTCTCAAATTCTTTAAAACAATTGCACAAAGGCTTCACAGCAGCAATTGTTAAACTTCTTTCTCAACAAATCACGGTTGAATTTTTCAGGATGGATTTTACATCCTTTTCACCAAAAAAACCAGTATTTAATGGTCAGAATTTTGGAATTTGGGCAATGAAGATGTATGCATATTTGAAGGCTTTCTATTTATGGGAGATAGTGGAGAGTGACAATCAACTCTCACAGATAGACAAATTTAAAGAGCTAAAGGAGAAGATAGATATGTGCAGCCTTGGAACCAAGGAGGAGTGTTGAAGAATTTGGTTCCAATTCTGCTACAAATTAGTGATAAGTTTTTTTATTAATGCTAGCCATTTAAATTCTAGCATTTAGTGATGTGTTTTGATTGTTCTTTTCTACTTCTAGTTTAAATCTTATCTATGATAAGATTAGTTTAAGAGTTTGTTTTTTATTAGGGTTCTTGTAATGCATTTAATTTCCTCTATAAATACAATTAGAGGGATGACAATAAAATTAGATATTGGGTTTTTACCCTTTGATCTCTTTGTTCTTTGTTCTTTGTTCTTCAACTAAGGGTTGAAATATTTCAATTAATTCTTAGCTAAGGGCTAGAATTTTTCGATTGAAATAGTGGGCACCTCAATTTTCCAACAATTGGTATCAGAGCTATTAGGATCTTTGAAGGGATTGTGTGAAACATGAGAGTTTAAAAGTGAGGTTTTAAGGGAAATCAAAGCTAAAGGGCTTTGAAGGTTTTTATGAGGTATATTAGAGCTGATTTGATCTTAGAAAGGATTGAGTGAAAAACGAGAGTTTTTATTTTTCTGCAAAATCTTGAAGTAGAAGGATTAGTTACTCTTCTCAAATTCTTTAAAACAATTGCACAAAGGCTTCACAGCAGCAATTGTTAAACTTCTTTCTCAACAAATCACGGTTGAATTTTTCAGGATGGATTTTACATCCTTTTCACCAAAAAAACCAGTATTTAATGGTCAGAATTTTGGAATTTGGGCAATGAAGATGTATGCATATTTGAAGGCTTTCTATTTATGGGAGATAGTGGAGAGTGACAATCAACTCTCACAGATAGACAAATTTAAAGAGCTAAAGGAGAAGATAGATATGTGCAGCCTTGGAACCAAGGAGGAGTGTTGAAGAATTTGGTTCCAATTCTGCTACAAATTAGTGATAAGTTTTTTTATTAATGCTAGCCATTTAAATTCTAGCATTTAGTGATGTGTTTTGATTGTTCTTTTCTACTTCTAGTTTAAATCTTATCTATGATAAGATTAGTTTAAGAGTTTGTTTTTTATTAGGGTTCTTGTAATGCATTTAATTTCCTCTATAAATACAATTAGAGGGATGACAATAAAATTAGATATTGGGTTTTTACCCTTTGATCTCTTTGTTCTTTGTTCTTTGTTCTTCAACTAAGGGTTGAAATATTTCAATTAATTCTTAGCTAAGGGCTAGAATTTTTCGATTGAAATAGTGGGCACCTCAATTTTCCAACAGATTTTGGAACGCTTTTATATATCATTTCTTGTTTTAGGACTTGGTTTTTATATTTCTCAATGTTGTCGCTTTTAAACCTGAGAGATTTGAAGAAATATGATGAAGGTAACCCTGATCTAGTCTTTAACATGTATCTGGAATTTTATCAGGAATTCTGGTTTTTCTTCAATGATATCAAGTGGTAGCTTTCCTTTGAGGAATTGCTTGATATATTTTTGATTTTCTGACATAAAATTAATTATCCATCAATGACTTCATTTCAGTTATTGTCAGCTTGCTGCTTAGCCATTTCTCCTCTGATTTTTTTTGGTTTAAAATTTTCTTCACAATCATCCTCTTCCTTTATGCAGCAGATTTTTATAGTTTGCCAATGTTACCAATAAATGGCTTATGCAATGGACAATAACCTTTGGATTAAAATGTATAGGTGCTTGTTATGACACATCAAATTTTTCTGAACGGCTTGAGGCAGGGCTATTTCAAGCTAGACTTGATAAAGGTGTTGATATTTGATGAATGTCATCATGCCAGGGGCAATCACCCTTATGCATGCATCATGACGGTGAGCTATCTCTCACCCCTCTGTTCTACCCCTTTTATTAAAATTTTATCTGCTGTATCACAATGATTTACCTTTGATTCATAATAACACTAGTTGAAGTGATATTTGATTTTTCAGGGAAAAGTTTCTGAAGTTCTTTTGTTTTCCCTGTTTTATGAGAAATGAACCCTGCTCAATTAGAGTTTCAATCATTTTTTTTGTTGTCCATTGTGTGAAGATCTATGTGGATTAGGTAGAAGAAACTAGCAAGGGTGTCAGATTCAAGAAGAATAACCTGATTTTCTGCAGGTTTTTTGATGGATTTCTGCAATTATATTAAATACATGCGGGCATTTTTAAGCATCCTATGAATTCTACTAGCTGTTGCGAGAACCAAACATACCATCTCTCTTAATTATTGATGAGAAAATTCGATGCTAAAATAAATATGAATAGATTTAAGAGAAAGTTATGAACACCTGTACAATAATATGTTGGGTGCCAGTCACAAGGGTGGTTTAGTTGGACACAAAGTTTTGTACTTAGTTTAGGTCATATTATTTAATAAACTAATGTGTATTAAGTCACCATTTATGTTTACTAACAGCCACAAAAGATTATGCTTGAAGTCAATGTTGTACAGTGAATATTCTGCTAAATTTGAAAGATTTACATTTGCAGGAGTTCTTTCATCGTGAGTTAGGGTCTGGTCACCATGATCTTCCTAGGATTTTTGGGATGACAGCCTCTCTCATAAAGTCAAAGGGTATGCTTTAGCATAGATCATATTGTTGGCTTGATACTTGCATTTTACACTATTTCACTAGATGTAAGATTTACCCTTTTTTCATGCTTTTTGTTAAAGGTGCAAACTCAGAATCATACTACAGGCAGCAGATTTGTCTACTTGAAAATATTATGAACTCAAAGGTTGCTTCTATCTTCTTTTTAAGAATATTTACCTTGGTTTCTTCCCATATGCTTGGTTACCATAATACTTATTTACACTAAAGCCATGAGTTGTTTGTCGTAAAATCCTCAAGGTCCCCTTTTCATAAAAAAAATGTGTCTAGGTCTGGCAATGGATCTCTTCATTATAAAGGAGTTTTTCATCAGATCATTGTAAGTGATTTATTGGGAATGGTCACTGGAACAATTCAGTTGAAAGGAGTAATGCTGTGCATAACCTTTAAGGAGTTCACTTGGTTCCACATTTCTTGTATAAGAAATATTTACAATTCCTTGGTGCTTTTGGTGTTCTCTTGGTACCTTTTGACTGTTATTCACGGGGAAAAACACCTAAATGATGCATCATATATTAATCCTCTGACCTTGCGATAATCTTTCATTTTTTGTTTTCCATTTTCCTACCCATCCTCTCACGTACAAGATTCTATTATCAGCACTGCTTTCTTCTTATTTGGATATTGAGTTGATTTTTCACATTCCTATTTGAAATTATTATGTATATCATCTCCTTTTGCTTTCTGGTGGCTTCTACACATTTAAATGACCCCACACAGCACATTTCAATTGCACTCACCAAAAATCCATAATATTTTCCCTTCCTTGCTCAAAATTTCTTGGAAATTATATCTTGAGTACATGCTGTACAGCTCATTACATGTTACTGTGTTTAGGCAAGCTGGAGGAACCCCATAGCCCTCCATTGGATCTAGAAAATCCATGTTCTTTACCCTTTTATTTTCTGTATATATTTGGGCTCAGGGGAAATATAATAATACTTATGTAGCTTTAGCTTAAGACATCATTTATACATGTTCAGAAAATAGATTACGCGTGAATTTGTCTTATTCTTCAAGAATTTGTTTATGATAACATTTCTTGTATTGAAGGTACACACCTGTGATAGTGAGACTGTGCTTGCCAAATTTATACCATTCTCAACACCAAAATTCTTATTTTATGAGCACATGAAGATACCTGATAGCGTATATGCTTGCTTGGAAAAAGAATTGGGGAATTTAAAAGCAAAGGTGTGTACTTTCTTTATTGCAAGTTTGGAAGGGATGCCGGTGGCTTCTGTGATTTTATTGTTAGTCGTTTTACTTGTTTTCAGCATGAATTATTTCTCGAGAAATTGGATCTCAGTGAGCGTGCTGCAGAATCTGTATGCAGTAAAATATCAAAAGTACATTCAGCTTTGATGTTTTGTTTAGGGGAACTTGGTGTTTGGTTGGCTTTGCAGGTATTTTCTAAGTCTGCACTCCTCGTGTACCTGACTGTCATTGCACTGATATCCGGGTAGTTAAAATCATTTAATGTATGTTGATGAAACAGGCTGCACAGTTCTTATCACACTCTGATTCTGATAGTGACTTCATTGCATGGGGTAGAGTAGACGTGGCTGGTGAGACAACTGTTAAGAAGTTTTGCTGGGATGCCTCTTTGGTGATTTCTAATTTCTTTTCAGCTGGTACTTTTTCTAACTTGGCAAGAGAATTTGTGGAGATTATAACTGGTGATTCTCTTCTTACTTTTCTTGTTTTTCTTTTTCTATATTGTATTGTATATCGTCTAGAATGCTGTATTGGTGATAACACTGAGGCTGATGTGGGTGCTGGGCATATCACTGAAAAAGTCCTCTGCCTTATCAAGTCACTTCTCCTGTACAGGTTGGTGCAGAACTGTATATGCATCCTCAATTACCTTCACCAGATATATTTTGAGTAGCTGGATCCATCTTATATAAGTCTATATGTTTGAAAGAAGATTGGGAATGGTTCTAGTTTCAGAAAATCTTCTGGAAATGTTCTTATTTGCATATAAAAGATCAAAACAAATGAAAAGTTGCATGTTGTGGCTTGAGTCTCTTAATGAGTTGATACAAGAACTTGCTTGTTCCCGTTGATGAGCAGCTCTTAATTGTTCAAACTAAATGCTCATGAATAATTCGACTGCACAAGGACTATTCATTAAACTGCTGTATGCATACAACATATTTTGACTAAATAAATCCTCAAATTAATATTTTGGTCACTTTTACACCAGCTAGTGTTGATGAGTTTCCTTTGTGCATTTAATAACAGGGATTTAAAGGACATGAGATGTATAGTCTTTGTGGAAAGGGTCATTACTGCTGTTGTCCTTGAATCTCTATTGAGGGAGTTGCTTCCTAAACATAGTGGCTGGAAGACTAAATACATAGCAGGAAATAATTCAGGGTTGCAATCCCAGACACGCCAAATGCAAAATGAAATTATGGAAGAATTTCGTAAAGGCATGGTATGCAATTCCTCCTCTCTGGATCCAAAATAATATATTCATGATATTGTCTGGGTTGAAATGAGTAAAATAGCATGCTTCCAGGTGAACATCATTGTTGCAACATCAATCCTTGAGGAAGGATTAGATGTACAAAGTTGCAACTTGGTGATTAGATTTGATCCTCCAGCCTCAGTCAGCAGTTTCATACAGTCCCGAGGTCGTGCTAGGATGCAGAATTCAGACTACTTACTAATGGTGAACAGGTAATGTTCCAGTGACTCTTATTGTACATAGTAACAACGAGTATTGTTAGTGAATATGAATAGCTTCTTTTGTTCATTTTACTGAGAATTTATGTTATCATTAGTGTTTGATCTCTTTCACTGTTTTTGGCAACCTTAGAGAGGATTTGACCACGCATGCTCGACTAGAGAACTATCTTTCTAGCAGTGACATCATGAGAAGGGAGTCCCTGAGCCACACTTCCACTCCTTGTTTAGCTCTGCAGAATGAAGATGAGTTCTATTGTGTTGAAGGCACGGGGGCGGTTGTAACTCTTAGTTCAAGCATTAGTTTGATATGCTTCTATTGCTCACATCTTCCTTCCGATGGGTGAGTTATCAGTATTCTTAATCGTGAAGATACAGCTAAGCTAAGCTCTTATTAATTTATTATATAGCTGGTCAAAAGCTTGTATTGTACCGTTGTTGCTTACACACTCTACACCACCTGCCCCCTCCTCTTTTTTGGTATGGGGCGGGGGTTGTATTTTTTGTAGGTATTTTAAACCAGCTCACAAATATATTATAGACAAGGAGATGATGAATTGCACACTACTTCTTCCAAAAAGCTCTCCTATACAAGATATTTGTGTGGAGGGAAATATTAAAATTCTGAAACAGAAGGCATGTCTTGAAGCATGCAAGCAACTCCATTTAATTGGTGCTTTAACAGACAATCTTGTTCCTGATATTGTTGAGGAACAAGCTGTAGTTCAAGAAGTTGGTAATTGCTGTTTGCAACCTTTCTATTATTGGTTTGGGCGTTTTATACTTTCAAACCACTATCTAGACTTAAAAAAACCATTTTTTACTTCAATTCTCTTTAAACATTTTAATCTTGTAGTTATTTATTTTATAGGGAATGAACGGTATGATGATGACCAACCCATTTATTTGCCGCCTGAACTGGTCAGTCAAGGTCCACAGGATTTGAAGACAAAGTACCACTGCTACTTAATTGAATTGAATCAGAAATTTGATTATGATGTTCCTGTCCATGATATTGTGCTTGTCATGAAGACTGAGCTTGAATCTGATGTCTTGAGTAGCATGGGTTTTGAATTAGAAGTTGAGAGAGGATTATTAGCAGTGAACTTGAGGTATATTGGAGATATTTATCTTGATCAAGTGCCGGTATGTCATCCTGTTTTCTTCTTTTCTTGTCACTGGTGTAATATGTGATGGAAAATTACGTAATGTATTGTATTTTCCTCATTTCCATTTTTTGTTTGATTGTCAGGTTCTCTTATGTAGGAGGTTTCAGATTACACTTTTCAAAGTTCTTATAGATCGTGATGTGAACAAATTAGAAGAGCTCTTAAAAGGATTAGAGTTAGGGACAGGTGTTGTGGACTATTTTCTACTTCCAGCTACCGGGTCACGCTCACAACCTTTCATTGACTGGGCACCTATTAGTTCTGTTCTGTTTTCATGTAAATACGAGGACCACTTCAACTGTTCTTGGAAGGAAAATGCCCATGTTGTCCATACCAAAGGTGGTCCAGTTTGCGTATGCATGCTTCAGAATTCCTTGGTCTGCACCCCCCACAATGGTAGTCTCTATTGCATTACGGGTGTTTCCGAGGATTTGAATGGAAGGTCGCTTTTCAAGCAGAAGGATGGAGTTCCAACCACTTACAAGGAGTACTATGCAAAGCGGTATTGCTCTTTGATTTTTCATCGGTATCATGCTATATAATTTATTTTTGTAGCCCTATGTGTGACTTTAAACTCACACTTGATTACAGGCATAGCATCCAATTGTGTTTTGATCAAGAACCATTACTTAAAGGGAGACATATTTTTCCAGCACAAAATTTTCTTTTCAGATGCAGAAAACAAAAGGAGAAAGGTCTTGTTTTCTTGTCTTGTCTTGCCATGGACTATCTACCACTTCCTTTAGGGCATGAATACTGTGATACCACGATAGAAAATTTTCAGCCTTTTCTGTTCTTTTAAAGATTGTAAAATAAGCAGAACATCACCGGTTTAAAATATGTTTTATCTAATATTTTTTTCCTGTCAATACAACACAAAAGCATGTTAAAATAATGAATTAATTAAACTGGTGTAGTAAAATGGACCAAATTATAAAACGTTGGCCTGGTCTTGCCAAGAACCTTTCAAGATCTGGTCCTCTCTCTCTATCTTCAGTTTTTTATGCTACAAAATAAATCAAGGGGAAATTGGGTTGCCAGTTTAGGCCCATCTGGATATGGAATCCAGACCCTTTTATTTTATTTTATTTCTTACAGTATGTGTGATAACTATACTGTATTGACATTATTAATGGTATTTGTTTATGGGCATGACAGAATCGAAGAATGCACATGCAGAGTTGCCTCCTGAACTTTGTGACATAATTTTATCTCCATTATCAATAAGCACTCTTTATTCTTATACATTTATCCCATCACTAATGCATCGACTAGAGTCTCTGCTTGTTGCTGTCAACTTAAAGAAGATGCTTTCAGATCATTGCATGCAAATTGTTGATATTCCAGTGATGAAGGTAATTTATTCTGGCTCTAATTATGTGAAATGTTTTTTTTTTTTTTTGGAATTAGACTGACCAGACTTCATTATATGGTAGGTATTGGAAGCAATTACTACAAAGAAGTGCCAAGAGAAATTTGATTTGGAATCCTTAGAAACTCTTGGAGATTCATTTCTTAAATATGCTGCAAGCCAGCATCTATTTAAACTTCATCAAAATCATCATGAGGGCCTTCTTACTTTGAATAAGGTTAAAATTATTTCTAATGCTGCACTCTGTAGACGTGGATGTGACCGCAAACTTCCGGTAGTCTTTCCTTCGAGAAATAAAGTTCAAATGATTTTACTTGATCAACAGAAATATTTAGCACTGAGAAAAAGTTTTCATGTTCATTCGATTAATCTTCCCTCATTTGATTGAATCATAGGGGTTTATCCGCAGTGAATCTTTCAATCCAAAACTCTGGATGGTTCCTGGTGACAAGTTTGGAGGTGATTTTTTAAGTGAGGAGCCGCTTTCTGAGTGCAGAAAAGTTTACATCAGGGGAAGAAGAAAGGTGAGAAGTAAGAAAGTTGCTGATGTTGTTGAGGCACTCATTGGGGCATACCTCGGTACTGGTGGTGAAGTACAGGCCTTGTTGTTCATGGATTGGATTGGTATAAAAGTGGATTTCACTATTGCACCGTACGAGAGGAACTTCCAATTGCAGGCAGAGAAGTTTGTTAACGTTCGCGACTTAGAGTCACTGTTAAACTATTCATTTCATGACCCTTCTCTGTTAGTAGAGGCATTGACCCATGGTTCTTACATGCTTCCTGAGATCCCAAGATGCTATCAGGTAATTTTATCCATTATTATGATAACATCTATGCTGTTTATGAAAATATAATGATATAACACTACAAAGTGCACACATATATTCTCTCTTTTCAAAGATTGCTTTAGTTTCTGTGATCCTTTTTGTAAATGCTGGTGTTTGATGATCTTCACTTCAACGTGTCTAACTGTTGTTCAGCGACTGGAATTTCTTGGAGATGCTGTGCTAGATTATCTCGTCACGATGCATTTGTACAAGGAATATCCCGGGATGTCACCGGGACTGTTAACTGACATGAGATCTGCTTCTGTAAACAATGACTGCTATGCACAATCAGCCATTAAGGGAGGCTTGCACAAACACATTCTTTATAACTCACAAGCCCTTCACAAGCATATAGTCGACACTGCTGAAATTTTTCAGAAAACTTCTTTGGGATCAACATTCGGATGGGAATCTGAGACATCTTTCCCCAAGGTTAGTACCAAACACATTAAAGTGAAATATGTTTGCTGTAAAGCTCTTTGGTTTTGCACGTGTTATTTGATTTAACAACAATTGTTTTTTCCTCTATTTATTCTTGTTTTTGCTGTCATTTTATGTTGAAGTTAGCTATATTGTCAATTCTGTTATTCGTGCACTCATTTTAGCTCCTTGGTGCCCATGATTTACTGATCAGTTTATGCCAGCATCATCTTGACTTGTTAATGAGTGAAATCCAGGAAGGTTTCTGACATGGAAGAACTGCGCCTTCCTGTGTTTGCAAACTTTGTCCAGTTGTGTAACATGCAATTGATTATTCATGGACAGTCAGAATTCAGCACTATTACTGTATTGAAAAATGAAAAAACTAACTAGCAGATAACAAATTCAATTTCTAATCTCATTTTTATACCTGTATGGTTGCTAATCCTAACAGGTACTTGGAGATGTTATAGAGTCTCTAGCAGGGGCTATTCTTGTAGATTCAGGATACAACAAGGAGATAGTCTTTCAAAGTATAAGACCACTTTTGGAGCCTCTAATTACGCCTGAGACAGTAAGACTCCATCCTGCAAGAGAATTGACCGAATTATGTCAAAAGCAATCCTTTGATTACAAGAAATCTGTTTCCCACAACGGCAGGATTGCTTCCTTTACAATAGTGGTTGAGGCTAATGGTGAGATATTCAAACATACAGCTACAGCTGCAGATAAGAAGACAGCCAAAAAATTAGCTTCCAGAGAAGTCTTGAAGTCCCTGAAGTTAGTGGCGTCTAGTAGTAACACAAGCAAAATAGATTAAACCATCTCGTATTGGGAATTTTGAGTTTGCATCAAGATGGATGTCTGCTTTGGTATAGGTGTGTGACTATATAGTAGCATGTATATTTCATGCTAGGAAAAGTGTATTCATGTAAAGATTTATACACAAGAGCCTTACAAACAGTTTGACAAGTGCTGTATGACGCGTTCACTCGCCATTCAAGTAAACTTACAGAAACATTGCATTAATGCTATTTCTACTTTAAGATTGAAATTTTGGTATTTGGAGAGACAAATAATGCATGTCGTATCGAAAGTGATGGTGGTTACCAGAAGCAATTGTGTCGAGCTTTGGAAGATGCATCAGCATTGGACTTGTGTGCATGTTTCTTGTATTTGCTCTAGGTGAACCGTGATCGATCATTCGTGAGAGTTCATGCATTGCCCTAATGAAAGGAACATGAAACGCTTCGTATTCCAGCAACCTTCATTATATTCTAGGATGTATGTGCATAGATTTGTATTATCAAGGCTGTACCATCTGTATTTATACGAACCAGCATGCGTGATGGAGCTGCAGTGGATCCAATGATCGAGTCGCCTTGTGAAAGAAATAGATGAAGGATTGAATTTGCTGAAGTGATTCTCATTGATATTTAGCAGTTGTATTTAAGTCCAGCAATTGATTCCAACAAGTCAAGAACTAATTGCTGTATTATAGCTTATCTTGCTATACATTAGGGATTACAATCAATTTTGTTATTCTATATTTATCAACAATTCTATACAGGGAATATTTATTTCCTTAACACTCCCCCAGAGTGGATATCCTGCACTCTCAACTTGTTAACAATAGGAATGAAAATTTCTTTACCCAAATGTTTGGTAAGTACGTCTGCTAATTGATGTGTTTAATCTACATATTTCATAGTAATGGAACTATCTTAGATCTTGTCTCTGATGAAATAACAATCCATCTCAATGTGTCTGGTTCCCTCATGGAACACCGGATTGGTTGCAATATGTAAGGCAACCTTATTGTTACAATATAATAATGCAGAGTCATGGTGTGAAACTCCTAAGTCGCTTAGTAGTTATTGGAGCCATGTTAATTCACAGCAGGCTCTCGTCATTGCACGGTATTCAGCTTTAGCAGAAGAGAGTGAAACTGTTTTCTATCGCTTCAATCTCCAGGATATCAATGATGTCCAAAAAAGACACAATATCCTGTTATAGATCTCCTGGTGAGTGGGCAACCTGCCTAATCTTAATCACAATAAGCCCTCAACTTTAAATCACTATTGAAGGAGAAAAGTAATCCTCGGATAGGTGCACCTTTTAGATATCGAACAACCCGAAGTGTTGTATCCATATGAAGTTTTCGGGGTTGTTGCATAAATTTGCTCAAAACATGTACTGCATATGTTATATCTGGTCTTGAGATAGTTAAGTAAATTAACCGTCCAACCAATATCCTATATCGACTAGAATCTTAGAGCAAATCCCCTTTGTCTAATAATTTCAAGCCATGTTCCATGGGAGTACTAATAGAGTCAGCCCCTGACAATCCTACATCCTTAATAACTTCCAGTGCATACTTACGTTGTGAAACAAAAATCCCATTCTTTGAAGCCAAAACCTTAATTCCAAGAAATAATTTTAAAATACTGAGATCTTTGATATGAAAGTGTTTATGCAGGAATTGTTTGGTTGCAGAAATGTTTACAGGATCATTTCTAGTGATCAGAATATCATTAACATATATCAAGAGAGTAGTGAAGGACTTACCTTGTTTTCTTGTGAATAGTAAATAATCAACTTTGGACTGTATAAAACTAGCAGAGTAGATAGCTTCGGAGAATTTGGCAAAACATTGGCAAGATGCTTGTTTCAAACCGTATAATGACTTATGAAGGCAATAAACAAGGTTGCTCTCCTCCTGTCGCCGAAGACCTGGTTGTAGAGACATATAGATTTCTTTAACTAAGTCACCGTGAAGGAAGGCATTGTAGACATCCATCTGGTGAAGAGACCAGCCATGTGTTGTGGTTAATGCAAGTAAACAACGCACAAAGATGATCTTGGTAGTGGGGGAAAAGGTATCATGATAATCATTTCATTCCAGCCGAGTAAAACCCTGAGAACCAAATAAGCCTTGTATCCCTCGATTGAACCATCTGATTTGAGCTAAATTTCTCCTCCAGTAAAGGTTTGTTCCTTAATCAACGTAAGTATACAATTGATTTACTTCAAGAAGCAGGTATGATTTCTTCTAAACCTGCTATTACTCCAATTTATAGTAAGCTAAACTTATCTATCTCAAGAACGGTCCTTAGTTCCCCTAAATATTATCAGCAACTTGTGGGCAAACTTATTTATCTTACGATTACTCGTCCTGACATTACCTATGTTGTCAGTCTTGTTAGTCAGTTTATGCATGCTCCCACTGATCATCATCTAAGCATGGTTAAGCGTATTTTACGCAATTTGAAAGGCACTATAGGTAGAGGTCCTGTAATGTCCAGAAATAATCATACTAATGTGATGGGTTATACAGATTTCGACTGGGCTGGCAATCAACTTGACCGTCGCTCAACCACTGGCTACTGCATGTTTGTTGGCGGCAATCTAGTGTCCTGGAAAAGTAAGAAACAACATGTTGTCGCTCACTCTAGTGCCGAAGCTGAATATCGTGCAATGGTTGCGGCCGTGTGTAAGCTTGTGTGGCTTCAGAGTCTTCTTGCCGATATGGGGTGTTCCTCTGCTACACCAATGAGCTTGTTCTGTGATAATCAAGCCGCCATGCATATTGCCAAGAATCCTGTGTTTCACGAAAGAACTAAACACATTGAAGTTGACTGTCACTACATTCGTCAGCAAGTCCAATCCAACAACATCACCACCCATTATGTGCGAACTGGTGACCAACTTGCAGACGTTTTTATAAAAGTTGTGCCCTCTTCACAGTTTCATCATCTCCTATGCAAGCTTGGATCCCGCAACCCTCTAGATCCAGCTTGAGGGGAGTATTAGAGATTGTGCATAATTAAATGTAGATTGTACAGAATAATTTCCCTTCCTTGTATAAGCTGCTATAAATCCAGAATTTCTTATTGTATCTGCTATAGATTAGGCAACTAATTAGGATCAATATTACCGTTGCAATTACCTTAAATATACTAGAGAAATCTGTATATATTGATTGTAATATGTATCATCAATATAATAATAAAAACAGAGACTCTCTTCTGCTGTAAAATCAGCTCCCAAATTCGTTTTCTTCACTATGTTGTACTTTTCAGATTGAAAATGCTGTATTCTCTTTAAATTCAATCCAGGATCCTTAATTTGCCCCAGCTGTTGCAACAGAAACTCTGAAAAATTAGTTGGGACCTCCGCCTGTCTTGTGAACTGTTCCTGTGCAAGTAACTTTTGAAGAAGATGCAAGTACCTTGTGTTCTATTTCTTTACATGTTCACTGGGAACATTGTGCATGAACATGTTGTGTTTTCTCATATTGCATGCATGAACATGTTGTGTTTTCTCATATTGCATGCCTTGACTTAAAACATCCACAATTTGTCAGATTTACTTCCTTGATGCAGATGATGGGATTGTGAAGAGAACATGGCTGAGAATGAGGATTCTGCACAGTAGCAAAGGTCAGCTTCGCTTAACAGTATATAACTATGGCTAGATAGTTTTATTACCCTTTCAGATACGCAATTTGAATGGATGCCCTCGCTCTCTTTTTCGTCACCTTTCAGCCATGAAAAAGGAAATTTAATTTCCTCTCGAAAAACTCGATTAAATTTTTGTTAAAAAGATAAAAACCCTTCAAGATTCACATGGACGATTAAAAAGGAAAATGAAGTAATTCTTTTGAAGAAGAACAGGAAGGGCAGAGAACGAAGTCGGAGGATGTTCACTGGTATTCAAACTTGTTGGCGTTAACGGTTTTGCTATTGTTAATTACAAGTATTATGTTAAACCCAGCTCATCATCTTCATCGCCATCATTATTTGGGTAAAATTACGATCTGCTTGTATCATATTGATGTGGGTTGCGATCACGGAGTTTTGTTCTTCTCTGATCATAGCATTTGATGATGGGTTCCTTTTTTTTCTGTAAATTTATTGTTGACAGTTAACACCTCTTCTGAATTAGATATTTTTAGGCCGCTTTTCTCCTAGAGTGTTATAATTGTTACCCTTTTCTCCTTGGGTAAGGAGCTGCTAAAGATGACCACACCAGGAAAGTGGATTTGAAAGCTCTAGCTGCCCTCTCCCTCTCACAGCCAAATTAGATTTAAATGTTTGCGCTGATCATTTTGCACGTTATTTTCCTTTATTAATGGTATTTAGATGTGGATGAATAAGTCTTCTGTGCTTGCTTGATTCAATGTCGTGGCTTGCCAATCGTAACGCTACTAATTCTCTCTGTGATTCCAGTTCTCATGGATAGCAGGATGTGCTGAATTATTATTAATATTAATTCAATGATGCCTTTCTCTAGCAATATTATACCTTTATTTACCAATCCATTAAAGAAATGATGAACAAAAGCAGGTTAGGCACACAAATTGGAGCTCGTTTTTCCAATACAAGACATGTTGAGAACAATAAAGAATATTGCATGTTCAGATCCATTAGATTTTTCCAAGTTCAACTCCTGGTGCTCATGGTATTTAGGTTCTTTAGGTGTGATGTGATGGGCTCGATTTGCATATTTGAGCATTCAAGCTATGGAAACATCCATAAATGTTCATGACAGCACAATTTCTGCCAAGAGTTGCTGGAACTTGGTATTTCCGTTTTGAAACTGCAGATGAAGCTGTCAGAGCTGTACACCATGCAGGGGCGATCTCGGTGATTAAGTCTATTCCGGATTCTGACGAAGCAGAAATTGAGAAATGCAAGGCTAGCTTGCTGAAGAGATTCCAGGATCTGAGATATGATAATTCATCTTAAGTGATCGGTTCAGGGTATAACCCATTCCAATGCAGGCTTGAAGTCAGGTCAAAAAGTCTTCTGACATCTTGGAGATTAGGCTTCACAAGTAACGAAAATACTGCGCATCTCTTTTGAATGTAATTTGAACCAAAACGTCCCCATTGATACTCTTGTTTTTAATGCTATGAATTGCAGGGGTTTGTATACCATGAGCTCGTGGAGTGTATATGTAATAGTTGTTCCGCGTAGTTATAACTGTACTCTTCAGGCTGTGTTTACATTGAGCAGCTTAGTTTGTGACCCTGATGGTTTGCCAAGCAAGTAGTTAGCACTCAGCACACTGCCACCAATTTTTGTGCGCTAACTGTTCCATCATCATCTATGTGCTCTCCAGAAATGGATGTTTTTATTGGTGCTGGAGTGGATGGATGGATGTGCACTGCTGCTCTGATGGACCTTGATTATTTGGAGAGTTTATTGAAAATACTAAAAACAATTTTGGCTATTTGAATGGCAGCATGGAAATTATTTTATGCTAATCTTGTTCTTTATCTGTTAACCCTGTGTAGTTCGTGTTTCTTTGCAGGCTTACTCAGCAAAATTGTTTCTTGCAAACTACCGTTTGTTGTATGAAATCTTATCTTTGATTATATCGTGTGTGAGAATCTGATTCAAGAAAGTTCAGATTATCATCTTACCTACCCTTGTTTATTCAAACATCTGTTTATTTATTAAATAATTAAACCATTTTCTACCCAGATACCACGTTCCCCTGTTGGGTTATGGAGTTCTTTCTCAAAATTTTAGCTCATGTTTGATTTCAAAAGAAAAAACTAACGTTCCGTGCTAGTATGATTATACAAGTGAATCATAAATTCTCAATGGAGATGACTTCAGGGTGAAAGTTTATCCAGGAGTAGACGATGCCTTCACTGTGGCATCGATTGTAGTCCTCAATGAGATACATGGTTTCATTATCTCTTGTGAAGTCATTCCGTACCTGTACATCTATAACAGGTGGCCAAGTAGTTTTTTAGTTTTTAATGCTTGTGATTTATGTTTGATAGCTATATTCTTTGTTTATACGCAACGCCACCGTGATTTAAACGCGTTGTTATGTGATTGTAATTTTTGTATAATGCTTGTGATTGCATTTGTTAATGATCTCTACTGAGACTCTTCGCAAGACAGAATTTGATGAATAATCTATAAACATGAGACTAAAATAAAAGCGGATTGGTAAACACTCCTTCAAAAAAATTGATGAACAGTTCTGAGCTTTTCATCAATTTTATAAATTGTCTATCTCTTACAGTTATGTGCGGGCATAACTGAATCTGATGCCAGTTCAATGTACAAAATTACAACCTACACTTTCGGAGAAGCTGCGGTTCGATTGTAAAGACACACTACGAGTTTGAAGAACACATATAACAATACAAGCACCTCAACTAGAAAAACACAGGAAAAGCTATTCCTATTACTTATTTCTAACCAAACTATAGATATTTGTTGACAAGGCAATTGTGCTTGTTGTTACAGCTAGAATTATCATCACTGCTGCCACGATCTTATCTCGTGTCGTTGATATGCTGTGAACATCCCTGTAATTCATGAGACGACAAAAGGGATTTTAATGTGCGAAACTGTCAGATTTGTACTGCAAAATATCAATATGGGAAAGACAGATCAGTACCTTAACACAATAGCACCTGGGAAAATGAAGGCAAGACACACTGCTGAGGTTGATCCCATGAACTGAAAGAAGTACCATATATTTGGGATTGCAATTGCTGCCAGGTAAGCGAAAACTAGTAATACAAGAGTGAGGGACGCAAATCTGATGGAATCTTTTTCTAAAAGAGGCTTCTTAGGGAAAAGAAGTTCATCAATGTTTGCCCTCAATGAGAAGTTCAAGAGGGGAAACGCCAGCATGAGGTGAAAGGCATAGCTAAGTCTGACTGTGTCATTGAGTAATGCACCGATTGCTGTATCAGAACTCTGGTCAAAATTGACTAGTATATCGGCCACGATTGATTCCCCAAACAAAAGATACCCAAAAATCCCTGTGCTGAAGTAGATGCCAGCACAAAGTAAGAGGGAAATTTTGACAGCTGAAATCATATCAGAAGGTTTCCCGAGATCGGAACTTATTGGATGAACTGCACACATTCAACGAAGGAACTTGAGAGAAAGAATAAGCAAACAGTATCATGCTATAGTCTTTTGACTATATAAATTAAGATATCAAAAAGCATTCTCACCATTAAAATGAAATGTGAAGGCTGTCACAATCACGGGAACTGCAGTGAAAAGGTCGAGGAAGGAAGTCTTATTATCTAGATGGGGCAGTAATCTCGGAGTTTTGGTTTTCCCTCCAATTAGTGCATAGATTGACATCACTGAACATATGCCAACAAACACTACTGCGAGGAGGACTGATATAGCTGAACTGAACCTCAACGATTCTGGAAAAAACAAGCCAACCAAAGTGAACAAACGTTTTCCACGACTTCTAATAGCAATTCCCAAAATTCAGCAGTTATCTTGCCAGTTTCTTTTTAAACAAAAATTCTTCTGAAAAGTAAATTGAAAATTTTCTAGGAGAAATAGATAAGGATGTGGCTAGAAGCAAGAAACATCACGGACTCCACCACTAGGAAGCTCAAAAGGGAGCGGGAAAAAAATCATTTTGCCAGATAGCCTAATAGGTAGTCTACCGTCAGGAAAGGGAAAACCTTAAAATTTATCCAATCAAAAACTAACCGAGTAGAATCTTCACTCCTCTCTATTTTCAGAAAAGGAAAAAATATGCATGGCTTTGCTTTCTTGTTTCCTTTTGTTTGTTTACACCTGTCAGCCACTGTAAGCTCTGAAAGATTTCCTGAGCATTAAATGTTCAGTATTTTCCTTGGATTCTCTATTCAATCCACCATCAATTTATCCAACTCAACTTAATGCAATCCTATCTCTCATCAATCCTTTAATCATGAAAAATTTCTAAGACAACCAGCTGAGTCTTTCCTGTTGTTAAGTAAAACTGATTATCATAACCGGAGTTTCAAATGTGATACTTGAATTCCTAGAGGATTGAAATGAAAGGTTCCACTACAGAGGTCCAGGGACCTTGTTTTGTATCTCCTGCTTCCATTATCAAGTTTCAAAATCAGAGATAAAAGCTCCTGATTCTAAATGCAACTCCGCATCTCCGTATACCCACTTGTAGAAACTGTCCATTACCTTTAACTGTGGATCACCACCCAAAACATACTCATGTCAGGAATTAGCCATCTTTGAGCCTCGGAAGGCATATCGCACCATCCTTCCCTTTTCTCTACAGGTTCAAGAAACATCAGTTTTAATCCATTTTCTAGTGAGCGCTTCCGTTGGAACCATCAGCCCACCATGTTTCTCAGCATTCCAGTTACTCTCCTTAACTTCAGAGTCTGTGCAAGATCCCTCATTGTTTTCCAATCTTTCTGGGGCATTGAGTATTGTCTCCTTATTCTCATGAAGATCCTCGTGTAAACTATTTTTTCTCCAGATGTTCATTCATAGTAATAGTGAAATTAAAACTTGAACAACGTATATATAAGATAATTATGTCTAGAATATGTCATCAATGCTCTATTTGGCTGGGAACAAGGATGAATAAAAAATTAAAGGCTGAAAATTAAACCCACCCACACGCCTGATCAGAACCAGAGGAAGCATAACAAGGATAACAACGAAGAGGAGCGCAAAAGCACGGGAATTCCACCAGTGAAATCCAAACCATTCCTGCAACACGCCCAAGTGCATTGATCCATCATTAACATTCCCTGACAGTACATCCCCTGACAAAAAATGGCAATTAAATTTCATGAACTAATTGAAGGACTGTTCATTCTTCAAATTCAAGTAAAGAAAGCCTAGTCAACAGGGTTGATAACAAATCCCAGTATTGATCACTTCCCTAATTTAAAAAGACATAAAATCCAACAACCAAGTTCCATGCACGCACGAGCACTTACCAATGATAATCAAATAAATGATCAAGCACCCAAGATTAGTGATCATGACACATATTTGTACAGACACGGATCCTACCCTCCCAAAAACCTCCCTCATGACACCAGCATATGTTGTTGACTCCCCAGAGTGTGTATACCTCAACAAGAACTCCACAGAAATATCAACCAGCCATGCAATAATCATAATCAACACCAAAGCAGGTATTACACCTAGCACCTTAAGTGTGGCAGGTATGGACATAATTCCTGCACCTATTATACTAGTTGACACGTTGAACACTGCTCCATGTACCGATGCACGCTTCTCCCCCTGCTTCTTTTTCGGCAGAAGCGGAGCATGTTTTCCAGTGGCAGGCGACATTCCGGGAGCATGGACAAGAAGGATTTTTTTGAACAAGTTGTCTTGTTCTTCATGATTAAGTTTTAAATGCGAGTATTAAAGGTAAGCCTGGGGTGAATAATGTGATGGTTAAATGACCAAAGTGACATTGATGGAGGTGGAATATGATTGGTCAGGAGAAGAGTAAGATTGGGATGACAAAGACAATGGCGTACGAGTTTCGGAGCAGAATAGGACAGGTTGGAAAGTGGGGTCATATGATTGGGGAGAATGATAAATGTGGACACAAAACGTGTCTAGATTTCAGTGAACCTGGACCCCAAAACAGGTCATGTACTTGGTCTCCGATGCTGTTTTTAGGCCACCACTCTTACCCGGCATGCTGAGCTAAAATACCATTATACTTTCTCTCGGATGCGAAAACAAGCTAACGAGATTGTCTGAGCTTCCATGTTTGTTTGTCTTTTCCCAGATCAAAACATTTTAAAAAATTTAAATTAAATGATAATCTATTTAAAACCGAAAATGTCTCTATCTGTATGGCTACTTGATGAATGCCATCAAAAACTTGTTGATCAAATGCAATAACTTTAAAGAAGACGTGATAGCTTCTTCTTCTTTTCTTTGCATTTCTCTTTCTATTGTTCTAAAATCATTGCTCGACTAAAAGTGTTTTTGTAAGGAAAAAAAATCATTTTAAATTAATTTTTTTTAATATTTTGATATTATTTTGATACGTTAAAGTCACAAATAATTTTTTAAAAATAAAAAATATTATTTTAATATATTTTTAAATAAAAATCATTTTAAAAAATAATTTGAATCATATTTTCAAACATGTCCAAACTCGAGAAGATCGTAAAATAATCTATCTTCAGATGGCTTCTCTAAATTCCAATTCGGATTTCAATTTCAAGCTAGAAAAAATTCCTCATCTCATCACAGAATATACTTCTGAAGGATGAAAGAACAATGCCAGCCTAAAACATATTATGGAAGGAAAAATAAATATGTAGTTGACTTCTGACCTTGAAGCAAGCAAGCTACATAGCTGATACGGACAACTGGGCTCGTTTGCATACATGTAGGCTTTTATGGACTAAAATCCTTTTTCAGCTTGACCTTCGGAGCCGACACTGGACCATCAATATGGGCCTCATTTACTTTCTTAGCCCACATGGGCCTGTTCTAAATTTTCTACATGACGCGGGTATAAATTTGAATTTGGTTTCGAACTCGACAAAAAAGATTCCCGTCGGGTCTGGATACAATGTAATCTGTGACAGCCCAGTTCGAAGCCCAGTCCAACAGCTGCCTGCCGAGAATGTGGTCTTGAGTTTTCAGTGGAGGTTTGTTTTTGCGTGGAAATTGTGTTTTTTATTTATTTTTTTAGTGTATTTTACTAAAAGTTATTTTTTAAAAATAAACTATCACTAAACAAAATTATATAATCAATCCTACATGCCATGATAAATTCTTAATAACCAGTAAAATTTTTGTGTATATATATTGATTTAGTTTCATTGTTAAAAAAAAAATGCTTTTAAAAGACAGATTAGTTGTTATTTTAATTAAATTCTTAACAATGTATTCTCTTTCTTATAATCTTATTGGTTATAATGTCACCAAGAACAATACTCTTTAAATAAACACCTTTACAATGATTTTTTTATTAAATAAATACCTTAATTTTATTTAATTCAATATTTATTTCAGATTAAGAGTGGTTTTTTTTTAATTTTGTGTTTACCAAGCATCAATTATGATACAAGTGATCTGTCTAATATTTTA
The DNA here is from genome assembly GCA_015731905.1 of Salix dunnii. Lineage (NCBI taxonomy): Eukaryota > Viridiplantae > Streptophyta > Magnoliopsida > Malpighiales > Salicaceae > Salix > Salix dunnii. Next base: position 12,915,397 of record CM027668.1, read on the forward strand.
ACGAAGAGGTTTAATGCCGGTTTAAGAGTACCACAAAGATAACTTTTTAATATATATTTTTTAAATAAATTATTTAAAAAATCAATATAGAATAAATAAATTTTAATAAAAATAAAAAATAAATTTACAATATCAAACTCTATATCAAACAGTTTATTTAGAAATGTGATTAAAGTTGTTTTTGAAAATATTTTTTATTTAAAATAATATTTTTTATTTTTTAAAAAATATTTTTGATATTATCATATAAAAATATTTTTAAAATATTAATAAATTTTATTTAAAATAAAAATAAATCTTTTAAATATTTTTTTAAACAGTTTTCTTCCGATGAGAGCTGGTCAAACATTCACCGGAAAATAAAAAAAAAATATTGGAATTTTAATGGAAATGTAGGTCAATATAGAAATAACTGAAACCATAAGGCCTAAAGTGAAACATTTAGAAATCACAAGGAGTGAATATGCCATCTGTTTTCTCTTTCCGCTTCATGACAAATTTCATTTATCATCATCGTTCTCTATTTACTTTTACGTTTTTTTCTTTAAGTCTCCATTTCGATTGACATTGTCCTCACCGCCCGCCGATCATCTTAACAATAAAACCAATACAAAAAGTAAAGGAAAGCGAGAACGAGAGACAGAGAGAGACCGCTGAGAAAGTCGAAAAATGGATTTGGAAGCGAAAGGAGATGATCTCGAGAAGAAAGCAGAGAAGAAATTGAACGGTTGGGCTTTTTTCGGTTCCAAACATGAAGACGCCGCCGATCTATTCGACAAAGCTGCCAACAACTTCAAACTCGCTAAATCCTGTATCCTTTCTACCCCATTTCCTCTCTTTTTACACAATAATAAATATTAATATTAATAATTTCTTCTCATTTCTTTATTTATTGGGATCTCGTTGCAACAATTCAGTTTATGAATTATTTATTTGGAAATTACGTTAACAATGGATATGAATTTGCCTTTTTTTAGGGTTTTGATTGGATTGCAGTCAAAGTTTATCAATTAAATTGTCACTTAATAAGCATATAAAGCTGGGTGATATCCTTATTTGCGGTAGGCCTGTACGATTGGTTGCTCATTTTTTTTCTGTCCATTGTGTTTCAGGGGAAAAAGCTGGTTCAACGTATGTCAAGCTATCACAGTGTCATTTGAAGGTGCCTGTTTTGCTGTGATGGAATTAAGCACTGAATTTTATTATATATCACTTTTTTTCAGGACATTACTGTTATCTTATGTTTTGTAGTTGGATAGCAAACATGAAGCTGCCTCAGCATATGTTGATGCTGCTCATTGCTATAAGAAAACATCCACAAGTGGTATGCACTGGTGCTTGCTCTCCGACACAATCATAAAAGCTGATGCGTGAATTTATTGCAAATACAATTTATGTTAGTGTTGGTTTGTTGGTGGTGTGCCTTTGTTTCTTGTGCTTGTCATGGGTTCGTGCATGAAGCTCTATATTAATATCGCTTATTGATCTGTGAAGTGAAATGGGGTTGTAATGTGATAGTCATGTCTTCCCCCAATTTTGTGTCCCCTTTCCAAATTGTCTCATATTTTGGAACTTTTCTTTGCGCAGAGGCAATTTCGTGCTTAGTTCAGGCCGTAGACATGTTCTGTGATATAGGAAGGATCAGTATGGCTGCAAGATATCTAAAGGTATACTCTTTTTTATCAGTGTTGTTTTTGTTGTACTCATTGCACCAGCATTGATATGTAGGTAATTGTTTTAGGTTCCACTATGTTAATCATTTGATACCATGCAGCTCTCAGATTCTATACTAGGGATACAATTATAAATCCGTGTTGTTTTAATTTCTAATAGATATTCAAGAACATGGAACTACCTTTTATTGTGCAGGAAATTGCTGAGTTGTATGAGTCGGATGCAAATATTGAAAAATCTATGGAATTTTATCAGAAGGCCGCTGATTTCTTCCAGAATGAAGATGTAACAACATCTGCCAACCAATGCAACCAGAAAGTGGCAGAATTTGCTGCTCAGCTAGAACAGTAAGGATGTCTTTTTCTTTTTTGGTATTTCTTTCTTGTGTTTGATTGCTGTTACATGGATTTGTATAGCTTATATGTATATGTTTCTCTTTCTCTGTCCACATTGAATGTTCCTGCAAATATTGCTTGGTATGACAAACTAGTATTAAGCGTTAATAGTTGAGAGTAAGTGATGTGAATTTGTGTACACTGCCAAATGATGGAATACTGGACTGGCTGATTGCCTGAGATATGAAAAATCATTCCCCTTAAGTGTTTGCTTTATTCTCATAAAACAACTGTATTTTGCTTTTTGTATGTGCATTTGGAAATGATGTCAGTTTATTGCACAACCCGTAGGTGATCACATTCTTGCCCCTTGCAATAGACATGGGTTAACTAGTCAAAATGGGCATGATAACAAAAGATAAAAGGCCCTGATTATTTCATTTATCAGGACTGCATGTTATCATGGTTTTTAGAGATTGAATAACTTCTCATTGTACGTGTTCAGATACCAGACTTCAATTGACATTTATGAAGGGATAGCCCGACAATCGCTTAAAAATAATTTACTGAAATATGGAGTCAAAGGTCATCTTCTTAATGCTGGCATTTGCCATCTCTGCAAGGGTGATGTTGTTGCAATTACCAATGCATTGGAGCGATACCAGGTATTAAGCTTGGCTCCCCGGTTGCACCTTTTTTTTTTATCTCACCACTTGGATAGAATCGATAAAATTTGAATTTCTGATGCAGGAAATGGATCCAACTTTTTCAGGAACTCGTGAATATAAATTGCTAGCGGTATGTTGTGTCCAGCGCGGAAAACTTTTGTTGGTCTTTTTATGTTTCTTTTGTTGTGATTTCCCTGGAAGCAGTCCATTGCTTCTATTCTGCATGTTGGTTTTGAATCTCCATAAATTTATTGCTTCTCAATTACAAAACTCTTAGCATTCAATTGATTTTCTGCCCACGCTTGTTATAATAGTTTGTAAACTTTAGACACGGACTCTCATATGCAAATGTTCATTTGTGTGATTCCACACTTTTATTAATGAAATCTGAATACCTCTACCCCCTGGCACTGCATCATTCCTGTCTCTCTTGCTCCGCTCCTGCTCCCACTTTTTTTGGTGTAACAATGGAATGCCTATGAGCAAACACTTTTTTTTCTGGTGACAGGATATTGCTGCTGCCATTGATGAGGAAGATGTTGCAAAGTTCACTGATGTTGTCAAGGAATTTGATAGCATGACACCACTGGTACATATCTCTTTATAATCCTTAAGTGCTTTACATGTCTAAAAAATCATTTTTTTCAGGTTTAGGTGTAAATCTGTTTACTAGAAAATCTGTGAATGCATGTAACTTTGTGCATATATGTGTTTTACTCGTCAAGGGTGTTATATTTAATCCTATTGTTATTTGAAATAGCATGATGAGTATTTAACTTGTTCACCTGTTAACCGCTTACTATTTCAGTCTTTAGTATATCTAACCCCATGATATCTGGTATCTCGATCTGCTGATGGTGGTGGTCCTTTCCTTTATTGTTGTGCAGGATTCCTGGAAGACAACCCTTCTATTGAGGGTGAAAGAGAAGCTGAAAGCTAAAGAACTAGAGGAGGATGACCTCACCTAAATTTTATGTTTCAACCATCTGTTATTTTGGTGAGATGTCTGTTTGCATTTGTTCACAATGTGTTCTATTAAAGTGTATCTGGTTTGGGTTTTACTTGGAGTGTGCATGCTTGCAATTGTGGACTTGAGTGTGTAGTTGTGATATATGGTGTTTTTTTTTTTTTGCGTCATGTGGTTCCCCCCCACAAACTAGACGAGAAAGGGATTGGCGGAGGATAAAATCAAATTTCTTCAATCAAAACCCACATTGTCTTGCGCATATGGTGGATTTGCAACAAGGAAAGAAGCTGCATTGGCTTCCATGTAGTTTTTAGTTGTTTCACTCATCTGGTCCTGGATGAGTGGCTTATTCATGAATCATGATTGTTGAGTTTGTCAACCCTTCACACCCAGCATTAACATACGATTGCAGAAATAAACGGAGGTTGTCTACATATTGCTGTTTGTTTTGGATTGAATCACACCTATCATTTATGTTTTATTCTTGTGACATTCTACTAATGTTTTTTCCGGATATAGTATCGAAAGCTAAATGAACCAATGAATGCCGTGTTGAACTGGTGTATAATCGGTCATTACTCAAAACAGCAACCGACGGCAGTTGGATCGGTAAGAGTTCGTGGAGATTTGGAATCTGAAGCCTTGAACAACCGAACTCTGAAGTGGCATGTCCTTAACCTGTTTTTAGTTTTTAATCTCATGAATCAATCAAGTATTAATGTGGTTTGGCATCCACGGTATGGTCTTAAAATATAAAGTCTAAATATGGTTTGGCTTGATAGGTCGATTAGGTGATCCTGTGATCTAAAACCTGGCAAGCGTAGTGTTGATTTTTATTTTTATTATTTTGAATAGGTTTGGATGTTGACTTGCTGAGTTTAATTATCCAACGGTTTGACTGAATCCAAGAAATTGTTCTTGACAAAATGATTAATCGACTTGACCTGGTAATCTATGCATTAAATGATTTAATTTTCAAAATGAATTGGATGGAGTGTGGTTGAGATTGATTTTGAAAGTATTTAAAAATATATTAAATTTTTTTATATTCTTTAATCGATATCAGCACATGATTTTAAAATATCAAAATATTAATTTTAAAAAATAAAAATATTATTGAAGCGGATAAAACACTCCCTTAACAAATAACAGCGAAATAAATTTCGGATTGGAATATTCTAGGCTGGTGATAAGCACCTAGGCTCTATCATGCAATATATATCGATGAAGAAGGGATAGAACTTACAAGACAAGAATCTTTTGATTGATAGGTGGATAGGATACGAGCAAAGGATGGAATGCGATCCTGCATTGCCCCCCCCCCCCCCAACCCCCTTATGACGTCAATCTCCACTTTGCTCCCCTTGAGACATAAACAATGGTTACCGCCTCGCCTCCTTACAGTTTACTTACCACGAAACGACATCGTTCAGCATATTTCCAGTTCAAGCAAAGCAACTATACCTCGCCCGCCTGGCCTGGCCAACTCGATTCCTTCTTTTCTCCTTAGCAAAATTTAAAAAAAATATATGAAGAAAAGAGGTACAAATCCGGCTGAACAGCTGCTAAAAGTTTTATTGTTCCACTTAATCATTGACCTAACCAATCATGTTTGACAAGAAGTTGCATGACATCATAAGTTTCTTTCAAACTATGTTTCTGCGTCACTCAATTCACCTGGTTGTAAATAATTGATTTTACTTTTCCTGTTTCTTGGGGTTCTTTAGATTTCCTTCTAATTCTTTTATTGTTAGTTCTTCATGTCAATGCTTTTGTTCTGGTGTGCATAGCTGTGTTAATATTAGGCGTATCAATTAATTAGCCTTTGTTTTAATTTTGATGCATCAAATCCTTGGTTGAATTATCCAATTCAAGTTTCTGTAACAGCCCAGCTAACGAAAGGACTGCCCTTTTTTTAATGCATATCCGTTTCTGGGTTTTAAGGATAGGTTATTTCTTGCTTTTGTTACATTTTTTATTTGGGTTTTGATCGTTCTTGACTGTATGGAATTGCCAATCTTTTCTCCACTTTATATGCAAGTTTAATCGTTGGCGTTTTGTTGACAACAAACTAAAATATTGTTCTCCTTCGGTCAGCTTCTAAATGCGTCGTGCATTATGGTCTTGGTTTGTGATGTTTGTCCATTTGACACATTGTTGGTATTCTATAGAGTTTGATTTTCAGGTGAAAGATCTCTTCCTTTTTTTCATTTCACACTACCTTTTCAGCTCCAGTTAATGAAAGATTTCGTTTTGTGTTGTTTAGGTTTCAAAACTAGACGAAACATAGAGGGTATTGCATATTGGAGTTCGCCCTCTCTGCTTTAAACATTCACTGTTTAGGTCACGGCTGTGGTTCTGATTAACAGGTCAATTTCTGATAGAGAGAATGGCTTCGGTTAATAACAGAAACCCTAAAGACGAAATTGAGGAATGTAATGGTACTAAATCAGGGGGTCAAATTCCTCATCAGATTTCAGCATCTGGAAGGACACTATCAAGCAATGAAAACTCAATGAGGAAGTCCCAAGACAGCTTAATTTCCCTCCCCAATAGGATAAACTTTCTCAGATCTGGTTCTGCATTTGCCAAATTCAGACACTTAGCGCAGGAGAGAGATGAGTTTTCACATTCAGTGACTTCTTCAAGTGGCCATGGTTTTAAAGAACGCATCAATGGGGTTTTTGCACGAAAGATTGACTGGGCTTCACTCGTGAAAATGGGCAAAGAATGGATCCGGGAACCAATGAACATGGCCCTTTTTGTGTGGATCACATGCGTTGCTATCTCCGGTGCAATTTTGTTCCTAGTCATGACTGGGATGTTGGACCATGCACTACCTAAGAAGTCCCAGAGAGATGTATGGTTTGAAGTCAATAATCAAATTCTCAATGCACTATTTACTCTAATTTGTCTGTACCAACATCCAAAGAGATTCTATCACCTTGTGCTTCTCTGTAGATGGAAAGCAAAAGACATTTCTAGACTCAGAAAGATTTACTGCAAGAATGGGACTTATAAGCCACATGAATGGGCACATATGATGGTGATTGTGGCTCTACTCCATCTTAACTGTTTTGCTCAATATGCACTTTGTGGTCTAAATTTAGGATATAGGAGATCAGAGAGACCAGCCATAGGAGTTGGAATATGCATTTCTGTTGCAATAGCTGCACCTGCAATTGCTGGTGTATACTCCATTCTTAGCCCTCTTGGGAAGGATTATGAGTCTGAAATAGATGAGGAAGCACAGATGCAGATTACTACTGGTGAAGGGGCAGAGAAGTTGAGGTCAAAATCATTAGAAAAGAGTTATTCATTTGCAATCAAAGATGAACAAAGAATTGTTGAGACTAGACCACAGTGGAGTGGAGGGATACTTGATTTTTGGGATGACATATCTATAGCATATCTATCACTTTTCTGCTCTTTTTGTGTCTTAGGGTGGAACATGGAGAGACTCGGATTTGGGAACATGTATGTTCACATTTTAACGTTTCTCCTCTTTTGCTTGGCTCCTTTCTGGATTTTTAACTTGGCTGCTGTTAATATTGATAACGAGACTGTCAGAGAAGCATTAGGTATAACCGGAATTATTCTTTGTGCGTTTGGATTACTGTACGGTGGCTTTTGGAGGATTCAATTGAGAAAGAGATTCAATTTGCCAGCTTACACATTTTGTTTTGGTGAACCGGCAGTTTCTGATTGCACTTTGTGGCTATGTTGTTGCTGGTGCTCTCTTGCTCAGGAAGTCCGAACAGGGAATTCTTATGATATCGTGGAAGATAAATTCTATCAGAAGCCAATGGGAAGTAGTAACCAGATGCCACATTCACCTTTCGACGGCAAAGATGGTTCAAACCCAAGTTCTCCACATGGGAAAAACTCTAGCCCATCCAGTGTTATGACATCTAATTCTCCAAGTCCGAGCATAATTTCAAAGGGGCATAAGACTCCTGGTAAGCTCCTTCCTATGGTGAAAGCAGAGTCTTCCAGAGGAGGTACGGATGAGACTATGATTCCTCCCACTCCATCATTGATAGAAAGAGAAGCCAATTAGCTGGAAAAGAAAATATATATCTTTTTTTATTCTTTAATTAGTCAACAATGAATGGGCTGTGAAAACTATAACTTGTATTCTGAGTGTAATGCGGTGAAATGCAATCGAAACTCTTCTCTTTTCCGTACTATTTTACCTCATTAAAAGTGTTTATTCTGAACACCGTTATTTTTCATATGGCATTAAAATCTTGTCCATAGTTTAATTTAAATGTGAAGAAAATATTTTCCATAAGCAATTATTTTCTGAAAGCAACATTATAGAAAGTGGTGCTCAGGTTCTTTGCAATGAAATGATATCTGTGTGCTTGCTTTGATTGTAACTTTCTATGTTTTTATACCGGGATTCTGTGACCCACCAACATCTTTTCCTTGGTGAATTTGCTTGTCCAATACTTTGGCTGCTTAATTTATTTGCCGGCTGCTTCCCACGTTTTTGTTAGATTCACTAGGGGGATGTGGAGGCAGAGCAGGTAGTGCATCTACTTTGGCTGCTTAATTTGTTTGCCGGCTGCTTCCCAGGTTCTAGTTAGATTCACTTAAGGGATGTGGAAGCAGAAGCAGGTAGTGCATTTTTATTTTTATTTTATAACTAGGATGTCTGAGCCAGCTTGTGCGTGTCATAACTAATCCTTAAACTCACTAAATATTCTGCAAATCCAATAAACATATAAGATACCGTCAGGAACAACAGGCAAGCAAGGCAAGGCTTGAACCTAGATAATTGGCAAGAACAAAACGCTGCATTGTTCACGGGGCAAGACTCTACTTGCAAGTAGTGCATCATTTGATTGTACGAGTGAAGGTGGTGAGAAAAGACAAATTGCAGCTCATATTCATGGCATATGGCTCCAATTCATAGCACTTTTGACTAAAAAAGATTTTGGGAAATCTTATCAAACTAGTTCTTTTATATTTGATAAATTAGTTTGCCTTTCAGGAAAACAAAACATTGAGACAAAAGAGAATGCTTGCCACTGTGGATAAGAGTATCTGAGCGAAGAAAAAAACACATAAATCTTCCGACAAGGTATCCCTTCGATATCCTGTCTGAATCATATATTATACGGGTTAAAACTTAAAAGATCACTTGAGGGAGCCCTTTTGTTCTGCCTCGCTCAATCCCCTTCCTGCAAAACTTAAACCGTTTTATGTTCTTTATACATGTGATGTATCTGCGTTTTTTTGGTTTTGTGATTCTACTTCTATTTCTTTTCTTTTTTTTTAGTTTGTTTTAGATTTTTTTTTTTAATTATTGTTCAATGAAAGTTTAGTAGCTGATACCACTTAGTTGACAAGGCATTACGATCCAAATTATTTTATGCACAGAACTTAGAATTAGACAATGTTATACTGTTATAATGCTTAATTTGAAATATCAGTTTGATTACAAACGAGATGTTTAACATCGGGGGTCTTAATAGTATCCTACCATCTTACATTTGTGATTGGTACCTGGGGAGAAATGGAAAGCCCTCGATTTTGGACACTGATGCCCGTGTATTTACCTCTTTGAGACTGCGTGCATGTTGGCCAAGTAATACTCTTCTTTCAGTCTCGAAGAGAATAGAGATTTTCCCACTTTCTATTTTTATTTATACTAAAACAATTATGTGATCAAAATATTTTAAATATTTATCTTACTATAAAACCCTAATTAGAGTTCATTTACATGGAATCTACAATTAAAAAGCGGTATTTTTAAGGGTACGGATAAAATGGTGACATGATATCTATATTAAAATTGTCAATACCGTTCTAGTTGCCGTTTTGATTTTTTTATTGATACGGAAAGTTTTGGTTTTGAAGCATTTTGACGTGCCATTTCGGGGTTATATTATTCATATATAACTAATTATATATAAAAAAAATTAAAATATTAATTTAACGAGCATAATTAAAATTCAAGATAAATTAACTTTAAATTATACAGTATAAACACAAAGTCAAACAAAAATAATCTCAAAATTAGAAAAAAAATCACAAGTTAATTAAAATAAGGAGGATTTAAAGGCCGGAACGTCACACCCGTAATAGTACCGAGATGTTCTGACTGGAATTTGGCTAAAATTTCTAAAATAAACTGGAATTAAAACCGAGACGAAAACGATATCGTGTTGTCTTGATTTTTTAAAAGAATAAAACGATATAGCTATTCCAGTCAAAATAAAATGATATTGAAAACCTGATATATGTTGTCAATGTATGTGAAAAGTAAATTATGATAATCTTTGTAGAGGGAGAGGGAAAGTATTAATTATTAGAAGATATTTCAATTTAGCTATTTCTTTTTCTCATGAGGGCATGCGCGCGCGCACGGAGACGCGGGGAGAGAGAGAGTGGTTACTTTGTCACAGTGGTCATTAAATTACTGGTGGTGCTGGTTTCTATTGTTAGCATAGCAGGTTCCACGAGTTGGGTCTGCTGTTTGATTAGGTATTTGATAGATCTGTTTCTCACAATTGCGACCAGCATTTCAAGCTGTCAATTTATCTGCCTATAATGGGCATGCTAAGCAGCATTATGAACCTGTAATACCATCATGGCCAGGAGTTCTATGTTCGCTTTATTATTGATGTTGATAACTTGCGTTCTCTGTGTGATTACCATGGTTGTGCACCTGTCAGACCACCTTTTTCGTTGAGTTGTGGTGCGTGCGTGCTCATAGAACCTAACTCAGACTGCGTAATCCTGTTACATGATTCTGCTGTGTGTATTCACGTTGCAAATTTAAGATTGTCTGTACGATATGTTATGTCCTGCTCATTCCCAGAAAATTCAGACAAATAGTGGATCGATCTCTATGCTTCAGGACCTTGTGTGGCTACTAGATTGATCCCTCTCCATTCGACGTAGTACAGACCAATTCACCACCATTTTTTCAGTTGCCATGATAAAATAATACGCGGTACCCCCTGGTGCCATTATCGGCAGTGCCATGACATTATGTGGAAGGAACAGGAAAAGTTTGACGCCAAAGCTTTCCAATCGACGTGGTAATTATAAAGAAAGGAAGATGGTGTCATATTGGTCAAATGAAATTCATGCTGAAAGCCTGAAAGGGGTAAGGGGATGCCGAATTTAATGGCAAGTGGGTGATTGTGTTTTCATATCTCTTTCCCGACAGGAAGTGGACTCCATGTAATGCCACTCTCCGAGGAAAAGGCGTGCGACATGGAGAAATGTAGATACATTCGAAATAATTCTATAGAGAATGATTTTGTGGCAAAACTTTTAAATTCCAAGATGAAGTCAACCTAAATTAATAGGGTGATTGAAAAAGGAAAGGAATTGTTTGAATCAAGAACCCCACCGTTTAACAGGATATAGTAAACTATTCTTGCTTGATTCACCCCATGAATGCATAGGCAGGCAGTAATGAGGAATAACTACCACAGCATGCACTTGTTCTTGTTCCACGCTTTTTCATATTCAACACCATTTCATTTTATTTGCTTTTGATTTCTGTTATGCTGCCTGCGTATCGTATACGCGTGTTGTGTCATGCAGGGAGGATGGTGTGATAGAGTAGTAGTTTGATTGATCACAAATTGACAACAAAATCCGGTGAGGATTGTATCGGCAGAACGCCTGCTGTATACACGGACAAATTAGCTTTTCCGGCGATGGTATTCGAGGAGAATGGCCGAGGGCCACTGCAGGGAAGACAACCGGAAGACGAAGTTTCAAGGCTCCACGCGCGTGTATCCCAAAGGCCATTGCTGCTTTGTTGTCTCTGGTAAACAGGGTGGTCGTGAGACATAGCTTCTGTCATGCCAGAATAGCACGTAGTGAATCAAAATGCGTGCACGTTTGCTTTAAAAATATTTTTTTTTAGAAGTATATTAAATAATTTTTTTTTATTTTTTAAAATTTATTTTTAACAAAAATAGGAAAATTTGACGAGAAAAAGTGTCATCGAAGAGGGAATTATAGTTATAATTGTTGAGATTTTTTTTTTTACTAGAATGCTTATATTATTTCTTAGTTTTATGAAAATTACAATTATTTTATATTATTTTTAATATCAATTAAATTAATGTTTTATATATGTAAAAAATAAGGTTCTTGATGATTGCATAAACAATCAAATAGAGACAATAAAATAAAATAGAAAAAAAATAAAAGTACATATATTTAATTAGAAATAAATTAAAGGATTCTGCATGCTTGACGAGCATGTCATCATGCTACGTGTCAAATTAACAGTAATGTCGAAACTTAATTAAAATATTTAATTAGTAAGAAAATAAAAATTAATGTACTAAAATTACTGTTAAGCCGTTGAGAAATAAATGGCCACTGGAAGAGCACTAAATGCGAGGTAGTGATAGTGCGAGGGTAGCGGTTAGCCTCTAGGTAATAAATAGCAAGGTGAAATATCCCAAAATTAATTCTAAATTTGGATTAGTAAAATTATAGAATTATATTTAAAATTTACTATAAAAAAATTATAAAATCACAATTTAAATAGTATAAGTAAAAAAATTATAAGTAAAATATTTTCAAATATAATATAATTTAATTATAACCATATAATTTTATTATTTAAGATTTATATATGATTTAAAGAAAATTAAAAATACATAATAATTATATTAATATTTAAAAAATATTATTTTATTATTATTTTTTTATTTTTAAAAAGATGGGCTAGCCTAGAGAGAGAACGAGAGAGGGTAAGGGGCTAGTTTAGAGAGAGAGAACAGAGGGGGGGTACGGGACAGGCCTAGGGCTAGGCTAGGGAGAGAGAAAAGGAGGGGGTATGGGACAGGGGCATAAGGCTAGGTGTAAGTATAAGAGATAGATTTTGAGTAAAATCGAGGATTATAAAATCGGACTGATTTGGTTTGATTTTATAATTTTATTGTTTTTTTGATCGATTTTGATCCAAACTAATTTTTTTACTTGAACTAATAAGATTTAATGAGTTGACTCATAAATTATATGATTTTACGAGTTAACTCGTGATTTTAACAATCATGATTGAGCACAAGCAAAATTTTCTCTTTTCTAAAGATGGTGTTGGCAATCACTTTGTTAGTGTTTTTTTTAAGGAAAAAATTATTTTTTTTCTTCAAAATATTTTTTAAAATTTTTTATATTATTTTTATCAAAAATCATTTTTAAAAAATAAAAAATATTATTTTATAAAATCATTTTAAAAATCAACCAGGATACAAACATTACTGATCAGTCTAAACTTACCCTCGAATATATAAAAAATGATTGTGTTTCCAATAAATCCAACAAAAAAAGTGACACGAATTCATCCATGCCAAATGGCTTGTTCTCCTCGATAGCCGTGGCTTGCAGGAGCTGTCCGAATACGAGCTCCCACCTGGACAGTCACTGTTCCAGCCCAGTGATCTTTGAGAGTGGTTTTAGTTACAATCTGGCCTTCCGATTTAAATCCTAAGACCATGAGTGTTGCTAGTTACCGTTGATCATGCTATCTCCAGTCCAAGAACATTCCATCTCGTAACCTCTGCTGCAGAAGACAAGAGCCTCTGCTGCAGAAGACAAGAGCCTCTGCTGCCTTCAATTCACTAGCAACGGGCCCAGGCTTCTTTAGGGGACAAGAGGTCATTTGCAGCTGAAAATGCCAGTGAATAGCGATGGATGGGCAGTTCAAAGTTAGTGCCAAGCTCTATATCTACACAGCAGCTGATAACGTCTCCCGTCAATAAGATAAAATCATGAAATATGATTCAAATGAATACCAATCCAAAGTTTATGGTCTTTTCTGAATGGCCCATCTGCGAGGATGCTTAGATAGTTATGATAATCCTTCAAAAAATTACAGTTTCAGTCGGAGTTCATCTTCTTCCTTTTTCTAGGATTTTGCCATATGATTAATAATTTCACTAATCAATTTATATTTGAAAAATTATTTTTATCATTACCATATTAAAATAATTTAAAACAAGAAAATATCAGACTTTTTCAAAAAAAATATTGAAAAACAGGGACATGCAATCGGTTGGTCAAAAAGTCGCGGCCTCCCATTGTACAATCCAAACTTGAACATAATTAGCGGGCAGCAAGTTGCACAGTCCCTTCCTGGGGCCATTCTGGACCCATCAAGTTAAGCATCTCAAGGAATCAAGATCTAAAGATAAAATTAAAACGTTGTTTTCAAGCTAGTGCATTAATTTTTGTTTCTGTTTGGATTCAATATGGCCAATGAAGCTGGGATATTTTTTCTCTTTTTTTGTCCACAAGGGCATGTTTGTAAATTCGGGTCTCATCAAGATTGTTTCTCTTTTCCATCGGATTTCAAATATATAAACAAATATTATAAATAAAAATTATTATACAAATCATAAGCTTTTTATCATCACGTCATAACTATAGAACAATTTATGACGAAAACACCTTTCATTTTATTGACATGTTCAAACGGTTGCTATATTAGTTATGAGTTTTTATTTTTCTTTTTTATTATTATTTTTCTAAAACCCCGTCAACGCATTCATTACACCGCTAAATTCAACACCTTATCTCTACATAATTTATCCTGTTTAGCATGCCCTGTGAAAATATTGCATTAATAAAGTTTTTTTATTTTCATAAATAGAAATATGTAGTCCACAGTCAGCAGCCAATTACAGAATTACCATAAAGCTGATATAACACGAGAATTTTAAATTACAAGAGAAATTACATTTCAAAATTAATAATAATTCAGAGTTTAAGTTTTTTCTATTATCCAAATAATATTTCAAAATTGGCAACAATTTGTCTTCTAGACGCCGTATTGCAATCCCTTCAACGCCAGGCAACGAATTCAGGTCAAAAAAGTTGGCCTGACTAAATTTGTCTTCGCCGCTTGCCCGTCCTTGGGAGTAAAACAAACGAGGCACGATTCTCCGGTCATTTGACGCCACGTCATTTGATAAAAATACTGCAGCAAAAATATATTCTAGCCCCTGCCAATTCAGGAATATTACACTTCGGTTTCTATAATATTATTTCTCTCATTATCAATTTTGAAGCCTTGAAAAACTATAATACACGCGCTCTATCTCTCGTTCGTCTATTAAATTGACAGTTTTGACTAGAAAATAAAACATATATATTCCCCAATATTTTTAATAAAACGTTTCACCCATGATTACGTGGCAGTCAACGGAGAAAATAAAGACAGATAACCTGCTCCCTAGTCAACAAGGATTATTATCAGTACTAATAGAAACACCCACAAACTTGGCGTTATATTGAAAATGGTAGAGAAATGAAGATCAAATGTGATATTTATAAATACATAAGGATTAAAAAGAAATATAGAAAACAAATCAAAAGAAAAACCAAGCAAATAAAAAAAAGAGATCATAGTTGAATACTATTTTTCCTTTTTAGTTGAATAAAAAAAATAAGCAATTAGTTACGAGAAGATAATTTTAATTTTTTTTATTTTTTTCTGTAATTATTTTTTAAAAAAAATAATATCTTTCTTTACTTTATGCAGAATAAAAAAATAAATTGTCCTGGTAACTCTGGTCATTTAACCCAGCTCATTATACAGGAAATGACGAGAGTCATATACCAAATCGAGTTTTAAAAGTATGATAAAAAAACATCAAACTTGATATAAAATTAAATAATAAAGAATAAAATTATAAAAAAGTAATTAAGAATAAAACTCAAAATAAATAGAGCTCCTATAATAAAAATAAGAATTAAATTTAATAAAAAAAATCAAATGATTAAAGGTTAAATAAAAAATAAGGGTAAAAAAACAAAAATATCCTTTAAGCTTATTAAAAAAAAACTGTACACAAAATATGAAAAATCCAAACACCCCTCTGGCACTAGGAGTGTCATTTTTTTCCTTCTAAGGGTATAGCGCCTATGGGCAGAGTTCAACTATTCAATAAAATATAAAATTACTAATTTAACCATGAGTGCGCGTTCAGTCCCTTGCTTTTTGATGTAAAAAGTGGTTATTTTATCGTGAATTACACTGCTTAGAATTACAAGGACATAAATACCCTTGCAAACCAACCAAACATAAAATGCACAGTCAGAACCCAATCCGTGTCCGTCTCTATATAAATCCCCATCTCCTCCCTGACAACCTCAACAGCGTCTCCTTTCTCTCTGGTTGCTGTTTCTGCTAAACGAAGCTACCCCCGTCAATTCAGCGCTTTCCCAAGAACTGGCTAACTCACAAGTAGTTCTGGCAGAAATCACTGCACCGAAGCTACCAACATCGACAAAAAAGAACCAAGACGTGGTTCTTGCTTTCTATGAAGCCTTAAAGTCACGTGACGTGAACACGGTACACAAGATCCTAGCCCACGACCTTGAGTGGTGGTTCCATGGCCCGCCGTCTCACCAGTTTATGATGCGCCTTCTTACTGGTGAACAAAAAGACAACGACGTATCGTTTCAATTCTCCCCTATCTCCATCACCTCTTTTGGAAACCTTGTGATTGTTGAAGGGTGGGATACAAGCTCCATTTCTTGGGTACACGCTTGGACTGTTACGGATGGGATAATTACCCAGGTTAGAGAGTACTTCAATACTTCTCTTACTGTTACTCGTCTTGGAAATCAATCGCAGCCGTGTGATTTTAAGTCAAAGTCATCATCAACGTCCGAGATATCTCTGTTGCATTGCCCATCCGTTTGGGAGAGCAGCCTCTCCAAGCGGGTCGGTAAGTCCGTGCCGGGCCTGGTTCTGGCCATTTGAGCGGACTTTGATCTGGTGCATCCGGGAGTATTGTAATATACATGTAGTTTGGAATAAGTAGGGTGCACACGTGGGTGTTTTGTGTGTCAAGAGAGATGTGAGTCCCTTAGGTCTTGTTTGGTTTGGTTTTGACTCTTGAAGTTGTGTGCGTGTGAAAAGTGAAAGTAGCAGAAGACGGCCTAGATGGGGAGACCTGTTTGGTCAGCACTCCATTTCCCTGTAATTTGGTATTTTGATTGTGCAATAAACTATGATTTTCTTATTATATTTTTTTCCTGTTCTATTTTAATTTGGTGGATGCATAGCTTTTTTATGTACAGTGATCTAAATATATTAAAAAAATTCATTTAAAATATATAAAAAAAATCAAAATTTGACCAGACAGGCAATAGTTAGGGTCAGTATGGAGTCTGGACCCTGTAGCCTTGTGGCGTGTTTGTTCTGGACGGTGTTTGCGGGGAGTTTAGGACGTGGTCAGCGTCATTTGGAGGGGCAGCGGGTCTCCAAAGTCAAAACAGCCCGTCAGATACCGTTGAACACGTCATTCATTCGATGCCTTCATCCTTTAGGGCAAGTCCAATGGTAAAATCTATTTTGAAAAGCCAAATATGTAAAATGACTTTTTAAATAGTGTATATATGACTTTTTTGTTGATGTATACTCCAATGATAAAAGCCATTTTGGAGAGCCATTTATTTTTATATTATTTTACATATAATACAATTATTTTGTATGTGGCTTGATTATGTATTTAATTATACAGTTAATAAGAGTAAGATATACAATTAAATAATTACTTTTAATAAATCCTCCAACAATATAATTATTAAGAATAACCATCTTTATTTTATTTCGTTAAAGTTCATCATGTATCATTTTAATTTTTATGATGTTTTTAATCAATGTTACTTATTATCGTTGAATGTTAGAAGAACTTGAAAAAGAAAATTGAATTGAAATTAATTTTATAATACAATAAAATATATTTAAAGCTAATTAAAAATAATTAATTTTTTTAGAATTAATATAAGTAATTTATATAATTAAATAATTACTTTTAAAAAAATCACATTATAATTATTAATTTTTTAATTATATTTAAATAAGAAAATAAAAATAAAAATACTAATATAAATACTAATATAAATAGTATATCAGCGCCTTACTACTATCTCTCTCTCAAATGAAATAAAAAATTAATTTATAACTTATAGCTTTTGATCCAAGAATGTAGAAATAGCTCCTGAAACATGGAGCAGCCATTTTAAAAGTTAAAATGACTGCTCCGTTGGAGTTAAAAAGATTTGATCAAAGTAGCCAAACAACTTATTTTTAGCTTTTACCTCTTGAAATTAGTCACGGTTGGACTTGCCCTTGGCATAAGCAAAATGCCTCTTAATTCTCGGCTAAAATAGAACATTCTTACTCGGTAATGAAGGGAATCATCAAACCACATACCGATAATTCTTTTTCAACAGCAAAAACATTCTAACCAGGCTGAATCCTTTGGAATTTACGTTCCGACATATTATTACATGGCAAGAAGTTAAGCATGCAGATGGAAATGCAGGCATCAATCTAGCAAGGGGCTTTGCCATCTCTGTTTTTAGTTAGCAAACTCGAATGCATACCATCTGGTTGCTGAGTTCCGAAGAGAAGCTGTATTAGTCAAAGAAGAAAATAATTTGTGTCGTGGTATAAAATTCGAGGTACTGTGTAAAAGTTGTAGGGACAATAATGGCATTTTATTTTTGCTAGGAAACCATGATTAAGACGCTTGAGCTTCACTCTACTGACTTTTAATGCGTGTCAAGTGAGATTAAATTTCTTCATAGACATTTTAAAGAGTATATTTTCTATACCAACAAAGTATATTCAGTGAGATATATATATATATATATATATATATATATATATATATATAGACAAACACGCACGTGTGTGTACTTGTGTGAAATGGAATGGAAACAGCACATTTCTTGTCATTTTATAATTATTAAATTAGACGGGCCAGACATGGTCTGTTACCAGCTAATACTTTCAAACTACACGGAGAGAGTAGGCCCATTGTATCATTAACTTGCACACCCATATCAAGCGTTTCGAGGCAAAATGCGTGGACAACATTATCAGATTTCTTTTTTCTTTTTAAATCACTTGAAACTATGAACAGAACAAGAAGGGTGGTGATTAATTGATAATATGATGGACATTATATATATATATATATATATATATATATATATATATATATATTAAAACTAAATGGCGGATCATTCCCAATCTTGCAACCCTTGATGCCTATTTAACAACTCATTGGTCAATACGAAAGACGCACGATATTAATTCGATATAAAAAAAATGGTCAATAATACGCAATCCATATAAAAATGTTTATTTTTGTCACATTGTTTATGAAGGCTCATGAATGTGGACATAATGATTACTTGAAACGCAGTTTAAGCAGCCCAGAGCTTGATTTTTTCTCCTTTATCTTAATAATTAACCACAAGTTGTGCGACATGATCGTGGACAGAACACATAATGTTTCTGAAGTCCAGTACTCAAACTCAACACGTATCTGATCGAGCGAAAAATACGTAAAGGCTATTGCTACTGTATTTGTACACGTAGTCGCCTTTTGTCCATCAAAATTCAAGCTCGTGGGAGTTAGATTTAAGGATTAGTTGCTGTTACTAAAACTTAGTTGCTCCTTGTCTAGAAAAATCCCTGAATTAAGGATGTCAACCGGATTAATTATATAGATGTTCCAATCCTGTACAAGTTTACATATAACTTCATTAATTTCATGAATTTTAAAATTAATAATTATATAAATTTTTAATAATCATTGTAATAACAACCCTATTGTATTGATTTTTATATACAATTTTAATCAATCGAAAGCACGAATGCAGGAGAAGGTGTGGAATGTTGGCCAACAAGAGTAGTGTTCGAGGAATAATTTAATATTTGATTCCAGTGTACCAAGATTCTTTATGTTGAATATGATTCCACATACTTTTTGTGATAGGGCTTCTCTAGCTCCCTGCTCATATGCGACCCCGAATATGCCATGATCTCTTATCTTTACTGGGAAATAACCCGGCTAGTTCATACTGACCGTGAAATATTATCTTACATGATCAATTAGTGTGAATAACGCTTTATTTCTCTCCAACTCGATTCAATATCACGATAAGAAGACCAACATGATGGAATGTGATTTTATATGTATAGCACGGCTGGTAGCTGACTGGACAGAACAAAAGTCGATGCCTGCAAAATACCCTTTTTCTCTTTTTATCAAGAAAGAAAACACAAACCATGGTGGTGGGCTGGTGGCGCCCTTTTGATGCTAGAATCCATCCACTTTTGTTCTGAAAACAACGTAGGAATTTGTCCTGTCGGGAGGCTAGGTGACGCTGATCATTTGAAACGCCTATCGAAGATTGGAGCTTAATTATTCTCCTTCAAAGTTTCCCTCTCCATGTTAAATCAGCCTCATTCAATTCACATCGAAAGCTACCGTATGATGTAATCGATTGAAGATCACAGTAGAGGATTTACAAACCAGATGAACTTGGCGATTTCGGGGTGTTTGTGAATCCATCTAAAAAATATTTTTGAAAAAATTCGATTTTATTTTATTTTATATTATTTTCAGATGTTTAGTATCAAAATTATTTTTTAAAAAAATAAAAAAAATATTATTTTAATATATTTATAAATAAAAAATAGTTTAAAAACTAAGCTAATGAAAGTGATTTAAACGGTGGGAGAAGATGTTAGGCGTGATCTAATTATTTTGATATCAATGTTTTGTTGTTTTCCTTCCATGTATTTTCACGCCAGTCTCCGGTCATTTTCAGTGCCTCTGTTTATCTATTCTTTTTCCCTGGATATAAAAAAAACCTTTTGAATTAATTCATGATTAATTGGAAAATCTATAGTTTTCTTTTTTTCTCTTCCACGTGTCCTGTGCACAAGTAGCGGAGAAAATGTAGTTAATGCTTCAATTTCACACGCAACATAATTGGACCATCCGATTGGGCAACAATAATTACTCTCTGTGATTACGGTGGCATGCTTATCGTGATAGATCGTGTAGCTGATTGGACCGGGTATATATATATATATATATATATTGGACCGGGTATATATATATATATATATATATATATATATATATATATATATATATATATATATATTGACTGGGTCTCTTTATCAAGTGTTTTTCTTGTCATATTTAAATCAATCATGTTATAGAAAAGGATGAAAATGAAACAAAATGAATAGAATAAGGATTCAGTCAATAGTAATAAAAAATTGACTTGTTATTATGTCACATCGTCTTTTTATATTCATGTCACACATATCACCTTGTTATTAAAATAATATTTTATTAAAGCTTAAAAGTCACATTTAACATTTCTTAAAATCTTATTTGATTGCTATGGCTTCAAGAGGACACAACTATTGAAAAATAACCGTCTCCATTGTAAGAAATTATAAAATACATTATTAAGTATCTATTTGATATTATATTTTAAAAATATTTTTTATAAAATTTATTTTTATATTATTTTAATGTGATAATATCAGGAATAATTTTAAAAAATAAAAATATTATTTTATTTTTTTAAAAAAATAATTTTAACCACACTTACAACCACAACTAACTCATTTAATGTATGTTTGAACTTCTAATTTTAAGATTTCAGAATAGTATAAGTAGGGTCTTGGTCTAGCGGTTGAAAAGATTTGTTCTCTTACTCTGTATTATAGTTTAAGTCTCACCATCCATGTCTGTCATCCTCGCTGTATCATAGATGCTCAATGAATTCGCAGGATATTTAATGAGTTCAGGAATTAATTGTGGTGCGAGTAAGTTTACCCGGATATCCCTATTATAAAAAAATCTCATAATATTGGTAATAATCTGTAGGAAATTTCAGCCTGGAGTTGCTTATAAAGAGCTAACAGCTAAGCATTTTTTTGTTTTGAGATAACACACATATAAATTAAGGTTGTCCTATTTTATTTTATGTCTTAAAAAAGAAGAAGCTCGTGAGGTAGAAAAGGTCAATTATTTTTCAGCATCTTGATAATAGTATCTTTAGTTTTAGTTTAATGCATCGAATTGAAGATTAATTTTAAATTTCGTTTGTTTTTTCAAAAAATATTTATATGCTTTGAATTAAAGTTTTTTTTAGTGGTTATATGTTGGTCTACTTTTCAAATTATTTTTATTGAAGATTAGTATTTATATATATATATATATATATATTTGATCCAGTTTTTTTCTTCTCATAATTAAATCAATGATGTCATGGCAGAGGAGGATGAAAATAAAACAAAATGAATAGAACAAGGATTCAGTCAATAATAAATAAATAAAAATGACTAACAAGGTCACGTCGTCTTTTTATATTCATGTCATACATATCACCTTGGTATTAAAACAATATTTTATCAAAGCCTAAAAGTTACATTTAACATTTCTTAAATCTTTATTTGATTGTTATAGTCTTAAGACTACATAATAATTGAATTGAAGGGACGTGTCGTGTTGGTAAAGGGCTTGAGATCTGTTGTCAAACCGTGTATTTTTTATAAGAATCTGAAACAGTCAAAATTTTATTCTTTCATCCAGGCCTATAAAATATGCTTTTCGGAGGGAGGGTTTTCTCGAATCTAGAAAAAAAAACATAATTAATAAAAAAAATGGTCTCATTGTAAAAAAAAATATATAAAATACACCCTTGTTAGCTATTGCAGTATCAAGTGTCTCTCTGACGTTGCGTTAAAAATATTTTTTTATAAATTTTTTTAAAATATTATTTCTTTATATTTCTTATTATTTTAATATGTTAATATCAAAAATATTTTTTAAAAAATAAAAAATATTATTTTAATATATTTATAATAAAAAAACACTGTTAAAAATAACTGAACCTTACTCTCAAACTCTCAAACAGGCCTACTCATTATGCCCGAGCTTCTAATTTTAAGATTTCAGAATAGTGGTGATAATTTGCAGGAAATCAAGGTTATCCTGTTTTATTTTATTTTATTTTATTTTAAAGAAGAAGCTTGTGAGGTAGAAAAAGTCAAATATTTTAATGATTCAGCGTAGAGGAAGTTGATGGGAAGAAGACATCAATTTGAATTTGTATCAGCATAAACAAACCTGAATTACCTCTCTATCCATCTGTTTTATTAAAAAATAATTACAAATTTTGCTAGCTTGCCCACATAGCTCCTAATAGTAAGTCGTGGGTTTTAATTATTGGCAAGGATTTATTGTGCTTGTATCTTCATACATTTTTAACTAGTATTGAGGTTTTTAGAGTTTGTTTGAGAATATAGTATGGTATAGTGTAATTAAAATTAAAATTATAAAAATATTTGGTTAATCAATATAATTTACCATCAATTTTATAAAAGCTTCTATTCAAATTGTAATCACAGAAATTGATTAACACAGTGACAATTTCACAATGGAATGAAGGTAATGAGATCGATCTTGGACAAGGGTCTTGAAATTTGCGGAGGGGGAGGATGATTGAGGTGACGAGAAGAAGGCGCCAACTACTGGGACCAGCTTCGCTTGAGGGCAGCATCTTACAGATCCCTCTCTGCTCAACACATGGAGTGCACAATTCATCTTGCCTTGTTGCAAATCTTGCCATCACTAGGCCTGCCTGTAGACATAATGGGCCTTTAATTTCAGACAAAACAAATGGAACCAGTTCTGATGAAGAGAATCACGAAAGCTCATAATTAAGCAGCGGTCATGGAAGCAGTGGCTCGACAGGGAATTATATATTCAACCTTTGTGCTCCTTCCCTCACAGAAAGTGGCGTCCATGGATATTCCATTTATCTTATTTGAAAGCAGTAATGGGGATATTTGGTTTATTAAAATTGTTGGGTTTACACCTGAGTGGTGGAATCTTTACAATAGAAGTGAGTTAATTCAAACCCCAGGATAATTAGGTTAGCACCTGTACAGGTATGACACGGAGAATCGCAGAGGTGGTAGAGAAACGGACCGCCTGCTCAAGGGGTGTCATTCTCGTCAAGAATTACGAGCAACGCCACAATGAAAGCATAATCAACCTCTGGATAAACTTTAACCTTGTATTTTTCCTTTCCCTTGCAGAAACTTTCAAGCGTGAAGTTATGTTTGACCTGTAAAATATCATACATCAACAAATCATTCTATCATCTAAAATCATCCATGCACACCCTTTTCTCGATGGAAAAATGATGTTCAGCAACACTGAACATCGGCAAAACAGATGCTGTTCCCATTTTCAAACCCTCAGGGTAAATTGTTATAGAAATTAGGTATGCAAGCGTAGAGGTTATCCACTGGTACCTCTGCTATGAGTCTACGGCCTTCATAAACTTTGAATGACAATGAAGTATAAGCCCCAGTTATGTGAAAGTCAGGTTCTTTTTTCTTGGAGCTGCTGGTCAAGAAGACGTTGATCGCTTTTTTAATTTGGAGAGGATGGGATTGTTTTACAGTGAAAAGAACGTTGCTGTCATCCGTGCTTTCACCGGCATGAGCCTTCCATTTATGCCATAATGTAAGCACCTTGAAAAGGGCAAAAAAAGAAGGAAAAACAAACCATTTACAGCTGGTCAGGTTCTTCAATAAACGCAGTATCAAACACAGCATAGATATGGATTTTGTAAAAATGAGTTACTAGCTTCTCGTGCTCCTCAAAACATCAAGAAAAATCACACGCGGATTATAGATTACCTTTCCGCGCATTGTGAGGATAGGAAAACCAGCAGGATCACGCAAAACTCTTTTCAACTGGAAGTTCCAGACACCGCCATCTATCTGGAGGAGAAGGTTCCCACTGATATCAAATACTTCAAATTGAGCGTTGGATAGTTTTTTAATCTTCTTCCTGACAATCAACTCCAGGGGGTAAGGGGCGCAATAGCTTTCCCCAACCACACTAACAGGAGGAGCCTCATAAACCGTCATTGAATCGCCTCAAAACCTACAGGAAACCAGCTAGCTAGAAGAAGACAGTCAGATCTGTCGCCAATATTTACTGTTTAATTTTTCCAAAAAACCGATGGTGTAGTTTGGTTTGTTTCCTATTTTATACTTGCCAGCATTATGTTCGTCATATCTCTAACCATTGAAGATTTTGAGTAAACAATCTATAATAGGAGGTGTACAGGTAGATATATTATCCTTTTTGCCTGTAAATGGATCTTCCCAATTTCAAATGAGAATTATTGCTGCCAGGAGTTTCGAAATGAACGTTGGAGAGCTGTCCGCGGCGCCATGAATAGGTGTTTCTTTATTTTAGCAGTTGGCCAGAAATTGTTACGGCTTCGTCGGACGTGGCCTGAATCCTGATGGCCTAATCATCATGGAAAAAGCTTCTAGTTTGCATCGTGAGTTGATTTTTCTCATCTTGAATCTTACCTGGTATCAGTCACGATGAATTGATAATCGAAAAAACTAGAGGGCACCTTAAAATAAGAAGCCTGCAGAGCTTTATAATCGAAATATAGAAAGCATTTTCCCTTTTTTCAGATGTATATATCTCGAAAACAAACTATAAGATCATCCTTTTAATGTTTGCAATGTTTGCATTTTGCAACAAAGAATTCAGAAACTTATTTTATCACCTGTCACAGAATCCACAATCAGGATTCTGCATGCTGCGAGATATATTATTATGGAAAAAGCTGCAGAATATTAATGTGACTAATTAATAAATATCTGAGCCGACTTGGAATTACGTTGTTGGATTATTTTTCTTTCTTCTTTTATTGCACAAGTCAATTACCTTCTTTTTTTTAATTTTTAGAAATCAAAATATATTTTATAAATCCATATAAATAAATAAAATTTCAATTGTTTTAAATTCAAAATTTATTATGCATTTCACAAGTATTCTATTATTATATTACACCCCTTAAGAATTACAAATTAATTACCATTAATGAAGGAGAAAGAGAAACTAGAGGAGATCATAAAAGAGGTTTCAAAAATACACCACCTCTCTTGAAAACTACAAGTCAATTACCGTTAACGAAGGAGAGAGAGAAACTAGGGAAGATCATAGAAAAGGTTGCAAAGGTGTTTTATATATATATATATATATATATATTATTATTATATTACACCCTTTAAGAATTACAAATTAATTACCTTTAATGAAGGAGAAAGAGAAACTAAAGGAGATCATAAAAGAGGTTTCAAAAATACACCACGTCTCTTGAAGTGCTTGTTTGGCTAAGCATTTCAACCGGTATTTTATCTAAATTTGAATTTTTATTTTATTTTAAATAAAAAAATTTTGGTGTTTTTATATTATTTTGATATGCTAATGTTAAAAATAATTTTTAAAAAATAATAAAAATATTATTTTAATAATTTTAATTATAATCTCTAAAAAAAAAAAGGCCGGAACGGCACACCCAGAACGGAACCGAGACATTCCAACCAGAATTTGACCTGAATTTCTGGAACAAGCCAAAATTTAAACTGAAATAAAAACAACACTATTTTATTTTGATTTTCTTAATAAAACGAAACATTTCAATCATTCCGACCGGAATAAAACAGAATTAATAACGAAGGTTGAAAAGTTAAATTATAAAGCACATTTCTTCTTCTCCCCGGTACCCTAGCTTAAAAATCCCATGGATTTAGATTTTGGGGGCTGGGAGAATTGACAAACCTTGAACACCTCCTTCAATTTTTCTCATTTGTGTTTGCTATACGCAACGAAGTTTCCCAAATTTCATTACATCTCCATGTTTCTTCCCCCTCAAATTTCCAGGCATTTGAGTACTAAATTGAAAAGTTAATCCAAAATAAAATATCCATTCCCCCCCTCACTACAGTCTCATGTTAATTTCGTCTGTCGAGTTTGATTTCGGAGGTAGGGATTGGTAAACAGGATTTGCCCCATTTCAATGAGACCGCAGTTTGATTAGGGCAACTGGGGATTAGGCCGTCATAAGAGAAAAACAGAAGCTCACGGGACGAAGGTCTTCACAGCCCACAAATCTGAATCCTTCTGTAATTACTAATAAAAAAAGAAGAAGACAGGTCTATGAAATCATCCTCATTATTCATTACCATGAATGCCAGATAAGGAATCTGTTCAAAAAGCAGATAAGAAAGGGAAAATAATAAAAATAAAGTAAAGACCCCAAAAATAAGAAGGACCCCCCGCCCCCCACAGAGAAAAAAAAATTGCTCAGTCCTTGTTTCTTGTATGGGAAAGTCACTTCCTTCCACAGGCAAACTCCTAGAACTATCCAAAATAGTCTCTTCACACAAACCAAGACACAAGAGAAGCACCGTACCCGCTGTTCCATCGCGGCCGAGTGAGGTCCGGGTTGACTCGGAGCGATTGAAGGTGAAAAGGATGGAAGTAAGCTCTCTTATTTTGGATGGACAAAAACGGGTGCCTTTAGGTCAGGTTGTCTCGGATTGTGCTAAAAGATGGTTTCAAGACACACTAAAGGAAGCAAAGACCGGTGACATTTCAATGCAGGTTCTTGTGGGTCAGATGTATTTTAATGGCTATGGCGTCCCTAAAGATGTTGAAAAGGTTTAATCTGCTTTTTTTCGTTGACTGTTTTTTTTATGGTTCTTTATGCTGTTTTCGTCTCTGGGTTTTCTTTAATTTTATTGTTACTAGCGTTGTATTGTGCTCTAGGGTTGTAGGAAACAGCCATTGATTTGCCATTTCAAGGTTGTGAGTTGTAAATGAGAAAATATTGGGTTTTGAGTGTTATGTTGCCTTTGGTTTCAAATAAGGGTAAACACAATTCGGATTTGGTTGCTGGTATATCTTTTGCCATTTCACGTTTGTTCGTTCGTGTATATAACAATTGGACTGTGCAGATTACATTGTATTCCGAGGTTCTATGTTTGTTTATTTGCTGAGAAAATTAGGAATATGAACAGAGGCTAGTGCTTTGATATTTTATAGTCCCAATTGCTGTTGTTTATAGATTCTTCTCTTTGCAGTTAGCAGCCGGATTGGGGGATGGTAAATACAATTTTGATGTTTGGGAGGTCACTGAAAGCCTGATGGGTATCAGAAATTTGCGTTTTAAATTGGCAATTATTACTGTGATCTATGCTTGATTTTTTCAATCTAGATTAATCTACTTCGTGGTTGATTTTTGAGTTTAGGGTTGGAAAACATCTTCTTAGAATCATTCGTTTCTGACTGTTACACGATACCAAAGTTTTCATTCTTTTCAACGAGAAAGAGAGAGTGACATATTTTCAGCGTGACAGTCTCATAGTATGTATAGGATAAAGGCTTTTCATTTCGCTGCTAATCCTACATTCCTACCTGCGATTCCGAGCCTTCCATTTGTTAATCTATGTGCCCAGTCATCAGTTTTGTATTTCCCCTCTTTATCTTTTTGGTTGTGATTTTGCCATTCTAAATGGTCTATATAAACTTGTGCTTAAGGGAAGTGCTTGGATTAGTAGAGCTTCAAGACGTCGAGCTTCAGTATGGAAAGTAGGCAATAAACGTCCAGGTACATGCTCTCTCTTCTCAGTGGTACTGTAGGGAATGGCTCCGATTGTCTTCCTTGACTTTTATTTGGATTTCTTTAGGTTATAATGCAAGTGACTCGGATTCAGAGGATGACAGGGAATAAGATCAAACATTGTTAGTCCTGGCAAAATCACAGATGAGAACACCTGGTGAATTTCTACCCTTGTTGCTGCTGATTTACTAAGTTCTTGTTTTTGATTGATTCTATTTCCCTTTTCCCTCCATGCAGTGGTAGAAAACTCATCCTTGGCACCAGTTCGCTTAAGAAAATTAATCATTACTGGATGCATAATAACAAGTTCTAGATTCTGTGGCATGCTAAATAGGGTCATGTTCAGCTTCAACGGAAGCTCTTGCTATGCAGCTGTTTTGTTCATCCCTATGAAAGCGTGAGAAGCACTGTGTTTGTTCTCTTGTTGCTTTGAAAAACACAAATTAGGAGAAAAGTTCTGGAAGTAACGCCATAATGCTTAAGATTAGTGACGTGATTTGTTGTTGACAACATTGCACTCCATGATTTTAAGTGGTTTTAGGTAAATATCAACTGCTAAGAAATTACCTTGAGGAATTAGGATATCTACTGGACTGGTATATTGCCTTTAAAACCAGTGCCAGGAAGCAAGACGAAACAGCTTCTACTCTATCACCTTTCCTAATCTTCCCTCCACAACTTTTCTTTCTATAAATACTTTAAGATGCCAACTGAATCTTAGAATTTCCCCTGGCCCCTCCTATGATGATCTATCTCTATAATGTTTGCTTTATTTTCCCAAGTTCTTAATCTTAAGCTGAACTGTGAAACAGCTTTCCAGTATTCATTTTGACCTATTTTACTCCTTCACGCCATTGTTTCATATCTGATATTATTTTCTACTGGCATATAAAGACAAATAGAGATGATGCTGGGTAGATCCATGAAAAGTGAGGAATTTTGAACTTCCGATGCTGTTGATTCTTTGCTCATTAATGAGGATAAGTAAATTTTGTTGACATTTGATGTATCTTAGATATATGAATGCATATTCAGGCCCTATCAATCTATTATTTATAAATTTAGGGCGTTTTTGTACCACTACTTGCTGAACATGGCTATGATTACCTGACATAACTCTTTTAGAATTGCCCCAAAATCAATCATCCTCAATGTTTTTGCATCTCCTGAATCACAAATCATGCTGTTACAGCCCTTGGCATTGTTCTTAGATAAGGTTTCTGTCCATCTTTTTAACATTATGCTGAATTGGCCTGCCTATCCATCACTAGTTTGTGGTGACTGTGAGTTTTCATCTTGATATCAACGCTTTGTCGTGATTCTAAACAGTCAGTGGTATTTCCTAGAAGAAAGGTTGAGAGAAGTTTTAATAACCATTTAATATTAGCAACAGAGAAACGTAATTGCTGAGTGTGCCGTTGTAATACTTGAAGTGACCACCTGTTGAGAGGCCTCTACTCAACAGCTGAAATGGCTAGCTTGGGCAGTACATTGAACTCTAGTTTCTATGAGAATTTTATCGGTAAGCCATGAAATGTGTTTGGGAGGGGTTGAGCTGTGCAATCCTTTAAGGTGGAAAGATCTGGGAGGATAAACAAATGAAATACTGTTAGGTTGGAATGGCTGGCTGTTCAGGTTGATGGTCAGCCAGGAGAAGAAAATTGGTAACTGAAAAGATACAAAACTATTAATTGTAGTTTGCATTTCATGGATTTTCGCAAGCTATGAAGAGCTTCTGTGCTAAATTGCATTTATCATCTTTTGCAGTGTCCAATTCGGCCGTGTTCTCTATGGAAGTCCAGATGCTGATGAAATCTTTTGCGTCATTTGATTTAGTTTTCTGTTTTGTACCACCCAACTCTAGGCATGCTCTCTCAGTTGCAACGGTGTTTTTGCATTTGAAATTTTGGGATATGATGCATTAATTTTCAGACCAGTTCTAGAAAGAATTTCACCTCTCGTTTACTCTTTACAAAATCACAAGCAGTTTACAGTATGTGGAAATGAAGAGGATGCTTTCATGGTCTCGCGTGGGTTTTTGCATTAATCTTCGAATATGTTCTTATTCGGAAAAAAGTTTTGCACTTTTTGTTTACTGGTAAATTCTTGTCGTTGGGTACATGGTCCATGGGACGTGGACAAAGACAGGAATATTGCATTTTATACACAGTTCCACTGATCTTTTCTCTTATCCATTTGTAATGATTATCACTCATTTGGTTATAATCATTTTTAAAATTGTTTTTTGAGAAATATATTAAAATATTATTTTTTTTAATTTTAAAAAATTTATTTTTAACATTCACATACAAAAACAATCTTAAAACATTAAAAAATTTAATTTAAAATAAATAAATAAAATATTTTTTTTCAAAAACATTTTAGCACAGAGGTGCGGGGATTATAGCTTTAGCACGCACGATCTTTCCCTGCTTTTAGCCTCAAGTTTACTGGCTTCAATGGCATTTTCAATCCAACACAAAATTACAAAAACTGAACAGAGGCACAACTTAAGGGTTACTATAGCCCGGTTTGGGTTATGCCTGCTTAACGTGGTCGATGCAAACAAAAAGTCACAGTGCACGGGTTGATTAGGTCAATGCAATCTGCCTTCACGTCTGTCCTTTCTCCATTCCCATGGCATCTGAGGGTTTGATGAAGCCCATAACCCTACACGCTTTGCTCGAGCCTCCTTTTCCCACTAATCAGAAACATAAAATAATCAAGACTGCGAAGAAATTTATGTAGTTTATAATGAGGGAGTTCGCAAAAAACAATGGTTACTTAATGTTTCTAGTTCCCAGCGCTGATCATATGCAGTATAATGCCATGCTAGACCCTTCTTCAGCATTACTTCCTATTACACAGATTTTAGAAAACTCGTGCGCTACTAATAAATCATATAAAGATCGATTGAAGAAAAATGGGGAACACCACACCTGTACAAACATTCCATTGCAATATATATCACCTACAGAGCGACCATAGCGATCTTCTCCATAGACAAAGACTCGCAAACACTTGCCCTGAACCAGGTTAGCTAGCTCTTCTTTCGCTTCTTTCCCATATGGCATTGAACTCTCAGGTGCATCTATGCCCCTACATTTTTTGCAGTCGAAAGTCATTAACCTCTGCAACACGTAAGCCTAATCTGGGACCGAATCCTACAAGGAGCAGAAGTCACCTTAATCGAATGCGATACTTTCGAGCAAGAATCTCCTCGTTTTGAACGCTTATTACCCTGCACGAAAACGAAATAATTTGAAACGAATATGTCAGCCCAAGGATTAATTTAACAATTTATACAAGGGAAATCAGATAACCAACCGATATCCTGCTTCAACAATTTTTTTTTGAAGTGCATCTGCCTTCCCATAGTTCCTCGCCGCACGAGCTTTTGATCTTTGAGCTGCGGCCATTTGAACTTCCCCCGGTACAGACGATGACTCTCTGTGGTCGGTCGTGTTAACATAAACTGTTATGGTATCTCCATCAGCTACAGCTTTTGTATCAATCTGGTTTAATCAATTGAAATGGTTTGTCAAATCAAACCAACTCAAAATAACTAGATTGTAAATAAATTTAAAAGTTTGATCAAGGGTTATTGCAAAAATTAACTGGTAAAGTTTGCATCTCGAACTTGACCCCTTGAGGCAACGATGTTGGTGCCCCAGTAGTAACTTGAGCAAGAGCATGGGGATGTGGGAGACCGTAGAAAGCCAACAAACCCTGTAAGGAAAAATAAGAACGATCATTTTGCATTAAACCTCGCCCAATGTAGTAAGCACTCTGCACTCCAACAAGTCTAATGCTGAAAATGGTGTTTTCAATTAGTACCTCAACATCTGCCTTTTGGTGTCTCTTCAAGGTCTGAGTAACAAGCCTGGCAGCTTCTTCGGGTGTTTTTGGCGGAGGTTTTGCTTCTTTCCATGCCTCCGACAACTTTCTATACCTTTTGAAGTCCAAAATTAAGATTAACTATATTTCAACTACATGCTTGTAACTTTACAGGGAATTAAAGATTGTTTTATAGTTATTACCAATTAGCTTGAGCCTTCTTGGATGAGACCACATGCTTTCCAAGTCCTTCTGGGACCTTAAGAAAACAAAAAACAAAAGACACTCACCTCTAAAGATCATGAAATTATGCTCACCCATAACATCTAAATTTAAAAAAAAACGTAAACTCCAGAAAGTTCCATGATCACTCAGATTGACTATGGCCAAGAATTTTATTTTACCATAAGCATAGTCAAACATTACCAGAGGCAGCCAAAATTTGAGAAAAGTTTAAAACCAAAGCAAGAAAGAATACCTGGGAGGTGATTTCAAAGTGAAACAAATCTTGGGCAAGAACTGAAACACCAGCTGTGGCGGCTGATACGCCGTGGGGTCCCAATGAATCAGAGTCCCCAGCTGTTGCTGGTTTGTAACAATGCCCGTAGAGGAACCTCAGGGCATTTCCCATTTTCAATTTAAGATTTGTTTTCTATAAAAAGAAACTTAAATTATCAACAAAGTGAAGGACTGAAACAAAGAAAATGCCCTCTCTTCAGCTTTTTCGTTGAAGCATTTGTGTGCGGGAGTCGTAGATTTATGGGCAGGAATCTGGCGCAAGTACTTAACGAATAGGAAGGAAGAAGGACACGCAGCAGTATTTGATTTGTTAACGGGGCAGGATATTGTAAAGTAGAGCGGAGAGAAAGGGACCTTTTATAAGCAGCAATGAGATCACGCGCTTCCAGGAGATGCCACTTCAATTTCTCTCAATAACAAGAAACCTCCAATCTATCTGTCTCCTAACCTGTATACTCATTATCTATGGAGTCCCAAACTTATTCATTTTATCAATCTGACCCTGTCAATTTGAAAACAAATTCTCCGTCAAGTCCTTTATATTAATAATGTTCATAAAAAACTCTCATCCTTTTTATTTCAAATTGATATCGTTTCAATATATAAATTACTATTGTAGACCGTAAATGTTTATTAATGTTTTTATAACTCTTTTATTCAAATCAATATATTAAAAGGTAAATTATATATATATATATATATATTGGTTAATTGAAAATTGATTATAGGATACGCGTACTGGATTTTAAAATTGAAAAGGAGAGGGTGAAACGGCGGCGCTCGCCATGTTTTTGAAAAGTCAACGCCCCATCTTAAGACACGCGCGTACCCAGCAGAGTGAATGTTACTCATGCTGTCGACTGTGAAGTGATGCATTGCCAGCCGTTCTCCTCCAATCCAACCACCTATAATTCCTGCAAGACTTTGTTGCTATATGCAGACAACAAAAACCATACGGAATTCACCTGCGGCCAATAGCATCTTGCTATGATGATCCCGTCGGGCATTCACAAAATATTAATGAAAAATATTATCTTCATCTGATTTAATAAATAAATTGAAAATGTTGTTGTCTTACGTGGAGAGCAAAATCATTTTCCACGTAAGTTCTGACCCCTTGTAATATCATACTCCTTAAAGCACTGCATCTTATGCGAATATGTACATGATTAAAAAAAAATCTAATATTAAAAAAAATAATCTTTTTTAAATGCGAGTTTCTATAATATATTGTATTGAGTGAAAGTCATTCAAAATAGTCTAGGAAATGTTATTGCATGAATATATATAATATAATAATATGATATTTAGTGTTAAGTAGTCATCTCATATAACACTTTAAATTTATAGGTGATATTCTAAAATATGATTTATATTGATTTTTAGCAGATTCCCTCGAGTGAAAGTCACTTGGACTTCAAACTTATATAAACTCACATTATCTTGTGTTTGATTTTTTTATTAAATAGAATGGGGGTGATGAGATTTAAACTCGTGATCATTGGGTCAATAACGCTCTGATATCATGTTAAGAAATCATCTCATCTAAAAATTTAAGTTTATAGGTGATACTCAGAATATGATTTATATTATTCTTTAACATTTAAAACTAAATATGTCGATAAAAATAATTATTTTTTATTTTATTTCTTCTATTTCTGGTAATGATTTTAATATTTGTGATTATTGGAATGAAACTCAATAATAATTATTCAATTTAAATCAAACATAATTATTGCATGAATAATCAAATAGTTTTATTAACAATTATTTTTATTATTCATGAAAATTGCAATGTATATTAACAGATATAATATTTCATCCTACTAGTTAAAGTCTATAAAAGCCTATCACTACACTACAAAGAGAGTAAACACACACACACACACACACAAAGCAAATGCATTTTTTCCCCAGGCCTAGTTTCTCTCCAATTAAAATAAAAAATAAAATTAAATAAAATTTTAATTTTTTTATAAAATATTTTTAAAACATAATATTAATAGTAATATGTTACACAGCAACGGCAAAAAGAGCTCATCTTATTTTCTCTCTGTTCAAAGGAATACAAAATCAATATCAGTTGTCGTGTCTCATCCACTGTAACAATTGCTTTTTATGAATACCTATAATTTTATTGTTTGTTAGTGTATGCAGACAACCTATTTCATTGCTTGCCAGCTGTTATCATTTATGCATTGGTTATAATTAACAATTGTTTCTAGATACATCGATCAACAATTTTAAAACTTTTATTAAAAATTAAAACAGAATAGCTCAGTTTTCATTAATTTATAATGTTTTTTATATCCATGTTATAACTAGTTTTCACATATGTACTCTTAAGTTTGAGAATCTTGCAGAGTTTTCTTTCTCATTATTATATAGTAATAGAAATTATTATTATTATTATTATTATTATCGTCGTCGTCTTCGTCTAAAGGTAAACGAGGATAGTACTGTACCAGTTATTAATGACATCATCCAATTTCATATAAAAAAATTACAATTCAATTTACAAATAAAAAAACTCTCCTTCGCTAGCTATATATGTGTGTGCCTGTGCGTGTGGGATGCAGAATGAGAAGCTAGAGACAAAATAATTGGATCAGGGAGCATCAATGGATGCACATGGCGAGCTCCACATAGCCATGTTCCCATGGCTTGCTTTTGGTCATATGATCCCATATCTAGAGCTCGCCAAGCAAATAGCTCAAAGGGGTCACAAAATCTCCTTTATATCTACCCCAGGAAACATCCACCGTTTACCACCAATACCTCCGAATTTAACACCACGAATCAATTTAGTGAGCCTCGCGTTGCCCCCTGTAGAAAATCTCCCAGATAACGCAGAGTCTACCGCAGACTTGCCTCACGACAAGATTCCATACCTAAAGATAGCCTTTGACGGACTCCAAGATTCTTTATTTCACTTCTTACAATCTTCTTCTCCAGATTGGATCATCTTTGATTTCGCTCCTTACTGGTTACCTGAGATAGCGACCAAGCTTGGGATCTCTGGTGTTTACTTTAGCATTTTTAGTGCATGGACCATATCCTTCGCTGGGCCATCATATGCAGCCATACTCAACGGCGACGATCCAAGGACCGAACCACGACACTTCACGGTCCCTCCAAAGTGGGTCACATTTCCCTCCAAAGTGGCGTTTCGCATCCATGAAGCTAAGCGGTTTTTAGATATCACAGAAGTGAACAGTTCGGGTGTCACTGATAGATTTCGTGTGGGATCCGTGCTTGCTGGCTGCGATGTTATAGCCTTAAGAAGCTGCTTAGAGTTAGAGGCTGATTTCTTAAGACTTGTGGAAGACCTTCACTGTAAGCCTATAATCCCGGTAGGCCTACTGCCACCATCTGCTCAGTTTAGCGAGGGCGGGGTGGACGAGTACTGGGTTACGATCAGTGAGTGGCTAGACAAACAAGCCCATGGATCTGTGGTTTACATAGCGTTTGGGAGCGAGTTAACAATGAATCACAGTGAAATAAAAGAATTGGCACTGGGGTTAGAGCTATCAGGGATGCCGTTCTTTTGGGCTTTGAGGAACTGGGATGACTCGGACAGGTTACCGGATGGATTTGAGGAACGAGTAAAAGGACGTGGAGTGGTGTGGACGAGCTGGGCGCCACAACTAAGGATTATGGCTCATGAATCGGTTGGGTTTTTCTTGACTCACTGCGGTTATAGCTCAGTTATAGAGGCGCTCTCGTTTGGACTTGCTTTGATCATGTTACCATACGCCGCAGACCAAGGATTAATTGCACGGGTTTTTGAAGAGAAGAAGGTGGGGATAGAAGTGCCGAGAGATGAGGAAGACGGGTCGTTTACGAGGAACTCGGTAGCTGAGTCACTCAGGTTGGTTAATGATGACAAGGAAGGCTCCGCGTATAGAGAGAACGCGAAGCAGCAGATGATGACATTATTTGGAGATCAGAAGATCAGCGATCGATGCATTGACCAATTCGTTGGCTTCTTAGGAAGCAATAGGAAACTGCATGCAGTGACTCACAATGACGTGCCAAGGCCCTCTCAAAACTGACACGTGCCAGTGCTTTTGTGCCGTCCGGTTCTCGGCCAGGTTCTAAAAAAGATCACGTTGGTGTAGACCCTGGAGTGCTTTTTCTAGAAAAAAAATAAAAACTTTATACAGTGTAATAGAGTATAGACTACAGAGTGCCACCTGTTGAAACTAGAATCTGTTTCGAGAAATCTACGTGCTGTAATAATAAAATGGAAGTTCCTGAAACACTACTGCAGCGTCCCATTGAAAGCCAAGATTGTCGGCGGTGCCTGTTTGGCACGCGGACAAACCGGGTTTTTTTTTTTAAATAAAAAAAAATTATATATTTTAATTATGTTGATATGCTGATATTAAAAATAATTTTTAAAAAATAAAAAATATTATTTTAATATATTTTTAAATAAAAAAAACAATTTAAAAAATAACTATAAACACTCCCGAACACCCTTATAGTTGGATGGCAAGCAGAGGAAGCATTGCAGTATTGAAGCCTCATCAATCATTGTTGGAGCTAAGACATTTTTTCAAAGAGAGGGGCCATAGATCGCATCAAGGAGTTCTTTTTATCTAATTTCCAGCAAATGTATTCTAACTAAAATTCATATTTTCTCCTTGAATCATTTTAAGACCGAATGATCCACAGAAAGTGGAGAACTTCCTTGCTATTTATCACAGAACTTTCTCTTAGGAATAAATAGTGAGCTTCGCAGAAAGTTTGAGGCGATTTTGTATTAAAAAATAGTTATTACAAAAAAAAAAATTATAAAAATACCAAAATACTTTTGATCATTAGTGAATGGAATTTTACTTTTAAAAAATAATTTAATAATTTTAATACCCACAAAACAATTAATAGATAAAAATACCCTTGACATAAGCCTTAAGATTCTTTATTCGAATGATAACAGAGCTGCTTCACTGTATAGAAAGGCAAATACTGTAAATACCCTCAACACTGACGTATTTTTTACTGTTTTAGAGGGGGGAACACTATCGAGCATCCACTATCTAGCCCGAACCACAGGATAAGATCAACTCTAATAATAAAAACAATTTTGGAGAGTTGATTTCTAAAATGATTTTTTAAATAGCATATTTATAATTTTTTGTTTATATATATTTTAATGATAAAAATTATTTTGAAGAGTTATTTTTTTATATTATTCAAATATTGTACAATTATTTTTTATGTAGTTTAATTATATATTTAATAGGAATATGTTATATAATTAAATAATTAATTTAAAAAACCCTCCAACATTATAATTATTAATTTTATATATGATTTTTTATTTTCTTGTTGAGATATTTTTAAATAAAAATAAAAATAAATATTTTTGATATAATTATATTATTTTCTAATATATACATAAAAATAAATATTTTTGATATAATTATATTATTTTCTAATATATACATATATTATATTATTTTCTAAAAAGACCGCTCCCATGTGGGGTCAAAATTTTAAATGTTCTGCCTGAGCTGTTATAAATAATTGCTCTATAAATGATATTTTTGTTGCAATGCAAAGAACTAATTAAACATGCTAAATAATTTATTTTTTATTTTTGTCTTTACATATGACTTGTCGGCTAAAGTTGCTCTAAAAAGCTACAGCCACAAAAGCATTTAGATCAGGGAGTATCAATGGATGAACATGACGAGCTCCACGTAGCCATGTTCCCATGGCTTGCTTATGGTCATATGATCCCGTATCTATAGCTAGCCATGCAAATAGCTCAAAGGGGTCACAAAAAATAATGGTTGAATGAATAATTTTATAAATTCATTAACAATTATTTTCATTCTTCATGTGTCATGAAAATCACAATGTATATTAACATATTTAATATTTCATGATACAAATATAAAAAACCTGTTACTTTATGGAGAGAGAACAAATATATTGGAAATCTTTTTTGTCTTCCATTGAAAGGAGAATCCTCCTCCATGCAAGTTCTGACTCCTCCTTAATATTAATATTACAATCTATCTGCCCTGCAATCAACTGGTCGAATAAAACTTTTGTACATTTATTTATTTTGTTTCAGCATATATATATACATTTATTTATTTTGTTTCAGCATATTTTGTTTCAGCATATATATATACATTTATTTATTTTGTTTCAGCATATATATATCTGTGTGTGTGTGTGTATTTTTTGTATTTTGGCCTTTGTTTTTTTATTTTTTTAGTTTAGTGTTACTCCTTTTAGTTTTGTTGATCTTTTTATGATAATTTTTATTTTATTTTCATAATTATATTTTTAATTTAATTTTTAATTTTTAATTTTTATTGTTATTGATCTTTGTATTAAATAAAGCTTGCGTTAAAGAATTAGGTAAATTCAGCTTTGATGGTTTTGAAATGAGAATGAAAATCTCTCTTGTACATGACTGGGGAAAGTTTTGTTGTTAATGATTTGTTATTTGTGTTTTTTTGTCATCTCTTTTGTTTACATGTCTCTTGATATTTTTTTTGTTTAGAGTGATTTTTTATTTTTTAAAAATAAATTATTTTTATTTTTTAATATTTATTCTTGATATTACTATATTAAAAGTTTTTCAGGATATTGATATTAAAAAAAATCTTAGTTCGGTGTTTATTTTTTATATTTTCATATGCAAATATTAATCAAACACCAAATATATAGTTAGCTTAACATATTTTTAAGAGAACAATAATTTAAAAATAATTATCACTATTATTTTCAACACTTTATTATAATAAAATGAATATATAAAACAAAAAATAATTGAAAGTTTTTTACGCAGAGAGAAAAAGATAATAAATTAACATAGATTATGGTCGTTAGTCTAATAATGTCTCGTTATGATAATAATACTAATTTTTTATTTATCCTTTAATTTTCTTTTTTAATTATTTTCATCTAATCATTATATAAAAAAAAATTCAATGCTGCTAATATCGTATTTTGTTTTACTTTTAATCATACTAATAACAATAAGAATAATAATTCAAGTAATTTATCATTCGGTTTTGTATTTATTAAGAATTCAATTTTGCAATTTCTTTACATATAATATTTCAAATCTAATATCTTGAATTAATGATTTGAAAAATATTTATGGCTCAATATTATTTTTAATCTTATCTTATTTATTTAAAATTATATGACTTAATATTAATATTGAGCACAAGATATTAAATACCAAATTTTATTATAATTCAAACAATTATAATAATTATATTAATAATGGTAATAGTCCCAAAAAAATTCCTGTCCTTTGTTTTTTTTCAAATTAAATAATATTTTTTATGCTCGTAATATAATCTTTTTTGCCCTTCAATCATAAGAAAAACAATGAGAAAAATAATTGAATAATTTATCATCTAATGTTGTATTTATTAAGAATTAATTTTTTTTATAGTCTCTCAATGTATAATGGTTCAAATCTAATAATTTATTATTCGATGTTGTATTCATCAAAAATCCTTTAACTCAATGTTGTCTTTAATTTTTTTTATCTTATTTCTTTTAAATTATATTATTGAACATTAGTACTCAACAAAAAAAATCCTAAATTTAGTTTTTTTTTTTACATTATGTAATAAAAGTTTTTACTAGGTTAATTATTTTACTAAGATATATAGCATCACAGAAGCCAACTAGCACCATCAATATTTTTGAAAAAAAGTTAAACAATCTAACACCATTATGCCTGGATTTAAATTTTTCTTCAATATTTGATTGATATCATTTAAATTATAGTTAGTATTATTATCATTATTTTTTTTATATTGATATTCTTTATATTATTTTATGAGTTATTGTTATTATTATCATTAAAACCATAATTATTAATAACTTGAGAACTATAACCATTACAATAAATTACAATTGTTATTGACATTATGATTAGTAATATCACTATTAGTTACATGATTATAACATCTAAATTATTATTATTATTATTATTATTATTATTATTGCTAAAACAATATAAATTATCAAATTACCTTGCATAATGAAAACACAAAAACTTTAACAAATAGCAATCAAGAAAAAATAAACTAAAATTATTACTATTATTATTGCATAAATAATAGAAATAACAAGATTACCCTTGAAGAATAAAAACATCTAAAATCTTTAACAAACGAGCAAACAAAAGAATAAAATAAATGACAATATTATTAGCTTCAAAAAAAATTTTTACTTGAAAAATAAATAAAAAAGAATAAAGGGAGAGAAAAAAAGAAATTACAATTTTTAAGCTATCACAATCACAAATTAAAAACCAAGGACTCAATTGAATAAAAAACATAACCTCAACAAAAAAGAAAATGGTGAAAATTAAAAATTCAAACTAGGAGTATATACATACAATTATAGACAATATATATGGATTATTTCAAAAGGATTGAAAAAATTAAAGAAATTCAAATCAAATGTAAAATTAAAAGAATAACGGTCAAAATGAAAAAAGAATATATGATCAATTTCACAAATGATGAAATTGAAAAAAAAAATTAAAATCAAACTCGAAATTAAAAGATTAATGACCGAAATGAAAGCCAAATATATACTCAATTTCAATTAAAGAACAAAATTGAAACAAATTAAAATTTATATAAAAAAAACAAGGAATAAAATAATAAAAAAACAAGGACTGAATTGAGAACACCATAAACCAAGGGATCTTCAATATAATTTAGGTTGAAAAGGAAAAAACAAAAACAACTGGTCATTATCGCGTTTCTAGCCACCATGAAACGACACAAGCACCACCATGTGGAGGATGACATGGTAACGCGTTCAAGGAGACGCCGCACACGTCAATTGAAAAGAGTGCAAGGAAGAAAATTGTTGACACGTCCGGCGACACGCCAACAATATTTTGTAAAAAATATATATATATAAAATTACTTATACACCTATACTTTCAACTCTTAGATTTTATCTTTTCTATGGTTATTTTCATATTTATACTGTTTTAAAAAATTTGAAAAATCAACAACACTCCGCCGACAACTCTTGATTTTTATCTTATTTGAGGATAATATGGTTATATTAGTATGCACAGTAATGTAAAAATAAAAATAAAAATAGCCTCGAGTAATCAACTATTTATTATCTGCTGACAAGGATAAAATTATATTTTCATGTGCAAAAAAACATGAAAAAAACACAAATACCCTGAAAAAATTAGAAAATATCAACTGATTTCATGGAAAAATCTAAAAGACATGTGAGTTCAAAGATTAAATGTCAGTATAATATAATAATTATAATCCAAAATAACATGTGTCTATTGCTACAATAGTTTCTCATAATGATTTAACGTAATAATTAATAAAATACCTCAAAGTTTAAGACTTTAATACAAGAAGTAAAATGATAATTAAAATATTATAATAGACATTAATATTAGTAGTTTATCCACACCGTTTAACGTAATAATTAATAAGCAGTGTATCATATTCTCTGTCTATGAAAAAGAAAATAAAATTAATGTCAGTTGCTGCGTCTCATCCACTGTAACATCAGCTTTTTGTTGATACATGGAATAATTTTATTGTCAGCTAGTGTATGCAACTAATTTTCACATATGTAGTCTTTAGGTTTGAGAATTTTGAAGAGTTTTCTTTCTCATTTTTATATGGTAATAGAAATTATTATTATTATTATTATTATTATTATTATTATTAACAATACACTAAAATATACTGGGTAAACATTGTAGCTCCCCACATATTTTAATGTAAATTTCAATAATATATTTTCTTTTTATTTATTTATTACGTTCCGGATTATCTTTTTTTCATTTTGTTCGTTTCTTGCTCTTTTTTTTAATTTTTTTTCTTTTAATTTTTTTTGTTTCTTGTCTTTTTTTTTGTTTATGTTATTGTGTTTTTTTCTCTCTATATTTTCACATGAAATATTTTTTTTGTCGGTTATACTTTCTCTTTTTTCCGACTTATATATATATTATTTATTTATTTTGTATAATCAGAGAGTCTGACTAGCTTAAACGCACCATGATTAATTCTCGGATCCAATTTTTTTATAGCTTTTTTTTTCCTAGTTTTTTTTCTTGATTATATTTTTTTCCATGAATTTCTCTTCTGGTTATATTTTTTTTTTCATGATTATATTCTGGATCCGGGTTACCTTAAATGCACTACGATTAATCATCGGATCCAATTTTTTTATAGTTTCTTTTTCTTGATTATGTTTTTTTTTCTTATTATTTTTTTTCCATGAAATATTTTTTTTGGTTATATTTTTTTATTTTTCTACTTATATTTTTTTATATTTTTTATGATTGGGGTATCCTAGCTAGCTTAAACGCGCCATAATTAATCCCCGGATCTATTTTTTTATTACAACCAGGGTGTCCAAATCAGTTAATTTGTATCGACACTAATCCCCGAACCTTTTTTTTTTTTGCTAAAATACTTTTCTTATATTTTTATTTTATTCATTTATATTTTTTTTTATAATCGGAGTTTACGGGCCAACTTATGTACACAACAATTAATTCCCAAACTGCAATTTTTTTGTTCTCTTTAAATTATATATATTTTTTTATAACTATGATCTCCATGCCACGTTAGGCGCACAATAACAAATCCCCGGACCAATTTTTTTTATAATTGGGGTGTTGAGGCCACCTTGCGTGCACCACGATTAATCCCTCGACCAATTTATTATTTTTTCTAAAAAAAAATTCCTTGTACTTTTTTTGTTCACTTATATATTTTTTTTCCTTATCACCGAATCATTTTTTTTGGTAACCGGTGTCTCCAGGTCAGCTTAAACACATCATGACTAATTCCTGTATTAAATTTATTTTTTTAAGCAATATGGATTGTAAATGGTCTTGAGAAAGCATTGTAGCTCTCCACACATAATACTGTTGATTGCAATAGTGCTTCCGGCTACAATAT
The DNA here is from genome assembly GCA_015731905.1 of Salix dunnii. Lineage (NCBI taxonomy): Eukaryota > Viridiplantae > Streptophyta > Magnoliopsida > Malpighiales > Salicaceae > Salix > Salix dunnii. The sequence goes on from CM027668.1 coordinate 12,958,685, forward strand.
TCCCCCCCTTGTTTTTTTGCTTCTTCTTCTTCTTCTTCTTTTTTTTACCTTTTTTTTCATTTTTTTCCTTATTATGTTTATTTTTTTCATTTGTTTTCTTATTATGTTTTTTTTCCCAAAATATTTTTTTGCCCATTATACTTTTTTATATTCTTTTTTCTTGTTTCCACTTATATTTTTTTTTCTTTTTTGTTTTTTTATCGGGGGTGTCTTAAGCGCACCACGATTAATTCACATATCCAATTTTTTTATATAACCAGGGTGTTCAGACCAACTTATGTGTATCATGACAATCCCTGGACTCATATTTTTTTTTTCCTAAAGTGTTTTCCCGCTATTACCTTTTGTTCTTATACTTTTATTTTGTTTACTTATACATTTTTCTATAACCATAATCTGCGGACCGGCTTAAACATGCCACAACTAATTCCTAAGCTATTTTTTTTTAAATAATACGGATTGCCACAGTGCTTTCACGCTTATACTTTTTTTTCTTTCACTTATATATATTTTTTAATAACCATGGTTTCTCAGCCAACTTAATCTTATATACCCTTATAAAAAAAAATCCAAAAGTTGACTATAAGAGTGTATTGGTAATTTACTAATTTTTAATTATATTTTATATAGCAGTGTTGTGGGCACGTCTTCGAACACGACGTCAATTTCAAAACTCATGCACATTTCAGATAGCGCGTGCGGCCTTATAGAACTTCTAAAAATATATAATAGTTTTTTATATATTTATTTTATGACGTAAAATGTGTTTAAAATAATGTCATGGTATCAGAGGTATTTTTATTTTTTTTTTCATTTTTGTGCACAATACAATAATTATAATACCCTTAAATAACACAAAAACCAATAATTATTAGTGGGGGTGTCCCGATAATTTTATTTTTTTAGTGCAAAATAAAATAACTTTGTAGCCTCAAATAAGACAAAACAAAAGAGTCGTCTGCGATAGTGTTTCAAACATTTCACGTTTAACTATACATGCATAAAAGAAAGTTTCACTCTTATTTTACACCACCAAAGTTAAACTTACTATGTTTTTTTAACGCGAGTTGCATTTAATATAAATATAAATAACAATAAAAATTAAAAATTTAAATAAAGAGTAAAGATATATAAATGCAAATAAAAAACTTAAAACTATCTTAGATTTACCGAAAAAATCAAGAGAGTGAAACTAAATTAAAAAAAATAAAAGAATAAAAACTAAAACATAAAATTATATGTTAAATTTAAATAAAAAAAATTAATTCCTGCATCAGAATGCGGGTTCACGGCTCTAAAATTTCATAAAGAAAATTCAGTTTACAAATCCCATTCGCTAGCTATATATGTGTGTGTGTGTGAGAGACAAGATAAGAAATTAAAGCCACAAAAGCAATCGGACCAGGGAGTATCAATGGATGAACAGGGCGAGCTCCACATAGCCATGTTCCCATGGCTTGCTTTTGGTCATATGATCCCATATCTAGAGCTAGCCAAGCAAATAGCTCAAAGGGGTCACAAAATCTCCTTTATATCCACCCCAAGAAACATCCACCGTTTGCCGCCACTACCTCCGAATTTAACACCACGAATCAATTTAGTGAGCCTCGCGTTGCCCCCTGCAGAAAATCTCCCAGATAACGCAGAGTCGACCGCAGACTTGCCTCACGACAAGATTCCATACCTAAAGATAGCCTTTGACGGACTCCAAGATTCTTTATTTCACTTCTTACAATCTTCTTCTCCAGATTGGATCATATTTGATTTCGCTCCTTACTGGTTACCTGAGATTGCAACCAAGCTTGGGATCTCTGGTGTTTACTTTAGCATTTTTAGTGCATGGACCATATCCTTCTTCGGCCCATCATATTCAGCCATGCTCAACGGCGACGATCCAAGGACCGAACCACAGCACTTCACTGTCCCTCCAAAGTGGGTCACATTTCCCTCCAAAGTGGCGTTTCGCATCCATGAAGCTAAGAGGTTTTTTGATCACATAGAAGTGAACGGTTCGGGTGTCACTGATATATTTCGCTTGGGATCCGTGCTTGCTGGCTGCGATGTTATAGCCGTAAGGAGCTGCTTAGAGTTAGAGGCTGATTTCTTAAGACTCGTGGAAGACCTTCACTGTAAGCCTGTAATCCCTGTAGGCCTACTGCCACCATCTGCTCAGTTTAGCGAGGGCGGGGTGGAGGAGGAGTGGGTTGCGATCAGTGAGTGGCTAGACAAACAAGCCCATGGATCTGTGGTTTACATAGCGTTTGGGAGCGAGTTAACAATGAATCACAGTGAAATAAAAGAATTGGCACTGGGGTTGGAGCTATCAGGGCTGCCGTTCTTTTGGGCTTTGAGGAACCGGGATGCCTCGGACAGGTTACCGGATAGATTTGAGGAACGGGTAACAGGACGTGGAGTGGTGTGGACGAGCTGGGCGCCACAACTAAGGATTATGGCTCATGAATCGGTTGGGTTTTTCTTGACTCACTGCGGTTATAGCTCAGTTATAGAGGCGCTCTCGTTTGGACTTGCTTTGATCATGTTACCATACGCCATAGACCAAGGATTAATCGCAAGGGTTTTTGAAGAGAAGAAGGTGGGGATAGAAGTGCCGAGAGATGAGGAAGACGGGTCGTTTACGAGGAACTCGGTAGCTGAGTCACTCAGGGTGGTTAATGATGACAAGGAAGGCCCCGCATATAGAGAGAACGCGAAGCAGCAGATGATGACATTATTTGGAGATCAGAAGATCAGCGATCGATGCATAGACCAATTTGTTGGCTTCTTAGGAAGCAATAGGAAACTGCATGCAGTGACGCACAATGACGTGCCGACGCCCTCGCAAAGCTGACACGTGCCAGTGCTTTTGAGCCGTCCGGTTCTCGGCTGGGTTCTAAAAAAGAGCACGTGTGTTTAGACCCTGTTGTGTTTTTTTATTTAAATAAAAATAAAAATTGTATGCAGTGTAATAATATCTGTTTCGAGAAATCTATGTGCTCTATTTTATGTAAATAATATATACTTTATTACTTGATAAGAAAACACTAGAGTAATGAGCAGCTGAAAGCCAAGAATGACGGCAGACATAGCTGGCTCATCAATAATTGTGGGAACGCAGACATTTTTCAGTACTTCCTTGCTGTGTATTACAGAACTTTCTCTTAAGAATACATACGGATGTTGACAGAAAGTTTGTGGTGATTTTTTATTAAAAAAAACATTTATAAAAATATCAACATACTTTTGATCATTGGTGAATGGAATTTTACTTTTAAAAAATAATTTAATAATTTTACTACCAACAAAACAATCAATAGATAATAATACCGTTAAGATAACCCTTAAGTTATCTTATTCAAACGATAACAAAATTGTTTCTGTTAGAGAATAATATAAATCATATTATGGGGCCTCACTTACAAGCTTAAACTTTTAAGTGAGTTGGTTCCTTAACATGGTATCAGAGTCTTGTTGACCCAGCGATCATGAGTTCGAATCTCACTACCCCCATTCTATTTGATAAAAATCAAGTACAAGGTAATGTGGGCCTGTGCAAGTTTCAAGCTCAAAGGGCTTTCACTTGAGGGGGTGTTAGAGAATAATATAAATCATATTATGGGGCCTCACTTACAAGTTTAAGCTTTTAGGTGAGTTGGTTCCTTAACAGTTTCGCTGTATAGAAAGACAGATACGGTAAAAAGATCTCAATACCCTCGGTACTAACTGACGAGCCATTAGTTTGCGTTTTTTAATATATATATATATATCAAGGCATTGATATTTAAATTTATTATTAATATCTTATCCATAATAAAATGAATATATAAAAAAATTAAATAATCAAAAGTTTTGTAGGTTAATTATTTTGCTTAAATATATACAATTATAAAAAAAATTCATTTGACTTGACGATCACATAAAAATAAAAAGGAAAAGGAAAAAAATAAAAAATATTAATTTTCAAATTATCACTAACACAATTAATATTTAAGAAATAAATTAAAAAAAATACAACCTCAACAAAAGAGAAAAAAAACAAAAAACAAAACAAAGAGCATATATAAATAAACATGAAAAAAATAAAGACTATTTTAGAATATAAAAAATAAAGAAATTAAATTAAATTTAAAATATAAAGGCCGAAAGGAAAACAAAATATATGATCAATTTCAATTGAAGGATAAAATTAAAAAAAAATCCAAAATTAAAAAAAATCCAAACTTATATACTAAAAATATTAAGGGACTTAAAACCAATTATAAAATTAAAATAATAAGGACCAAAATGAAAATGAAATACATAATCAATTTTAAATGAAAGATAAAATTAAAAGAAATCAAACTTCTATAAAAGAAATGAGGACCATACAAATACAATAAAAAACTTAGATACTGAAATGACAACACCATAAACCCAAAAGACTTCCACATTATTTAACCCGCAAGATAGAGAAAAGGAAAAAAAAATCAATTGACCATTATTATGCCGTCGAGCACCATGGGATGACACGCACCACCATAAGAGGACATGTTGGCACAACCGGCGAGATGCTAAATGAATATTTTTCATGATCATAAAACATCGCACGCGCCGCCTAAAAGCAACGTGAGGCAGAAAACCATCGACATGCTTATCAAAAGCTCCCATCGTATTCCATAAAAAAACAAAAAAACATACAATTACCTCAACACCCTTACACCAAACTCTTGTGTTTTGTGTATTTTGAGAGCATATATGTATTTACACTATTTTCAAAAATATGAAATTCCAAAAACACCTCGTCGACAACTCTTTGTTTTTATCTTATTTGAGGGTAATATGATTATTTTACCATGTATAGAAGTGTAAAAATTCAAAAATACCCCGTATAAACACCTTTTTGTTGGTTGCTGATATGGTTAAGATCATAGTTTTACTGTGCAAAAATACCTTGAAAAGACACAAATACCCCAAACAATCGAAGAACACCAACCGATCTCTTGGTAAAATAAAAAATATCCTTTAGTCCAACACTAAAATTAATGCATACTAAAAGATTAAATAATAATTACATTATTACAATCCACAATAATACTAATACAGCATAATCACAACATGATTTAGCTTCTTTCTTAAGTTGTTTTTAGAAGGGCAAAATAATAAAAAAAACTATTGATTATCGATCATCCACTATATACAGATAACTTGGACTCCAGGATCAGAAGCTACGGCCACAAAAGCATTTTGATCAGGAAGTCTCAATGGATGGACATGGCGAGGTCCACATAGCCATGTTCCCATGGCTTGCTTTTGATCGTATACTCCCATATCTAGAGCTAGCCAAGCAAATAGCTCAAAGGGGTCACAAAAAATAATTGCTGAGTGAAGAATTATATAAATTCATTAACAATTATTTTCATTCTTCATGTGTTATGAAAATCGCATTGTATATTAACATATTTAATATTTCATTATACAAATATAAAAACTTATTACATTAAAATGTTGTTTGGCAACGCAGTGCAAACAGTGTTTTAAAAAAAAAAAATACAATTTGCATTTGTCTGGTAAAAAAAATCATAATTTTAATTGTCATGGGACCCACCAAAAACACGTTTCAACCAATATTTACGAGAAGTAAAAATTTGATGTTTTTGGCTGCGTTTTGTATCGGGTATTGCCTGCATTTCTTTAATTGAATAGATATAAACTTTCATTTTACTCTACATTTTTGGCTCCATCTCTCACTCCCTCTTCTCCTAGAAAATATCACAGTCATTAATCTTTTACACAAATCGAAACCCTAAATTGGAATATTATCCAAGCAAACCAATAAATCTAAAGGGGATGAAAAAGAAGCAGTGGCTTGAGTTGAAGTCCAAGGATTTTTGGTTTAATATGAACAAATAACATAAATTTTTAGGTATTGGCAATTAGGTGGCACTGATTTGCCAATGAAAGAGCTAGTTGCAACAGTAAAGGTACCCATCCAAATGGGTTTGTTAAAATGAAACAAATGGAAATGGAAATAGGTAGAGAGATGAAGACAATGAGGATATAAATGGAGATAAAGCAATCGGAGATGGGCGGAGATTGGGCGGGCGGGCGGTATATATATATATTGAAAATTACGTAATTATATTAAAAATATTTATTTTTATTAAAAAATATCTCAACAAAAGAGTAAAAAATTATATATAAAATTAATAATTATATTGCTGGAGAATTTTTTTTATAGTAATTATTTGACTATATAATTTAATTCTATTAATTGTATAATTAAATTATATACAAAATAATTATACTATATTTAAAATGACTCTTTTAAATTGTTTTTATCGTTGGAGTAGATATAGACAAAAAAAACTATATTTACACTATTTAAAATTATATTTATTTGATTGTTACGTAGACATAATTTGTCACTGTATTTTAAAAATATTTATGAATAAAAATAAAAAATATTTATTTTAATTATTTTTATTTCTGAAAATATTTTTCCAGATGTTGTTCATCGATCACATAGTCAGAAATCATAGACATGTTCATATATGAATTTAGTTCTTGATGGAATTGAAAGTATTTTAACGAGAGAATAAAAACAAGTATTTAATTTACTTAAATTATTAATTATATTTTATTTTTATGATTTTTTATCTACAATATTTAAAAAACAATATATGTGTGTGTGTGTGTGTGTTTTAAAATAATTTTATAAGTTGACAACACTATAAAAAACATGGTAACCAAACACTTAAAATTATTTTTTATTAAATCTTAAAATCAATCATAAATTTAACAAAACACTTTAATTTTAGTTATGAACAACAACTAAAAATATTTTTATTTTTTTTTTTTCAACTTCAATCCTAATAACATCAACTGTGACAAACATAGTCTAAATCTGAAGGGCACAGAGCTTGCATTTATCAGAGAAGAATGTCTGTTCCAGAGTAGAAGTCAGATGAACATGCGAGTTCGATTCACTATTATGGCACGGTACAACTAGTAAATATTAGCATTTGATACTCTGCTTGCAATCCGGCAATCCCCTTTCATTCTTCATGTGTCATGAAAATCGTCTACGAGTCCGACCAATGCGCCAATATTTTACGGAAAAAAATAATAAAATATTAAATTATTTATTAATCTCTACAACAAATTTTTAGATTTTGTTTTGTCTGAAGTCATATCCGTAGTTGTATTGTTTTGAAAAATTAAAAAAAATTAGAAACACCCTGCTGATAACTTTTTTTTTTCTCCCTTTTATTTGAGGCTAATGTGATTATTTTACTGTGTATAAAAGTGTAAAATATAATCAATTATTTATTGTTTGTTGGTTGAGGTAAAAAATAGTTTCACTGTATAAAAAAATTAATAAAAGGCGTAGATACCCCCAAATAATACGAGAATGTCAATCGATCCCATGGAAAATAAAAATACTCTCGAGGTTAAGAGTTAAATGTTAGCACACTGAAAGGCAAAATAATAATTACACAATTACAGCAAGTGAGGTCTTGACCTAGCGATTGAAGAGATTTGTTCCCTTACTCTGTACTAGGGTTCAAGTCTCACCATGCACACCTGTCACCCCTGGGGTGTCTTACATGGTTACTGAATTTATAGAATGTTCAATGAGTCCATAGATTAGTTGTGGTGCGCGTAAGCTAGCTGGGACACCCGATTATAAAAAAAATAATTAGACTATTATAATCCACAATAATTAGTGTGCAACGCTACAATAAAAAAAACAAATGTGGTTTAACGATTTCTCTAATAAAAATAGATTTTTGTTTAAAAAGATTGTTTAGAATTATCTAAAATCTTACGGATTTCTATTTAATTGTTTTAAATTTGTAATATATATATATATATATATATATATATATATATATATATATTAACTTACATATATTAGGCGTGATGTTTTCACTGTTTCGTTTCCTGTACACACTGACTTAATTAACTGTGGATTGTGGCAGTGTTGAGACCTTTCTGCCCTTAATGAGCCCGGCTGTTTTGCTTTGTTTTCGGGGGTCTGTTTGCCTTTTGCCTTTTTTCATTTTCTCTCTACATCTGTTTTCATTTCTCTCTTTCGGTCAGAGACAACGAATGGGTTTTTGCTGAGACTGGTCGGGCGGGCGACAATGGGTTTTTATGCCCTGTGTTCGGGTCGATCCGAGCCGTCGAGTAGTGGTTTTTTTTCATGGGTTCGCTGGTTTGGTTCGTGGTTCAATAAGGTATGCTTTTGCTCCCTGTTTTGAGTCAATTTCTGGGTTTGCTCGGTTTGTTTTGATTGGGTTAATGGGTTCGGTTTTTTTCGTTTTTTGGCCATCTTCTCTCTCGATTTATGTTTTTCCTTGGCTGGGTGCTCAGTGATTGCTTTTATTGGGTTTGTATTGGTTCGGTTTTGTTGATTTTTCATGGTCGATGCTTGGCATTTCATTTTTTTGGGTTCGTTTTGCTTGCTTTTTGTGGTTTTTTTGTGTTGGGGAGTGGGTTATTGATTTAATTGGGTTATGGTTGGATTGTCTCTTCGATTTTCTGTTGATTTCATTCTCGGGTTAACTTGAGTCTTGATTGGTTTTTCCTTTGTTGCTCTCGGGTTGCTTTGATTAGATGTTGTTTGTTTGGATTCGGGTTAATCGGGTTAATCGGGTTAATCGCTTCTTCCTTTGTTGCTCTCGGTTTACAGGTTAAAATTAACTAATTATTGTTGTGGCTTGCATTCGGCTTACTAATTATTGCTGTGGCTTGCATTCAGCTTAATTGCTTCATCTCCTGCATTCGGCTTACTAATTATTGCTGTGGCTTGCATTCGGCTTAATTGGTTCATCTCCCGTTTCCCTTTGTTTTATTTAGTTTGTTTAGTTGTTACTGTTGCAGTCTGGTTTCATTACTTTATTAATCGTTTTGCGTCATGTCATTTCTAATTAATGCATTTCTGTGTGTTTTGCAGAGTCACATGCTCCTATTTTGGCTTCTTCTCTATTCATCATTCGTAAAATCTGCTGCGCCGTCATTCTTCGTTTCTGAAGTTATGTGTTATATTTGCCTTTTTCGATTTCTTCTTCTACTGTATGCATAGTTTTCTTCACTTTCGTTTTGTCTGGTGCTTTCTCATGCTGCTGTTTTTTTCTTTTCATGTTTGCTTCGAATCAGTTAAATCATTCGTTCTAATTCCTTGCCTGTCATTTCTTAAAGTTCTGGCCTGCTTATTGTTGCCTGTTGCTGCCATATCGACGTTGCTTGCTTTGCGTTGTTCGTCCAAGTTTTAAGGTTTGTTTCGTTTATGGTTTTTAATCTATGCTTACTGGGTTGTTGTTTGTGTTTATGTTTTTACCACGCATAATAATCATCGACCACAATTGCGATTCCTATTTAACATTCGGTTGATGGCAATTGATAGTGAGAATTTTTTTTTTTTAGCACCACACTTTGATATGCCGAAAAAAAACCTAGCATTTAAGACTCTACCCATAATTTCATCAAAGTTCACCAACATCTCATGCTTATGGTGACGATAAATGATTGGGTTTCCTAGATCTTCAAAAAGACAGTCATGATAAAAAGCATGCAAATAGGTAAAGGAGAGTGGGTGTTTTAAGAGAGAGGATTCGGAATTTAAAGGGAAACATGAGAGAATAAAAGTGTTTGAGAGAGCGTTAGAAGTTGGGTTAGAGAGGATATGATGGTTTTCGCAGCTTACGGTTTTTTGATATTGAACATGTTGTGTGTTAGGTTGAGATAGTTGTTGTGCAAGCCATGTTTTTTTTGTCAAGTAAATTGTAGGAATACAAAAGAAAAAAAGTCAGCGTTTAGCCTTTTCCAATTGAGCACAACACTTTGTCTTCTTATTTTCAACGTTTTCCCTTTAATCTTTGTGCTTATTTCGTTATGAATTTTTGCTACTTCTTAATTGGCTTTGCTTTTGCATTGTTTGTTGTTCGCATCTAAGTGTTTATATTAGGGAAGTTTTGATCATTATTTTCTTCATGCCCTTCGCTTTCTCCTTTGATGTTTATATATGTTTGTTTCATCTTCATATTCTTTTGTTGTTGGTGATGACCGTAGTGTTTTAGAACTAATATTGCGAGTGTGATGTTGCTGTTTGGTTTTTGCAAATGGCTATTGGTCTTCTTTTGCCTTCATTATCATTTTCTGTTGGGAATATTAATAAAAAAAATATAATTAAGAAATTTATCAAACATTGCAGTTCTAAATTGCTACAATCAATAGAAAATTGGGCTGCTTAATTTGGTTATAATTTAGCTTCTGCTTTCTTTAATTATCTTTACAAACATCTGTTGTACGCATGTTCAACATAACAAGACTTTTTATTCAATTGCAAGATGTAGAACATCTTTTTATACAAATTCAAATTTAAATTAGTTGCGTTTCAAAATTTAAACGGCCATGAAGGATAAACATATTAACTCTGAACATACTTTAGGTAATTAGACTACTGACGTAATCACACGATATTCAAAATCTTCTTATATTATTTAAAATTTCAATTGTTTGCATATTAAAATTCATTTGATCCTCAAGCATAAACGATAAATTTGCAACTCAAATTATAGTCTTAATTATAATAGTAATACACTAGCTCAACTTTGAAAAATGCTCATTTTTTTTTCTCTATTTAGGATTTATTTTATTTTGAATACGATGAAAATCAATATTAAATTGGAAAAAAATTAATGGATACCAAATGCAAAGAGAAGGGATTGAATTTCAATTAGGTTAGCTTCAAGTTATCATTTAAAAGGTATTATCGTATTAGAAATAAAATTAAATTATATGCAAAATTTAATCCAATGTTTATTAACAATTTATCTATTTTTGCTTAAATTGTTTGAAGATCAATATTAAATAAAAAAATTTAATTGATAATAAATACAAAGAGAAGGAATTGGATTTAAGTGAGGTTAAATTCAAGTCATTGTTGAACAACTATTATCGTTTTGAAAATTATATTAAATTAGATGCAGAATCAAATTCAATCTTTATTGACGTTTTATCTATTTTTGCTTCAATTATTTATTTAGATTTTCGTTTCTTTATGATTTTTGATTCTATTTGTTCAAGTCATTATTGAAAAGGTATTATTGTCTTGAAAATTAAATTATATTAATTGCAAAATCTATTTGAATCTTTATTAACGATTTATCAATTTTTGCTTTGATCATTTATTTAGGCTTGCATTTCTTTGTCGTCTTTTTTCTTTTCATGTTTGCTTCGAATCAATTAAATCATTCGTTCTAATTGCTTGCCTTTTATTTCTTAAAGTTCTAGCCTACTTATTGTCACCTGTTGCTGCCATATCGACGTTGCGTCCTTTGCGTTGTTCGTCCTACTTTTAAGGTTTGTTGCGTTTATGATTTTTAATCAATGTTTACTCGGTTGTTGTTTGTGTTTATGTTTTTACTACGCATAATAATCATCGACCTCAATTGTCATTCCTGTTTCGCATTTGGTTGATGGCAATTGATAGTGAGAGAAAAAAAAAATTTAAGCACCATACTTTGATATGCGAAAAAAAAATTAGCTTTTAAGACTCTACCCATATTTTCATAAAAGTTGACCAAAATCTCATGCTTATGGTGGCCATAAATGGTTGTGTTTCCTAAATCTTCAAAAAGGCAGTCATGAGATAAATCATGCAAACAGTTAAAGGATTGTTAGTGGTTTAAGATAGAGGATTTGGAATTTAAATGGAAACATAAGAGGGTAACAGTATTCGAGAGAGTGTGAAAAATTGGGTTAAAGAGGAAATGAAGGTTTTTGCAGCTTACGATGTTTTGATGTTGAACATGTTACGCGTTAAGTTTAGATAGTTGTTGTGCAAGCCATGTTTTTTTTGTCAAGCAAATTATAGGAATACAAGAGAAAAAAAGTCAGCATATAGCCTTTTCCAATTGAGCACAACACTTTGTTTTCTTATTTTGTACGTTTTCCCTTTAATCTTTGTGCTTATATCATTATGAATTTTTCCTTCTTCTTAATTAGCTTTGCTTTTGCATTGCTTATTGTTCGCATCTTAGTTTTTAAATTAGGCAAGCTTTGATCATTGATTTCTTTGTGCCCTTCGCTTTCTCCTATCATGTTTATATATGTTTGTTTCATCTTCATATTTTTTTGTTGTTGGTTATGACCATAGTGTTACGGAGCTAATATTGCGGGTGTGATGTTACTGTTTGTTTTTACAAATGGCTCTTTGTCTTCTTTTGCCTTCATTATCGTTTACTATTAAAAATATTAATAACAAAATAATTATTTCATGTATCAAACATTGAAATTCTAAATTACTACAATCAATAGGAAATTGAGCTAATTAATTTGGTGCTAATTGAGCTTCTCTTTCTTTAATTATTTTTACAAACATCATCTCTAAGCATGATCGACATAATTAGACTTTTAATTCAATTGCAAGATGTAGATCATCTGTTAATATCAATTCAAATTTGAACTATTTGCTTTTTAAAATTTTTGTTTTCATAAAGGATAAACATCATAACTCTAAACATGCTCTAGGTTATTATAACATTGACTCAATCACACGATATTTTAAATCTTCTTATATTATTTCAAAATTCAATTGTTTTCGTATTAAAATTCATGTGGTCCTCAAGGATAAACACCAATTCTGCAACTCAAATTATGATCATGGTTATAATGACAATACACTAGCCCAACTTTCAGAAATGCTTATTCCTGTTTTTTTTAATCTCTTTTCATGAGTTATTTAAGTTTAGATAAGATTAAATCAATATTAATTAAAAACAATATAATTAATAATAAATATAAAAAGAAGCGATTGGATTTCAATTAAGTTAAAAAATATATTTACAAAATTTATCAAACATTAAGGTTATAGATAACAAGAATCAATAGGAAATTGGACTGATGAATTTGGTCAAAATTTAGGTTCTGCTTTCTTTTATTATCTTTATAAACATAATCTCTGGACATGTTCTAAGTGATTAGACTCTTGATTCAATTGCAAAATATTGAACATCTTTTTATACTAATTCAAATTTGAAGTAGTTGTGTTTCTAAATTTAAACAGTCATCAAGGATAAACATATTAATTCTAAGCATACTCTATGTAATTATACTATTGATTTAATAACACGATATTAAAAATCTTCTTATATTATTTAAATTTTCAATTGTTTGCATATTAAAATTCATTTGATCCTCAAACATTATCGCTAAATTTGCAACTTACATTATGATCTTGATTATAATAGTAATACAGTAGCTCAACTTTCATAAATGTTCATTTCTTTTCTTTTAAATCTCTATTGAGGAGTTATTTTAATTCGAATACGATGAAAATCAATATTAAATAAAAAAAAAACTAATGGATACCAAATTCAAAGAGAAGGGATTGAATTTAAATTAGGTTAGATTCAAGTGATCATTAAATAAGTATTATCGTATTAGAAATTTTGTTAAATGAAATGCAAAATTTTATTCAATGTTTATTAATGCTTTATCTAATTTTGCTTTAATAGGATGAAGATAAATATTAAATAAAGTTTTTTAATGAATAATAAATACAAAGATAAGGAATTAGGTTTAACTGAGGTTGGATTCAGTCATAGTTAAAGAACTATTATTGTATTAAAAATTAAATTAAATTAGATGCAGAATCAAATTCAATATTTATTGACGCTTCATCTATTTTTGCTTCAATTATTTATTTAGGTTTTCGTTTCTTTATAATTTTTCATTCTATTGGTTGAAGTCATCATTGAAAAGGTATTAATTTTTTAAAAATTAAATCATATTAAATGCAAAATCTATTTGAATCTTTATTAACAATTTATGTATTTTCGATTTGATCATTTATTTAGGCTTGCATTTCTTTGTCGTCTTTCAATATATTCATTCCTAAACTATTAACATATGCGCATTTGCACCATTTTTTCAATCTCTATCAAAATCAATCATATGCAATGCTTCTTTCACACTGGTTTTTTTCTATCAAACTCAGTCATATGCAATGCTCTCTTTTGCCTTTGCAATTCTATTAAATGTTGCGTTTTAGTTTTTTTCTTCTTTAAAGCTATTTATTCCTTCAACTTAGTAAATATACGCGCCTGCTACCATGCTTTACTTTTCCTGTTCCGAGATAAATCATTCGTTATTATTGTCTAATGCTTATGCTTAAGTTTAAATATTAGTGTTTTCTTATGGGGTATGTAGAAGAACTACAAATGGGCATTCCTATTAAGATCAGAAAAAATAATGCCAAGAACATATAAACAAAGGATTAAAAAATAATTGTTGTTAACCATATTAAAACTGATTTTACTTGAATGATTTAAATAAATCATCTGGGCTCTACTAAATTCCTCCAATGAAAGAAAATAAATTACCTTCATATATTCAATGAAGCTTGGTTTCTTATTTTGTTTCTCAATATCAAGTTCTTCCTCATCATTATACAACTCTTTCATATGTTAAAAAACATTGAAATTATACCAGTAACTTTAGGATTTTAAGACTTTCATAGCTAATGAATAAGCCTACAAAATTAAAACAAGGAGCCACATCATGCTTACAGTATAAATCCTATTGTAAACATAATGCATATATATTTGTAAATAAATATATTTACTTTCATGGAAGAAACCCATTTGCTAGGAGAATTTTGAAAAAAAAAGTCAACCCTAAAATCAAAACTTTATGAATCAACGTTTTAGAATGTACAAAAAGCATTTCTTATCCAATCACAGGACTTAAACAATCAATTTCTTAAGCAAGTAAATGCGTTATGTCCCTTTTCAGTACAAATGATTTCCGAAAAAGATTTCTTCACCTTTTTTGCCAAGTAAACACCTCCCACCATACCTATTTATTCAGGTTTATTGCATCATTCTCAAATTTCTATAGGCATTTTAGCAAAATTGAATTCCCAAATTTTATATGCTCCCTTAAAAACATAATCCCTTAATTCTCTAAAAATAAGATATAGAAACCAGTTAGATCATGCTAATCTCTTAACACAAATGGTCAACTTTACAACCATACTATTAAAAAACCATCAAGGTCATTTTAACCTCATAAGCAAGAAATTTCTGGATTAATATCCCAAAAATAACTTCTCTCCTAAAAGACAAAACAAAAAACATACTCAAATTAGATGATCGCTTGCTTTCATAAAAATTTCAATCAATTCATAGGTGTTAACCATTAATTTTCCTTCTCCCTGATTCACAGATAAAGTTAATGTTCTTAAACAGCATCCATGGGCATCATGGTTTAGAGAATCAAATAAAAGAAAGCAAAATTCAATAAATAATCATGAAGAGTTAATATTTTCTTCAAATGGCCAAAAACTCAAACTTATGTTGTTAATATACTTTTAACAAAAGCATTAGGTGTTAAATTTACATTCTCTTTTGAGCTCCTAAAAACAAAAAGGAGATGCTTTCCTTCAAGGAAATCAATCATTGTCACTTCATTTGGATTTGATCCTTACTATTATACATGTCCTTTATGCAATATTTATGTGTCTGAAATTTTGGTTTCAACATAAAGGCTTAAGAAAAAGAAAAACTAGGGATTCATGTTTTGTCATCATAACACTAATTTACAAACAAATAAGCATACCGAACTTACAACTTCCATCCTTCTATATCAAACTGTTTGCCCTCATAAAAATCAAAAAGAAAGAGATAGAAGGACTAACATATATGCAAAACCATGAGTAAAACCTTAAAAAACCTTCATATTATACTTTAATTAGCATTAGTAAACTTACAATAAGACCATATCTTATATATCCGCCATCACAAGACTTTATTCATCAATTTATCAAAACAATTGTCACATTTGCTTTATTCCATTTTTACCAAATAATCATCACACATTGTGTCCATTCCTTCAGTTTATTTGCAATGCTATCATTTTAATCCCCGCATATTAGAATCAAATCTCATTTTACAACATAGTCTGCATAAATGTCTTCGTTATGCAATTCTTCTTCATATGCTTTTAAAATTCTATTAAGTTTGTAAAAAAAGGCCTAACTCTCAACAAAGAAGTTTCAACAATCCAATACGTTAGATTATTTCAATCTAAAAAAGCAAAAACATTGATGCACAACCATGACACTTCATATTCATTGGAAATTAAAGATAACCACTCCAATTCATTGCCAAAAACAAACACATTAACAATGCTAACATTAATACTTTCTCCTATCACATGTATATATGTTTGCTTTGTTTTGATATTATTTTTCTATTTGAACATTAACAATGCCCATAATTCTTAAAGGCTAATATAACAAGTTCGGTATGGCTATTTCTATTTAAATATCAAGTCTTAATTGTATTGTCTTCATTGCAAATCAATGCTCATTTTGTTTTTCTTAATACATGTATTCATATGTTTCATGCAAATACATGCCCCCTTAAAAAAAAAATCTCTTAATTCTCTAGAAAATACATATAGAAACCAATGAGACCATACTTATCTTTTGCTACACATTGTGAACTCAACAACCATACTATCAATAAACCACCAATATCATTTTAACCTCTTAAGAAGCAAATGTCAAGATCAATAACCCAAATCTGACTACTTTCCTAAAAGCCTAAACAAGAAACAAACTAACATGAAGTCCTCACTTCATTTCATAAAAACTTCATTCAATTGATTGATGTCAACCAACATTTTTCCTTCTCCCTTACCTCAACAACCATGCTATCAATAAACCACCAAGATCATTTTAACCTCCTAAGCAGCAAATGTCAAGATTAATAACCCAAATCTAACTACTTTCCTAAAAGCGTAAGCGAGAAATAAACTAACATGAAGTCCTCACTTGATTTCATAAAAAGTTCAATCAATTGATAAATATCAACCAACATTTTTCCTTCTCCCTGGTTCATGGACTAACTTAATGTTCTTCCTTAGCATGCTAAACTTTCCTTGAAACAACATAATCTTTTGGCCTTTTTTTGCTTCACAATTGTATTCAACCTTGCTATTTTTTTTATTACTCTTTAAATCTATTGATTTCTTTAACTTCACAAATATGTACGTATGCTAGCTTACATTGGTTTTGCTTTTTTCAGATGAATCATTCATTATTATTCTTGAATTCTTTTGGTTTCACTTAAATGCCAATGTTTTAATTTGGTATATGGTGCAGTATTTAATTTATTTTGGTTTCTCATGTGTTTGATAATATTCATGTGTACTATCTTTATTTATTTGCCTTTCTTCCAATAAATCATTCACGATGGTGCTCCAATGCTAATGCTTTAGCTAAAATGTTTATAATTTTTGAGTTGCTGTTTTCAAATGAATCATTCATTGTTATTCTTGAATTCTTTTGCTTTCACTTAAATGCCAGTGTTTTGTTTTGGGATATGGTGCAATATTTGATTTATTTTGGTTTCTCATGTGTTTGATAATATTCATGTGTACTATCTTCATTTATTTGCCTTTCTTCCAATAAATCATTCGCGATGGTGCTCCAATGCTAATGCTTTAGCTAAAATATTTATAATTTTTGAGTTGCTGTTTTCAGATGAATCATTCATTGTTATTCTTGAATTCTTTTGCTTTCACTTAAATGCCAGTGTTTTGTTTTGGGATATGGTGCAATATTTGATTTATTTAAGTTTCTCATATGTTTGATAATATTCATGTGTACTATCTTCATTTATTTGCCTTTCCTCCAATAAATCATCCACGATGGTGCTCTAATGATAATGCTTTAGCTAAAATGTTTATAATTTTTGAGTTGCTGTTTTCAGATGAATCATTCATTGTTATTCTTGAATTCTTTTGCTTTCACTTAAATGCCAGTGTTTTGTTTTCGGATATGGTGCAATATTTGATTTATTTTGGTTTCTCATGTGTTTGATAATATTCATGTGTACTATCTTTATTTATTTGCCTTTCTTCTAATAAATCATTCACGATGGTGCTCCAATGCTAATGCTTTAGCTAAAATGTTTATAATTTTTGAGTTGCTATTTTCAAATAGATCATTCATTGTTATTCTTGAATTCTTTTGCTTTCACTTAAATGCCAGTGTTTTGTTTTGGGATATGGTGCAATATTTGATTTAATTGAGTTTTTCATTTGTTTGATAATATTCATGTGTATTGTCTTCATTTATTTGCCTTTCTTCCAATAAATCATTCACGATGGTGCTCCAATGCTTATGCTTTAGCTAAAATATTTATAATTTTTTAGGGATCTTACCCAATATGTTATTTATTTTGGTTTTTTTTTTAGGGAACACTGATGAACTCAAGCGATCCAAATTTTGTGTTTGTAAAGTTCAATTTAAACGCATTGTACTATTAGATTATTAATAAAATTTTAAACAAATTACATTATTTTTAAAGACCTTTTGGGTCTATTTTTTGCTATTCACTGTCATTGATCATAGTCCCCATTACTTTTTCACCTTTGATTGATAGCAGCTGAATAGAAAAAAACTTTGAAGTGCATCACACTTTAATTTGCTAAAAAAAAATTGCATTAAAAAATTTACATCCATACTTCCATCAACATTCACCAAAGACTCAACATTACAACTGCCACAAATGCTAAGGATTTCAAGATCTTAAAAAAGACAATCATGAGAAGAATCAAATAACTAGAATTATTTTATCTTTTAAAATCTTAGAACAAATTATTTTATCTGTTAAGACTTTCTAAGTCAGCATGCATTTCTCAGCAAGTTTGCAGAGCCTTTTCGTTTCCATTTTTTAATCAAGA
The DNA here is from genome assembly GCA_015731905.1 of Salix dunnii. Lineage (NCBI taxonomy): Eukaryota > Viridiplantae > Streptophyta > Magnoliopsida > Malpighiales > Salicaceae > Salix > Salix dunnii. The sequence continues at coordinate 12,977,423 of CM027668.1, forward strand.
ATGTTAATAAAAATAAATTGATTAAGAAATTTATAAAACATTGCGATTATGAATAGCTTGAATAAATTGATAATTAGGTTCATACATTTGGTAAAATTTGAAATCTTTCTTTTATTATTTTCATAAATATTTTTTTATATTATTTCAAATTTAAATTAGTAGCATATTAAAATTTATGACACCATAAAAAATAAAGATTAAATATGCATCTCAAATTATGATTGTAGTTATAATTATAATGCATTAGCTCAACTTCAAAAAATATTTATTCTTTTATTTTTTATGATTATCTAAGAATTATTTAGGTTTATATTGGATAAAAATCGATTTTTAATAAAAAAATTCATTGAAAACAAATAAAAAGAAAACAGTTTGCATTAGGATGAGATGAAATCGAAGTCATTGTTGAACAGATATTGTCACATTGCATATTAAATTATATCAAATGCAAGAACTAATCCAGCATTTTTTAACACTTAAACTATTTTTGCTCCATTGCTTATATATGTTTGCATTTGTTTTTCTATTTCAATATATTGGTTTCTTGCAGTGTCAATATATACGCGAGCAGTTTATTTTTTTTCTTTTTCCAAATCAACCATATGCAATGATTCTTCAACACTGCTTTTTTATTGGCATACTAGACATTTCTTTATGCAACAAACTATTTTGACCTTTTTTTGCTTTGCGCTTATATTCAGTCTTGCGATTTATTTTTTACTTTTTTTAACTATTCATTCTTTTAACTTCACATATATGCACATTTGTGAACTTCCTTTAGTTTTATTCTTTTCATCTCAGTTATTCATTATCATTCTCCAATGCTTATACTTCAATTTAAATATCAGTTTTTTTTTTTTATTTAACACAATTATTCATTTATTTTGATTGCTCGCATTGTTAAAAATATACGTGTTTGCAATCTTTATTTTTTTGTCTTTGTTGGAATAAAGTCTTCGCGTTTGTGCTCCAATGTTTTTGCTTTAGCTCAAATATTTGTTATTTTTAAAAGTTGTTACCCAATATATTATTTATTTAGTGTTTACAAACTTCAAATCAAACCTATTGCACTATTATATTATTAATGCAATTAAAAGCAAATTATTTTATCTTTTAGATCCTTCTAAGTTGATAGACATTTCTCAACAAATCTATAAAAGCTTTTTGCTACCATTTTTTTAATCATTAATATTCATAAACAAATATGATTAAGAGATTTATAGAACATTTGGGCTCTAAATAATTAGAATCAATTGCAAATTAAACTAATACATTTAGTGGAATTTAAGATTTTACTTTCTTTTATTATTTTTTTAAATATGAAATTCAAACATACTTAACGTGATTAAACTGTTGATTCAGTCGCACAATATTAAACATCTTTTTATATTATTTCAAAGTTTAATTTGTAGCATATTAGAATTTAGATTATCATCAAGAATAAACATAAAATATCCAGCTCAAATTATTATCGTGATTATAATTATAATACACAAACTCAGCTTAGAGAAATATCTATTCTTTTCTTTTTTATCACTGTTTACAAGCTATATAAGTTTGAGTCGGATAAAGATCAATAGAAGTGAAAACAATTGAATTAAAATGAGATAACATTCAAATTATAATTAAATAAGTTTTATCATGTTGCATATTAAATGAAATGAAATGCAAAATCTAATTCAACATATATTAACAAATTAAAAATTTAATTAAATAGGTTAAATAAAATTTGATTTTTGATGAAGATGTTATTATCATATTAGATACCACAGTTAAAAAAGCAAAGAAAAGAAAGGGAAAATAAATAAAAATATTTTGCACACTCATGTGCTTTTTCTTATTGATATGATGTTTTGATCAAATTACACACATCTCAATTAACCACATATAATATCTTACTGTCTCCAAATGTTGCTTCAGTTTCTATCTAAATTAAATTCATCTAAATTGCTATCTGAATTAGCAATATGGGAGAATACACGCATCAATCTTTATACTTTGTGTGCTCATCAATTTGGTTCCTTTTTATTGCTATTTTCTGTATTTTGTTGATCCCTTTATTATACATTTCTCCTACCATATCTTTGTTGCCTTTCATATTTCTTTGTTGTCTTTCTCTTATATTATTCTACTAAGTTAGGTTGTCATCAAGAATAAACAAAAAATATGAATCTCAAATTATGATCATGATTATGATTATAATACACAAACTCAGCTTAGATAAAAATCTATTCTTTTTTTGATAACTGTTTACGAGCTATTTAACTTGGGATATAATGAAAATTCAAATCATCATTGAAGAAGTATTATCATATTAAATATTAAATTAAATGACCTACAACATCTAATTCTACATTTATTAACAAATTAAAAGTTTAATGAGATTTTAAATTTGATGAAGATGTTATTATCATATTACATACCAAATTTAAAACAACAAAGGAAAGAAAGGCAAAAGAAAGAGAAATGTTTTACACACACCGCCATGTGAAAGCCAACCCCACATTTGAAGGTTGCATATGCCATGTCCTTTTTTTATTGATATGATGTTTAGATCAAGTTACATGCATTTCAATTAACCACATATAATATCTTGCTGTCTCCAAATATCACCTAAGTTCCTAACTAAATTAAATCCATCTTATTTTTTTTTATCTTAATTAACAATGTAAGACAATGCACACATAAATAACAATTCGAAAACTATGCCCATCAATATAGTTCCTTTTTCTTGCTATTTTCTATATTTTGTTTATCATTTTATTCTGCATTTCTTCTGCCATGCTTTTGTTATCTTTCATGTTTCTTTATTGTCTTTCTCTTATATTATTCCACTGCATACTTCATTGTTTTTGCATAACCTCTTGATATATTCTTACTACATAGATTTTTTTAGGTTTGTGTTTCATGTTTGTCTTTCAATTTATTTTATTTTTAAACTATCAAAATATGCGCATATACAGTGTTTTTATTTTTTTTGCTATTTCGAAATCATTCATATACAATGATTGCCCGACACTAGGTTTTTCTTCGAATGCTGGGTTTTTCTTCATGTAACACAGTATTTTGGCCTATTTTAACTTTGCAATTACATTCAAACATACGATTTATTTTTCGCTCTTTAAAGCTATTGATTCCTTCAACTTCATAGATACGTGTGTGTGCTAGCTTACTTTACTTTTACTGTTTTGAAATGAATCATTCATTGTTATTCTTCAATGCTTATACTTTAGTTTAAATATCAATGTTTCTTTTTGTGATGAGTCGCAATATTTTATTTATTCACATTTCTCATGTTGCTAAGAATATACACTTTTACTATCTTCACTTTTTTGTTTTTGTTCAAATAAATCATTCACAGTAGCTTTCCAATGCATATGCTTTAGCTCAAATGTTTTTAGTTCTTCAAAAATGCTACACAATATGTTATCTATTTTGATTTTACAATACTGCTATATCCTTTTTATCCTATTTTCTTTAAGCTATTTAATTGTCTTTGTTTAGCGATTTCCTTTGTTGATATCTAAGTTTTGGTTTTCTTAAGCTTATGTTTTGGGCACAATACTTCTTTATTAACTTTATATATGAATTATTTGTTGTTCACATCTAAGTTTTTATGTTAAATAAACTTTGATTATTCTGTTCTTATGTGTATATATCTTATGTGTATATATTCACTTCATCTTCATATGGTTTTGTTTTTTTTTTAATTTTGACGATCGCCATAATTCTTCATCTAAGTTTTTTTTAATTTCGACGATCGCAATAATTATAAGGTCCTAATTGTTTTGCCTTCATTACAAATGACTTTTAATATTGTTTTTCTTAATGCATGTGTTCATATGTTTCAACCAAAATTGTTGTTCCAAAACTACTTTAAAGGTTCATTTGTTCGCTGTGACATTTCTCTTTTCCTCTCACACCTATTTCTCTACAAGCTTTACTATGCTATTAATCAAGTTTGTTTCTTCCATATGCTTTTTAAATTTCATTACTCTTTTGACTTTTGTTATTTTTTTCATGCTTAGCTGTTTTAGTTCTTTTGATTGATTTACTTTAATGATAATTGAACTTTTTTTTCCTAATAGCTATTTATTTTCCTTTAAATGGAAACCTTCTTCATATTCAATTGGCTCCTAGGATTATCATACGCAATTAAATCAACATTGCATTGTTTTAGTTTGGAAATTAATTAAATTTTTCTTGCTGTGCCAATTTCTAATAGCTTTCACACATCGTCTTTGTTTTCGAATGATTAACTTTATTTGTGCATTATTTGTTCTTCACATCTAAATGTTTATGTTAAATAAGCTTTCATTGTTCTGTTATTAACATTGTTCACTTTCTCCTGTCATATGTGTCTATATCAACTTGGTCTTCATATGATTTTGTTGTTTAAAAATTTAACGATAGCCATCATTTTTCATCGACAGTGTGGCAAGTGTAATATTGCTATTTATCTTTATTTATAAGGTTATTGTTTTACCTATATTGCATATGACTTTTGATGTTGTTTTTCTTAATGCATGTGTTCGTATGTTTCAGGTAGAATTGTTGTTCGAAATCTACTTTAAGGGTTCATTTGTTCGTTGTGCCGTTTTTCTTTTGCTCCCACATCTTTATCTCTACAAGCTTTGCTGCGCTGTTAATCAGGTTTCTTTCTTCCATGTGCTTTTTGGATTTCATTAATCTTTTGACTTTCATTATTTTTTTCATCCTTAATTGTTTTTGTTCTTTTTATTGATTTGCTTGAATGAGAATTGCATCTATTTTTCTTATGGCTCTAAATTTCCCTTTGGATACAAAACTTCTTCCCATTTGAACTCCAAATTAAATTTACATAGGCAAGCAAACTAACATTAAATCGCATTGAATTCGAAATAAAATCTCCAATTAAAATACTACAGGCTCGATTAATTTATTAGAGGATACTTAATTCATGCATGTGTTTTTTCAACTCTATAACCATTATAGTTTAGAAGACACTTTTTTCCCAATTCACTAGCTTTTTTTTCATCAAAGTTTTTCTCTTTCATCTTCACACAACATCTCAAGCTTACCTCGGCTTAAATTCGTTCCTTCTCTAACATTTGTTGCTAACACTTGCATTTAAAATCATTTTTCATTAGAGGCCTTTATCATGACAAGTCGTCACCAACATCAACAACCATATCATCACATGGAATTTTATGCTTATCCTACGGGTATTCTTGATGATGATTTCTATCCCACTATGGATGAAAATTTCACCAACATTGCTGGCACTTCAGAAATTGACGATGCTCACCAAAATATTCTCGAGTTTGATGCACATATTAACTCTCATTGTAAAGATCTCTCCACAATTGCCTCTTCGTCTTCTGGTCCAAGGTTGCGATCAAAAAACAACCAAACTGAAACTGCAAACATCATTGATCCTTCATCTTCAAACAATTTGTCTTCTCTGGTGTCAAGCTATCACAATGGAGATCATCAAATTAATGTTCCCTCGATGATTCATGATCAATATAATAGTATTGGTCAATCCATTTACCAAAAAAAAAGAAAACGTAAGCTATTTTAAAATCCGTAACCATTTCTTTTAGCTCAATTTTGTTTATAAAACCCTAAGATTTTAATGCTCTTATTTTTATTTCAATTCACCTCAGGAACCTTCGTTGAACCCCTTGATTTTGGTGATAAATCATGGAAATGTCAGCACTGTGACGCTCTTTTCTGGCATGCAGAGCGTTTGGCACGTTCATCAAAAAAAAACCCAACTTTTACAACATGTTGTGCTAATGGCAAAATCAAATTGCCTGCTGCTCCTACCACACCTCAATTTCTAAATGAACTTCTAAATCCTGACAATGGTTCATTATCCATCAGATTTCGAAATAACATTCGTGCTTATAATTCAATGCTTGCTTTTACTTCAATGGGAGCAAAGATTGATAATGCTATTAATTCCCAGCCAGGTCCATATATTTTTAAAATAAATGGACAATGTCATCATCTTATGGGATCACTACTACCAATTGATGGTAAATCACCAAGATTTGCACAGCTATACATCTATGACACAGACAATGAAATTGCTAATCGACTGCAACCATTTAATAATGATGATTGTCAATCATCTTTGGATAAAGATATTGTGAAGAAACTTATTATCATGCTTGACTCTTCCAATGAATTAGTCAGGTTATTCCGTCAAGTCAGACATAGACTTGACAAACATGATTTCCCGGGTTTTAAGCTTCGTTTGATTGGGAAGAGAGATGGTGAATCAAAGCAGTATGACGATCCCTCTTCTAATGATGTTTGCGGTTTAATTGTGGGGGATATAGGAGACTCACAAACTGATAGAGATATTATTATTGAAAGTTATTCTAGGAATCTTCACAGAATATCCAAATTGCACCCAAAATTTATGTCTCTTCAATATCCACTCTTATTTCCTTATGGTGAGGATGGCTACCATACTGAAATTTTGTTCACAAATCAAGAGCATTATCCTCCTGCAAAACGTCAAAAGGTTACAATGAGAGCATATTATGCTTATGTCATTCAAGAAAGATTACAAGATAGTGGTACTCTTACCAAAGGCGGTAGACTTTATCAGCAATTTTTGGTTGATGCATTTATGAATGTGGAGCAAGAGCGTTTAGATTTTATTCGCTCAAACCAACAAAATCTTAGAATTGAATCTTATAAAAGCATACAAGAAGCTGTTCTAAGAGGGGATGTTAATGGTTCAAGTGCAGGAAAAATCATCCTCCCCTCTTCTTTAACTGGAAGCCCTCGATACATGATGAACAATTATCAGGATGCAATGGCTACATGTCGTTCTTATGGTAACCCTGATCTTTTTATCACATTCACTTGCAATGTCAACTGGCCAGAAATTCAAAGGGAGATTAAAAAATGCCATAATTATAAGGCTGAAGACAAACCCGACATAATTGCAAGGGTTTTTCGATACAAGCTTAATGATATGATTTCATTCATTAAATCAGGAAAGCCCTTTGGAAAAACAATTGCTGGTATTTCTCTATACTTATTGTTTTTCTTTTTTAATGTTCATTCAATACAATATTTTGATTTTTTTCCCCGCTTTGTAGATGTTTGTGCGGTTGAATTCCAAAAGAGAGGCTTGCCCCATACTCATTTATTGATTTGGCTTGCTTCCGAATACAAATTCCGATCGCCAGAGGATGTTGATTCAGTTATATCAGCTGAATTGCCAGACAAAACAAATGATTTTCATTGTTATGAAATTGTTTCAAAATTTATGCTACATGGACCATGTGGTATTGCTAACCCAAAAGCCCAGTGTATGAAAGGAAGCAGATGCTCTAAACATTTCCCCAAAAAATTTAAAGAATCAACAGTGTTTGGTGAAAATGGATTTGTGTTTTACAGAAGACGAAATTTTCCTGGCTCATTTGTTCTCAAAAATGGAATTCCTCTCTCTAATTGCTATGTTGTCCCATACAATAGAGAACTTTTAATCCGCTATAACGCTCATGTCAATGTTGAGATTTGTTGCCAATCAATGCTTATAAAATATCTTTTCAAGTATATCAGCAAAGGGTCTGATAGGTGTCGAGCTGTTGTTCAAAGTCAAACAAACGATGAAATTCAAGCTTATCTTAATTGCAGATTTATATGTCCTTATGAAGCTGTATGGCGACTCTTACAATTCCCTATCCATTTAAGAAACCCAGCAGTTGAAAGACTTCAGATCCATTTGCCACAACAACATTCTGTTGTTTTCTCTGGAACTCAAAACTTATCATCTTTTTTGAAAAAACCAGGTCTCAATAAGACAATGCTAACAGCATGGTTTGATCAAAACAAAGATAATGTTGATGCAAGACAATTATATTACTCACAATTTCCAAACAAATATGTTTGGGATGCTGGGCAAAAAGAATGGATTTGCAGAACAAGAGGTTTTTCACTTGGACGTATAACGTATGTGCATCCTGCTGCTGGAGAACTATATTTCTTAAGAATGCTATTGAATCATGTTAAAGGAGCTACAAGCTTTGAATATCTGCGTTGTGTCTCTGGTGTTGTTTATCCAACTTTTCAGCTTGCCTGCAAGGCACTTGGTCTCCTTGGGGATGGCAAAGAATGGGCTGAAGCTTTTTCAGAAGCTATTTTGACTGCTTCATCCTCGCAGCTTAGACAACTCTTCGTGAGTGTTACTCTATTTTGCGAGATTGCTAGCCCAATAAATTTGCTTAATCAGTTTTGGCACACAATGCATGACGACATTAGGATCCGATTATCATCTTTCTCTCCACATGATCTTCATTTTACTGATGATGAGCTTAAGAATTATGTTCTTTATGAGCTTGAACAACTTTTTAATGCCTCGGCAACATCCCTTAAAGACTATAATTTGCCACTGCCAAATGATCGTCTGATGACTGAAATAAAAAACAAACTCCTTAGAGAAGAGCTCGATTATGATGTTTCTGAGCTTCGAAGCAATAATTCAACATCAGTACCATTGCTTAACACATGCCAGAAGAAGATCTATGATCGAGTTATGGAATCAATATCTAAAAATCAACAATCTCTTATTTTTGTCTACGGGCATGGTGGTACAGGAAAAACTTTTTTATGGCATTCACTTATTAATCAGATCAGATCAAAAGGGTTAGTTGTTCTTGCTGTTGCATCATCTGGGATTGCATCTATTCTACTGCCAGGTGGCCGTACAGCCCACTCAAGGTTTAAGATCCCTCTTGCTGTAAATGAGAACTCAATATGTGAGATCAAGAAAAATACTCATCTTTCAAGATTAATTGAGATGACAACACTTATTGTCTGGGACGAAGCTCCAATGAATAATCGATACTGTTTTGAAACATTGGATAGATCATTACGTGATATATTGGGGCAACCTGGTCATTCCAACCATGATAAACCTTTTGGTGGAAAATCAATTTTACTTGGTGGAGATTTTCGTCAAATTCTCCCTGTTATCCCTGGAGGAACAAAAGAAGATATTATTAATGCTTCATTGAGTAGTTCCCCACTTTGGCCAAGATTTGAAATCATGTTGCTAAAACAAAATATGAGATTATCAGTTGATGGCCTAAATCCTAATGAAGTTGCAGAAATTAAAGCTTTTGCTGAATGGATTCTTAAGATAGGTGACGGGAAACTTTGTGATGTACCTTTTTTTGATGACTTGGATGAATCTATAATCAAAATTCCAGATTGTTTGCAACTTAATGCTTCTGATGACCCAATTGCAGCTATGGTTTCAACCATCTATCCAGGCATTGAACTACCTACTCTTGAACCATCTTACTTTAGAGAAAGAGCTATTATCACACCGAAGAACATCACTGTTACTGAAGTCAATAGTTTTATACTTGGAATCACACATGGTCCTCAACGCATTTATCTTAGCACTGATTCTATTGATACATCTTGCAGTGATGATGATAATATAAACTTATTGTATCCATTGGAATTTATAAACCAACTAGAGTTCAGTGGTGTTCCTTCACATGTTCTTGCTTTGAAATTGGGAGCACCAATTATGTTACTTAGAAATCTTAGCCCAATGACAGGCTTATGTAATGGAACACGGCTTATCATCACACAACTTGCTGATCGAGTTATTGAAGCTCAAATAATAACAGGCGCTAACATTGGTGACCGAGTTTTTATTCCAAGAATTGTCTTCCCCATTAATGATGGCAAATGCCCATTTACAATTAAACGAAGACAATTTCCAGTAAAATTATGTTATGCAATGACAATCAACAAAAGTCAAGGGCAATCATTGAAATTTGTTGGTGTTTTCTTAAAAGAGCAAGTTTTCACACATGGTCAACTATATGTTGCACTCTCAAGAGTTACATCAAAAAAAGGTTTAAAAATCATTTCATGTGACCTGGAAGGAAAGCAACTCGATCATGCTAAAAATATTGTTTACAAGGATGTCCTCAATACATTACCAAAAGGTTTTTTCCCTACTCAAAATGATTATTTTGTCAAGCATTCTAGCTTTATTCTTTTATACGCATATTTTTTTCTTTATAGCCTATTTGTTGATTGTTAAAAATATCTATACAAGTTTTTTATATTACTTTCACCATTCACATCAACTTATTTTTGGTTTGATAATGCAGATTAATGGCGGTTCCTTTAAAGAACATCAAGAAATACCTTTTTTATCCATTAATACAAGCCAGGGTGTGCCGCGTTTGGATGCCAATGCAAAATGGGCAAACAAGTAGCTTCAACTGTCTTCTGGTTGACCACCAGGTTTTCATACTTTACATATATTTTTTTTCATTTCTTTTCATATTCAAATTAAATGAAATACACTACTATTCATGTTTTAATATTCTTCCTTTGTTTTCATTTTATTCTAACTATTTTTTATCTACATAAATCATATTCAATTATAAAAATAAAGGTTCATATATTAACTATCCATTATTTATTTTATTCATATTTAACAATTTCATCAACATCTTTATAAATTTTATATTATTTTGCTACACTTTTTACATTGTAGGGTGGAGCCATCCAAGGCTCATCTAAAGCAAGAGATGCAGCATATTTCAATCTTCACATAACTGAAGGTTCTTATGTTGAAATTAAAGACTTCTACACCTATGAAAATCGATTTGCTAATATTGTGGTTGATCATGAAGCAATCATCGACTTAAAGTCTGATACTAAGATAACACATATTGATTGTGTTAAACATGATGTACCACGATACTATTTTAACCTTATCGACTTTGCACATGTTTTAACCAAAGGGAAAGGATCAAAGATTCTTACAGGTATGCACAAAATATTTATTTCAATTTATGAAAAATAAATACCTTATATATAATTTTATTAATCTTGCAATTATTTTAGATGTTCTGGGAAGACTTAAAGCAATACAACCAATTGAGAAAATATTGGTTCAGGGTCACAGACTTGAAGATAAAAAAGAGTTCATCATTGAGAATATAAGGTTTCTCCGCTGCCACATTCATATTTTTTAAATTATATTTTCCAATTATTTATGTAAAAATTTCAAATTTGAAACAGAGGAGAAGAGTTACGTGTTACTTTATGGGGAGACGTTGCTCGAAGCTTTGATGATCATATTGTCCATGCACAAGAATCTCCTATTATTGTTGTTTTCGCAGGGTTTCGAGTAACAGAATTTCGAGGTTTGTTGCATTCTTTTTAACACAATAACATCACATAATTTTCCCCTTTATTTTACAAGTACTTTTTTTTAATTAATCTTTATTATATCTATTCTTTCTTTTACTTGCATTTAGGTGCAGCAAATTTAACTGGAACTGCTGCTTCACTCTGGTATTTCAATCCAAATATTCCAGAAATTTTGCCATATAAGCAATTGTAAATCCCTGATATTCTCAAAATACTTTGCATTAAGTTTCAACTTGAGCAATCAATATATATTGCTAACTATATCAAACCTTATTAAATTCAGTTATACTCAAATGCCACTTGAGGTCCATACACTTCCTCCATCTATGAACGCCGTCGTGTCATTGGATCAGCAAATCAATGAAAACCGAAAAACAATTAAAGAAATCTTATGCATGGACCCCTATCAGTATAAGGTTTTATTACTAATCCTTATGCATATTCTTTTAACATTAGTTTTTTACTTTTATAATCCCTTTTTCTTTGATCAATGCAGAACATGCGTTTCACTTGCAAAGCATCCATTACTGATTATGATCTCTATAATGGATGGTGGTGCAAAACATGTCCGAAATGCACCAAAATGCTTTCTGGCCCCCCAGACAACCTCAAATGCTTTGAACATGGACCTCTAGACTCTGCACCAATTCCATGGTAATAAGTATTCAGCACACAATCTATTGTTTAAAAAAGAATTTTTTCCTTGAAAAATACAATTGCATTTTGCTCAATTATAAATAACTCTCAATATATTTATTCAGGTTTAAAGTGAACTGCATCGTCACTGATGGCAACGATGTTACAAACTTCTTGCTATCTGGAAAAACTGCAGAGAACTTTTTCAACGCTTCAGCGCATCATTTCGTTTATGACAAGAAATTTACTGATCCTTATACAGTGCCACCACAAATGACTGAAGTGTTAAACAAGAAAAAGATCTTTCAGCTACGTTTTGGCGCTTATAAATCCACCCTCAGTAGATGTGATCTATATATCACAAACATATTTGATGAAAGCACAAAACAATATTCAGAAACTCAAGTAAGCCAATTTGGAATAGAAACCTCAACCACTCAACCAACCATGGCTACAGAAAGCTCATCATCTGTTCAAGCAGACACACTTACTTCATTCACACCACCTGACAACACCCCACCATCTCAACATCAACAAAACCTTATCCTCAGCAGCATTGACAAAGACAGTCACCACATAAAAGCTAAAAAGGCTTTAACCTTTAGTGATATACATTCAGAAAATCTGTAAGTTTTCTTTTATCCCAAATTTAATTATTGATTCAAACTTAATTCTTTTAGTCAATGCAAAATACTTTCAAGACATTTATTCCCTTGCATCACCTACATTATCTTAGAATAAGCTTCCTTCTACAATAATTTTTTTTTTCTCACTTTTGCAGTCATCTGAAGCAAAAAGAAATCGTTCTTGATGAAACAGATGAGCCACTAGCTAAAAAAAAGAGAAACAGCGATTCTCCTCCATCAAAGGTTGCTTTAAATATCAATCATTTTTCAATATTACTTATACAATTCAATAGTTTCTTTATCATTTTTACAAATTTTAATTAGTTGCTTAGCATCAACGCTTCAACCTTCGTTCTATAGTTATAATACCTTTATTATAACTTTATAGATAAATTTGAATCAAACCTAAGTTTGATAATCAATACTATGTTTACTCTTTTGTTGAACAAATTCAAAAAACTACTTGAAAAACACATACATTCTTAATTGACTGTGTAATTACGTTATACATTTTGTTTGTTTTGAATATTGTTACTACTGTGTTTTAAAATTAATTTTTATATCTTTCACAATCACTTGCTAATAATTTTTTTATCGATATTATTTTTATATATTCACAATGTTATTATTATTTTTACCGATATTGCTTCCATTATTGTTAGACTTTCATATTAGATGTTTCACTGTTTTTATATTTTGGTTCAACACTTTTTATACTATTTATCATATTTTTTTATTGTCTTTCTTGCGTTTGATTGTAAAAGCCTTTGTTACTTTTTATGCTATTTTCTTTTGATGTTACTTTGTGAATATATTGTGATCAAACCTACGTTTAATGATCATAACTCTGTTTATTCTTTTGTTAGGGAAGTTCAACAAATTACTTCAAAAACATATCTATTATCTATTTCTATTAGTGAGATGAATAATCATGCAATAAAACATTTGAAATACAATACAATCAATACATACATACATATATATATATATATATATATATATATATATATATATATATATATATATATATATATATAATTGATTGTATAACTGGGTTATACATTTAGTTTATTTTAAATTTTGTTGCTATTATTTTCAAAGTTGTTACTACTGTGTTTTAAAATTAATTTTTATGTTTTTTACAATTACTTGCTAATAATATTTTTGCTTTTCTTCTTGCTATTATGACCACTAATATTTTTGTAGTTGTTGAAATTGTTTGTTGATTGTTTTGTTTTATTTTGTTCAGGATGTTACTATTTTCAAGATTGTAACTGGTGTGTTTTAACGTTGATGTTTGTATTTTTTATAATTACTTGCTGATAATAGTTTTTGCTTCTATTTTTCCTTTTATCCTTCCTATGATTACCAATAACATTTCTATTGTTGTTGAAGTTGCGTTTTGATAGTTTCACTAAATTTTGTTCAGGATGCTTTATTACATTACATTGTTGTTTTTTCCTTTTTTGTTTATATTTTGCTTCAGGAGTTTCTATACTGTTTTTCATGTTTTTATATTGCCTTTATATTGCAATTTTTTTTTTCATTTCATTTAACAACTAACAATATTTTTTTTTCAACAGGAGAATTAACAAGGAAATCAAGTGCCTCATTTTAAAAAGGAGTTTTAACTTCGTCCTTCATCTCAACATCTCTCTTTTTTGCAACAATCCGCAAATAATATAGTTTGCGCTCTTTTGTCATCTTTTATAACGCTATGACGATATCTAAAAAGATGTAATATATGATGTAAATTTATCGTTATAGATTTAATTATGTTAAATTATGTACACGGGGATGCCCGCAGCAACGCGCGGGCTATATCGCTAGTATATATATATATAGCGTCGGTATCAAATAAGACAATGGTATTTAATATAAAATCATCAGAAAAGACTAATGAAATCTTAACAATATATTTTTTTGGGCGGGGCCGATACGTATGTAATGAGGCAACTGTTATCTTCTTATTCTATTTTGAACGGTCATGATCAAAGTTGTGAAATCTAAAGGTTTTTATTTTCCAGCACCTGGACATCAGCCTTTAAAATAGATGAACGGCATTACAAGCAATCCACAATGTATTTTTTATAAGAGCTACAGTTATTTTCCCTACTTTAATTAATTAATAATATAATAATAATAATAATAATAATAATAATAATAATAATAATATACTTTATTACTTGTTTGAAAACAGTGGAAGTTCCTAAAACACTAGAGTAATGGGCAGTTGAAAGACAAGATTATCGGCAGACATAGCTGGCTGGCAAGCAGAGGAAGCATTACAATATTGAAGCCTCATCAATAATTGTCGGAGCCAAGACATTTTTCAAAGAGACATCCATCGCAGGAAGCATTTTTCAAAGCATTACATTCGAATGGTAACAAAGTTGTTTCACTGTATAGAAGGACAGATATTGTAAGTACCCTCAATAGTGACGAATTTTATTTGTTTTTAAAAGGGCAAAAAAACACGATCGATCATCCACAATATAACCTGGATTACAGAACAAGAAGGTAGAGCCACAAAAGCAATTGGTGTTGAGGAAATGGGGTCACGTTTAAGTATTCTGTTGTAAGGTGAGCTGTCAATTTGTTGTAAAAAGTTGTTGTTAGGGCCTCATCATAGTTTTAGGAAAGATTCGTCTTTCTATTTTAACAGCTTTTGTTTCTTCCTCACTGTAAAAGGCTTGTATACAAAGCCATTGCTCAAGGAATGTTTATCAGTTTTCCATTCCTCAAAATCAAAATCGCGAGTGTGTGATTTTTTAAATAACAATTGGATCAGGGAGTATCAATGGATGAACAGGGCGAGCTCCACATAGCCATGTTCCCATGGCTTGCTTTTGGTCATATGATCCCATATCTAGAGCTAGCCAAGCAAATAGCTCAAAGGGGTCACAAAATCTCCTTTCTATCCACCCCAAGAAACATCCACCGTTTGCCGCCACTACCTCCGAATTTAACACCACGAATCAATTTAGTGAGCCTCCCCTTGCCCCATGTAGAAAATCTACCGCACAACGCAGAGGCCACCGCAGACTTGCCTCACGACAAGATTCCATACCTAAAGATAGCCTTTGACGGACTCCAAGATTCATTATTTCACTTCTTACAATCTTCTTCTCCAGATTGGATTATCTTTGATTTCGCTCCTTACTGGTTACCTGAGATAGCAACCAAGCTTGGGATCTCTGGTGTTTACTTTAGCATTTTAAGTGCATGGACCATAACCTTCTTCGGCCCATCATATTCAGCCATCCTCAACGGCGACGATCCAAGGACCGAACCACACCACTTCACGGTCCCTCCAAAGTGGGTCACATTTCCCTCCAAAGTGGCGTTTCGCATCCATGAAGCTAAGCGCTTTTTAGATCACATAGAAATGAACAGTTCGGGTGTCACTGATATATTTCGATCGGGATCCGTGCTTGCTGGCTGCGATGTTATAGCCTTAAGGAGCTGCTTAGAGTTAGAGGCTGATTTCTTAAGACTCGTGGAAGACCTTCACTGTAAGCCTGTAATCCCTGTAGGCCTACTGCCACCATCTGCTCAGTTCAGCGAGGGCGGGGTGGAGGAGGAGTGGGTTACGATCAGCGAGTGGCTAGACAAACAAGCCCAGGGATCTGTGGTTTACATAGCGTTTGGCAGCGAGTTAACAATGAATCACAGTGAAATAACTGAATTGGCACTGGGGTTAGAGCTATCAGGGCTGCCGTTCTTTTGGGCTTTGAGGAACCGGGATGGCTCGGTCAGGTTACCGGATGGATTTGAGGAACGCGTAAGAGGACGTGGAGTGGTGTGGACGAGCTGGGCGCCACAACTAAGGATTATGGCTCATGAATCGGTTGGGTTTTTCTTGACTCACTGCGGTTATAGCTCAGTTATAGAGGCGCTCTCGTTTGGACTTGCTTTGATCATGTTACCATACGCCATAGACCAAGGATTAATCGCAAGGGTTTTTGAAGAGAAGAAGGTGGGGATAGAAGTGCCGAGAGATGAGGAAGACGGGTCGTTTACGAGGAACTCGGTAGCTGAGTCACTCAGGGTGGTTAATGATGACAAGGAGGGCCCCGCATATAGAGAGAACGCGAAGCAGCAGATGATGACATTATTTGGAGATCAGAAGATCAGCGATCGATGCATAGACCAATTCGTTGGCTTTTTAGGAAGGAATAGGAAATTGCATGCAGTGACGCACAATGACGTACCAAAGCACTCTGAAAGCTGATACGTGCCAGTGCTTTTGAGCCGTCCGGTTCTCGGCTGGGTTCTAAAAAAGAGCACGTGTGTTTAGACCCTGGTGTGTTTTTTTATTTAAATAAAAGTAAAAATTGTATGCAGTGTAATAAAATCTGTTTCGAGAAATCTATGTGATCTATTTTATGTAAATAACATATACTTTATTACTTGATAAGAAAACACTAGAGTAATGAGCAGTTGAAACTTGAAAGCCAAGAATGACGGCAGACATGGCTGGCTCATCAATAATTGTGGGAACGCAGACATTTTTCAGAACTTTCTCTTGAGAATAAATAGTGAGGTTGGCAGAAAGTTTGAGGTGATGTTGTATTAAAATAAATAGTTATAAAAACATACTTTTGATCATTGGTGAGTGAAATTTACTTTTAAAAAATAATTTAATAATTTTATCACCACAGTACAATCAATAGATAATAATTAGCCATTACCCCGCGTTTCATCGCAAGTGGCATCATATTTTTTTAAAGTAAAATATATGAATTATGTGTGTGTTTTTGTTATAATATAAATTTAATTAAAATAATAAATATGTGTAGTATTACTGTGAAGTGAAAATATCTATAAAATATATGAATTTTAAATTGATATAAATTTATTTATTTAGTAGGTTTTAACGAAATAACTAATATAAAATTATCATCTTTATTAAAAAAGCAAGAAGATTGGAATATTTGAATTACTAAATTCATTGTATTGAGATTAGTTCATTTTATAATTCAATTTAAATCACATTTAAAAATAAAATATAAATTGTGAGAAGATCTATAATAATCAAATAAAAAATAAGTAGTTAATTTTTTATCCATAAACAAATTAAAACATAAATTGAAAATTCATCTCTATGTTATTATCATTTTCATTACTATAAAACTTAAAATTATTATCAACAAAAATGCTCAAATAATTAAAATCATTAAATTACCTCAGAAAATAAAAAAATATTTTAACAAAAAACACAATAAAAAAATAATCACTAAAATTATCATTATTATTGCGCAACCAATAAAATCATAAAATTATTTGACCTGAAAAACAGATAAAATAACAGAAAACATAAATAAAAAAATAAAGGGAAAAAAGAACAATATTAATTTTCAAATTATCATGGACATAAATTAAAATTTCAGAATGGAACCTAATAAAAATAAACCTCCGCCAAAAAATGAATAAAAAAATAATAAAAAATATAAATAAATAAATACGGACAGAAAATAAAAATTGTTTTTAAATTATTTTCATGTGTTAATGTTAATAATAATTATAATTTTAATATATTTTTATACAAAAAATATTTTTTAAAACAAAAATCAATCACATTTCCAAGTAAAATAAAAAATATTTCATGGAAAAAAATAAAAAAAACATAATTCAGAAAATAACATATTTCTAAATAATTTTTTTTTAAATCGATCACATTTCAAAGCAAAATAAAAAATGTTTCATGGAAAAAAAAACATAATCAGGAAAAAAAAATTGAATTCAAGAATTAGTTGTAGTGCATTTAAGTTAGCCCAGATAATCTAATTATAAAAAAAAATATAAGTGGGGGGGAAAAGAATAAAAAAATATACCCAGAAAAAAAGACATGGAAAAAAAATGAAAACAAAATAATTAGAAGAAGAGAAAAACATAATAAAAAAACAAAAATAGAAAGAGCAAGAAACAAGAATAATTTGCAGTGCTTGGATTTGAACCTGCACCCTTTCTGAAGACAGGAATCCTTGCGCATGCTTTGGACCAGCTCGGCTACCTCTACATTTCGGTTGTAGTTCAAAACATTACATATTAATATTTTTTTAATTGTGACAAACAAAAATATGCCGAAAGTGGGATTCGAACCCACGCCTTCTCGAAAAAGATTGCCTGCTTGGACCAACTCGTCTACATCAACATCTCATTAATTGCTCTCGAAAACTTATATAAATAGTAATTGTTACTGTGGATTTGCACAATAAAACCGGGACGCGGTTTATATATATAGTAATATCAATTTTATATATGTTAAAAAATTTGATTTTATTTACGGTGAAATGTAAAGCAAATTGCTTGTATAGTTTTTCATCGTGGATATTTTAACCCAATTTTTTCACCCATTTATTTACATGTGGCTTCATATTTTTTTTTATTTATGTAATATTAGATCTGAAGTATTATACATAAAAACTATATCAAAATCATTTTTTAACAAAAACAACATCGACTAATAAATTATTTAGATTATTATTCTCATTGTTATGATTATGAGTGTTATGTTGTCCTAATTATTATAATTTTTATTATAATTATTATTGTGAATACTCAATATTCTAATTATTATTAACAATACTATCATTACCACCATCATTATTGTTATAATTATTTTAGTTTTATAACAATAATCATTATGATATCCAACATTATTTTTATTCATATCATTTAATTATAATTAGTATTATTATCATAATTTTTTTTCATTATTGATATTTTTTAAATTATTCTATGAGTTATTGTTATTGTTCTTGTCAAAGCCATAATTATTAACACCATAAGCACAATCACCATTACAATAAACCACAATTGTTATTATTATTGATAATAATAATTTCACTATTACTATCATGATTATAACATCTAAAATTATTATTATTATTATTATTAACAATAAAAAAATATTAGATTACACAAAGGAATAAAAAACTCAAAATTTTTAATAAAACTGTAAGCAATAAAAAAACAAAATTACATTGAAAAATAAAAAAACCCTAAATACCTTAACAAAAGAGCAAACAAAAAAAATAAAATAAATGACAATAAATAAGTAAATATTATTGGCTTAAAAAAATCATTTGACTTGAAGATCACATAAAAATGAAAAAGAAAGGAAAAAAAATAAAAAATATTAATTCTCAAATGATCACTGACACAATTAAAATTTAAAATTTAAATTAAAAAAATTAAAACCCAAAACTTAAAGCATATATAAATAAACATGAAAAAAATAAGAACTATTTGAGAAATATAAAAAAAATAAAGGAATTAAAATAAAATTAAAAAAATAAAGGCCAAAAGGGAAACAAAATATATGATCAGTTTTAATTGAATGATAACATTAAAAAAAAAATCCAAATTTTTATATTGAAAATATCAATGGACTTAAAACCAATTCTAAAGTTAAAATAATAAAGATTGAGATGAAAAGGAAATACATAATTGATTTCAATTAAAAGACAAAATTAAAAGAAATCAAACTTCTTTCAAAGAAATGAGGACCATACACATACAATAAAAAACTTAGATACTGCAATGGAAACACCATAAACTAAAAAGACTTTCATGTACTTTAACCCGCAAGAGAGAGAAAAGGAGAGAAAAGATCAATTGACTACTAATATGCCGACAATCACCATGGGACGACACATGCACCACCATAAGAAGGACACGTTGACGCAACTAGTGAGATGCTAAATGAATATTTTTCATGAACATAAACACATTGCACGTGTCTTCTAAAAAGAGCGTGATGCAGAAAACCATCGACATGTCTATGAAAAGCTCTTATGGTATTCCGCAAAAACATTATTACAAAAACATATAATTACCTTAGCAACGGTACACCAAACTCTTATGTTTTGTCTATTATGAGAGCATATATGTATTTACATTATTTTGAAAAATGTAAAATTCCAAAAACATCTCATCGAAAATTCTTGGTTTTTGCCTTATTTGAGGATAATATAATTATTTTACTGTGTATGGAAGCATAAAAATTAAAAATAAACCCAGGTAAACACCTATTTTTTGGCTGTTGATATGGTTAAAATCATAGTTTTACTGTACAAAAATACATAAAAAACACAAATACCCAAAAATAATTAGAGAATATCAATATGTCCCTTGGTAAAATAAAAAATACCCTCTTGTCCAATGCTAAAATTAAAACATGCTAAAAAAATAAATAATAATTATAGAAGTACAACCCTAAATAATATACGGTAGAATCAGAACATGATTTAGAGTCTGTTTGGCATAACTATTGTGGTTGAGGTTGAGAAAAAACAGTTTCGTGAAAAACGCTTTTAACGCGATTCAAAATTGAAATTGAAGTGTTTGGTTAAAACTGTGGTTGAGTTTGAGGTTTAATGAAAAACAGTTTTGAGTGTTTAGCTACCATGCTTTTCATATTGTTGTCAACTTGTGAAATTACTTTAAAAGACACACATATATATTTTTTAAAATATTGTAGATTTAATTATCATAGTAATAAAATATAATTAATAATTCAAGTAAATTACATAATTTTTAATTTTTTGAAAATATGAATTTTATATTTTTTTAAAAAATTGGACTGGGTCTGCCCCAAATAAATGGGTCGGCCCAGCGAAGGTGGGCCAAAAGGCCCACCCCTACTTGACTTGGGTTGGGCCGAGAGCAGCCTAGCCCAAGTGTTAAGACTCATTTTTAACGCAAAATGGTGCGTTTTAAGAAATTCAAAACACCGCATGTTTGAGTAACGTTACTGTTCATCGTTACTGTTCATCGACTGTGACGAGAGGGTCAACAACCGGTACCTATGGGTAGAGGAGGTCGATGTGGTTCTTCTTATAGTGGTGACGTCATTAATGGTGTTGTGTGGTGGCCGGTAGGAGCTCTGGAAGGTTGTAGCACCAGTTGCTGCAGTTGTTGTCACCAAGGCTTGCTGCCTCTGGTGCTGCTGGAGAGAGGATGAGAGAAGGAGTTGTTGTGGAGGAGAGAAAAAGAGCGGTGGTCGTGGCTGTGGAAAAGAGAGGGGGAGCTGCTGTGACTGCATGAGGAAAGAGAGAGGGGCAGTGGCTCTGGAGGAGAGGGAGGGAGCTGCGGCAACGATGAGGTGAGGAAGCCAACAATGATGGTGAGGAAACCAATGGTGACAGTGAGGAATTGACAGTGAAATATTTCTTCAGTTTACGTGAATAGTAAAACATTTCAGTGTTATTTTATTTTCAACATTTCTTCAGTTTATTAATACTTGTGTTTGTTTTGAAAAGCATAAAAAGTATGCTTTTAAATACATGGTCGAACCGCTGAAATTTCATGGGACCCACACAAAAAAAAAATCTAGAATCTCATTTGATGTCGACAATGTTCAGCTCCGTGGTTGAATGCAAACATAGCTTGAACCGTGGAACCAAACGGACACTTAGCTTCTTTCTTGATTTGTTTTTAGAATGGCAAAATAATAAAAAATTAAAAAAACTATCGATCATCCAATATATATAGATAACTTGGACTAAAGATCAGAAGCTACAGCCACAGAAGCATTTAGATCAGGAAGTCTCAATGGATGAACATGGCGAGCTCCACATAGCCATGTTCCCATGGCTTGCTTTTGGTCATATGATCCCATATCTAGAGCTTGCCAAGCAAATAGCTCAAAGGGGTCACAAAATCTCCTTTATATCCACCCCAAGAAACATGCACCGTTACCACCAATACCTCCGAATTTAACACCAAGAATCAATTTAGTGAGCCTCGCTTTGCCCCATGTAGAAAATCTCCCAGATAACGCAGAGGCCACCACAGACTTGCCTCACGACAAGATTCCATACCTAAAGATAGCCTTTGACGGACTCCAAGATTCTTTATTTCACTTCTTACAATCTTCTTCTCCAGATTGGATCATCTTTGATTTCGCTCCTTACTGGTTACCTGAGATAGCAACCAAACTTGGGATTTCTGGTGTATTCTTCAGCCGTTTAAGTGCGTGGACCACAACCTTCTTCGGATCATCATATCCAGCCATGCTCAACGGCGACGATCCAAGGACCGATCCACAACACTTCACTGTACCTCCAAAGTGGGTCACATTTCCCTCGAAAGTGGCGTTTCGCATCCATGAAGCTAAGTGGTTTCTTGATCTCATAGAAGTGAACAGTTCGGGGGTCACCAATAGATTTCGTGCGGGATCCGTGCTTGCTGGCTGCGATGCTATAGCCGTAAGGAGCTGCTTAGAGTTAGAGGCTGATTTCTTAAGACTTCTGGAAGACCGTCACTGCAAGCCTGTAATCCCAGTAGGCCTACTGCCACCACCTGCTCAGTTTAGAGAAGGCGGGGTGGACGAAGAGTGGGTTACGATCATTGAGTGGCTAGAGAAACAAGCCCAGGGATCTGTGGTTTACATAGCGTTTGGGAGCGAGTTAACAACGAATCAGAATGAAATAACTGAATTGGCACTGGGTTTAGAGCTATCAGGGCTGCCGTTCTTTTGGGCTTTGAGGAAGGGGGATGGCTCGGTCAGGTTACCGGATGGATTCGAGGAACGAGTAAAAGGACGTGGAGTGGTGTGGACGAGCTGGGCGCCACAACTAAGGATTATGGCTCATGAATCGGTTGTTTTTTTTTTACTCACTGCGGTTATAACTCAGTTATCGAGGCACTTTCCTTTGGACTTGCTTTGATCATGTTACCTCACGTCGTAGACCAAGGATTAATTGCAAGGGTTTTTGAAGAGAAGAAGGTTGGGATAGAAGTGCCGAGAGATGATGAAGACGGGTCGTTTACGAGGAACTCGGTAGCTGAGTCACTCAGGTTGGTTAATGATGGAAAGGAAGGGTCCGCAAATAGAGAGAACGCGAAGCAGCAGATGATGACATTATTTGGAGATCAGAACATCAGCGATCGATGCATAGACCAATTCGTTGGCTTCTTAGGAAGCAATAGGAAATTGCATGCAGTGACTCGCAATGACGTGCCAACGCCCTCGCAAAGCTGACACGTGCCAGTGCTTTAGCGCAGTCCGGTTCTTGGCTAGGTTATAAAAAAAAGCACATATGTTTGGACCCTGGAGTACCTTCTTTTTAAAAAAAAAATTCATGCAGTGTATAGATTACAGAGTGCCACTTGTTGAAATTTAATTTGTTTCGAGAAAATTATGTTCTCTAATAATATTCTATGTACTTTATTACTCGTTAAGAATACAACTTTTTTTCATCTCAGTTTTTCAAGGTGGCATGGCATGTGAGCAGTGACGCTCTGTAGCCCGTTCTTTCTACCTGCTATACCATCACCATCAACCCTTTGTATCCACGCAATCACCTTTGTACATACTGCAGAATATCGGCAGATTTTTGCACTCTATGATCCCTTATACATGCTGCAGAAAGTAAAACCTATACGCCCCCCACAATTCACTCAAAAAAGCTAACAAAACCCATAGAATCTAGATCACGAAACTTTGTAGCTTTAATAAAATAAAACAATCAGGTATGAACAGAATAGTGCTACGCAGGAAAAAACTTTGTATATTGGTCCCAATCAAACCAGGCAGTGTTAATATGCTTTTTTGCCGACCCCATGTGTGAACAACGTCTTTCCTCGTAAGTCAACACCATGGAAAAGAAGGTAGCTTTATCATAAAATGTGATAAAGTCCACCAATCAAGTAAAGAATCCAATGCCCCTCTCAACTTGCTCGTTAATTTATATGCTTGAAGTACTGGTCCCTTTGCCAACATTAATATTTGTTTCCTTATTTCTCTTCCTCTTGATTTCCTCTCTGTGTAGCCATTGCTCGAGGCCAGTGCACTATTCACGCCATTTTCACCAACTTGCAGTTTTCATCAAACAGAATGGCTAACGTAAGTACACGTACTACGTCAAAGTACTTTCAATGTTTAATCTAGCTACTTCTCTTTGCTGTTGAATCATTCTGGACTTTAATTAATGCTTCGATTTGGCAACAGGTGGTGGAATTGAAAGTGGGTTTACATTGCGATGAATGTATTAAGAAGATATTGAAAGCTATCAAAAAAATACCAGGTAACTATATTGAGTCCATCAGTATTAATTCAAGCTATCCTGGATTTATATAGTCTCTTGATGAACTTGGATTTGATCACCCTTTTGCCCTCTACTTAATTTGTAAAAAGAAGAAGCAGAAGAGCTTGAATTTGCGTTAACATCCACATGTCCGGTGTTTTTGGCTAGCAGACATCGAAACATACGACATCGACACACAGCTCAATAAGGTCACAGTGACCGGCAATGTTTCATCAGAAGAAGTCACTAGAGTTATTCACAAGATTGGGAAGACAGCGACCGCTTGGGAAGCCGAGGGGGATGAAATAACTTCCAAGTAAATCAATGACGTGATCTCCTCTCTCTGTTTAAGCAACAGATTAAGTCTATAATATGTAATTTTGTCCACGAAGGTTTTGTAATTTCATCTTTACTGGACGGATGGCATGACAGAGAAGACAATTCAACCTGGCCAACATGGTGGTGCGATTTCTAGAGAGAATAATATTGATTTGTAAAGGGCGTATGGATATGCATATCAAGTTATTAAATATGTTAGCCTCCTTCAATAACTTATACTAAAAAAAAAAAAAAAATTACAACCGATCAGCTATTACTTATCAAAGCAATTCATTTATGAATTTCTTGGGCCTTTCTCTAGTTTTCGCAATATCTAAGACAAGAAGTAGGAATTACCTTCCAAAATTTGACCACGCCTCACATATATAATGACACGAAATCCACTTTCTCTTTCCAAATTAAGCAAGGCAAAAGCTTCAAAGCTATAAAAACAACATGTTAATTGGAGAGAAAACTGTATGCCTAGGGGTCCATGGAAGAGTTCCGGGAGACAGTAGTCACGGAAACAAGAGAAGGAAAGTGGACAAGGGCTCCCATTTGACGGAGAAAATTCCTCTAAGTTTCATATGGCAACTACAAAACGAATGGAATGGAGAAATTGGAATTCACTATTTATGAAAATTTGTAAGAAATTGCATCATTAATCTATCCGATTTTCATCTTTCTATTTTGTCTGTTAACTTCTGCTTGTACATGTACAACGGAAGCAAGCTCCAAAATATTCTTCAAATAAGAATGAATGCATACAGAACAAGAAAAATGCTGACACTCTCTCCAGAGTTTTTCAAGTTGTCATCATTACCAACTCATTCCTTTCCAACAAGAAAAATACTACCAAGAATGAGTGATGGGGATAGTGTCACCATTACCAACAACAACTTGATCTGTCGCAATATACGAAGTGCCACAGTGTAATTGTTGTGCATCATGGATCATGTGATTTGTGACAGCGCAATCTAAACACCAGTTTGGATATGTAGAAGACGTAACATGCACGCGAGCAAAAACACGTCGAGAATTGCACTTGGCTTGAACATGGCTAAATTGTGGCAATTCCAACATTGAATTGACGGGAGAGAGGGTGGAGGACCTAAAAGATCTTGAGAGAATGATGAAGGACGTGGGGCACGGTGGGAAGGCTGGCCCGAGCCAGAGAAAAGGCAGACTTGAGACAGACCACCAAAGGAACGAGAGGGTTGGTCATGCGGGTAGCGGGTGCCACAGTGGAAGCGAGCAATAATAAAAACGAAAGGAGAAGCCACATAAGTCATCTGAGCTGCTAAGGCTTGATGCCCTTCAAAAGCAAGGAGGCGAGTTCAAGGTCCGGGAAGGGTGGAAGCGGTGAGAAGTTTAAAATTGCAGTCAAAATCATTTGATAGTCAAAGCCCAGACCACGAAGCACATAAGTAACAAGGTCAGAATTGGAGACAGATTCCTGGATTACAGTGAGTTCATTAGCTAAACTCTTGGCATGAGCAAGGTATTCACAGGTAGATTTAGAACTTTTGGTAATATAGAAGAGGCGAAATTTGATCTTGACAAAATTGGCAACGAATTTCTGTGAGAAATCTTGTTTGAGACAATCCAATATTTTCTTTGAGGTGGAGAAACCAATAACTTGGGGAAGAATACTCTCAGACAGTGTAGCATGAACAATACTATTAGGGCATTGGTCAATTTGAAACCAAGAGACATAGTCAGGATTGACCAACGAAGGAGTAGAAGATTCAGGATTATCAGAGGAAGGAAGGTGAAAGGGAAGGATGAGAGCCATCAATAAAGCGCCAAAGATTCTGGCCTGGTAAGATGAGTTTGACCTGGCTTTCCCATTCAAGACAGTTGGTATATAGCTTGTCAGAAACAAGATAAGAGATGGCGGGAACATTGCCTGAAGCCATTAAAAAATCAGTCTCTGATCTTGTCCATGGCAATTGGGGGTTTTTGACAAATGTTAGAGCAAATATATCAGGGGCGCTCGTCAGTTCTATAAGGAGACTGTAAGAGATGGATCGGATGCATCTGGTATAGTTCAATCAGTTGTATTTTATTGTCTCTTCCTTTATTTTATTGTTTTTGCAATATCAAAGAAATCACTAATATTTGAATACAATTTTAATTCCTCTGATTAATTAAAACTAGTTAATTTATAGATTTAATTGCCTTCCGAATTATGCCAAGGACCCAAACATCAAATCAACTCTGTCCAAAGCAACCCAAGCTCAAAACATGTCTTAAAAATCAGGATTTTATCAAATGTCTGCGATTTCATTTCTTTATTATGACAGAAATAAAGTTACAATTTTACAATGCAGTTTCTTTTCCACACAATAACATGGAAACCCAGATTAGAAAACAGAAGCTGGTACCATGTTCAAAGCCAGAGTCCTTGTACACAAAACAACCCAAATGGGTTATCCTCGAACTCACCGAGTCATACAACTCTGCCTCGGTTGCTGAATCGTCCTTGGACTCAGCTTCACATTCACAACCTTCGGTACCTTCTCCCGATACCTCGGTGCAAGAGCACGATCAAATTGATCCCCTTTCCACTTCAAAACTCCAAGTGAAACCAACTCCTTGTCGCACGATCCCTTCACCTCCTCCTCCTCCTCCTCCTCCCCTGCAACAAACACCCCCGGGGTAAAGAAGAGAGAAAATCAAGTTAGCGAGTTGACTCGGTGACTCAGGCTATTGAACACAAATTTTAATTTGTGGGAGGGCTCTTACCTTTGATGGTGTCGAAAATTGGGTCGTCGAAGAAGAGAGAGTCGAGATCCTCGGGGAGAAAAGGATCGCAAGTATCAGAGAATAGTGTTTCAGTTACGGGATCATAGAAACATTCTTGGAGCCAGTAGTCTCGGAACCAGGGGGAGGAATGGACAAGAGCCCACCATTGGTCGGAAAAATCCTCCACCGTTCGATATGACAGCGGGACGAACAAAGGAGCGTTGGGATTTAAAGTTGATGTCGACACGTGAGAAATTACATCCATTGCCACTTGAAATAAGAAGAAAAGCTAAAAGAGAGAGGAGTGAAGGGTGGCTATATGCAGAACAAGAGGTTATAAAGGTGGAGGAGAAATATTTACCTTAAAAGGTCTGGATTTTAAATTTGGCCTTAGTTTAGGGGTTCTATTACAGAATTGACATTTCTTATAAAAGATGTGCTCTATTTTATTGTCCTTTTTAATATATAATTTTTTTTATATTAAAATTCAAGTTTAATTTTAATATTTGCAGATTAATGCATGCACAATTATTTTTTCTCGCATGATATATTTACTTTTGTTTCTTTGTCTTTCCATAACCCTTTCACTCTCATCCTATATTTTTATTTTTATTTTCTAGATAATAAATATCTTCCCCGTATATATACATAAGAATTTAATACTGAAAATATATGATAATTAATATATCTCAAACCATAATGATGATTAATATATTTATAAAATTATTTTATATTTTTATTATGTTTAGAAGTCATATGAATAGTGTTCACCCAACTATGAGCTTGTTATTTTTCAAGAACTTCACTCGCATTATATATTACTTAATGCTTTTCAAATTGATGTTATATATAACACCAACATTCTAATTTTATATATTAATAATTAATTATAAGCATAAACTAAACATTAATTTCAAAGTAGAGTTAGAAACTTTATTTTTATAATTGCAATATAATATTACAATAATACTTCTTTTATATAAAATAATTAAGGAAAATATTTTTTATTATTTATAAAATAATATTTGGCCAAAAAATAAAAGTTGTGTAGTTATATTTATTCCATGAGATTTATAATGATTATATACTAATAGAAAACTATAACTCGTATCTAGAATCAGAAAATTGATTGAAGTCGAGAGAGATGGATTATTATTGTTATTGTTATTGTTATTGTTATTTTAATACGGATGGCAATACCGGAATTTACTTATAACAGGCAGGTCAGTTAATAACAACAGACCAAACTCACAGAGATAAGTGGTCTTGGCATACTAAATCCATAGCTAACCTGCGACTCGAAACCAGCAACAACAGGAAGAAAAAAAAATCACCAATAAACACCCAACGCAATTGCTCCTTGTTTTGCATGAAGAGAGCACACTGAATGATGTAATCCACTGTCTATTAATATTACAGTTATTTTTTTATAATCTTTATGTCCGGTATAGTTTACGCGTATTATAATTAATTTTTGGATTCACTAAACATTCTGTAAATCCAATGAATATGTAAAACAACGCAAGATGATAGACATGTATGGTGGGACTTGAACCTTAATGTAGAATAAGGGAACAACTCCCTTTAACTACTAGACCAATATTCCACTTGCAATATTATAGTTATTGAAAGTACCACAAGGGGGATTTTATCATGTTAGAGCACTTTTTTATATAGTAATAATACTGTTGATTTATGTTTGATTTTTTTATATATATATTTTTAAATTGTTTTAATAGGGTAATCTAAAATACATATATTTAAAATAATAATAAAAATATTATTTTTATATATTTATAAGCAAAACACATTTGAAAAGATAACAGTTTCCACATTCCTAAACACCACCTTGATACCTTTGTGTTGGTGTTCCAAAATAAAGTCTTACTAGACCCGGGTTCAATGCTAAGCATGATGTCTACATTTTCCATTTTTAAAAATAATATTTAAATACTGCAAGCATGTTTTAAATAAATAAATAAAATAACTCAACTTATAGTCCTAATTGGTCTGATAAGTTAATTTTATTTTAATTAGATTATAAAAATAGACAGCGATAGTAAATAATAATAAAAACTGATGACAACTTGGAAAAATCATTAACATCAACCTTTAATGACACCGCAAACTCTCCTAATTCCTCTCATTTCGAGGTGCCACAGTCACAGAACTGGATCTTGATTAATACCTGAAATTAATGGCATCTGAGTGAAGCATGGGCGGTCTGCGACGTCCCTGCACCAAATATTGACTCACCTGTTATTTCAGGCTATCTTTGATTGGATCATGGAACCGATTTTTAAATCTTGAGAAATCTAAATTTGGAGTCAGTTGTTCGAGGAAAATCTAAATTTACTTTTGCAGTAGGAACTTTGTTTGGTTTCATAAATGCTTTTACAAATATATCGTCTCAAGTGGGAGCTCGGATCGCAATTTATTCCCTTGCTCTTATCGTGTTTACTGTAGTCGTGTCGAGGAAAACAATGCTCTTCTTCATCAGAAGCACCCCGGTAGGTAAGCCTATGAAGGAAATCTACACCACTATGACTGTTTTTCTGTCAGCTATTGGTGACGAAGTAGGGCTGCATTATGGGTATGGCCCTTTAATAATTGGCCTGGCAATGCCTGCACGGTCTCCTTTAGCTGAAGTCCTAGTAGCAAAGTTCGATACATTGGTTTCAGGATTTTTTCTACCACTCATGGCGGTGTTCTGTTCCTCCAAACTCAATTTATTTCAATTTATCCACGAGTTTAAGTATGCTGTCCATCTCCAGATTTCGTGTATTGGACATGTGATGAAGCTGCTGGTGACTTTTATCTGGGCGTATTTTTGCAAGATACCTTTAAGACATGCTATTGCCCTCACAATCATCTTGAATGCCAAAGGCATTCCTGAAATGGCACAATTCTTAAGCTTCGGTGACATTAAGGTACATCTTGCACTACTTTCTATTATCTAGAATTTAAATACCAGTGGATGGTTGTGGAACAAGCACTTAATAACTCCATCTGCATTCTTTTCCATCAAAAATTCCCAATTTGTGCTAACGTCTCATTACTTTTACTCTCATCGAGATCGATTTCTCTCTCAGGACCTAGACGCAGCCTCTGGGATTTTCCTAGTATTTCTGTCACAAGCATTTCAGCCACTCATTTAAAAGCTTTACAATCCTGCTGACCAGTACGTTGGGCACCAGAATAAATCGGTTGAGAAGGCTTCTGATGATGCGGAGCTCCAGATACTTGCCTGTGCACAAAGGCAAGAGGATGCTGTTGCGGCAGTCAAGGTCTCACTGCTTCCAATCCTACAAAACAAAGTCCCTTGTCCGTTTATGGACTTTGCTTGGAGGAACTTGTTAGCAGTTCCACCCCTCTTCTAATCAATCATCAATTGGGCCAAAAAATCTCTTCTTACAAGGTATCCCGCTCACAACCAATCATTGATATCTTCAAGGATTTTAAATCACAGTACAAGAAGTTCGTCAGGGTGAATATGTTCACTGCAGTATCGCCACTAAAACAGATGCACGAGGACATTTGTTGGCTCTCTTTTGACAAGGCTTGTTCCCTGATAATACTTCCATTTCATAAGAAATGGAATAGCAGAGGCAAAATGGTTTCCAGCAACGCTGATACAAGGAACTTGAACATTACTGTACTGGAAAGGGCACCTTGTTCTGTTGGCATCCTCAATGATCGTACTAGAGCCCAGGGCTTGTCTTCTATCTTCCTTGCGTCAACATATCGTGTGGCTGCACTGTTCTTTGGAGGTCCAGATGATAGGGAGGCAGTATGCCTTAAGGATGGCAGGAAGATTACGAGTTCATTTCACAGTTATGCGTTTTATCACCCCTACAACTGAGCAAGTCTATCATGATTGGGATTACATGCTTAATAGTGAATTTTTGAGAATCTTGAAACTTGGAGTCTCAAAAAGTGACAGTATCAATTATGTAGAGGAGACCGTGAGAGATGGAGCTGACACATCATCCATAATCAAATCAATGGTGGGAGGTTATGACCTTATCATGGCAGGGCGACGCCACCAAAATGAGCCACAAGCTTTATCAGGCCTATCGGAATGGATGGATTTGCAAGAGCTTGGGCCGATAGGGG
This sequence comes from Salix dunnii, assembly GCA_015731905.1. NCBI lineage: Eukaryota > Viridiplantae > Streptophyta > Magnoliopsida > Malpighiales > Salicaceae > Salix > Salix dunnii. Next base: position 13,009,101 of record CM027668.1, read on the forward strand.
ACCTGTTTGCTTCTGAGGATATTACCAGTTCGATTTCAGTTTTGGTGGTTCAACAGCAGATCATGAAAGCAATTCACAGCAGTACTTTGAATTAATGATTTGCAAGGTGTATACTTGCATTAGATGGTGAGAGAAAGTACTGCACAAACCTGTGAATTCTCTGCTTCTTTATTATGACATGGAAAATTATGAATGCCTACTCATTACAAACCTTGAGAAGCTACGCTTAAAAAGGAACATGGAGGGTTTGGCTATAATTGATCTCATTTCATCAATTGATCGAAGAGTTGAGTTCTGTACACGCCACATTTTTGGGCGCCGACAATTCCATGCTACGTTACCGTTGAAAATATAATACCCCCGAAATACCCGCTGACAATCCCTGCTCCAGAGAACAAAGGGGGCGGATGAAAGAGGGGACGAGGAAAGACGAAGGAAACTTGCTTGCAAAATCTTATTTATTTATTTATTATTTAACATTAAACAGAAAAAAACTTGATTGAATCCAATTGTATTAGATTTTTATTTTCTGGAACATGCCGCATAAGGATTGTGCAAAAATATTTCAACTTCTTTTAGAAACATGAAAAAAAATCCCACTTGCAGGTAATAAACACACAATTGCATTCTCATTACTGGGTGTCCGTGAAATGCTTGTATGTCAGGGACGATGCTTCCTTTTTTATCATTGTAGACCAACAACTTGTGAACAAGGAGCTTCGGTTTCTACAGGGAAGAAGGCACGTAATTTCCTCAATGAACCACTTATTAATGCTAACCACTACTTAATCTGATGCAATTCTTTTGATTGATCGCTACGCTATTCGATAATTCAATCATTGTAGTCCAAATTATGCCATGGATGTATTTATACAAACAACTCACCTAAATTATTCTCACAATTAACTTCGACCCGGGTACAAGCAACTAACCAATTCCAAAATCAGCCTTCGTGAACAAACCACTAATCAGTCCCGACTCACACAAGTCTTCACAGTCTGTGGTGCCTAATGAGACCGAGGAGAATGTGAGGGAAGGAGCTGAAACATCAACCATAATTCAGTCAACATCGATCTCCAAGAAACTGTATAGAAAGCTTTGCCAGGCCTATCAGAATGGGTTCCGGGATCTTCTTGCTTATGAAGATATATCCAGTCCAGTTTCAGTCTTGGCTATCCAACAGAAAATTCTGAAAGCAAATTGTATTGGTCCTTTGAAGTGATCTGATGACTCAAAGTATACCTTGCTTCGAAGGGCGACAGAAAAACTGCATAATTAAATTCCTTCTGAAGTTAAGCTTCATGTATCTTAAGCTTAGATACGCTGGCAACTTGATATTGTATGCATGGCCTTCTAGTGGACTGATTGCACATCCAATCTTTACTTCCTTCGCAACATCAGCAAACCGGATTTCATCCTTTCCTTGAACTTAATCCCTTCCAATTCACTACTAGCTAGCCTAAATAGTTTACAAGTTTCTGGTACAATGGGCTTGGTTTCTTATAACGCAGTCTTCGAAATCTTCAGCTGACTCCTGTGAGATAGCATAATCAATGGCAGAGATTTTGCATCAGAAGGATGGAAAGAAGTCCTTAATGTAAAAGGAGAGATAATTAGACTTCGTAGCATTTCCTATATGCATAAATTACTTGACTGTATTTCCTTGTCACTCTTAACCTATTTGCATAAATGTTGCCAAGTCTCTGTTTTTCAACCAATTGGAAGAAATACATGTAGCAGAGCAGGACTTCAATTGGAAAAAAAAACTGAGGAAAAAGAATGCCAATTTACTGGTATAAACCAGTTTGGGGGTGCTACATATTCCAAACCTAGTTTCATTTTTTGGTTGGCAATACTAAACAAACTGTTCACTAGAGTTAGGCATGTGATAATGGGAAGAAGAATCAAAAGTCTTTTTTCTTCTTCTTTTTTTCGCAGTAATGCTCTGTAGATAGATATCATGTCTTCTTAAGATATCCACAAGGGAGCAGAGTATATGGGATTCTGTTGGAAGAGAATGATAGGGTGTTTGCTCATTTATAAGAACAAACACAAGAACAGAGCTAAAAACAAGAAGAAAAATGAGAGGAATGGTGTTTTTCATCAAGTGTTTTATCAAACGATATACCTTTTAGCTCTTCTCTGTCTCTTTGTGCTTATGAATTATGCTTCTAATTACAAGCCTCAAGTTCTAGACAATTAAGAAATTAAACTACTTAAAATAAATCCTAATCTATCTAGATATTTTATATTTTAATTACTTCTAATAAACTAGTTTATTATAAATATTTTTTTACATTAATTAGGATCCCTCCTTAACTATAATTTTGTATTAATATGGTGGAGTTCTAACAATATTAAAACTCTTAGGAGGTCTAAATCCTATTAGCCTAGATTCTTGTTGATATAGAACATCAAGAGATTCTGTGTTATAAAAATGATGCATAAACAAAAGTGTTAACTCCTGGTGTGCAGAGTTCCAGCGGGCTAAACAGAATCTGCGCAAGAGCCTTATGCCAGGTTTCACTTTGAAGCTTGCTTGGTGCTCCACAATTTATGGAGATGGGATGGAAATGACCAAGAAAGTTTATTCTAACGAGATAATGGACGTGGAAGATTTTAACAAGGTAGATTATTCAGAAAGTTCAACAGAGGCTCCATAATACACACGTTCTGCAGAAAGCCGTTGTAATTAATTCTACTTTACCCAATGTTTTCAATAAGCTTTTAGCTTATTGTAATGTTAAGATTATTTTACAAGGGTGGTATTGGATCTAACTTGAAAAAGGAAAAAAAACAACGAAAAGGCAGGAGTCCCCATGAAGGCTTAGGTAGCACCCAATAAACGTTGGTTCCTTGGAGGTCAATAGCCACAAATACAAAACGAAAAATATGGGGGTGATCTCACGTTATATCTTTCACCTTTTATGTGTGGCTGGCTTCATGCCTTGTAGCTCGTTCTTCTTGTAGATCACGTTTTTGTGTTCTCTCTGTCCCCCCTTCTTTTAAAGAGGAAGAAAGTTAGTTTAAGCAATAGCCATGGCAGAAAATGCGACTCATGATCTGTTTTGCCACACTATCAATTCATTGAAGGGCTTCTCTATCTTGAGCAAGTACACAGTGAAGATTGTTGATGGCTCTTCTGCTCTTCTTATGTTTCAGATGACAATTATTTCCCTGGCATCAAGCTTATTGGAAAACTTTCTCAGGCCTCTTGGACAACCGACTTGCGTTTCCCAGATATTAGTACGGTTTCTTTTCTCTTTTTTGCTTCATTAAGAATATAGTATATACTAAGAAAACGTCTGATCTTTAATTGAAAAGGTTTCAAGTTTACACCAAAGGAACTCTGCACTTGCTGTTCGTCAATTGTTTTTTGGAAAAGATGGCAGAAACCAGTTGTATATAAACTCTCTTTCGAATTATGATATATTCCGTATTTGTACCTAGTCGATCATGCACGTTAGAAATGTATAATGACAGGTCCTATAAGTAACAAATTTTGCATTCATGCTGACAGGCTGGTATGATATTTGGTCCTACATTCCTCGGGCAAAACAAGAAGCTGTTAGATTCCATGTTCCCTGTAAGAAGTTTGCCAACGCTGTGGACAGTGGCATCATTTGGAAATTTATTCTATATCTTTCTAATCGCAGTGAAGGCAGATCCTGCAATGATGCTAAAGCCAGGTCGAGCTGCTATGTATATAGGCTCTTCGATGTTCTGCATGGCTTTGGTTCTTTCCGTTGCGCTATCATTCTTATTGAAAAGCGTTGTCACCATGGAAGCTAATCTCAATAAATCGATTTTGTTCATAGCTGCATCACAGTCATTTACAGGTTTTCCGGTCGTTGCTGCCTTCCTAAATGAGCTCAAGATCCAGAACACAGAGGTTGGCCGCCTAGCCCTTACTTCAGCAGTATTTGCTGATTTAATTGATATTATTGTGGCTGCAATTTCGCTCACTATTGGGGATGTCGTTTCTCACCCACTAGTGCCAGTGTGGGCTGTCCTATCAAACATTGCACTTGTTGCTGTTGTTGTGTTCATCATCAAGCCAATGGTAATGTGGATGGTAGGACCTATAAAAGAAATGAAACTTGTGGGTGAGAAATGCATTTTTATCACCACCGCTGTCACTCTTCTCCTCGCATTTGTGAGCGAGATCGTCGGCCAGCATTACGTCCTCGGGCCATTGATTTTTGGCTTGGTTTTACCGATCGGACCACCTTTTGGAGCAGCTTTGGTATCAAAGTTAAGTACTTTAGTTTGCGGTCTGCTCTATCCCGCTTACCTTGCTGTTACTGGTCTGCAAACCAATATCTTCGAAGTTGATTTTCAGTCTGCAATTATTGTGGGGATAGTTGTGATCTTTGGTATCATAATTAAGATGGGAGCAGTCATTTTGCCAGCCTTGCACTCCCAGGTGCCCGTTCGAGATGCTTTTGTGCTTGGAATCATTTTGAATATAAAGGGGATTGTGGAAATCAACGTTTACAACTTCTGGAAAGATAACAAGGTCTGGTTAATTTAAAGATAGTTCAAATTCTGGTACTGTTGTAAGAGATGGCAACCTTCACGAAGCAAGGAAAGGAAAACTTTTGATTATACACATCCCCATTTGGGAAACCCACGCCAAAAATGGCCCCAAATGATTGATAAGGTTTTTCTTTCCTTCCCCTTATTAGGAAACAGAGGGGTCAAAACGATAAAATTAAAGTTTAAAGCACCTATTAACTATTTCCTGAAAGCGAAAACACCCTCTCTTGCTAGTGGAAGGTGTTTCACATGAAGTTTCTCTAAGAAGATCTATCACTCGTATCTTTTATTAATTTCCTTTCCATGCTAATCTACAATGACCTGATATATGTATGTGCGTGTGCATATTCTATTATTGCAGACTTTACAAGATGGCGATTACACTCTGTGCATAGTTTCGGTGATTTTAACAAATGTAGTTGTTGCCCCATTGGTGAAACTACTCTATAATCCTTCAATGCAATACAATACTTTGAAGAGAAGCACCATCCAGCATGCCAAACCAGATTCAGAACTCCGGATGCTGGTCTGCATCCACAACCGTGAGAATGTCCCTACAATCATGAACCTTCTAGAAATATCACACGCCACAGAAGAGAGCCCTATAGCAGTCATTGGCTTGATGCTTGTCAAGATCGAGGGACGAGCTGCCCCAATCCTTATAGCAAACAGTCAGAAAGGAGTCCCCGAGACAGAATCATCCAGTACAGCCAGCATCTTCAATGCCTTGAGGAGTTATGAGCAGAATCATCGGAACTCCTCCACCGTCCAGTCATTCACCTCAATAACGCATTTTGAAACAATGCATGATGATATTTGTCGTCTGGCAATGAACAAGAGAGCCACTATTGTGATCATGCCGTTTCACAAGAAATGGGCTATCGATGGCTCCATCGAATCTACAAACCGTTCTGTCCAACAAATGAACCGCAATGTCCTAAAAAACGCTCCATGTTCTGTGGGAATTCTCGTTGACCGTGGAATCTTAAACGGATCATTGTCTGTACTGAATTGTAGGCTGTTGTTCAATGTTGCTGTTCTGTTCTTTGGCGGCCCAGATGACGCGGAGTCACTAGCTTATGGAGCTCGCATGGTGAGACATGAATGTGTAAAGATAACAATCGTGAACTTCCTTCTCTTTGGAAATGCAAACAGTAAGGAAAGGAAGCGAGACAGCGATTTGATCAATGAATACCGCCAAAGCAGCTCAGGAAATCAGAAATTTATGTATTTCGAAGAAGTGGTAAGAGATGGGGTTGAGCTCGCTGGATGTCTGACAAAGATGGTGGGTTGTTTTGATTTAATTTTAGTGGGGAAATATCACCAGAAGTCTCCTCTTTTTATAGGCCTTGAAGAGTGGAACGAGTGCCCTGAGCTAGGGGTCATCGGCGATATGCTTGCTTCACCAGATTTTGAGTGCGCTGCATCAGTCTTAGTCATTCAGCAGCCAAGAATGAGAGTGAGCGAAACGGAGCCGCTCATTCATGACGCTCCAGATGATAACAGTGTATGCGTTTCGATGGAGAGAAGGAATCAGAGAACATTTTAGGAGGTCAATATCATCGTCATCATCATTTTTATTATTAAAAAAGCCAGATATATTGCTCCCAGCCTTTTCTTTTTTAGGAGGCCAATATTATGTTTGTTTCTTTTTAGTTTTTAAGTCTAATATGCCACTCCCTATATTATATTGTTAATTGATAGAGGAGCAAATTGGACCTTCCACAAGTCTAATATGTCACTCCCTATACTATATTGTTAATTGTTAGAGGAGCAAATTGGACCTTCCACATAATTTAGTAAATAATATAAATACACAGTAACAAAAACATAATTCAACCCCTGAATTTTAATATACATGATTGTTTGCTGTTGAATTATGTTTTTGAATTGTCGAGGTTGGTCAAGATTTGAAGTTTTTTTTCATCGTCAACTTCACAGCCAAATTCTTCGAAATTCAATAATGATTTCCTATGAATAGCTGGCCTTTAAAGTTTTTTTGAGCATTGTTTGTGCAATGAATTGTGCCCCTAACCTGCTATTGCTGTTTTTCACTGGTGTAAGTTCAGGCTCCGGCCCGACTGCTGAGAATTCTGATCTTCCTGTTTAATTGATACCTTTTCTAAATAAGTAGATAAATTGTCTTGAGATTTACTAGACACATGGCACGTACTTGCTTGTAATGGGTTCTTGGTATCCTCGGATCTGGGCAGCCCCATATCTCAAGGAAGCTGGATCTGTTACTATTTCCTGTCGCTGGTACTGAGCCACAGCTGGGATTTGAACCGAGCATCTTTGCTTATTTAGAGAAAAGAGAGAGAAGATAGATATTGCCGAACTAAAGAATATTATCAAGTCGTAAAAAGCTGAAAAGCATCATTTGATTCTCCGAAACGACAATAGCCACATGCATTGCTTCGTATCTTCACTCTTTTGATTTCCTTACTGAAGGGAACGATTCATTTCTTTTCTTTTTTTAATAATAATAATAATTAATCCAGCCACATCCAGGAGTAGGTGACTAAAGTAAACATCAACATTGCTTGATCCTTATTGGTACAAGTTCGAATCCGACCTTTTCAATTTTGTCTTTCCCAAACTGCCAGAACCCTTCAGGTTTTTATCTGCTCGAAGATCAGTTGCTTGCTACTCAAGTTTTTTTTTTTTAAAATATTCCTGTGTTTTATTATTATTATTATTATTTAGAATAAGCCCAGTTTAAATAAATCCACCTCTAAATTAACAAGTTCATGTTATTATTCTAATTTTTTAGAAAATTTAAAGCTTAATTTAATTTAACTGACCATTGCAGAGATATAAATAAATCCACCTCTAAATTAACAAGTTCATGTAACTATGATTTTTAGGAATACTCCTGATTTTTTTCTGCAGATGACAGCAAGAACTCTATAAAGACTTTTTTATTATTATTATAAAGAATAAGCCCAGTTTAATAATATAAATATAAATAGATAATGTTGCTGCTTTGCAGTATGAGAGAATCTGATTCCATAAATGAGAATCATGAAGAAATTGGTGTGTCCAGATTATGTTGATGGGGGAAGTTAATTATGATTGGAGTCCTCGATCTCTCACGTTGTCTAAAGAAGATATGGCATAGTTCGAGATAAGTAAGAATCGGTAGTGTATAAGAAAAATGTTGTTCAAAGTGAAAATATAATACTAAAATAATCTCCTGATAAAGAATTTGAAATCTATATATCAAGTTTCGAGTTCGGCATATATCTTTTATAAAAACCTGTAATAGTTGAGATTTTACTTGCTCATCTAAGCTTATAAAATACATTTTCCAGATTTTTTTAAATTAAAAAAAAAAAAACTAAAATAAATATATAAAAATTTAAAAATTAACCTCAATAACACTTCAAAAAAACAGATGACTCGGCTGCAGTGATTCCATGCTAGTTTCTTGTACAATTAGCTATCTTTCGAGTATTCCCCTGAACTAAGTAGAATTTTAGCACTGTCATCTCACCTTGTAATAGTTTTTGCTGATCACTTTTGACATTTCTTCCCAATTAGAATCTCAACTTTATTTACATTCATGAATGAAGTTGTCTTTAAATATCAAGTTTATCTATCAATTTCTTAAAGAGACGAGGAGGGAGAACTCGATCAACTTAGGCTGCTGCTTTCATGGCTTCTTGTTGCTATCCTGATATTCTTGCTTGGATTCAGAACCTTCCACCAATCACTCAATGGAGAGAAAAAAATTCCATGTCCATATGCATATGTTCTTCCGGCTCTTTCCAGCCATCCCTCAATCTTTCTGTGGCCAAAAACCTACAATCTACAACTATTTTCTTCTCTATCATTGCAGATTTCAATCTCCCTATATCTCTTTGGTCCTCAAAACCAATCAAAACCAACCTCAAATCATTGAAGTTATTAGATGATGAAACAATTTGTAGTCTCTCAGTGAATCTTATTGAAGATGTCCTTGGTTATGCCTCAAACAAGTCATGTAGCTCCTCCACCAAAGTTCTCAGAGCGGATTCTGTACTTTCCCAGTTAAAAGATACGTTCAACGTTGCATTTCTAACACTCTCACTCCTCATTTGCATCTACGAAGCTCCTGCAGATCTACGCTCTGAATGTCTTGCTAGTCTCAAGAATCAATTGACTAATCGCCGGTTGCGGGGAGCATCAAAGTCACTCATGAAAATCATGGGATCCAATCTAGAAGAGCAGTGGATGCGGTCCATAAATCTTGCAATCACAAACTGGATTGCAGAGCGCCAAGCTTCCCACCAAACTCTCAAAACTCCATCACCACTCTTTTCTTACTCGTTTTCAACAACGGGATTATGGAAAGTTCAATTATATTGTCCTGTCATAGCCATGGATATCGAAAGTTCAAGCAATCCAGCTCATGAGAGGCTTCTTTTCTCCCTGAAATACCACCAACTTGAATGTGTCATCCAATTTAACTACAAAGTCATCGTTCAAGAAAATTGGGTGGATGTGATTGTAAACACGGATAACATAAGGTATTCACAATATATATTTCTTCAAACATACGTGGACCATATTGAAATGAATTATTATTATTCTTGTTGGCCTAATGATCTTCAACTTTAATCAGAGATTTTCCTCTTCTTTTTTTGTAGGTGTGATGTAGTCCGACTACTGAATGAAACTCTCATGACTGAAAAAGGGGTTGGGACAGATGAGAAGCATTTCCCTTCGAGAATATCGCTGCATCTCGCTCCAATTCTTCAAACCAACATAATAAGCGTTTCAGTAAGCAAGTCTTCAGAGAATCCAACAAGAGAGATTGAAATGGAAAAGGGTATAGAAGCTTCTTTTGATCCACCTAATAGTTTCTTGGGGCTGAAGGTTTCGGCAGGAGAGACAGTGTCGATGAGCTTGAAGCCTTGGAAATTTGAGCAGTCTGTTTATGGTTCCAGTGCAATAATGAATTGGTTTCTTCATGATAGCATGGATGGAAGAGAGGTTTTCTCGAGCAAACCTCCAAGGTTGGCATTGATCACACCCAAGCCATGGTTCAAAAACCGGTACTCAAGCTCTTACCGGCCTTTCACTAGGCAAGGAGGGGTGATCTTCGCCGGTGATGAGTATGGAAAGAGTGTGCAGTGGAAGGTGGACAGAAGTACAGTAGGGAAGACGATGGAATGGGAAATCAAAGGGTGGATTTGGTTAACGTACTGGCCTAATAAGTATAAAACAGCGTACAGTGAGACTAGGAGACTGCAATTTGAGGAAATTCTTCATCTTAGCGTTCCACCATCTTAATTGACTATAACTTACCAGTTTCTTAACTTCTGTGCCATCTAGAATTAATTACCTTGAACGTAGTCGACATGTTATAGTCATCACTCGAAATAAATCAAATATATCCACTTTAGTTGGGATCAATGTACAATCTCTTAAAGCTGTCAATGATTGCTTCCAAAATGTATAGGTTTTCCGACAGCTTAATTAGATGCTTGTGGATAAAAAGTGTTAGATATCTCTCGTGCTGTTTTTATTTTTTATTTTATTTTTTAAAATAGATCATGTGAGTACTTGGCTTTCAGGTCTATACGCACTTTTAAATAATCTCCGTTGGTGTCTTCAATTCACTAGGTAGCGAGAGAGGAAAAAACATTGCACCTGGTACTTCATGACCAAAATAATTAAGGATCCAATACTTAATACATTGTGCGTGTATGCAAGGCATGCAGAGCTTAATAACCAAGATCACGAATTGCTGGGGATAAATTTTTTCATCAGATTGATGGGAGATTCTCGCATGTAAAACAGAATAACAACAATATATTACTGAAAAATAGTTGCAGGAAATGCTCCAGAGGTGTTTATCGATGCACCAGAAACAACAGGCATATATTGCTTAATTGGAACACAAAGGACTATCTGATACGCAAACAAACCTAAATTGCTCAACCAATTATAACAATATTAATTTAACTGACCTTGACGCTCAAGTACATTACCAACACAACTCTATCTTCTGATTGCTGGCACAAGATGGAAAGACGAAAAAGAATTAGCAGACGTAATATCCAACCTTTCAGGGCTTCCCAAGAATTGCATCGAAGTTACCAGAGACAGTATGATCACTTGTTGATAGCATGAAATGATGGGAAGACAGCTATAAGAGGGTCTCCATAACCAACTGCATCTGTTTTATACCGAACATAAGATGACCAGTTTCTAAGAAACTAAATAAAAAAAGATGACAAGTTTATTCACAAACAGATAATATAGAAATCCAACAGCTGTAGTTGTTTATGTTGCACCAACAGTAATGCCTCAATACAGTTACAAGATTTTTGCTGTACCGACTTAACAATTTAATATGCCACAACTGTATATTCTAAATCTAACGCAATGTCAAGTAATTTCACAAGACAAGATTATAATTGGACAAGGAACTTTTTCTGTACTGTCACTGCCAAGAATAATTAGCCATCAAATAATAAGGCCATAGATCAAATGGAAGCAACTGGTCCATTCCCCACCAAAAAGTACTCTGTTACAACAGAATTCAAGATATGGAACAAAGTCCTCACATATAAGCACCACCATTAAAAGAAAAGGAAGAGCGGAGTTTAGTGAGTAAAACTATGCTAGACCAATGTGTTCCAGGACCAAACTACAACGTTATGTAGACACAGCAAGACACCTATCTATCCTGATAATTAAGTGGTACCTTCCCTTTCACTTTTCCCCCTAACAAGTAATTAAAAAGGAATATCACATGTTTGAGCCTAAGAGGAAAATGCATAAACTCCTAAAACTCTGCATGAAAAAACCTATAACTTGCATTTAATCACATCACGCACAAAAATATGCACAAAACCACCAAAAAAAAGTAGATCGATACTTGTATTAGAAGTGTGTTATAGATAGAATGATGTGTATGTGTCTCATTTTTATCAAAACTCATGCTGAACACTGCACTTCAGGCAAACAAACATCTTTATAGGGTATAAAGTTATCTGCAATTTTTCAGAGAACTAATTACTTATTGCTTGCAATGATTTATTCATTTATTTTGAGGAATGCATCCCTTGTCTAACTCATTTTTATCCAAACTCATATCCTCTACTTATACTTCCCGGGTGGCACTTGTAGCCTGATTTATTTTAAACCCAGCTAGGCTCCATAAGTGGTGCCTATATGTTCCTTAGTGTCAAAGCAAAGTTGACTAGTAAGTTATTCAAAAAACTAAGACGCTAAAAATCTACAAATGACAATAAAATGGTCGATGTGTTACCTCCATCATCGAAGAGGAGCTTTAATACTTCTCCCGCCACATCAGACTGCTCAGTCATCAACAAAAGCATAAGACAAATCAATTATCAAAGCGAACTCTGGCATGAAGAAACTAGATAGGAGACTTACTTTCACAGGAAGTTCAGTGCCAAATTGATCCAAATATCCTATTACTTGTCCTTCTCTAATCACATTACCCTACAAATTTGAATTTAAAATGTTTAGAATTACGAAGAGGCAACAGAAAACTTGAAGCCATTGTGCAACATTAATTTCAGCATATGGATTATTTTAAGTTAATGCAACATAAATGTCAAGAGTGAATGTGATGCATGATAATGAGGTTCAAAGATATATTTTCAAAAAGTTATTTCTGCAATGGATGGTAAAGAAGGTCAGCTGAGAGCAAAAAAAAAAAAGAAAAAAAAGGGACATGCCAGGCCACAATTTTGATGGTGGAAAAATGTTCTGGATCAATTTAAATTTGAGATCTCCAAATTCAGATCTTACAGAATTCATAGCACATGTCAATTATCTGCGCATGCTGATCTCATCAACTTGGCTATTCTCCTTTAATAAATGAGCAGAGCATAACTAGAGTTTCCATCAGTAATCGATAATTACTTCCACATTAAATCTACCAAGCTTAAACGATGTCTCATCACCCTACTATCCAACTATTTACAATCAAATAACTTCTATTTACTATATGCCAAGTGATTTTTCTTTTTTCTTTTGGTTTCCATTGCATGAATCTGTAAGAGTTGCAATGACAAGAAGAAATGGAAAGGGGTATGCCATGATGATGGAACGTGAAAAACCATAAATACAAAACATAAACCACGATTGGCCCTCAACCATTGCCTCTCACAATGACATGCTAGCAGATAAAAACCAATCCTTGACTGACAAATAACAAATAGCTTAAATAAATGAAAATAGTTGGAAAATGACTGAAAAATTTTCAAAATCGGAGTTGGTTGGCAATAAATATGATAATTCAGAAAATAAAAAAAAAATCTGACGGAGAAAAGTGGTGTGAGCACATGTACCTCTTTACAGATAGGTGGCTGCTTCTTTCCTTTCACCGTTCTGTTCCTTCGAAATGAGCCAACCTAGCAATAAATAAATAATTATATATAAACACACACACACATAAAGATTGCACATGTCTTCTTGAAGGCTTTGTTCACAAGTAAAGGGGAAATTGGCCTGTTTCTCTCTGGTAATATTACTTACGGTTGGAGAAGCAACTAGAACATAACCACTAGCTCCAGAGGCCTCTAACGCTGCCATCTTAGATGAATTCCTGAAGGAGACATTTGTAAAGGGAGTGGTTTTCTCAACAGAAGATTTAGATTGCGATGGTGCTGGAGAAACAGCTGCTGATACCTCCATTGGAGGAGTTGGAATAGGTGTTGGTGGTGGTTGTGGTGTTGATGATGTAAAGGGAGGTTTTGCAACCCCAGTGTTCCGCTTCAGATGCATTTCAAAGTCCCCAACCTATCACAAACAGCAGATAAACAGTCATATTGTGTATTATTAAGGCTGAAAACCTGCAAGGTGGCAAAGATTCAAGGAAATTGCAGAAGTGGAAGCTTGTGTCGCTACTATATTTATTTCTGCTGAGGTGTGTCACTACTATATTTATTTCTGCTGAGGTGTTAAAACATTATTTTAAACAATTAGAGGCATTTCTAAGGATATGGGTAAGAAATAAGAATGGTGTTTCAAGAGAGAAAAAACAAGCATATTATGGATCAGGAGTTCACCTTAAGTTTCAGTTCAGCAACCTCTGTCTCGTCACAGACATCTAGTATCAATGCCTTTGATGATGCCAAAACAATAAACAAGAAAGATTCATATCACAATGTTGCAAACAGGTATAGATTGAAACGAAATGTTCATTATCAATGGCAAACAGACCAAAATGAGATTTTGAATCAAGCCTTCTTGAGAAACAAAAGTAATGATATATAATCAAACTAGCCTAAGGAAAACACTAAGAAAAAAAAGGTCATCTCCTAAACATTCTGTCAAGCTTTATGCTAAGAAGCAGATATAGTTTTGCCAGCACCCGAAACCCTTTCTCCCACCCTCCCAGTGGTGAGTTGGTGTAAAAATCAAATCTGAAACCATTGTTTGCCTGCTAGGAAAAAACTAGCAGGACTAATATTAGTTGTTAGGTTTGTTTGTTCAGGGAAAGCATTTGCAAATAGCAGGACAACGCCCATAATGATCTTAACAAGCTTATATGCAGCCCATAATCAAGCATATAGTCACTTTAATAAGCTGGAAGTCCAAATCCAAATATCCAACATTAAATATCAACAATTATGCTAGAGGCAATTAACTGACTTTCATGATGCTTGATGCATTAACTGCATAATTTTCCAACAACAGAGAGAGAGAGAGAGAGCACATGATATCTCTAGTTTGGTTATTGTGTCTCCTAAATCTCAACCTCTCTTGGAATGGAAGAGGATTCAAATTATTAGTCAAGCTTTCTCAGTGCAAGGGCAGCCAAATTAAAACTTCAATTTTATCTTTGATAGCTTGAAGAATAGAATCAATCCACATTTATTTAGGATACAATAAGCAGCAGTTAAAAATTGTGATCAGAACAACTTAAAGTAGTTGAAGGCAGAAAAATGACATTGGTTATGTATAAGAATCCATCCAATATATTATAAATTCACAATTTAATAGTAAAAAAAAAAACTTACTTCAAATCCATTTGGAAAAGTTGCATTTCGTTGAGAGTTCTTCTCCAATGACCCTTGTTTATTGGAATCTAACAAGCATGCCTCATCAGTAGCAGCTAATTTTAATAATTGTACTCTAATAATAATAATAATAATAATAATATACAAACATTAATTGAAAAAAAAACACTCACCATCATCAGTCTTGGCTATTGCAGGAGCTTCAGAAGTTTTAACACAGGAAACTAGTCTTCGATTTCTCTTTACTGGATAAGATACCAGCTTCCTCCCAACAGTCAAACCTTGAGTGTGCAGGTTACCTGCCATAAGAATTTCAAAGGTTAAATAGTTAATAGTGTAAAAACAGCTAAAGAAATTGGAGTGCAAATTTATGAATTTCCAGCCAAACGCGCCTTAATTATCCAAAATCTGTCTCTCCTTCCTAGTTTTAGCCTCATAAACATAAACAAATTAACAAAAGATATCACTAATTGCAACCTGATTTGGATATAATCACATAGAAAAGATAAAAAGGAACAAAGAATCGGCAAATTAACCGGACAAAATGCACAAATGCGGGGGGGGGAGTTACATTGAAAGGATCGAAGAAGAAGAGAGGATTCCATCGGTAAGGAAATGAAGAATTTGAGTTGTGCTTGTGTATGTGGAGAGAAGATATCAATGAGTTTTTTTATTATTGAGGGTGGAGGAGCTTCCAAAATTGGTAGTTAGTCCAGTTAGCTTTAGCTACACCTGCACTCCACGGTTCAAGCAGATACTAGACACTTCCTTTGTAATGTCCGCCAACCAACTCTAAATTTCTCCACTCCACCTCCATTATGACCGAAAACAATTATAGAAACTAGTCCCCGGCTGTATATTTTGTTTTTATTGAGTTCCTAAGGTTTAATAGTAATCAATTTCACCCTTTAACTACTAGATTTTAGCTGTGATACACAGGAAAATGGTAATAGAATTGGTCTATACGGGTGCTTTATGCGCGCGCCAATGTTTTAGCATTATCTTTTTGGCTGTAAAGTCCCACGACACGCATATGATTTCATACACCGCTGCTTGTGATTAGAGCTAATAAGATGTAGATATCATATAGTCACAAATTCTACCAAAAACTATAGAGATGTGAAAATGTTATCGCATCAATAAAACTAGCATTGATGGGTTAGATATTTAATTGAACATTGTATCGCTAAAATCAATGTTACATTGACAGATCTATGTTACATTGACAGAGTGCCTAATGAATTACCATGTTGCCACAGTACAAACACCCGTTGAACATGCGAGTAAACTGGTTCATGTTGGAGGAACTGTGTAGAGAGCATTGCATGTTCTTCTCTTAGAAGATGGAAGGCATAGTAAAGAAGAAACAGCTTTATTTTCCTCAGACCTACGGAGAAACAGAGTCAGAAACGAGCTAGTTTTTCTGTCTCTGATTCATTTGGACCAGCTCTTTCTGCAAACAAACAGTTTCTTTTCGGTGATTTTAGTTTTACAGCTAGGTGATTCATCTAAACTGATTTTGTAGACCAAGAAGTTCAATTAGACACAAGTTCTTCAAGCTGAAATTAGAAGAAAAAAATTTAGCCGGGATGCGGGGCTTATATGCATGTAACTCGATTAAATCTCCAAATTTTTGTGCGTATGTCAACAAATATTACACATAAAAACATGACAAGTTATTAAGTGAGATTCAAAACCTGAATCTTAATAAAAACATAACTTTTAAATAGTCTAACCTTCTTTTTGTGTTGAAATCAAAAGGCAGGGGATGATTTTGAAATCGGCTCTCGGGTCTCAACTGTGTCAAAAGCTGCAGTACTCTTAGCAAAAGAAACTATGAAACTACAGCACAGAACAGACTGTCAAGTTTCTTATCCCTGTTTTTTCCTCCGATAAAAGTTCCATCTCCACCTTTTAGTTCTTGCAGAGGATGCAAGTACAGAAGTTGCTAAGAAATCACCACAAAGACAAGATGTCACATGGCGCGGCACACACACATTAATAACTTTAGTATTATTCATGGCAGCACATATTTTACCAATCTTTGCATTATGATAGGAAAGAGAGAAAAATATGGTTTAGATGTTCACAGCTTGTAGCCTAAGCGCAAACGTAAGCACAACTCCAGAAGGTAGCAAATCCTGGAAGATTATAGGAAGAGAGTTCATGGCATCATATAAAAACAAGTGCCCACCATGAATTATTCTCCAAGATTCTGGCTTCTAATATCTCATCAGAACTCGGGCAACCCTGAACCTTGTCATCACTATTCAAGCAATTAGCTCACAAACTTAATCTTTCATAATTAACGTAGCTTAGAATTAGGGATGTCATTTGTCAACCCACTATAATTTCCCCGAGATAAAATAATGTTCATTTCTGAAGTGGCGAGTGGTTAATCAGCCACAATACAAGAGAAATAATCTAAAATTAGAAAACAATAAGCAGGCTTGAAATTATCAATACATCGTTACAAGATCAAAACCACATTGCGAAATCAATTACTGGAAAAATCTTACACTGCATCAAAATTTTCAATTCATTCAGTCTACAAAATCGTAATCAAATCTTTTGCAATCGTGGTACCAATGAATCTTGTCGTCGCCAATCTAAAACAGAACCAATCCGTACACTGGTTGTTCAATTACAATCAAACACGAGCGGCAACAGCTGCAGAGGAAGCGGTGCCACCAAGGAAAGACAGCAGACCCGCACTAGCAGGTTCTTGATCATCAAGGAACAAATCCTCAGGAACCCTAAAGGCACCATGAGCACAAACAAGAGCAAACCCAACCATCAAAGCAGAGATCAAGAGCGATCCTACACTAGTCAAGAAAATAACAACAGTCGTCGAAACGACAAGAATCCCCAGTGTTTCACGTTCAGAGAATGAACGGCCGAGAATAATCAAAGGCTGGTCCGACGGTCGAAACAGGTAGAGGAAAATCCAAGAGGCAAGGAGTGATAGGAGGACGATGAGAGAGAGAGGGTGAGAAAGGAGAGAAAAGGCGAGTATAAGTGCGAGTACGGTAACGTAATTGACCTTGAAATAAGAGAGATTTTTTCGGATGCGGGTTGCGGCTTCAGATAGGGAGTCGGGTCGGGCCATGTAATTCCGGTCTATAAGCTCAGACCATGGGCGGCGTTGAGAGAAGCCTTGGCGGATGGAGGTGGAGATGCGGGAGAGGAACGCGCGGAAAGCGGGAGTTGCTACTGGGGATTGGGTTTGGGGGTTTGAGATTGGGATTGTAGGAGAGGACATTCTGGCGGCGCGTGAGAGTAATAGATGTGGGTGGCGTGGAGCTGGCCAGGAGATTTTGACTTCAAGAGAGGATGTAGTGGAGGATCAACGGTGCTAGTGAATGGAGAGAGAAAGAGATACTTATTGGAGGTTCGAAGGGAAATTATTGAATGTATCGCTGGATCCAGTAACGGCAGTTGACAGCGGTGATTGTCGGTGCTTTTGGATTTGATCACTTTATCAAACGTGATCATCTTCTTAATTTTTCTGATTGATGATGCGCTCCGTTTAGGGCAAGTATAATGGGAGGAGCCATTTTTAAGAGTTAAATTATAGAAATGATTCTATGAATAGTGTATAAATGGCTCTTGTGTTGATGTTGTCTCCAATGTTAAAAAGCCATTTTTAAGAGCCATTTTTTTTAATCTTATTTTAAATTAAATTCAATTATTTTGTAAATAGTGTAATTATACAATTCATTATACAATTAATATGAATAAATTATATAATTAAATAATTATTTTTGATAAACCCGCCAACAATAAAATTATTTTTTTTAATAAGAAAATAAGAATTGAATTTAATTATTATTAAAAGATCTAGAATATATGAAATTTGAAATTTTAAAATGTTGAAAAAAATTTCAAAAATTGCATTTAAAAAAACAACCCGTCAAGTTATGAAATTTTAAAATTTCAAATAATGAAAGAATTACCGCCAATAATTTAAAAAATTATTGGCGGTAATTCTATCATTATATGAGTTAATTATAAAATTAAATAATTATTTTCGAAAAACTCGCTAACATAATTCATCAACATACAATCCATTACAAATAATTCAATGAAATTAATTACAAATTAGTACTCTTTTTTGCCATAATTTCCAACTTTTTTTCTTCAAAATACACTGCAGAAATTGGATCCATTGTAGAAGTATCCATCTTCATAATCTTCATTTCTTGTTTCTCTTGCTTCTGTTTAATCAATAAAGCTTGTTGCTCTAACAATATTTTTCTGTCTAGTTTTTTTTCGACCTCAATTTCAACAAACCTATTCTTCAATTCCTGTAAGATAATTAAATAATTGCTTTTAAAAAATTCTCCAACAATATAATTATTAATTTTTTAATTATGCAATTGATTATACAATTAACTATTTTTTTATGCTAACTATTTTAACCGACAAAAAAATCCTAATTAACGAATTTCACATATTTTTTTGTGCTAACTATTATTTTATGTTAACTATTATAATTATTATAATTAATAATAATAATAATAATATATAAACCCCCCACCGTCCCCCCCCCCAATTTTTTCCAAAACCTAAATTTCTTTTGCTCTAACAACGCCGCCCTCCCTCTCTTTCACACAACAGCGCCGCCCCACTGTCTCTCTCCCTCCCTTTCTCCTTTCTCTCTGTCTGCCTTTCCTTTTCGACTCTCGAAATAAGCTTGCACTCACAATGTCTCAGTTTCTTTAATCAATCACCCAATTCCCGTTCATTTCCTTCAACAAAGTCTCAGACTTTCATGTTTTTTCTCAATTCTGATCTCTAGGTACAACTCTTAAGATTTTGGCATTCTTTTTGGAATCTTTTGGATTTTCAACTTCACTGATCATTTTCTGAAATGATTTTTTGAGATTTTTGGATTCTTCATTGAGTTTGACGAGAAAGGGTATATTTTCTTAGGACATTTTGGGCCTTTTCTCTTAGCTTACCTTGTTTTGGAATCTGTTTTTTTTTTTTTGTTTCTTTAGTGGAATCGGCATATCAGAGGTTTTTGAGATTTTTTATTTTCTTAGTTTAGCTTATTTTAGAAAGTCTCAAGCTTGTTCTGGTTTTGTTAATTGTTGTTGCTGTGAATTTGCTATGATTTTGTTGTTGTGAATTTGTAGGTTGTTGATGCTTAAAATTCTGCGAACATTAAACGGCTAGTTTAACGGCTCTTTTAACAAAATAGCTCCTGGATCAATATATGTAGGAATGCCTTCAGCCGAGAAGAAGAGGTAAAATGCCTCCCGGGATGGCTCTCTCGTTGGAGAGCAGAAATTGACAAAAACAGCTATATTTTTAAATATTTGGCTTTGGCTCCTGTTATAGCTCCTCCCGTTGGAAATGCCCTTAGCAGTTGACAAACTAACAAACAATTCACTAAGCTCTTCATTGATCATACGCGTGCAGTTGTGATGGGCTCTTCCTAGGCCTTTACTCCTGGAAAGGCATCAAGCCCATCTCATTAAGGCTTTTGGGACCACCTAAATTAAAATTTTCTTCTAGTAACATGGAAAAGGGGATCGATCCAGTTTAATTTGTCACTAGTAGCATCCTCTCGTCACGAGCGGAATCATATTTTTTTTAATATAAAAAAATATTAATTATATTTAATTTTTTTATTATAATATAAATTTAAATAATAATAAATTTATGTAGAATTTTTATGAAGTACAAGTTTTCTATAAAATATATAAATTTTAAATGGATATAAATTTTTTTGTTTAGCAGGTTTCATTGAAATAATCAGTATAAAATTATTATTATCATTAAAACAAGCAAGAAGATATCTGAATTATTGAATACATTGTATTAAGATTAGTTTATTTTATAATTTAATTTAAATTAAATAAAACAAAAAAAATATAAAATATGGAAGAACCTTTATTAATAAAAAAATAATTAATTTTCTATCTCCAAAAAGAAGAAAATATAGATTAAAAATTCATCCCCATGTTATTGTTATCATCATTACTATAACAGTTAAAATTATTATCAACATTACTGTCAAAATAGTAAAAATAATTAAATTGACTTGAATAATTTAAAAAAGTTAAATATTTTGTCAAAAAAAAATTAATAACAACTAAAATTATCATTATTATTGCACAAATAATAAAAATTATAAAATCATCATATTCCAAAATCAAATAAAAATAATAAAAAAATAAAAATTATTATCAACGTTACTGTCAAAACAATTTAAATAATTAAATTGCCTTGAAAAATCATTAAAAAAAAGCAAAAGATTTTTTCTAAAAAAACAATAAAAAACCAACTACTAAAATTATCATTATCATTGCATAAATAGTAAAATCATAAAAATCATCAAATCCAAAGAACAAATAAAAACAGTAGAAACCAAAAAAAAAGAAAAGAAAAGGAGAAATATTAATTCTAAAATAATTACTATAGTAGTTAAAATTATTATCAACATTACTATCATAACAATTAAAATAATTAAATTGCCCTGGAAAATCTTTAAAAAACTAATTTTTTTTATAAAAAATAATCACTAAAATTGTCATTATCATTGTGTAAATAGCAAAATCATAAAAATCATCTAATCCAAAAAAAAAATAATAAGAAAAGGATAAAGGGGAAAAAAACCTATTTACATAATGAAAAAAAAACTAAAATTATCATTATCATTAATTTTAAAATAATTATCAACACAAATTAAAATTTCTGGATTGAACCGATTAAAAATAAAATCTAAATAAAAAAGACAAAAACTAAAAGTATAGATGCATAAATATTAATAAAAAATAAACATTATCCAAAAATTAAAAAAAACAAATGAATTAATATCAAATAAAAAAAATAAGAACCGAAATGAAAAATAACATATATAAAATTAATTCAAATTGAAGGATAAAATTAAAACAAAAAACAATTGGAGGACCAAATATAATGATAATTGTTGTCATTTTATCAAAAAATTAGAAGAAGAGAGACTGAAATAAAACTTTGTATATATGACCAATTTCATTTGGAGGGCCAAATTAAAGAAATCAAAACATCCGTATTGAAAAAATTAAAAGAAAAAAAAAGTATAAGGATTGAAATAAAACTTTTTTATACAATCAATTTTAATTAAATGACACAATTGAAAACAATCAAATTTTCAATTAAAGAAATCAGTAATAAAACTAAAATCAAAACCTCAGGGACCAAAATCAACTTATGAAAAACATCAGGGACCGGAGATGATTTTGCGGCGATAGGAAAGAGAAAACCGATAACCGACACAAAACCGTCCCCCGTCACTTACCCGAACATATATAACCAAAACACGCCACGACGGGAGAGAGAGGACCTGTCGACGCATGTCCTGACGCGATGAAAGTGAGTTTTTTACAGCGGGAAGAAGCCGCACGCGCCGCCTCAAAGGGGCATTAACGTGGAACGCTGCTGGCGCGTTTGTATGACACACCAACAGTTAATCCAAAAATAAAATAAAATACGAGCTAATTGTCAAAAGGCCCCTGAACCTGCTGATATTCATGAAAAAACCGGAGAGAAAAGTAAGTCATTGCCCCCATTTACTATGTGCTATTTTGTCTTTTTCAGGGGCTGTTTTTGTTGATTCACTGTGTAAATAAAATAAAAAAACTGGTTTCTGTGCACTAATTTGTCGTTTTGGAGGGCTACTTGTGTCGTTTTATTGTGCAATAAATCCATACATGCCGCACGTGTCATGTGGAAAATTCAAAAACACCCCTGGTACTAGGATCTAAAAATTGTCAGACCTGAGGTAAAATGATCATTTTTCACTGTAGCAGTGAATAATAGTCTGTGTCTGGATGAACAGTGGAAAAAGCTACAGAAAAACACAGCTCGTTCTATTGTATAGTTAATGTATGTTTTAAGAGATGTCTCTTGTGATTTTTCCACACATAGGTTTATAAAAAATTAAAAAAACGTTAATTTTTTTTTTAGATTATTTCAATACATTAATATAAAATATATATATATATATATATATATATATATATATATATATATATATATATTAGTTTAATAAACTTGTAAGTAAAGAGTATTTTAAAAAATAATCAACTTATTTTAAGAAATGGTTGGCCTAATAATCTCCTTGCCCTTCAACAAAGAAAACCCACTTTAGTTTTGGGCTGTGTTTATCTTCTAGACAATCAAAGGCCTACTACCTCCAGTGATGGCCGATTCTGTCATTTGGAGGCCGGACCACCGCTTGTTCTGGTTGATCCCCTGATGCAATGGTCCATCGAAGACCACGATAGATCTCCCATCTGGAGCACCCCCATGAACATGATGATGGTGACTCTTTCCAGGTTATAATAAAGACTAGCCTTTCCAAGTTAAGTGTAATCATTAATAAATGCTAGAGGGGACCTCCCATGCGTGTCTCTTTCTCTTCTAGATCCATGCAAATTTAAAAAAACATTAACCTGGGAAAGATAGTCATCCAACGGTGTAGATTAAGCAAGAACTCCACAACCCTCAAAAGAAAGAAATCAACCCCCCTTTTTGTCAGGAATTTCGAGTTCAATATAAGACAACGACATGTCTTGTTTTACCTCGTATCACTAGCCCTCTGAAAACAAATCCCATCGTGCCAAGTCCTCAAGCTAATACCATAGCCCCAAACCAGCCGTCCAATCCCAATTTGTAGTCAAAGAACTCCATAGATATTGGAATATTGTTTTTAAAAAAAGCCCTGGCCTCAAAAATTGAATTCAGTACGTAGGTCTTCCTCTGTGCACTTGAAATCATCAGTCTCCCTACAATGTTTTGAAGCTGCCTAGCTTATATAGCTGCTTACGAAGATCTACCTCCATCGTCAGCTTATCAATCCAAAAAACCGGAGAGCTTTTCATTGAAAAAACAAAGAAACAAAAGGACAGATAATATAATAATCCGGGGTATGTATTATATACATATTGGGGTTGTCTTTCTAGATATATGATGTGTTTTTACATTTGATTTATTGGGTTTTGACCCATTGAAGAAGATAGCCGTTAGGGGCGCGGTAGGGCAATAAAAGAGCATATTGTATAATCCATGAACGAGTGCATATGAGTGATAAAAAAACAGGTCAAAAAAATGTTCATTGAGAAGAGGGAAAACAATGGATTAAGAAAAAACTAGCCGTTGGAATTTTGTATAGGAGGCAGAGCGCCTCTCTGTGTGTAACTTATTGCCTCCCGGCTCCCCCTGACAATCTGTCCACAAAATTTCTCTCTCCCAATACAAAGATTCCTCCCCTCCACTGTGAGTAAGATCTTCACGTGATCCATGACAGAAACCCCACCTCTGGTTCTGGTTAACACTACAAAACCCACTCGCAGGAGTTTTAGTTCCTGTTTCATTTCTCTATACTTTCTTTTCTACATAGTGATGTTTATAAACTCAAACTCTCTCCTTCTCGTTCAAACAAGCAAAATAAATTAATCTTTGTTTCTTCTTCCTTTCTTTTTCCTTCTTGTTTAGTCATTTCTATACTCCATTTTTGCTACTTGTTTGATGGTTTATGGAGAATCCAAATAAATCACTCAATAGTTCTTGCAACTACCCTTTCCAAAATCTTGCAGATTCATGCTGCATGTCCAGTAAGAAAAAGGAGAAATGGAAGATTCAGTCACAATTACAAAAACCCTTTTCTATTTACACCCACAAATTCTTGCTTCTCCAGCTTCTGCTCATTTCGGCATTTCAACCAGTTTCAAGCCGAGTCTGGGATGGTGTGATTGTCACCCAAGCTGATTTTCAAGCATTGCAAGCCTTCAAGCACGAACTGTTTGATCCAAAAGGAGTCTTGAGAAGCTGGAATGACAGTGGCTTTGGAGCTTGTTCTGGTGGTTGGGCTGGGATCAAGTGTGCTCAAGGCCAAGTTATTGTGATCCAGCTTCCTTGGAAAGGACTAGGAGGCAGAATCACTGAGAAAATTGGCCAACTTCAACAACTAAGAAAACTTAGCCTCCATGACAATGTCATTGGTGGCTCAATCCCTCAAGAAATGGGGTTTCTCCCCAATCTCAGAGGTGTTCAGTTATTCAATAACCGGCTGTCAGGCTCAATCCCACCTTCATTAGGTTCTTGCCCTTTGCTTCAAACTCTAGACGTTAGTAATAATTTACTCACTGGGTCTATCCCCTTTAGCCTTGCAAACTCTACCAAGCTTTTTAGGCTCAATTTGAGCCACAATTCACTTTCGGGTTTAGTCCCAGTTAGTCTCACACGCTCTTCTTCACTGATTTTCCTTGATCTTCAATACAATAACCTCTCTGGTGCTATTCCAAACTCTTGGGGTGCAACGCAAAAGAAGAGTAACTTTCTTCCACTTCAGTACTTATCCCTTAGTCATAACTTCTTTTCTGGAAGAATTCCTGCTTCTCTGGGCAACATGAGAGAGCTCCAAGAAATTTCTGTTAGTCACAATCAAATAAATGGAGCTATACCTGTTGAAATAGGGGGGCTTTCTAGGCTTAGAACACTTGATCTTTCCAATAATGCCATTAATGGAAGCTTGTCTGATAGCCTTTCCAATATATCCTCCCTTGTTCTGTTGAATCTTGAGAACAATTACCTTGATAACCAAATTCCAGAAGCCATTGGCAGATTGCATAATCTATCTGTCCTCAACTTGAAGAGAAACCAATTTGGTGGTCACATTCCTGCAACAATAGGAAACATATCTACACTCACACAGCTTGACTTGTCCCAGAACAAGCTCAGTGGAGAAATTCCAGATTCCCTTTCCGACCTTAATAACCTTATTGCATTCAATGTTTCTTACAATAACCTCTCGGGTCCTGTTCCTATTCCTCTATCCCAAAAGTTCAATTCAAGCTCTTTCGTGGGGAATATTCAACTATGTGGATATAGAGGTACTACTCCATGTCCTTCTCAGGGGCCTTCCCCAAGTGTCCCAGTTTCACCATCGGAGAAACCGAAGAAACATCATCGTAAACTGAGTACCAAAGACATAATTCTCATTGCAGCAGGAGTTCTTCTCATTGTATTGCTTATATTTTGCTGCATATTGCTTTTCTGTTTGGTAAGGAAAAGGGCTGCATCAAAAGCAAATAATGGTCAAGCCACAGCAAGGGCGGCGGCGGGTAGAGGCGAAAAGGGAGTCCCACCCTCAACAGGTGAAGTTGAATCTAGTGGGGAAAATGGAGGGAAACTAGTCCATTTTGATGGGCCAATGGTCTTTACAGCTGATGATCTTTTGTGCGCAACTGCTGAAATTATGGGAAAGAGCACATATGGGACTGTCTATAAGGCTACGTTAGAGGATGGGAATCAAGTTGCAGTGAAAAGATTAAGAGAAAAGATCACCAAGGGCCAAAGAGAGTTCGAAAGCGAGGTTAATGTGCTTGGTAAAATCCGGCACCCAAATCTTTTGGCATTAAGGGCATATTATTTGGGACCTAAAGGAGAGAAGCTTCTTGTTTTCGACTACATACCTAAAGGGAGTCTGGCAACATTCCTCCACGGTTAGCAAATCTGTATTATTATTTTTTTTTAATTGGTTATAAATCTCTATAAGCTGCTCTCTTCAGCTACTGAGTGACAAGCTGTATTTTAACTTGCTGGGCAGCTAGAGGACCTGATACACCAATTGATTGGCCAACAAGAATGAAAATAGCTCAGGGCATGACGCGCGGCCTGTTCTATCTTCACAACAACGAGAATATCATACATGGAAACCTTACATCAAGCAATGTCCTTCTTGACGAGCGCACAAATGCAAAAATTGCTGATTATGGCCTATCTCGGCTAATGACAGCTGCTGCCAGCTCTAATGTAATTGCTACTGCAAGTGTATTAGGATATCGAGCACCAGAGCTTTCAAAACTTAAGAAAGCGAACACAAAGACAGATGTATACAGCCTTGGAGTGATTATTTTGGAACTTCTTACTGGGAAGTCTCCTGGTGAGGCAATGAATGGTGTGGATTTGCCTCAATGGGTTGCCTCTATTGTGAAAGAAGAGTGGACTAACGAAGTTTTTGACTTGGAATTGATGAAAGATGCCTCGATTATCGGTGATGAGTTGCTTAACACATTGAAATTGGCTTTGCATTGTGTTGATCCTTCACCTGCAGCACGACCAGAAGTTCAACAAGTCCTCCAGCAATTGGAAGAAATTAAACCAGAGGCAGCTTCAAGTCCCGGACCTTCCGGGGATGACGTTGCAGGAGTTCCTTCAACAAGTGATTAGGGAAGGGACTCCAGAAATGAGGTTACTTATTTGGTGGCCAGAGAGTTTAGGAAATAGACTACACTACAATTCTTTCATTCTTGAGTCTTGGTTTTGAGTGTCATTAGTCTGTAGGTTCTTCCAATTGATCTGAAAAACAGGACATTTTTCTGATCATGTTCCATCACTGATTTATATGAATCTACAACTCTTTCTTTTGAGTGTTATAATCACTGTCTGTTGTAGGTTTCAGAAAAACACGACCGTTTTCTGATCATGTTGACATCACTGACGAGACCCCCTGTAGATATGGATAAAGTTGCTGATCAATTCCCTCGAGAGAGAAAAAAAACAAAAAGTTGATCATCAAATCGCCTCTCGAACATGCAAGCTTTCCAATCATGACTTCAATTCACTACCACGACCCATCTTTACCATGGCTGAATCACTTCTTCACGTAACTTGATTTCTGAGTTTCATCTTCTGATAAAACAATCAGTAACCACCTACCTTCAAGAGGCGATTCCCCGAAAATCTCACAATAAAAAAAAGAATTTCTATCGCGTGCATTGCGATGCCGCAAATTGATTTTCATTTCTCGCTCGCCCTCTCTTTCAGATCCAGGTTTATATATATAAAAGTCAAACGCATGTTTATATTTTATAAGAACCTAACGGTCATGAAGGAAATATAATTAATCCAATGGCAACCAAAGAAGATGACGTGGCATGCAAGTACTAGGAGAGAGGAACTCACATGCATTTTGAGTTCTGCATATATAAACTTGGGCGTGTAACGAGATAAATTGAATCTGCAGTTAGGCATGCATCACCTGCACAACACGCCTAGGCGCGCAGGTGGTACATGCACGGATCGAACACGAGAACTACTCTTTCGAACTGCTATATTCAGAACTATATGCTAAATGTTGTTTTTCACTCCAATTTAAAAGTATTTAATTTTTTTTTAATATTTTTAAATTATTTTATATAAAAAAATAAAAAGATATTATTTTAATATATTTTAAAAAAATTAAAAGTATCCCACCAACTCATCTGTCCTTAAAACTATTTTAATCAGTTTCACCCAACCTTTTGGCATCGCTACGCACGCTTTCTGGAAGGCGGCGGCAGTCCGCCTGATGCTTGGATTGAACGGCAAGAGAGGAGCTCGGTACGGTGGTGTAATTGTTTCTGCTGAGATCATAATTAACTCGATAAAGCACGGTCAATTAAAATGAAAGCCTATCTAAATTCTAGGCAAAAACACCATCCTGGGTTGTCAAGATGACAACAAGCTACAAGCTCACAACATCTTTAAAAATCAAAAGAATTGTTATCAGGGGTAACATTATCCCTTGTGACAGCTCGATCCAGATTAGACTCAGTAGCTTGTATTTAAGCCCTGCCTTGCTAGAACATACGAGCAACTTGTTCCGGTCATGAGACCCCGCGCCTAACCCCGGTCGAATCCCACCATCTATATTTTCTCAGAGTAATAACTCCTAGTATAAAATCTAGTAATCTGACTTGTTCTTGTTTAGAAAACTTCAGTGGATACAAGCACAGCAGTTCAGGGATTTAATTGAGATGCGTACAGGCTAGATCGACACTCTAATTAGAAGAAGAAAAAGAGTTAACTGTTGCTGTTTGTCAAGTGTAATACTTGACATTTTGTGGTTTCACTGCAAATCCTGGTTTTCTTGCTAGGGATTCATGGTCACTTTTCGGTGGTGATCAAGCTAGGTAACGCGGAAGGTAATTGGTCCTTTAATATTTCCATACTTCCCATTTTGATCCTCAAACTTCTCAAATGCTCCATTCATTCATTTTTGTGTTGATGGTTCCACTGAAGCACTTTCCCGCATGGTTAATTATCGAAGGAACAAGCTGTGAGGAAAGGTATGCATGGCTCCAAGCTAGCTAGCTCAAATATCAAGCAAGTACGGATGAGATATGCGAAACCTCCGTCAGCTGTAGCTTTTCATTTCCTATTTCTCATTCCGTTTTTTTTTTTTTTTTAAATATATATTGTTTTTTTATTTTAAATTAAAAAAATAATTTTTTAGATTATTTAATCTGATGATTTTTAAAAAAATAAAAAATATTTTTAAAACAACTTGTGTGATGCTATTAAAAGCGGTCAACATGAACTAAAACCAGGCTGACCACGTATCGGCAGTCTTGAAATGAACGCAATAACATGTTATAAATCTGCACCGATCGATCCATCACCACTACAGAAAAAGATATGACCTAACAATGGAAAAAAAGAGAAATGGAAATAAAGAAACTTTATGTAGACAGGGCAGCAGAAAGTTTTGACAAAGAGCCTTTCTGCTCTTCAATCAATTCCACCATGTTCAGACACTTACCACTCGTAACGACTTCTAATGGGGGCCTTCTTTTCCTCGTAAGATTCTCGGAATACACGAAATGTCAATAACAAACAAACCAACTCATTAATCTAGCTTTCATTCTTGTTCACCTATCCAATCTCCATCCCCCAGCGCTTCCAATACTCAAAGAGACTGATATTTTGTTCCATAATATTCTTTCCAGATCATACTTTTCATTGCATGTAGTTCATTGCTGGGCAACTCGAATCTCCTTTTGCAGACTGGTGGCGATAGGTGATTAATCTCAAAGTTTAGAGGCAGTAAAAAGAGAATGAAATTAAAGCATTGATCAGGGCGTAAACAGCCCGGTGATAGGCAAAATAAACAGGAAAGGTGAAAGGAGCTCTTCTTTAAAAGAATGGGACAGATGGTGATGATGCGTTTGTAAGAAAAAAATAAAATTCGTTATTGGTCTTCTAGATGAGTGGCCAGAATCTCCACCCACCGATTCCCTGCGATCACAATTTCCGGGATGTTCATCATTTCACTCCTTTCCCCTGTTCTTGTCTTTTCTAAAGGATTTTCTCACTTTCGTTGGGAGTCTAATGATTCTCTTTGGTACGCATGAGAACACAGGTAATAATTAATAATACTAGAGCAAGTAGTCGTGGCGAGAGTATGATTTCTTTCTTGAATCCTTGTTTCACTCTCCGTGTTGTTTCACCTCTCAACCACCGGCGTATTGATTAGGAGGATCTTGAGGGTAAGAAGCTAGCTAGCTAGCAATTAAATATGATAAAACGAATTGATCTCCCAGCGTTTGGAGGGTTTTTTTTTTTTTTTTGAATGGAAGGGCTCGTTAACCAAAGTCAAACGAAAACAACACGCAATCGTAGAAAATATCAAACCAGGAAATTGCTGGTTTATGAGTAAAAAGAGAGATCCATGGTTCCTTAGCTTTCATGCCTCTTATAATATTCATCAGAAGCTACGTACGTACCAGCAGATTCCCTTTATGTATCATTGATCCAAATCTCTTTTTACGTATTTCAAACCCACGTCTGCTGTTAATAAAGAAATTTTTGGTTAGGCCCAACGCGTCTTTGATATAAAATCACATTACCACCTACTAAAGAGGACTTTTACATTCATCCAGGGAAGGAAACTTGATTGAATCTTCAGCCTTGTTCTGGACATTTAACCTAAACTGATGACTTGTATAGATCCCTGGCATCATCACACCGTGTTCAACAATCTAACTTAATCAACGATCATGCATGTATCTTGACTCCATTACTAGTTAGCAAGTATGTTTCTGAACGGGTTGGTGACGAAGCACTTATTGATCTATCTTCATGCGAACACCAGCATTTGTTTCCAAGAAATCGTAATTATGCTGCATTTTCAGTAAAATTGACCGCTGAACTTAACTAATCACCATTTATCTTGCCGTGTCATGTAAAAAAAGTGATCTGCAAACCCACTAGTGGTTTTGATCACGTTGTTTTTAGTACAAATATAAAAAAAAAAAACATCCGCAAATCAGATTACTAATCGATCATCAGTCAAGATTATTTTTTTCTTTTAAAAAAAACATCGAGAGAAAAAAACCCTCGTACCCACCCAACGTATTTTAGAGATCAATAATTGTTTAGATATATTAATTTGAGATTTGAGTTTAAGTGGTAAAGGAAGAGAATAATTTGATGGAAGTATGGCTTCCCATTGTAATGGCCACACACACACACACACATGTAGTTAAAACTGTATACGAGACTCCTTTTTTTTGGAACACACGCTTCCCAGATAAAGGCCTAAAGCTTCTCTCATGAATCGAACAAAAACAAAATAAAAAAAGGGCACAATGATCCTAAACACCTTTTCTTTGTAGGAATTGCTGTTTCGATCTTGATAAACTAATTAACTATTTCTGACAGCTGAACCATTCTACGGAAAAAGGTCAGCCGGCATAGGCCTTTCCTTTTCTCAAGCACTACGACATATCAATCTGATGTCCCCAGTTGCTTAAGAAAGATATGTTCAATGAAAATGACTGTGCTTTGCTTGCAGACGGGGATGTTACCTGCGACAGAGTTATCTAGGTAGTCCCTAGCTTGGGTGTAAGTTTAGCAATTAATTTTATAAGTAGGTCGTTTTCTCCCCTCAATTACGAAATAAATATTAATTTACCATGTCAAAGTAGCAGTCACTTCTGTAAAAAAGAAACAAAGTAAGAAGAAACCCACCTGGGGTTTTTTGGATTAAAAAGAAGCTGTTTGACCATTTCGTGCTTACTTTGCTGCTATTCTTCTTGTAGTGAATTGTTATACCCTTGAAATAGATGAAGTTTCTTGCATTGGACTATTTCGCTCCCCACATAATAAAATATAAAAAAGCTTGGGGACTTCATTTTGTGATTTATACATTAAGAAACGCGTGCAAAACACCGAATTTCAACCTTCTAAGAACTTATAAATCGTTTCGTTAAAGATTTTAGAGGGACAGAATCCATTTTATTTCCAAATAAATTGTTATATATGGTGTAATGTTGTTGCTTTGTTGAATTTTAGCATCTAAGAAAGACTTTTAAACCAAGCATACTTGAAAGAACTTATACTATTTTCGATAGGGTAGTGGGTGAGCCAAGCTAACCAACTCCTATCGTGAGGTTGAACCAAGTCCGCACCTGGAATCCGACCATTTGGCTCTTGACCGAAACCTAATCTGCCAGCATCACATAGTTCAGGGCGTCTAGTTTTGTTATAAATAGAGCTCCCTCTCTCCATCTCTCCACACTGCATTACCAACTTAACTGGTAGAGATGGAGGTTTCCAACAACATTTTTGCCATCAATATCCATCGTTGCTCTTCGTTCTTCCTTCTGCTGCTCCTAGCTTCTGCATTGTCCTTGGCAAATGCCAAAACTCATTACCATGATTTTGTTGTATGTCCCTCTCTCCCTCTTCATTTCCTTCCTTGAACTTGTCTTTAATTCTTCCTTTACTTGATAAGATACTGTAACTATAACATTATTATTGCGATGCATGGTCCAGATTCAAGCAACTCCAGTGAAGAGGCTGTGCAAGACCCAGCATTCCATCACGGTTAACGGGATGTTCCCAGGACCAACACTAGAAGTGAATAATGGAGACACTCTGGTTGTCAATGTTGTCAACAAAGCCAAATATAATGTCACCATTCATTGGTAAATAAGTGCTTTCTTTCATATTTCAGCTTTTCTGCATGACATCAGCTTTTTTCTTCTAACAATAGTATTTCTTGGCAAGTAAACATTACAACAACAGTTGTAGGCATGCATTTTTTATATATATTGCTATCGTTTTTTTTCAGGCATGGTGTTAGGCAAATTAGAACGGGATGGGCAGATGGGCCAGAATTTGTGACACAGTGCCCGATTAGACCAGGTGGGAGTTACACCTACAAATTTACCATTCAAGGACAAGAGGGGACCCTGTGGTGGCATGCTCATAGCTCATGGCTTAGAGCCACCGTTTATGGTGCTCTAATTATCCATCCAACGGAAGGATCTTCATACCCTTTCTCTAAGCAGCCAGATCGCCAAACGGCACTTCTTCTTGGTAACCAAACTACTCGTTCCTGCATAATATATATCAGTTTTTTACTCTTGATTCACTAATCAGTTTATCAGTTTTTTACTCTTGATTCACTAATCAGTTTATTAAGTAAATGAACTGGCCATTATATACACGTAGATTGGTAGCTTAACTCCCTAAATGAAAGAGCAAATTAATGATCCATGAATTAATGAAAATTAACTAAGATGAGAATGATATTAATCATAGCGATGGACGTTGATTCATATATATTTTTGGTAATTAATTATCAGGTGAGTGGTGGAATGCGAATCCAATTGATGTTGTGCGTGAAGCAACTCGAACAGGAGGCGCACCCAATAGTTCTGATGCATATACCATCAATGGTCAACCTGGTGATCTTTACAACTGCTCTAGCCAAGGTATGTTAAAATACACGTCCGCAAAATCATGAGAGAAAAAAAGAGTTTCCCATGCATTAATTAATCAATCAAAATAAATAAGGGAAAAGAAAAGGTTGTTTGATTTTATTTATTCACGGGCCATCATATACCAGTTAGAAAAACATGATTAGCATTTGAGAAAAATCCTAGCCGCTTATTCGAGTGCTTGTAAGAGTGACAATTTTCTTAAGAAAATGTATTTTACTTGAATTTAATGCTTGTATAGTTTTAATATATGAATAAAGAATAAAAAATATTTTAATATTTTTTAATAAGGTAATTCTTTTTTTTAAAAAAAAAACGGTACAGCAACAGCATAAAACACGCATCACAGAGGAAACCAGGAGTCCATCACACGCAGCGGTTAAAATGTCTAATCGAAGGTTTTTGTTTTATCCTAGGACAGAACTTAGTGATGGTACAATGATTTCTTTCACTAAGATGCATGGTTACATGGACCCAAGCATGAAGCATCCATCCACGAAGTAGTTCGTTAAATTTAAAAGTCACAGACAAAATCCTTTGCATAAACTTGTCGGTTTCGATGACTATTTGAGCATTATGATTAAAGTCGGCGTGGAAAGGAGCAGGTGGATCCCAAAATCGTAGACGAGCAAAAAAAGTTGACTAATGATCATATCAGATGGGCCTATGGGCAGGGGAGTTCACTAATGAGCCCAGGGATTGAATCTTTCAACAGAAACTTGAATTCCTGTGCTATTAGTTCTTGGTTTTGGAAGCAATCATGGAAAAATAACCTGCTTTGACATGAATTTCTTTTGCAGATACTGTAATCGTACCAATAGACTCCGGCGAGACCAATCTTCTCCGAGTCGTCAATTCAGCACTGAATCAACCCCTTTTCTTCACTGTTGCCAATCACAAGCTCACTGTCGTTGGCGCTGATGCATCCTATGTCAAACCCTTCACCACATCAGTCCTGATGCTAGGACCGGGGCAAACCACCGATGTTTTGATCTCCGGTGACCAGAGTCCTTCACGGTACTACATGGCAGCACGTGCCTATCAAAGCGCACAAAATGCACCATTCGACAATACTACCACTACCGCCATTCTTGAATACAAATCATCCACTTGTGCTGCCAAAAATTGTTCATCAAACAAACCAATCATGCCACCATTACCGACCTACAATGACACAGCCACTGTCACCACTTTCACTAAAAGCTTCAAAAGTACTGGTAAAAACTTTGTCCCGACTGACATTGATGAGAGTTTATTCTTCACAATTGGTTTAGGTCTCAATCCATGCCCACCAAATTTTAACAAGTCTAGACAGTGTCAAGGGCCTAATGGAACCCGCTTCACTGCAAGCATGAACAATGTATCTTTTGTGCTCCCGTCCAACTTCTCTCTTCTGCAAGCTCATCACCAACGCATACAAGGAGTTTTCACCACTGATTTCCCAGCAAATCCACCACAAAAATTTGATTACACTGGTAACGTGAGCCGGTCCCTCTTTTCACCTGTTGCAGGGACTAAGCTGTACAGATTGAAATATGGGTCAAGAGTGCAGATTGTGTTACAAGACACAAGCATTGTCACACCAGAAAATCACCCAATTCATCTTCATGGATATGACTTTTACATTATTGCACAAGGATTTGGAAATTATAATCCCCGAACAGACCCATCAAATTTTAACCTTGTTGATCCACCTCTCAGAAACACGGTTGCAGTGCCTGTAAATGGATGGGCGGTCATTAGATTCGTAGCGGACAATCCAGGTAAAAAATAAAAGCACCCTGCATTTATCATACAATCATGTCAAGCCTTAGCTTCAATTGAACTCCTATTAAATTAATTGTTTCCACCTTTTCTTTTCCTTTTCATAAATAGGTGTTTGGCTAATGCATTGCCACTTGGATGTTCACATCACGTGGGGCCTTGCCACGGCTTTCTTGGTAGAGAATGGAGTTGGAGAACTGCAGTCCATCGAGTCCCCTCCGGAAGATCTGCCTCTATGCTGAGATGAACAATAAAAAGAAAATATACGTACCCGTTTGTTGAAGCCCGATCGGTAACCTAAGGGTTCCATTTGTTGTAGTCTTAGTTTCATTGTTGGTCTGTTCTATTGTCATAAAGCGATTACAGGGTGCTGCTGTTAGAAAACTCGGTTCCAGTTTACTTAGCAATACACTTTCTTGATTCTAGATCTATGTAATTCTTTTCCATTTAATCAGATCTTGCTGCAAAATCGCACTCTTCCTGATGCTCTCTCTTCAATGCTCTCCCTCTGTTATTAATCCCATCTTTATAAAAACGAGGGATGTAATTCAAGATCTGCAGAATTTGAGATCTAAATTATATTTGCAAGAAGATCCCTGCAAACTATTTTTATGCTTTTTATCAAATGCTAGTGTTTAAACTCCACTGGTTGACTTTGGCCTGCAACAATTGTCAGCTTGCTTGGTAGCAGACAATGGAGACTGCCCAGCTGAACTGTACATGTATACTGGAGTCGAGCTCTGCTCAACCACCTCGTTAACTACCATGATTCAAATATTCTCAAGTCAAATATAAAAAATAAAATTATCATGAATTTGTACTTGCGATTATGGGTTTATCTTTCAAGAAGGACCGCGTGGAAGCAAGATTAATCTTATAATAAATAGATAATTGCTGGTTCGTGGCCACGCTTAGCTTCTAATTAAATAAAAACTATATAACCGCATTAAAAATATTAATGATATTATTTTTTACTATATAGAATGAAATAATTAAAAACTCGATTAGAATATCAAAATAAATTAAATTGGTCAAATATAATCTTTAATAAATGGAAAAAAAACCATTGGTGCCACTTATTTTTTTTTAAAAAAAAAAAACATTAGAGACCCTCCATTCTTTTAATTATAAAAAAATCAAATAAAATATTATCTATTAGTTTATAATCCAACAACCACAGTGATAACTGGAATATCAAGAGAAGGGTAAGGTTTGTTTTTTATTCATCTTGATTTATTTTTTTCCGGTAATATAAAAATTTAGAACAATCAGTATTTAATTTTTTTTTTATCAAATAGAACTCGTGTGGATACTAATATCAATAGATCTTATAATCAAAATATGCAAGAATGATTTTTTTTTTCTCCACTGAAATCCATAGAAAATCTTTATCTTTTTTCAAAATCTAAAACTAAAAAATAACACATAAAAAGTTGTGTATCAAAATAGAATTTAGAAAAACATAAGGGCCCAAAAAAGTCTAGTTTTATAAATTGAAGGATTAAAGTATATTTTAATGTTAGCTTAAAAGTACCATTTATTTTTTCTAAGTTGGTCCATGTCTTTTAATTTTATCATCTACCAGCAAATTTAAAGCAATTAGGAATTAATTTTGCGATCAAATTATACAAATAAAAAATTAAAAAAACACTGCTACTATCCAAGTATTTTAACAATAATTAACACTATTCAAAACACCCTCCCGTTTTGATTGATTAACCTGATGTTTCAATTCCTAACGACCTATATGGTTAAGTATAGATATAAATTTCACTAATTGTTATTAGAAGAAGGAAAACAAGGTTGCTGTGGTGTAGTGGTTATCACGTTAGTCTTACACACTAAAGGTCCCCAGTTCGATTCTGGGCAGCAACACTTTTGAAACAACTTTAAATTTTTGTTTGTTTATCGATGAGGAAATGTCGGTACTGATTAGACATCGATATTGTTGGTGGACAGAAGCAATATTTACAAAAGTGGGATTACATGATCTTGCTTCATCACTCTTTTCTGCTACAATTGCCGCTTGAAAACTGCCATTAAGTGCAGGGGTTTCTATACAACAACAAGCACTTTGCATAAGTGAATGCCGTTGGAAGTGCCCCTCTTAATTTCGGCCATGGAATTCGATTGAGACTTGAAACAAGGATGATTTTGTTGCGTTTGGTGTTCAAACTCTCTCTTAAATTCCCTTCACTACTTGAACAATGAGAAGTGCAAAAGGGTCTATACAATTATGTGCAACCACTCTTAGTTAAGGGCTAGGGGGGATTGTATTTGACGCGTTTGCTTCACCTTTTTAGGGCTGCTGAGTTTTGCCCTAATGTGCAGGTTCGTCGCACCTTGTGATGCCTATAGGACGGGTTCCTCCTCGTCCGAGAGAAGCTGTGATGTTACATAAGCAATACATGGAGAACCCACCACTCGGGCTAATTCTCGCGTGAAACCCATGTGGGAATTGGCTAGTAGGCAACTTGCCTGTGTTGATAATTGACTGCTTCAAATTAATTAATTAATGGTTTTGCAAGAAGTTTTAGTGTTCAAGTTTAATGGCAAACCATTCATAACTACCATAGAAATTGAAAACCCAAGAAAGCAAGGTCGACAGCATGCTGTTAATCAATAATCATGAAACTGAAGGCCGTGGGAGAAAAGGAAGGCAATAAAAAATTAAGGCGGTGAAAGACGAAGCACCAGAAAAGTTTGACGAATTAAGGAAGCGTTCGTATCATTTTTCGTATTTCATCTCATTTATATGACTAATCGTGTTGCCTATGACCAACACGTCTCGAGATTCTCAACCGGTCAATGACAAGCTTTACCAAACAGAGTACCTCGCTTTTTCAATCTTGTTCACCCATCCAAATCTATCCAAATCTTCAACCATCCATGTCTCTCTCGCTAGATATGCTTCCTTTCAAAGAGACTGAAAACTCTCCTCAACTTTCATTCATCATCAAATTCAAGATTTCAATATTTCATGAAATCATTGTTCTCAGAAGTTCCCTTTTCGCAGGAACAACTCGTTTCGGGCTGGTTTATCATGAAAATACTTTTACACTCAACTTACAAAAGAGACTCTGATTTATTATAGGCGTTGGGTGGTAGAAGCTTGGCCTATAATTAAAGACTCGATTCTCCCCTACTTATTGGTATTGCGTACACAAGCACGTCCATTTATCACCCTGACTTTTGATCGAATCATCTTCAGATTTCTCCTTCAGCGAGCCCGAGGAATTGCATCTTGCTGATTAACCCCATCTTCGTAGATGATTGTTTTTTTAGATCAGTATATATCCTTTAAACCTAGAACCCATATATTTGTTGCCACTAATGAATGAATGTTTAGCCCGGTTTCCTTCAAGAGCACTGCGTGATAACAAAAAATATATAATCTGCGTAACAATTATTGAGTTCGAGTAAAGATGTTTATCCTTTATAAAAACTTAGAGCATCTGTGATTTTACTTCCTCACTAATATTCATTAAATACACTTTTCAAGAAGCAGGTTTGCTCGGGAAAAAAGAAGAAGCTTACTGTGGTGATGCACTGTCTCTCGAAAAAAAACAGAGAAACTGTGTTGCCATTACCCGCTAGCACTACTGACAAAATCCCTTGTGACTGATTTAGAGAACCATCCACGCTTGAAAAATCTCCTGTTCTGAATCACTTAGTCCATGATAGGGAGTTAAAATAATCGATAGAATAGTTCATGGGCGTGCCCATGAACTCTTAAGATAAGTAACTTGTTGATAAAATTAATTTCTCGAGCATCGCTCTCAACCTGTGTGCGGATCTTGTTTGCCAGCACAAAAGTTGGAGGCCTACATCGGTATCTTTATTTGCAACGAGTTTGACCAGTATTTGTGCATGGATTAATTAATTTCTTCTTGGTATTGGGCGATTGTGATTGCCATGTAGATGTTGAGATCATGAGCGCATTACAAGAGACGTAAATGAATTACGATAAAAAGAAGAAAAGAGCAAGCGAGCAAGATTACATTTCTACGTGATAAACCATTTGATTAAACAAACTGAAGGACCAAGAACCCTTCTTTTTGCCAACAAAATTTATGAATGATGGTGATTTGTTGAATTCCAACCAGAAATTAACGAAAAGACTTGTGAAACAAGCATTTGAGAAAGTGTTCAATTTTGCTATTATAGTGGGTGCAACAACTCCTACAGGATTGAACTAAGTATTGCCTTCGAAACCTGACAACTTCCTAAATCAAAACCTAATCTGCCAACCTTAAACAACTCGTTCTGCTACAGGTTCATCCTATATATATAAGCAGTTCTTCAACTCCCTTTCATCACCACTCATCTTTGCTATCCATCTCTCCAAGAATCAAGGCAAGCTAGCTTGAAAGATAAAATGGAGGTTATCAACTCTATCTTTGCTAATCGCCATTGTTCTTTCTTCTTGGTCGTGCTGCTTCTAGCCTCAACAATGTCATTAGCGATTGCAGAGATCCACCACCATGATTTTGTTGTATGTCCTCCTAATTAAATATTTCTTATTCCTTGGTTACACACACACGCACACCATCATCGTCTTTAAATTGATTCTCTTGATCATCTTCCTCCTAATGAACGTCATATAAATTAATATGGAACAGGTTCAAGCAACGAAAGTGAAGAGGCTGTGCAAAACCCACAATAGCATCACTGTAAATGGGATGTTACCGGGGCCGACCCTGGAAGTGAAAAATGGAGACACTCTAGTTGTAAAAGTTGTCAACAAGGCCCGATATAATGTTACCATTCACTGGTAAGCAGTTGCATTGAGTCACACTTGCACGTGTTGCATATGTCCCAAAATGATTCTTGAATAATTTGGAGGTCAAACCTTAAGACCTTCCACGCTTTCTTCCTAGAAATTTTACCAGTTGCCGTTCAATTATTCTAGTTGCATGTTCAAAATTACTGTCCCAGCTCACGAACTATGCATTTAACTCTGCTTTCGTTTTTTCTTAGGCATGGTATCAGGCAAATGAGAACGGGCTGGGCCGATGGGCCAGAATTTGTGACACAATGCCCAATTAGACCAGGTGGGACCTATACCTACAGGTTTACTATTGAAGGACAGGAAGGGACGCTTTGGTGGCACGCTCATAGCTCCTGGCTTAGAGCCACTGTTTATGGTGCTCTGATTATACATCCACGAGAAGGATCCTCGTATCCATTCGCTAAGCCAAAGCGTGAAACACCCATACTTCTTGGTAATTAATTTCCTTATCCACAATTACTAGATAACCTTAATTGCAGAGTTTATGAATATTTTAAGTTGGTAATCGCAATAAATGTTTGTGCGCTACACAACTGCTGATTCTAACTGACCATGATGATCAGGCGAATGGTGGGATGCGAATCCCATTGATGTGGTGAGGCAGTCAACTAGAACCGGAGCAGCTCCAAATATATCTGATGCATATACCATTAATGGTCAGCCTGGTGATCTATATAATTGTTCCAGCGAAGGTAATTGACCATATGTTTACTTGGAACCCGTACTACAGTAGGAAAACCCTATTTATATGACCTGTTGAACTATCCCTGTGATCGTGAACTGTGTACCGAAAGAGCCCAATCACAATAGTTTAGGTTGATGCCCAAATGGGCCCTTTTATATATGTGTGGCTTGTGTGCGTGAAGGATTTAAGAAAATATTGCAAATTGACTAGCAATCTAAGAATTCTGAGTAGGATGGAGCCCTTGAAGTACGCTATAGCCCGATAGAATGCCGGGGAGACCCGTTCCTAGACATGGTCTAGTTTATGTAATTTACAGAAGATCATCTCATGGAACTGATATTGTTGCAGATACTGCCATTGTTCCGATCGACTTTGGCGAGTCAAATCTCCTTCGAGTCATCAATGCTGCACTCAATCAGCCGCTTTTCTTCACCGTAGCCAATCACAAGTTCACAGTTGTTGGTGCTGATGCCTCGTATCTTAAACCCTTTACCACCTCCGTCATAATGCTAGGACCAGGCCAGACCACTGATGTTTTGATCTCAGGCGACCAGCTACCCGGCAGATATTACATGGCAGCTAGAGCTTATCAGAGTGCGCAAAATGCACCATTTGACAATACTACAACCACTGCCATTCTCGAATACAAATCTGCCCTTTGCCCTGCTAAGTGTACAACAAAACCATTAATGCCTCAACTTCCAGCTTATAACGATACAGCTACAGTTACGGCGTTCAGTGGAAGCCTTAGAAGTCCTCAGAAAGTTGAGGTCCCGACAGATATCGACGAGAACCTCTTCTTCACGTTCGGTCTAGGACTCAACAACTGTCCGAAGAATTTCAGAGCTAGGCAGTGTCAAGGACCCAACGGCACTCGCTTCACTGCTAGTATGAACAATGTTTCTTTTGTGTTTCCTTCAGACATTGCGTTACTGCAGGCGTATCATCAAAAAGTTCCTGGAATTTACACCACTGACTTTCCAGCAAATCCGCCAGTAAAGTTCGATTACACTGGCAATGTGAGTCGTTCCCTCTATCAGCCTGTTCCTGGAACTAAGCTGTACAGGTTGAATTACGGATCAAGGGTGCAGGTTGTGTTGCAGGGAACAAGTATCGTCACACCAGAAAACCACCCAATCCATCTTCATGGATACGACTTCTACATCATTGCAGAAGGATTTGGAAATTTCAATCCCGAAACTCATAAATCTAAATTTAATCTTGTTGATCCACCAATGAGGAATACAGCTGCAGTCCCTTCGAATGGATGGGCAGTCATTAGATTTGTTGCTGACAATCCAGGTAATATAAAGTTAATCTAAGGTCGGTCCATGATCTGCTTCGATTTTTCATTTGAACATTAAACTCGTCAACCTGTTTTTGTCATGATTAAACAGGTGTGTGGTTAATGCACTGTCACTTGGATGTTCACATCACATGGGGATTGGCCATGGCTTTCCTGGTAGAGGATGGGATTGGGGAATTGCAGAGTGTAGAGCCTCCTCCAGCAGATCTGCCGATATGTTAATTATGATCGAAAAATAAAAGAAGAGTTCACCCACTGTTGACATTCATTAGAAGACACAGCAACCACAGGATTTTCTTTCCTTCCTTTTCCGTTACTTCTAATCAATTTCATGTGCTGTTCTTCCCTGCATTTGGGGACATAGTTGAATATTGTATCTTCCCTTCCTTTTTTAAAATTGAATTTGAAAACCTGGGCAAGCCTCTCTATACACAAATGGTGTTTGGCCGCCATAGAAGTCCACATGCATCACCATAACTCGAGCATAGACTCCCCCACTCATCGACGCGTTCATTGCTTGAGCAAACAACTTTTTCTTTTCTTTTTTTGCATTAATCAAAAGGCTAATATGATCATTTCCCAGCTTGACAACAAAACAAAAGGAAAAA
Source organism: Salix dunnii (assembly GCA_015731905.1). Taxonomy (NCBI): domain Eukaryota; kingdom Viridiplantae; phylum Streptophyta; class Magnoliopsida; order Malpighiales; family Salicaceae; genus Salix; species Salix dunnii. Next base: position 13,051,329 of record CM027668.1, read on the forward strand.
TATATAAAAATTTCCTTGAAAGGTAATTCAGATATCTTACTTTGCTTCTGAAATTAAAAAACAAAAGTCAAGTGTACGAGTCTTTATATTGTACAGGAAAAATAAATATTATCTTAATCAAAAATTAGCTGCTAGTTGCATGGATGTCATGCTAGAGTTTGCCAGCGGTGGATGGCCAGAACACTCACTAACTAGACTGTAAACAGGTTACAGCAGCGGTATTTTCTTCAAGCGTTTTATGATTAGCGATGTCAACATTGTAATATTTGCTGTTTTCTCCACCCCAAAATTGATAGTTTCAAAATTACAGGGCTATTTCTGGTAATTTGTATTGTTCTCTCTTTCTTTGGAAACAAGTTTTCGTTGACTTTTCGTCTTTATACTTTCCTTTTTTTTCTTTTTCTTTTTTTTATCATCATCTTGCACTTCGTCTATTTATTATTATTATCTTTATTTTTTCACACTTTTTTGGAAGAAAAAAATATTATATTTATTATTTACATTTTGAATATATATTATTCTTTTGCATAAAAAAAAACTTTTTGAAATTCAGCTAGGTGAGTTGAATAAACTAGTTTGATTTTTATATTTATTAACACAAATGATTCTTGATGTATTTAATTAAATACATGCAAAAGTATTTGTTATATATATAATTAGAGTTTGAAAACAATTGTTTGGAAATCCTGCATTCTAATTACAATACTAATTTTAGTTTCCAAATCTTTGTGTGGCCCACACAAGATAAGTCATCCGTAAACTCTATTCAAAATCAGTGGTGGTATGGAGATTATCAATCACAGCGAGTCTGATCGTAAACATTTTAGTTCTGATAAATTCAGAAGACGTGTGTATATATAAACGAATTATTTTTATTTATTTCATTTGAAACTTGCTGGGTATAATTAAAAATAATTGAAATGACAGGGATGATTTAGTAATTGGAAACGACAGAAATGGAAAGAGAGATACAGGAAACAACGTGCGTAATGCAAGTTACACGTGTTATAATTAAAAATAAGCTCCCGTGTTATCTCTGTTTTCTAGAGAAACATGTGATCCTTTTCAAGTGACTCGTCGGCTTTTCAAGCGGTTCTTCGCTTGCTAAGGTCACTGGTGATGATGTCCTAGGCAACATGCCATTCATACCCTCGGGACAAGATTGGCTCCATGGTATGTTGACACGTGGTGTGCATGAATGCGGAGGGAAACACCGGAATACTGATACCTGGGTTCCAATGCAGATCTACACGTCTCCATTTTCCATTAGCCATCAAATTTAGTGCCCAGGAAGGTGTATTTTACCTTAGTTATTGTTTGTTTGTTTTCACTGGGTGGCATCGTTTTTGAAAGAAAGATTAATTATTTTCTAGATTATTTTGATGTTAAAAATAGATTTTAAATATAAAAAAATTTATAAATTAATTTAATATATACTTTTAATTATTTTTTTAAATAAATAAAAATATAAAAGTTTGATGAATTATTATCCCAGCAATGAATGAGCTTCTGACTTTGATTTATGGGAATTAATTTTGTTTGTCAATATATTTGCATATATAACAATATGTTTTATTTCTAGAATAATATTTACATGTTTTTTAAATTTTTCGTTTAGATTTTGGGACAATTAGTTGAGGAATTTATTTACCTTATTTTAGTACATGGAGTTCACGAACTACCGAATTCGAGGCCCTTAAAAATTAATAAATAAATAGCAGGAGTAAATTAGTTAAAATGGCAAAAATGAAATTTCAAGGAAACAGAGGGAGAAAGTAACTAGAAAGAGGCCTAAAGAGGGTTCCCTTGGCGCCTAGTAAAGGCGAGACCCAGCCTAGGTTCGGGAAGGTTCGGGCTGCCAGGTGTCATTAGGTTCGGAACAGCGCGTCATTAGTGACAGCCGAACCGACACGTCATCAATAAAATATTGAAATCCAAAAGTATCCAGGGAAAGGCTATAATTATCTCGGTACCCTCGTGTTTTCTAAAGATTTCTCGATTGTTTGCTAGAAACTAGAAGCCGGGCGTGATCTCTTTGATACTCAAAAAAACTCTCCTCTCTCTAAAAACAGAAAAAATATAACTAGAAAACCAACGCGGGACTACGAAGTAGAAGACAAAGAAATTGAAGTGATTCCTGTGAGATCTTGATTTCCTGAAGCGAAGTTCTTTGCAGGTTAGTTAGTTAATCTCAGTTTCCATTTTTAAAAATTTTGTGTTTAGATTATTTTTGTTTCTAGGGTTTGGTTGATCAAATTGAGGAACTAGTTATTGTTTAACTGGTGATAATTTTTTATTCCGTGGTGTCTAATCGGTGGAATTTCTCTTTCCGGGCTAGGGTTTCAAGTCGGGGGTTATTATAATCGGAGTAAGTCTCGAGACTAAAAACCCAATTGGCAAATTGAGGGGTTACAGAAGTAGTTTTCTGTTTGTGGAGTGGTAAATTCTTCTGATAGAAATTAGATTTTCTTAGTTACTTTTTTGTGGGTCTGTTGAATTTTCGTACCTTTGGAACTTATTGATTTACTAAATGCCCAAAATATTGCCGTGGTGAGCAATAATGGCGGCTCCTTTAAGGGCTTTAACTGATAAGAGGTTTATTACTTGTTTGTTAAGGAAAAACCTCCTGTCCAAAACAGGAAAGCTATAATAGAGACAAAATAGAGAAAACTTGTGGACCAAGTAATTTTGCTGTCCTTTAAGGATATGGATTATTTGGTTTTGTCTCTCTCTATATATCAAAATTAGCTGTTACTGTGTTGGAGAATTTGGGATTTGTTATTTTTCTTGTCTTTCCCCTGCTCAAGTTTTCGAGTAGTGGTGCATAATTTTACTCGCCTCTCTGCTGCAGATTCTGGAATTCTTATTGTTTGGCTGTACTGGGATCAAAATTGTTGGGCTCTGAGATTGAGAGTATGGGTACTCTAGATCAAGATTCTAAAGCTACTTCTATGTCCACGGATTCTACTAAGAAGAGGAAAAGGGTGAGCAATAAATCTGTAGCGGAGACCCTTAAAAAGTGGAAGGAGTATAATGAGTATCTTGATTCTCAAGGTGATGGAGGTAATAAACCAGTTCGTAAAGTTCCTGCCAAGGGCTCAAAGAAGGGGTGCATGAAAGGTAAAGGAGGACCAGAGAATTCTGACTGCAATTACAGAGGTGTGAGACAGAGGACATGGGGGAAGTGGGTTGCTGAGATTCGGGAACCAAACAGAGGCCCTAGGCTATGGCTTGGTACTTTTCCTACTGCCTACGAAGCTGCTCTTGCCTATGATGAAGCTGCACGAGCCATGTATGGTCCGTGTGCTCGTTTAAACGTTCCTGATGTGCTGAATTCAACAAGCTCATCGAAGGACAACTTCTCCCCAGCAACACCATCTTGCTGTTCTCCAGCAGCGAGTTCTGCAGACTCTGCTACTACTTCAACCCACTCCGAGGTGTGCGTGTATGAGGATCCTAAGCAGAATGTATCCAGCCAAGCTGAGGTTCTTGCGCATCATATATCAAGCCAACAACATATTGAGGATGGTTCGCAGGGAGTTGATATATCAAGCCAACAACTTATTGAGGATGGTTCGCGGGGAGTTGAAAATAGCACACTGAGGGACGAGCTGAGGAGTCAATCAGAAAATCCTTTGTGGACTCCTTCAGAAGAGCCCTTGTGGACCAATGACTGGCAGAACTACTCGTTGGATGAATTATTTAGCTTTGATGAGCTGCTAGGCGATATTGATGTGGGAACGATGGGGGCAGAAGGGTACTTCAACTTGGGATTTTGACAGATCTGTAGCGCTTTCTCAATGAAGCTATTGCTATGTGCTTTGTGCTGGTCGAAGGGTTTATAAATTTTAATGTAAAACTGGTTTCTTAGTCACTTGCTTTGCAACTTTGAAGCCCAATTTGAAAAGAATTTGTCAATTATTAACTGATGTTAGGAAACAAACTAGAGTTGTAGATGTTTTACTTTTTACTAGGTGGGAATTGCGAAGTTTTCGCATGGTTTTGTAGGGATTTAATTTGTGTAGGGCTAATTACAATTTGCAATGTTTGTTCATCATGTATTCCTTGCAGTCCCCAAAGTGAGCGTTGTATGGGGTCAAAGAGCCAGAAGTCGAGGAGGCCGGCAAACCTCCGTTGGACTTTGCTTTGGTCTCCAAAACTTGACTTCTCTGGGACTGACAGCACACCTCCTTGGTTAGGTTTCGTTAATGGACACGATCTTGTGAATTTTAGGTCTCCGTGTCCTGTAGCTAGCCACTAAACTGTTTGTAATAAATACTTACATATATATATATATATATAAAAAAAAAAAAAAAAAAAAGTAAGTGCGAGAGCTTCTTCCGGTGGGAGAGTTAAAAGAAGAGGAAAAAAAACCAATTTATTTGCCTCCTCTTCTTCTTATTTTACAGTTACAATGGAAAAAACAAATGTATAGTAAGTAATTTTTTGTCATGGAAAGTCATTCTTACACGCACATATCGAAATAGCTACGACATTAAAATAAACTATTTTTAAGAAAATCTCCTTTCATCAATTATATATATATATATTTTTATAGGTCAGAAATATTGAATATATTATAATAAAATATTTTATTGGAATGACTTTTTACCTTTAAAGTGAACATAATGATAAAAGTCATATATATACTTATTTTAAAAATGTGATTATTTATATAATTATTTTAATGTAATAATGTAAAATAATTTTTTAAAAATAAAAATATTTTAAATAACAACTATTATCGCATCTCAATGAACTGCGTAAAACCAGCTAAATTTAATTGTTTATATTTATTGAAAAATGTCAATGTACTTTCTTAATCAAACTAGTGTTATGGGGTGAGGGCGTGATCACGTGGCCGAGGAACAATAATGGGAGCATAATGTTTCGATAAATGTGACAATATACTTGCTGTCTATTTAATTCCTTTTTCCAAATGAATAAGGTTAGTGAGTCCATGTAATTCTTTTTTTTAATAACATGAATATCTCATTTAATTTTATAAATTTTAAAATAGATAATTATATAAATTTTTAATAATTATAAAACTGAAACATAAATACATAACTCGAACATGAAAATACAATTAAAAAAAACCCACTAATCCCAATCTCTTACCAGCTACTTTCATGTAATTCCCTTCTTGTAAAACAAAAACTTTTCAGGCTCGCGCTTTTTCAGAATGCAAGCACCGGGCTTCGTTGCAATAATTTCCTTTGAGTTTCTTTTTAAGTTTTTTTTTTTTTTATCTTTTCATTTGATATATTAATATGAGTTTTTTATTTTCTTTGGGTTTTCCTCTATATTTGTTAATGATGCACCTATACTTATGATTTTAGTCTGTGACTCAGGACACTAGTTGAATTCTTCGCATCTCTCTCTCTTCCGGTTATTACTGAGTGTCCACATCTATAGGTCAACTCAATTTGAATGGCTCAATCTCTTTCTCGATGAAAACGTAGCCGGAATCTACTCTTTTCCATCACAACTCCCCTGAATATGCTTTTTACCCAGAGTTCCTTTTCAGGTATATCTCCTTTCAATGTCATAACTTATGCTTCTTCCGTGGGGTTTATTGCATCAACCAGTTAAGATCGTGTTGGTCCAAAGTCTCTCAGGTAAAAGCAAGTGGGCATTGTTTTGGTTCACCTGGTAATGATAGCACCTTGCTGAATTCTATTTATGACCATATTGATGTTATGGCAGTACCAAGAAAAAAAGTAGCAGCAATGATTCCAACTTACCCCAGTTCTTGTTTTTGCAGAGCTGAGTACCATGAGACTAAATGCCATAGCTTATTGGCCTATTCTATCCGACTTGTCATTGCCCACCTGTTTAGCCTAGTGGAAAGGGGCAAGCCCGTGATGAGCTGTTGAGGCTCCAATCCATGGTCCGAATCTCATTTATGCAGCCTGGATTATTGCTGTGCGGCTAAGAGGCCTGTTCACTCACCTGGAATTTACTGGTAAAAGCTTCCTGCATCAAATCTAAATTTACAGGTATAGAAAAGCTACTATGATGGAATTTCATGTAGTTCACGCATTCAAAGTTGAATGTATCTCCTTGTGTTGCAGCAGTCATCTTTTTTTCTTTTTTCTTGTTTCTATTATTTCAGCTTTCAGGGTTTATTGTAGAAAATTGGCTTCACCATTGATTAACAATGAAGAGAAAGCATTTACATCAGTCCAAGCATCCCTATAATGCACACCGTGAGCGTTACCTCCTCAACTCCCTTCTCTTTTCTTGTTTGTTTATTCCTAATGTTTTTCTTTTGTTTAAACCGGAGCGAGCCCCAACAGCTAGGTATAAGCCTTAGTTGTTTATGAGCTATGGTCTGCTCTGAATATAGGTTCACGTATTACTTGTCATAAGTTGTTGGCATGTGGAAGTTATAAGCATTTATGCATATTTCTCACAGCTGAATTGTCAGAGCCCCTGAATGTTTGAGCAAAGACGAGATTGTCAAAAGACAACTTGATGGTGAAACCGTTAAATCCTGATATTTATTAATCTTCCAAATCAATTGTTGTTGCTATTTATGCAGTACAGAACAACTGGAGCCACTATCTGTGCATTGGATTGTTAAGAACATCCTAATTTAAGTTGTTGAAACTTGAAAGCATGAATATTTTTCAAATGGCTATCGATTCCTGGAATATTTTATACACTCGTACATGCACCAGACATGATAAATATCTTTTTAATGTTGTTTTATTGATGTTCCATCTGATAGCTTTTGAGGCCTTATACGGCGGCTCTTGGCAAAGCGTGGAGCTCATAGAAATCAGGGATGGGGCTATGACTCTGCATTTTTCTGATAGTCATCATAGAATTGAGGAGAAGGGTCCTTTCTCAAACATTCGAGTGAAGTCGAGGAAATCAACTTCGTCTGATTGCACCTGCTTTCTGAGGCCTGGTATTGATGTTTGTGTGCTTTCACTCTCTGAGCTTGCAAAGAGTTCAGAGGAAGGAAATTCAGAACCTGTGAGTGGCCTCATCGTGTCACTGCATTACGAAAAGCTCTGTAACTTTGAAAGGATTTTGGATTGTGGACACTTATTACAGGCTTGATTATTGAATGTTTCAAGATATTTGCTTTCTTAAAACATCACAAGACTTTAACATGCTTTGAAAAAATTCTTGTGGCCTAATAAATACACATCATAATGCACAAAATATCGAGTTGCTTCTTATAATACATACCACTATCAGCAACACATAGTCAATTTCGCTGCTTGAAAGATCTGCATTAAACTTTGCAGCATGATTAAATTTCAAAAGTTATGGTGCTCATATTTAAAGTTGATTTCAATTCTCATTCTCATGTAGGTGTGGGTTGATGCTAGGATAAATTCCATCAAGCGGAAACCTCATGAATCTCAGTGCTCATGCCAATTTTTTGTTAACCTCTTTGTCAACCAGGGTCCTCTTGGTTCAGAGAGAGCAACACTCAGTAAAGAAATCGAAACAGTAGGAATCGACCAAATTTCCATCCTTCAGAAGCTTGACAATGATCCATGCGAAGCAGACAACAACAGACATGAAACTCAGTTCTACCGTTGGGAATTCTGTGAGAACTGTTCTTTAGTGCAAAGAAGTAAACTCTTTCTGGGAAGTTTTTTAGCTGATCTTACATGGATGCTTGCAGCCTCCGTTTTGAAGCAAGTTGCATTTGATGTAAGATCAGTCCAAAATAAAATTGTCTACCAAATTTTCGGTGGTGAGAATGATCACTGTTCACTAAAATCTAATAATCACGTGAATTGTGTAACTTTCAAAGTAAAAGATGGTATTTTAACCCCTTTCGTGGTCCAGTTGGATCCCATTGATACTTGTAGTGAGCCAGGCCCTATCAGTGACACAAATGGGACTGAAAAATCATCGTGCTATGATGTTATGAACTTGCGACGGTCAAAGCGTCGAAATGTGCAACCTGATCGTTTTCTTGCCTGTGATACTCCTGCAGAGACAGAAATTGGCTGGGTTAGATCCCTGCCATACACACCACAGAAACGGAAGGAAGAAGAAGAAATGCACTTGCCATTAGCATACCTCTTTGGTACACACGCAAGTTTAGCATTTGAGAAACCTGGCAATGAAGTGGGAGTTAATTCTCCTAGACTAGAGTTCTTGGAAGGGCCCCCTGTTTCCAGAACCAAGACCAAATCGAGGAAGATTAAATCAAATTTGTTTAGCCAAAGAGAACACCAAGCTGAGTTTGGAATTGAATCAGGTATAGATAACAGAAGAGAGAGCCAAATATCTGCTGTGGCTAACAGATTGAAAGACCAAACTCGACTTGGGGATGCTAAATCAGGCATGGCTATCAGAAAAAAGAACGGGACCCAAATTAGGGAGGTTAAATACGAAGATCAACTTGCTATTGTTCCTGTGCCAACAGAAGATGATCCGGTTACCTTTGATCAATTTGATTCCCCTGTGAAGAGTCCTGATAATTATCCACAAGAGTTTATTGAATTTCCACACAGTTCTTATAGCAAAAGGTGGTCTTCTGTGAAAGGGAAGAATGGTTTCGATGAAGATATGATGTTTGGAAGTGGATGTAGTGGAAAATCTTCTAAGAAGAAAGTTCAAAGAGTAAGATACCAATCCACACATCTAAAGAGGGATGATTCCTGTAAGCCAAAGACTTACAAGCAGACAGCCTTAAGTGCAGGCGCATACGATAAACTCATAAGTTCTTATATGACGAACTTTGATTCCACCATCAAGTCAAAGGAGGTGCCTCGCATTATTGACCAGTGGGAGGAGTTTAAAGAAAAACACGGCTCAGATCAGAAGGAGACAATGGAACCTTCTTTTGTTGAGGATGATGGAGAAAGCTCAGAAACTGAAATGTTGTGGAGAGAAATGGAACTATGCCTGGCATCAGCATATATTTTTGAAGATAATGAAGTATAACTGTTAATTTGATTTTATAGGTGCCTTATTTTCATATCCTTGTACCATATATTTTTTTTTATCACTTCGATGATTTTCAGGCTCAAGTTTCCACTCAGACCACACAGAAATCAAGTGAATATTGCCCGCATGAATTCAAACTGGAGGAAGAAATTGGGATATTATGCCATATATGCGGCTTTGTGAAAACTGAAATAAAATATGTTTCAGCACCATTTGTAAGTCAAATTCTTGAAACCCATGATGCAGGTATTTTCAATTTTTCTTCTCTCTTTTATGTGCCCTCTGGATAGACAAGTGAGTACGCAGGGGAGGCACTTTTTATATGTAATAAGGGATACCCTGTAAGAAATCCTATTGCACTCTCGTTTAATGTATACAAAATTTCACCTGTGTACATTGTGGTTGGTCCTTGACTGTTAAAGAACATTGTTTATAGGCGAGGTCCCAGAATATGATTTATATTATTCTCTAACATTGACCATAGTTTCCTAGGCAGGGTGATTTAATGGTGGATTCCAACTTCTGTTGTTCAGCTTCAAACATTGTTTCGATCAGAATCTAATGCTGTTGTTTCAAACAGAATTCTAATTATCCTATGTATGTTTTTGTTTCTGTAGATGGATCGCACAAGCCAGACTGCAGAAAGTAAGCCACAAAATGAAGAAGATTCGGAGCTCAAGCTTGATGAAGATGAGGGCTTGAGTATTTTTCGCAATCATACTTCAGGTGAAGATGTGCCTTCTGTAGTGAGTGACAATGTGTGGGACTTAATCCCTGAGCTCAGAGCAAAATTACACATGCATCAGAAAAAGGCTTTTGAGTTTCTATGGCGAAATGTTGCTGGATCCTTGGTGCCGGCACTTATGGAAAAAGCATCTAAGAAGACAGGTGGTTGTGTTATCTCTCATACTCCTGGAGCTGGAAAAACTTTTCTTATGATTGCATTCCTTGTCAGCTACCTGAAGCTGTTTCCAGGAAAACGGCCTCTGGTCCTTGCTCCAAAGACAACTCTCTACACCTGGTACAAGGAATTTATCAAGTGGGAAATTCCTGTTCCAGTTCATCTTATCCATGGTACTAGATCTAGAGTCTTCAGGCAGACTCCATTGGCACATCGAGGATCATGTCCAAGGCCCAGCCAGGATGTTGTGCATATTTTGGATTGCCTGGAGAAAATGCAAAAGTGGCATGCACAACCAAGTGTGCTTGTCATGGGCTATACCTCATTTCTGACATTAATGAGAGAAGATTCAAAGTACAACCACAGAAAGTATATGGCTAAAGTGCTGCGCGAGAGTCCTGGAATGTTGATACTAGATGAAGGGCATAACCCCAGGAGTACTAAATCAAGGTTGAGAAAGGTTTTGATGAAAGTGGAAACAGATCTAAGAATATTGCTTTCAGGTACTTTGTTTCAGAATAATTTTTGTGAATATTTCAATACCCTTTGCCTGGCAAGACCATTGTTTATCAGAGAAGTTCTGAAGGCATTAGACCCAAAGTTTAAGAGGAAAAAGGATGGAGCACAAAAGGCACGCCATTTGCTAGAATCTCGGGCCAGAAAATTCTTCATAGATAACATTGCAAGCAAAATCAATTTGGACGAGGCTGAAGAGAAAATGCAGGGTTTGAATATGCTGAGAAACATGACTAATGGGTTCATTGACGTGTATGACGGCACAGCCTCTGACACCCTTCCAGGTTTACAGATTTACACCATATTGGTCAATCCAACAGATATACAGCATGAGATTTTGGTGAAACTCCACGGAATTATGGAAAAATGCCCTGGATACCCCCTGGAAGTAGAGCTTTTGATAACCCTTGCTTCAATACATCCTTCATTGATCTATTCTTCCGACTGTGTAAAGAAATTTTATGAACAGGAGGAGCTGATGGAACTTGAGAAGTTAAGGTTTGATTGTAAAAAGGGGTCCAAAGTGATGTTTGTTTTGAATCTTGTATATCGTGTAGTCAAGAATGAGAAGGTTCTGATCTTTTGCCACAATATAGCACCCATAAAATTATTCCTTGAACTATTTGAGAATGTCTTTAGATGGCAGCTGGGTAAAGAAATTCTTGTCCTTACAGGGGAGCTAGAGCTGTTTGAACGAGGAAGAGTGATGGATAAGTTTGAGGAACCGGGAGGGCCTTCGAGGGTTTTGCTTGCGTCAATTACAGCTTGTGCTGAGGGCATAAGTTTGACAGCAGCATCACGGGTAATTCTATTGGACTCGGAGTGGAATCCTTCCAAAACAAAGCAGGCTATTGCGAGAGCTTTTCGGCCTGGTCAACAGAAGATGGTTTATGTGTATCAGCTTCTGGCAAAAGGCACAATTGAAGAAGACAAGTACAATAGGACGGCATGGAAGGAATGGGTCTCACGCATGATATTTAGTGAAGAGTTTGTAGAGGACCCTTCACGTTGTCAGGCAGAAAAGATTGAGGATGATGTATTGAGGGAGATAGTGGAGGAGGACCGGGTTAAGTCATTCTATATGATAATGAAGAATGAAAAGGCTTCAACAAGTTGATTGGAGACTACCTTCATTAAAATACAGTGTAAGAAACTGCCTGGTTTTGTTACAGTTTCCCTTTTCTTTTTTTGTATTTCTCTAGCTTAATCATTTTTCTTTCATTTTATGCTGTTCAGGGCTTTCGATATTGCTTGTGTTTCTCAGGGAATTTGGAGGTTCTAATAATTTCCGCAATGGAGCTAAAAGCAAATGAATAACTCGCTGAGCCATGCCTTCGCTATTCAGAAATCAAAGTAAGCTCCATCCATGTCCAGGAAGCACTGCCAGTTTCTTTCTCGGCAAGATAATTGCTGTCCAAATGCTACTGTTTAGTTAACGTTCTGTTCATTTTCCTGTCATTTCATTTCCAAATGATGTCAAGTTATCATTCAAAATCCCTTTCTTACTTGAATTGGGGAAGCTTTCTTCGAAACCTTACACATTACGTCTTGACATGTTAGGTTAAAGAATCTGCCAATCTGGTGGTGCTTTGAAACCCCCCTGCACTGACTGCATTATGGTAAATTAAATTTCAGCTTGAAATACAAAGTATTCGAATCATCTCATAAATTGCTAGGTATTAAGGTTCTCCGTTTTGATGCTCTACGGGATCACATTTTACTTGGGACATGATTTCTTCTAACAACTGGAATTCTTTCTGTAGGGTCGTTAATTTCAAGGTCTATGTGCGCTAGCTGACCCAGATATATATATTAATAATAATAATAAATAAATAAAGCCTCTTCTACTCTTTTTGTGTGATACTCGCAATCAATTTCATTCCTTTTTACTTTTCCTCCTGATAACGAGAGATCACTCATCCCTTTGAATCCACATTATCCTCTTCTGCATTCTGAGTATGGGCTCTGACTTTACTCCTTGGGCTTCGTGTAACTAACTGGATCGAGCTTTCTTTTTTTCGAGATTAAAATGAATGGGCATCAGGCCAGCTTTCTTTTCTTCTCCTCTTTTTTTTTTTTTTTATTATTATTAAAAGCCATTCATCAATGCCAGATAGACTCTAAAATCAATGGGCATCAGACAATTGTCATCTTCTGGTCAAAAGGCGGCCAGCATATGTAAGCTGGAATATTATTGGATCAGCCCTCTTTTAATTTGAGCGTATCGCTTGAATACAGCCTCCTTTATGCACTGAACAAACACTCCCGCCGGAAAGATTGTGTTTTCTTTTATTATGTTTTTTCTAACACATTCCAACTCGAGACTTTTCAAGGGAGATTAATTTTAATACTAGCTGAAATATAATTGGCTGACAATGTTGATATCTATATATATATATATATATATATATATATATATATAGACACACACGTGTGTATGTGTGTGCCCGCCTGTGTGAGCTGTGTAAATTTTCAAACTCAATAAACTGAGTATGGTGTATAAAAATGAGGCCCTTGACCGAGGTGGCATCGGTATACCAATGGTATGCATCACTGGCAGCCACCAAAATAAAGCAAAATAAATTTTTTATTTTTTAAAAAATATTTTTGACATTAAAAATCGATCTAAAAATACTAATTTTTTTATTTTAAATAAAAAATATTTTTAAAACATGGTGCTAGACAATATTGTTCCCGGCTAAAAGAAAAAATAAGATTCTTGAAGCAATATTTATTGAGTACCAAAACCATGGGCTGAGTTGGGTTGGGTTCAGCAGATTTTAAACTGGTGTCGATTTTTGGCCCTCAACCAGGAGCTATCCGAAGCTTCTTTTAAAGAGACGCGCACCGCCGGCATGGGTGTGATCCAAGTTGGCGAGGCTAAATAAATATGAATTGCAAGTTGATTGCACAAATTTAAAACTCCAACTCGGCTCTCTCACGTATAATCCGTACCAGATTCCTTTCCTTGTATAGGAATTCTATAGTACCAACTCTATGATGAAGCATGGCGTAGGTTCTAGAAGAAATTTATAATTTAAAATTGAAATTTTAAGATAATTCCAGGTTAATTGGTTTTGATTTTACATTCAATTTTAGCTACTTGCATGAATTCAAATTTATATTATAAAGTTGCGTGGATATTAATATGATTACATTACTTGAACAATAGTCCAACTAAATAAAACATTAAATAACTAGAACAACTTGAATATAAAATATTCTCATTAACTTGAAAAGTATATTTATATCTGTGAAGTAATCTTTATCTCAATTACATGCATGGATTGGAACTGCCGGATAACAAAACATTTTTGGTATTTTTTGGCTTATGAAATTGAAATTGCAAGCCCACTTGATTGTTGTTTATTGTTTTAATACCTATAAGATTATCGTATGCAAGTTTCAAATTTAAAAGATTTTGAGAATTTGATAAAATTATTACAATGCAATAATTTCAGTAATGTTAAGTTTTTTTTTTCCCATCTCTATTGTCAATTGCCTTACATATTTGAATCATATCAACTACCGGTAACTTTTCATTTTTTGTATATGAGCTGCTAATAACTTTTTATTTTTCAGAGTTATTTTTAGAGAATAATATAAATCATATTATGAGACTTTTTACCTATAAGTTTAAACTTTTAGGTGAGTTGGTTCCTTGACATGGTATTAGAGTCTTGTTAACCCAGTAGTTACGAGTTCGAATCTCATCACTATTATTCTATTTGATATAAATTAAGCTTAAGGTAATGTGGGTCTGTACAAGTTTCAAACTCAAAAAATTTTCACTCGAGGAAATATGTTAAAGAATGATATAAATTATATTTTATAATCTTACTTACAAGTTTAAGCTTCTAGATAAATTATTTACTTAATAATTTTTTTATAATCTCATAATCACAGTGATGCCTTTTAATTTATATGGTTTATTAGAATAACCGATGCTTTGTTTATGTTAGCGTTATTTTTTACATGTTTTTATTTTCTAAGTTTATCTTAATTATTTAATTATCGAGTAATTATGATTCTTATCTTATCTAGTTTTCATAAAATCATGGTACAGCAACTACTATTTAAATTCTCGTTTGTATCTGATCCAGGGAGAGGCAGTGGATGCTTTCCAATGGTAGCTGATTGCTATCTCTATCTTTCGCATTGCTCGACTGTTTTTTTTATTCTGGTCGACAAGTTGGGGTGAATGTTTTGGCCACTCCATCACTTTCAGCTGGCAATTAGTATATGAAGAGTGGCAGGTGGTTCTTTTTGTTTTGTTTTCTGGGTTGAAATTTCTCGTTAATACTCAATACAAGTCCTGATCTAGTTGGATTTTTTTGGCTCTCAACTGGCATTAGTATATAAATGTCCCGAGCTCTCTAGCCAAGGCTAATAATATATGTACTTAATACTGAGAAAACCTGGACTGGTCATTGCCAGGTTAAAAGTGATTTGACCCCATAATTAAACGGTGGTTTTCTTCCATTTGAAAATACGAGAGTGGTGTTTTCATCAGATTAACAAGTAATTATTGTCACCCGTTCTCTAGGGTCAATGATGAAGATGAAGCTGTGGGCGAGAGCTGGAAAGGTATCAGCAAATTGCTGGAAAGGTCGGTTAAAAATGGAAGGAATCTTAGCTTCGATTAGGGTTTGATTGCAAGAGCACAAAGAGGTTGTTCCCTTTCTTTTTCCTGTCTTCCATACACTGGAGAGGGGGTCTCGTCTTAAAAACAATCAAGTTGATCAATGGAAGCTGGTACGAACAGAGAAGAAATAGGGAGGGAAAGGACAGAAAAAAGAATGGTTAGAAAGAAACTAAACTGTAATGGATACTTGAGCTCAGAGATATGATTAAAGTTCGACACGGAATTATAAAAAGCCTCAAGTTGGATGGCCGAAGTTACTGAATTGCCCCCTCAGCCACGCATAGCCAGGGAAAAATAACCGGAGTGAGTAAATAAATTTGATGGAAATCAAGGGGCTGGTTAGCCCCCGATCAAAATCATGAATTGACACATAAATTATGTGATTTTATAAATTAATTCATTAAAATTTATCAATTCAGATAAAAATATCAATTTTAATTAAATTTAGTTAAAATCATAAAATTAGACCGAATTAAATTAATTTTATGATTTTTTTTCTAAATTTCTAAATTTTTACTGCCCCGGCCCCTTTTAAAATTTTCGCTTCAGTCTCCCTCCCTCTCTCGAGTGTGTGTGTGGTGTGTGTGTAAAATCATTTTTGAAAATTAATATTATTAACTTTAAAATTTATATTTAAAATTTTTTATTTTTTTTATTTTAAATTAATTTTTTTTTATGTTTTTAAATCATTCCATGCTCTAATGTTGAAATAATTTGTTGGAGTTTAAGCCAATATTAACAATATCGGTATTGGTACCAATATTAGTACTGATAATCCTTTCAATAGTAATGTTTTTGATGAATGTATTAAAAATAACGAGGAAAATAACGGTTATGAGACTGATTTTAATTTATATAGTACGTCACCAAAATATTTATTTTAAATTTATTAATTTTTTATCTAATGAAATTCTATGGACATGATTGTTTTGTAATGTATTTTTAAATTATTTTGAATCATGTATGAACCTTAACTAATGAAGTTTTATGGCCATAATTATATTATATTGTATTCAAAAATATTTTACTTATAATTTTATGATTTTTCTAACTACACAATTTTAACTGTAATTTTACAATTTTTATATTAAAAAATTTAAATAAAATTTTATAATTTTACAATTTAATCTTGCTATCCGAGTTTTTTAAACCCTTTCCATATCATGTCAAAATCATGATTTTAACTATTATGTCCTCAATATGATTCTGACCCACTTGCCCCCTTTTCACAGAAATGCTGATATTAAACGATATTCGCATCTAGTGGGGATGGTTGAATTTACGGAACTAGCTCCCGCACCTCGGGATAAAGCTGCTCTCTTCCACCTTGTCGAGGAGAATTTCAGTTCCCCATTAATCCTTTCAGTTCAACGTGACCGTCAGACCTCATAATCGACGATACCAATTTTTAACCAGGCTGTTGAAAGATGGGTGTTAAAACCAATTGACACCAAAATATATAGGATTAAGGGTTAAGCCTGAACGGTTAGAGCTGCATTTGAAAGTCTGATGTTTATCCTTGGATGCGAGAGAATTCATCGAAAGTGGATTGATGAATCTAAATAAACAAGTAAAATCCATTCTTACCGGAAATACATGTAATTATTTGAACTCGGAATTTAATATGTAAATTACGATATCTGTTTTTGGACGAAATGGGTATATCTGATTTTGTACAGCAATATAAAATCTCTGTTTTTAATACACATTTTCTGTGCCTCTGAACAAGAACCAAGATCCAGATTGATTGATTGAGTTGCATTCAACTTGGTTATACTTTGAACACGGGAGTTCGTCTGGACGAAGGTCGATGATTTTCTGTCATGGATGACGACCAGGGTGACGAAATATGAGCCCAGTTGCATGTATATAAATACATGTACAATGCCAACAGGGAGAGAGAACTTATTTCCCGTCTGGATTTTCCTTGGAGGATAATATATACAAAACACTTTTTTAACTTCCAAGAACCCCATTTTAGAATAGTTTTTGAAAAAATCTATTTTAATGGGCGAAGAAGAATCATACTCAAGGGGTGTTTGGATTTGAAATTAATTTTTTTATATATTTTTAGATATTTTAATGTGCTGGTATTAAAAATAATTTTTAAAAATAAATAAAATAATTTTAATATATATTTAAATAATAAAATATTTTTTAAAAAATTAGCTGCATTCCAAAACAATTAGTATAGTCCCACATGGACTAAACTATTTAACGGAAATTGTTAACACTGTGCACTGGCTAAAACAAGATTTGAAAGCTCGGACACCAACACCGTCACCAACCCATTTCTTTGACGGGAAATTGAGACATGTGGTGGAGGGTTCCTGTCGATGGTCATCATGGGTTAACAAGCAATATTACATGACTGTTCAACCAGTGATCGTTCAACGGAAGAATTAGCCAGTGCCAACAGGCCACGAGTACAAGGGGAATATGACAGATTTGACCCTTAAGAAAACAACTACCACTAGAGATTAGTACTAATAGATTTATTTTCCATGTGTTTTCACATTCAAATACTCTTGTTACCCTGTGATAGCTTTTTGAAACTTATATAATTATTAATTTCAAAATATATTATATAATTATTAATTTTAAAATATATAAAATTAATCGAGTTAATATCAAAATTACTTTAACACCCAGTGTAATTAAAAAGAGAAGAAGACTGGGTAAAGAAAATGACATCTGCTAATCAAATTGGAATGCCACTCGAGTCAGGGCGTACTTTTGTCTCGAGATTTTTCAGCATATCAAAAAGCCGCCGAAGATTAAGAACGAGGATGCAGGCATTGGAGTGGGTGTTGTTTTAGCAGAAAATAAAATAAAATAAATGTGCTCTAATAACATAGCAGAAGCAGACATGCAGCTCAGCTTTCTTGAAGAAGAGTCTTAATTACATGAAGGTACAAGTTAACACATCGTCAAGCCTTCAGTTCTGTGAGCAAATTAAATTTAAAGAAACCCAACACGGATAACTTGGTCGCCAAGATGCAAGATTTGGGGCCGTGGCCCTTGTCTGCTACCAAATATGACCCCTCCCAGCTCTGGCTTTACAGAGAAATTAAAGCAACTGCTGGTTAATTTGGAAGGGATCGTAGTCATCTCTGCACAAAGATTATTAACATGGAAGTTGGCAAACCTAAAATTGGAAGAAAAAAGAAGGGAAGCTGTATGTGGAATGCATACCCACCAAACAAAGAGGATGAGCAAAGTGGCAATTTTGTATTTTTGAATTAAATAATGGGATAATCTGCCCTAACTAAGTCCAAAGAAGTTGCAAGTTGAGCATCAACTTGCATAGTCTTTGCAGATGCTGCTTCATAATATCACCCTCAAATATTTCTCACACCAGACTAAATCTCTCCCATAAACTTCAAACTAATCCAAGTGGACAGCTAAAATCACTTGTAGTCCCAATCCCCTTTTCTGTAGCTATGCATATATATCCATGAATGAATCTTAAGCCTACTCAGTCTTCAGAAAAGCAAGCAAAAAATACACTAATAAGAAAAAACCCAGAGAGATAAAAATGCCTGCATCTCTAAAGCTCCAGAGAACCACCATCCCCACCACAACCACCACCCTTACTTGCCACAAACAATCACAAACCACCGTGAACACATGGCGGGTCCCGCTAACACGGGACTCTCCCGTACCTGACTACGTTTCTTGCCACCACACACGTACAGTGGGGCCCAACCAGTGCTGCTCTGTGGTGGTCAAGACAATCAATGCACCAGTCTCCACCGTCTGGTCGGTAGTCCGTCGTTTCGATAAACCTCAAGCTTACAAGCATTTTCTTAAGAGCTGTCATGTCATCAACGGAGACGGCAACGTTGGCTCCCTCAGGGAGGTACACGTGGTGTCTGGCCTCCCTGCAGCATCAAGCACGGAGAGGCTTGAAATTCTTGACGATGAACAACATGTTCTAAGCTTTAGTGTGGTCGGTGGCGTTCACAGGCTAAACAACTACCAGTCAGTTACAACGGTTCATGCTTCTCCAAATGGGAATGGGACAGTTGTCGTTGAATCATACGTCGTGGATGTACCAGCTGGTAATACTAAGGAGGAGACATGTAGCTTTGTTGAAACAATTGTACGGTGCAACTTACAATCTTTGGCTCAGATTGCTGAGAAAATGGCAAGGAATGTCCAGATTTCTACAACATCATGAGTACCTGTTCTGATTGCGGTTTTTTTAATTCTTTTTTCCGATTCGGGTTGGATTGATGATCATCATGGACGCTTGATCGATTCCCTGATTGGATATTCATAGATCGGTGAATGGCCCTTGAAGGTGATGGTATATTTTGATGCCGTACATGTCAGCTCTGTTTCCCTTCGAGATAAACTCTACGCCTACATCAGCACATAATCATAGTGAATTTATAAACCTTGTATCGTCTGTGTATGCCCTTTTTTTTAATTTCTCTCCTTTTTTCTTTTTTTTTTATTGTTATTTGCTCAACGGGGAGAGGGATTTTGTGACTGCTAATTGAATATATGAATTTACGGGTACCAAGACTATCAATAGCTGTGAATATATTGTCTCAAGTACTTTGCTTTATTTCCGATCGCCCCTCTTCCTTGCTGTATTTCTTTCAAGAAATATGTTAAGAGAATTAGTTCTATGTTCTTATGAACCCTAGTTTGTACGAGCTAGTTTTTCCCAGGACCAAAAAAATCACCAGGCTATTCATTAGCAATTAATGGATTACATTTCCATTTTTTTTTAATTATAAATTTAACGAAGACGTCTCCATTTTTGGTATATAAACAATGCTTAACGTGGCAAGTGATTCTTCTGTGCTCTGTGAGAAAAGCACGAGTGAATTTCTGCTGGGGACCTAAGGCATGGATCAGATAGCTGCTGGCAATCACCAAAAGGCAAATAATAGCACTGCAACGTACGCATGCCAACATATGATGATACGCAGAATCGTGGAATTATCAGGAATACCACGCTGCAAGTCATATATATGATTGTATAGCCCTATAAGCAGAAAGTAGGTGTTGAACGTGGCCTCCAACTTGATATTAACTTCATATAGTAAGCTTTATTTCATATAGTAAGCTTTATTTCAACGACCAGGAGATGCAAAGGCTAGCTAGCCAGTGCCGATTAGGATAAAAAAAACGGTGCCGCACGGCTATGTTCTCTCTCTCTGTTTTTTTTTTTAAAAAAAATATATTTAACTCCATTATTGTACTAGCTATTACTGCAGGTCTCGCTACAGTCGGCAGTGAGATTCTTTTATTTTTTCCTGGAAACTTCTCACCCTTATAAGCTGGAAATTACAGAGAAACCAGTACAGTTCAACCTCATAATTTAAAAACCATGGCTAGGAATTTTCCGTGTTGGCAACGACTTAGATGGATAGGTTTAAACTATTTCTTTTTTTAATAGGAGAATCACAAGGTACTGTGCAAGTTGGTTTTAAATACTGTACTTGAACTTTTTACTAGAAACACAGGCAACTTGTAGATTTTGCCCCCTTTTATATTCGGTCTCTGTGAACCATGTGTTGTTCGCTGAGAGTATTGCTCGGCAAGTTGGCGTGCAAGTTGGCAAGAAGGCTTTTATTGTACACCTGCCGCCCTCGATCCCGTAACAAACAAATCAAAGCCACCCATTTGCCTGTCCCTCGTGAATTGACCTCGCAACGTTTAATCTTCCAATTAAGCCGCCCTGCAAACCCAAATTATCATGCTTTGAGCTATTTCCCCTGACGTGCCCATCCGAACTCTAGTCCCCGTTTGTTTGCTGGAAAGTAATTTCTTTTTAGAAAGTGAATTCCTGGAAAAATGAATTCCTGGAAAATGAATTCCTAGAAAATGAATTCCGATATTTGGCAGTGTTATGGAAAATGAACTGGAAAACACTTTCCAGTGTTTGTTTATGTTATGGAAAATGATCTGGAAAATAATTTATTAATAAATTATTATTTTTTTAAGTTTATTAAAATAATGAGGAACAAATCTTACAAATTAAAAAGTTGAATGAGAATGAAATTGAAAAAAAATATAATTTCATAAATTATCTCAAATAAAATAAATAATAATAAAAATAATAGAGATCAAATCTAATTTTTTTTTAAAAAAATAAAAGGTGAATAAATTAAAATAATAATAATTAACATTTCATAAATTATTTCAAATAAAATAAGTAACAATAAAAAAAATGAGGACCAAATTTGATAGATAAAAAATTTCAATAAAAAAATGATAAGAAAAAAGCAAATAGCAATTATAAAAATAAAAACCAAAATTAATATAAAAATTAAATTTTAAGAGATGAAATTGAAAAATAAATATTCAAAACAAATTATATATAGCAATCAAAAGTTTGAGGATCAAATTTGATATAATCAGCAAATAATGACATTTCTAAATTTTTCACAACTTCCGGAAAGTGTTTTCCGCCTAAATTTTCCGGAAAACACTTTCCTGAAAACCAAGCCAAATTCTTCTTTGACTGGAAAGTGTTTTCCGTTGACCAATTTTCTAAAAGACAAACAAACATAGGAAAGTTTGGAAAGTGGTTTCCCAGAAAATGAATTCCGGGAAACAAACGGGCCCTAACCTGTCTTTCAACTTCAGGTACAGCAACTCCCTCCGGTCGGCATCGGATATTGTCGAGGGGTAGAGAGAGAGAGAAACTATCCAATTAGTTTTAGAAGATGGTTCAATCTTAGATTAATTAGACCAATAAAAACTAAACTTGTCGCTTGGGTTTCCCAGACTTCATGATTATTTGTATTGCCAGTCATCCATGTAAAACTGTTTCCGTGCTCCGATTTTTATATTTCAACTTCATTTGTCCCTGTATCTTCTCAGAATCTAATTTTAATTTAAAAGTTTTTTTCTTTTTAGAAAGAGAAGAAAAAGGTTTAGTATTTTCTTAAACCCACGTAATTTTGTACTCAGGGGATATTTGGTATTACATTTTAAAAATATTTAAAAGAAAAATATTTTTATTTTTTACTTGAAATTAATTTTTTTATATTTTTAAATTATTTTTATGTGTTGATATTAAAAATAATTTTTTAAAAATAAAAAAAATATTATTTTGATATATTTTTAAATAAAAATAATATTTTAAAAAACAACTCCAATAAAATACAGAATATCAGATTTTTTTAAATTTTACTTACCCAAGCACATTTAATAACAATACCGACCCTCTTCGTTACTACAAATCACGTCATTAAGCTCATCAAATCATGTATCACAGTGAAGAGGGTAAGAGAAGAGACGCTTTTCCAGGTTGATTAATATGGTACAGGGATTTTATTTTTTTTTCAACTTTGGAGAAAAATTAATGGAAAGAGATATCAATAAGAAGAAGTTAAGGGGCCATTTCTCAATTTGTGGGTGTCATTCTTGTGTTTTTAATCCTTGATTTTATCAGATCTTTTTGGGGAAAAAACTTATGACGGTGAAGATTGATCCTGTATGTTGGGCTATATATATGACAATACCTTTACTATTAATTTTCCCTTATTCATTCTAATTCATTGAATTTAAAATTAATAGTAAAATATAAAGCATGAATCATTGCTACGATCGAATCCGAATTTTGTTAGTGTATGTGTCATGGATAGAACAGCTTGGCAAACAAGAGTTCATTCCAGGTATCTTGAAGGCCAGGCATACACCAGTGCACACAATCTGCATAGCTAACAGGATTAGCAATTTGTTCAGGAGTCAATGGCCTCCATTGCTTCTTGTATATTGAGGTATGCGCATCTTTTCGGTAATTCGAGAGCTGTGTGATGTTGAGAAATGTGATGGGGAATTTCGATTTGCTAAATACATCTCCGATGACTTCCATTATGCTTCTCTTGCAATCCGATCCCCAGTATGCGGCATTGTCTACCAGAGTTGTTTCGCTGTAACAACTGCGACCCGGTTCGCCTCCCCAGTCTATGCTCCTGCTCAAGAACTTCAAATGTTAGTCCCCTGTCTAGATAAGCTAAACCAGTGCACTTTTCTGTGCTGTCATGTTCTCTCAACTTTGTATCAATTTGGTGCATATCACAACAAAATCAGACAATGGAAGGGAGATGGTCTGCTCACTTTTGATGAGTAGGTGACATGCTGGTGAAAAACACCCTTGTTTTCTTGCGGTTCATGTTCTTTCTCACCCATCTCAGCATGCTTTTCATTGCCATACGATACGCATCCTCGGGTGACAGCTCTATGATATCTTTAGTTTCATCTTCGAATGACCCTTGCCTGGAAAACATGGGCTGTTTTTAGACTTCAATTTTTCAAGCTAATACAACCAAAAAAGCAGTGACAAATTAAGAGTGAAAAGCAATATTTACAAGATTTTTATGTCGAGGCCAGTCATCCACCATAGGTAAGTGTTGAAGACTATAATATCAACGCCTTTCCAGTTTTTTCCATGTTTATTGATTGAACCTCTCCTCACAATTCTATCTGATACTCTATGAATGACAGCATCATCCGAGTTTGATTCAAGGAGAAATGGTGCCCAGTAGAACTCAATTGTTGCATTGTATTCCTGTTCAAACATAAACGAAGTTAATTCCTTTTTGTGTATAAGCATCATAATATATATATAAGAAAATAATTGAAGTCACCTTGGCAGTGAAGACTGTTAAGGAACCGAATGTTTCCATGGATTTTTGGTCTTCAGGGATGAGTCTGTGGAGAAGACAGACCATGGAAACATATTGACCCCGGTTCAAGGAATCACCAACAAACATCATTCTTTTTCCTCGTAAGGTTTCAAGCATCAATGTGGCATTAAAACTGCATAATTGGCGACAAATTCTTTGTCATCGACATGCCAACAATTTTAATCTCAATGTTATCATATCAGCGCAATGATGTCCATGAAACACGTCAACCAAATAAGTAAATAACATGGTGTGGAAATTGGTGGCCATTGAAACGAAACAGCTGCGAGAAAACTTCAGAAATGCTCAATGCAATAGTCAATTTCGATTAAAGCTTGGAATCGAAGTCTTGCGTCAGAAATGTCTTTTCGAAAGTGCAAATAATAACGATGATGATTTGGAGAGTGAGCGAGTTGAGATCCACCTTGTAGTTGGACTGAGACTACTGGACCCGGCCCAATTCACTATAATAAATGAACAGCCCACATTTCGACAAGTAATGTGGGCCTTCTCCCAGTAAGCTACTGGCAGAGCTCGCTATCCCATGCTAATATCAAGCCCGTTTACAGGTAAAACCGATGCAGAAATTAGAATCAGTGATAAGATTAGGATAAATTATATTCCAATCCCTCCCGATTAATGCTCCGTTTTGACCCATTTGATTTACTATCTCAAATATGAATCTCATTTTGTACATACTCTATTTATTTTCTTGAATATTTCGGACCCCTCGCTCTCTCTATTATTTTGTGAATAAAATAACATGAACGAGGTTTTTAGAAGGAAAATCGGGAGAAAATATGAAAAACAAATAGAAAAGTTGTTTTGCTGTTGTTTTTAAATATATTAAAATGATTTAAAAAAATATTTCTCACACCAGCATAAAAATGATCGAAAAACAAATAAAAATAATCTAATTTAAAATAATAAAAAATTCAAAAAAAAATATAGTGTGAAACAACACGCTCACGCTCGTTGTACATTAGAAGAGAAACGAGGCATAGTCCAAAGCAAATATATAAAAGAGACGGTAGAATATTTCTAAAGGAATCAAACACGACAGATAGCAATAAATAAATAAATAAAACTGGGAAAAGGAAGCAAAATTAACGTCAACGATGATATGTTTACTCTTCTTCTTCGATTCGGAAGTGGGTCACACGATAATTAGCATTATTATTGAGAATGTTAATTATTTATATTTAATAAACAGGTTGATCAAACATCGACGTTTTAACTGCTGATGTGATCAGTGCATGCCACCGAATTCTTAACAAAACATGCCCAGATGAAAGCAAAAGTTGCAAGAGCACTGGGAGTTTGGGAGCAGCTTCCACTCACATAGATGCACATCTAGTGATCGTGGCCTTTCTGCTGTTACACGACACTCGAAATCAAGCTTAATTCATTTATAGAGATTTAGTAAATGTTTTTTAGACAATAATTTGAAGGCCGCGTTGTTCTTATTGTAGAATAAACATGATCTGATTATCTTTAACAAAACTTAAATTTTTTCAAACCGTGAAGATATTAGGCATTCACAATTGTGTCGCATGCAACATAGCAAATCCCGTGGAGAAAAAAGTGCAGGTTCATATTTACCTGGGAAGATCACAGCCATGAGGTTGCCATCTCCAGTGCTGATAATCCTTATCGGGCCTGCCATGCTCCTGACAGGTCAGCTGTGGCTGTATGTACGGACACTCCGATTCTTCATATAGCGGCCGGGTTGAGTCGTCCCACACCCACCTCCCACTGAACAAGTCACAACCTTCTGGGGTCTTCCCGATCGAGAAAGGCAGCTCCTCCCACTTCTTCTCTAACCCCAGATCATGATCATAGAATCCATCTCAGTCAACCACTCGTTTTCTTACACAATAACACTTCAATTTTTTTTTAAAAGAAAAGGCAAGCGAATTATATATAAATAGAAGTGTGAGAGAGAGTTAGAATCTGATAGCCACCGATCGACCGAGTCAACTCACCGGTTCTGGTTGCTGGGCGGTCCAGGCTGGGGTCGAGCTGGCCAAGGAGGCACATGAAATCCTCTCCATGGAGAATGACAACAAAGACAGTGAAAACCAATAGGGCGAGGAGATAAGGAGAGAGACGGGCCCTTCTGATCAGAGATGATGAAGATGAAGAAGCAGTGAGAGATTGCTTCATTTTTGAAATTTTAAAACTGCGTTTCATGTTCATAACGTTATATAGAAACAATTACGTAGACTTGAAGCATTTAAGGAAAGAAAATACTCGTGATGATTTTGGTGTCTCCTGATAACGTTTTTGATTTTTGTCTCCAGGTTTAATACAGCAGCGTTCTCTCTGCCTTGTATTTTTTTCCCATGTATTATGAAATTATTTATTTAATGGCATTTAAATTATTAAAATTTGGTTGGTGACTAATTCGCGCGGTGCAAATACAATTGACTTGTTCGGATGCACATATAATAATAATTAGATGGATCGATCGAGATCACGAGAACATATAATACAATGGTTAGTTTACATAGCTGGAAAAAAAAATACATTAATTGTGTGGAGGAAGAACAAGTGAGAGTAATAGCTTGCAAACAAGTTATGGTATTTGACCCTTTGCCTTGCCTTTCTGGATAATAATAATTTTAAAGAGTGCAGCCTCTTTTTATCACGTAGAGTGCATTGCCACTATAATTTATTTATTTTATAGTACCAAATTAATCCCTCTATAAAAATAAGTGTTTTACTTATGTCCACGGTAAACATGGTGTGGTGACAAATGATTTGTGATATGCACAGGAGATCTTGAGTTCGAGTCAAAACGTCCATTTCTTATATAATCTAGATAAACGAGTGAATCTCAACTGCTTTAAATCCACAAATATGTTTTCTAGTCACAGAAACCTCATGCGAGTGTCTATAAATATGGATATATAAAGGAAAAAACAACATGATCTACAGTTAAGATTTGGCTCCTTTTAATATATGATTAGTTAGGTTTCAAGCCTCATTATCAGTTCTAAATTTATAAATTATTTGGATTGAGTGAGAAAATCAATATATATTATATTAGAAAATTGCAATCTATTTAAAAAATGCAATACCTATGAAGATAATTAGTTTGTATAAGGGAAATGCTTTTATGAAAATATAGCATAGAGGGTGAATAAATAAATAATGTGTTGTTGGCAACATTTGTTCCTTGCAATGACATGAAGAATAAATAAATTTTCCAGCTTTGAGTCGCCTATAAAGAATTGGCAGTGTCCCATGCATACAGGAGACATTGAGCTATCATAAATTAAAGAACAAAACGGGTCGCGTTTCCAAGCACTTTTGATGGAAGATTCAGACCAATAATTAACGTTAGTCTATTGTGTCCAGCTATAAACAATAATCAACTCTTTATTGTAAGGGTGAGCGAGCAGGAATCATAAATACTCAACAAATAATCACATGATTCTGAATATAAAACTTTATATATATATATGATTGACAACTATAGAGACCGGGGCTGCCACGATGAGCTTGATTGTAGTAGTGATGTTGTGTCTCATGTAATGTAATGGATGGATGGAGTTATTGTAACAATAATCTTGTTGAAAGTGAGACTTAATTTCGTAGACCGGCAACGAAAACTGGGGTGGCTTTTGCTGATAGAGGATGCATGGATGGATAGATCATAGATGTTCTATTTTATGTAAAAATAGATTTGGTATTTATAATTTTTAGAATATACCTTTTCAATGTATTTTTTACCCTTGAAAATACATATACATATAAGAAACTCTTACATGTATTTAATTAAAAAAAAAAGAATCATGGGTTTAAAAAAATACAAGAAAAAAATGATAACAATAATGGATATATACATATATATATATGGTAAAATATATAATATCACAATATAGATCCATACATGAATTTAGCATAAACTCGATTGTATTTGATATTTCATTTCTTGGAACAAATGTTTTTTTAATAAAGATGTAAAAAAAATGCGAAATGAAAATGATTGGGTAAAATTAAAGAAAAAAAAAAGTAGGGCTACAAGAAAAATGTCTTTTAATGTTTTTCCCAGGCACTGTATGTTGCAAAAAGGCACCGGAGAGGAGAGTCAGGACTCCAGAGAGCAAACGGAAAACCACGCCGTCCTGGCAAGGGGCGGCGGCTCATTATGACATCGTGAGCTGGCCCAGCAGGTGGTTGCTTCATGATTGTTAGGGGAACCGTGATAATTTCTTAACTTATACGTTAAGATCAGTGAAAGAGATGGATAGCAAATCATTGCCTTTGCTTTTTTCCATATTATACTTGGCATTTTATATACATAAATGACACATCAATCAAAATTACTCGACAGCATGTAGTGAAAATAATTTAATTAATATTTTCCGTGCATATATATATATCTTTTCAATTTTTTTTTAATATTATATCTATTTTTATTAGTATATCACATTTACATGATATATATTTATATCGGTTAACCTAGTTTAATGTTTTTTTTATTTAACATTTTTTAAGAGAATTTATTCTTCAATATTATATTAATTAACAATAAGATTTTATGATTTATTCTATTTATTTTTTATTCAGTTATTTTTACCTCATAACTAGGAAATAATGATTAACAAGTCAACTCAAGTTAACTTTGGTTGTTGTTTTTTTCGTGTTTTTTAATTGTGTTGTTTTTTTTGTGTTTTTTTCTTCTAATTTTATCATTCAAATTTAAATTAATTGATAATTGAACTTCGTTAAATATTTTTATTTGTTTTATATGAAGATATCTTAGTCTTATAATTAGGATAATAAATTTTTTTTTTAACTTTAGTTAAATTATGTTAGTTTTTTTTTTTATCTCCGAAGTTTATCTCAATTTCATGTCTTTTAACATTAAGTTTATTCTTTTTTAGGTTATCATTGTATCATAACTTGAATTGTTGGCTTGATAGCTTAATCTAACAAATTTATTTTTTATTATTTTTTTCTTTAATTTTATCATTTCTTTTTGTTTGAGAATTAAGTTTTATGATTTATTCTAGTTTAGTTTTTTATAAGATTATCTTGGCCTCGAAACTTGAAAATAATGTTTAATGGATACCCATGTTAACTTGGTTTATTTTACCAATTATATTTTTTTATAAATCTTATCATTCAATATTGGTTTGACATGATTAATTAAGAATTAAGTTTTATAATTTATTATAATTTGTTTTTTTACAAGATTATCCCGATCTCATCACTAAAGCCATATATCTGGCAAGTTAATATATGTTAAACCAGGTTGTTTTTTCTATGAGATTATCTTAATCTCATAATTTAGATCGTAAGCCTGATATATTGACTCATATCATTTTTTATGACATTTCTTTAATTGTTTTATTTTTTTAGTCTCGTCATTTAACATTTGACCTATTGAAAATTGAATTTTATAATTTATATTATTTTTTTACGAGATTATCTTAATTTTATGATTGAATTGTGAATGAGGTTAATTGAAAATTAAACTTCATAATTTATTTTGATTTTTATCTATATAGTCATCATAGTCTCATTACATGGACCATAAATTTAACATTCTAACCTGATTTTATCCAAATTAATCCAATATCTTATTATCGTAATATTAAAAAATTATATTATCATCAAATAACCTTCTAAGTCAAAATCTAGTATTAACATTTATTTTTATTTATAACCCTACCTACTTCAATTATGTTGTTCACCACCATGACAATTCGATAAGGAGAGGGTGAGGAGTCGCAATTCTTTAGTCGACAGGTGTAGGTGAGAATTCGGTGATCTTTCAGGTTCAAGTGGTTGGCCTTCCTTTTCTGTTTAGTTTAGCTTCTCTTCATGGTACATCTGACTTTAAGAAATCATATCCTGGCCATACATTAACTAACACCGAGATTAAAACCCCCGTTACCTCCCCGATGACCGTTACTCATTGTTCGGTGCCGATTCATTCTTGTCTGGCTATTGCAGCCGAGAATTGATTTATACAGAATATATAAAGTTATGGAGGATTTGTAAAAAAAATCCGATTAAATCAATAAAATAGAAAAAAAATCAATTATTAAAAAAAATCAATTAGAATATTTTTCAAACTTTCGGTCTGGTTTTTAAAGCTAAAATCAGTGATTAAATCAAATTAAAAAAAAATTATAAAAACACCTTATATTCTTTTGATTCAGTCCAAATTTTTTTATTTGAATCTATTTTAATGAAATAAAAGAAGGGAAATACTTGATTAAAGTAAAAAAAAAAACCCTAAAAAATTCAAAAACTAATTTTTACATAGAAACCGAACCGAAACTGACAGTTTAAACTGATTTCAGGTTTTTTTAATATATAATTTTAATTTAGTTGTTTTTATAAATAAAAATTAAATTGAAATTTATCCCTCTAAGTTATGATCATGGTGTGGAAATAAAGTTATGTTAAAATGATGATTCACAGGAAAGAATTAATGCATCATTACACTATCAGTAAGCCTCCATGACAGGCAGTGGTCAACTTCTCTTTTCCTTATGGAATGGCGATATAAAACTCTAGAGTCAGCTTTCATGGAGCACGAAAGTCAGGAGCAGCTGAAGGATGTCACTTCAAAGGCTGCTCATATGTCTATCATCTTCTCACCATCTCTCTTCCATTACTAGATTTTCTCATGCACAACTAATGGCTGTCTCTGCTTTCCAATCCAAGCAACATGGACGTGGCTCTCAATCCTCAAAATCAATGCGTTTCTCTCTCTCGTGATTATCATATTCGATTCCTTTGTTGTGCAAAACTGATAAAGAAGATCAAGGGAACTAAGAAATGCTGTGCTGGGAGCTGCTACCTGGAAAGGTAAGCTACGCTACAGAAAAGTATTTTAAGCGCTGCATATCCTTCTATACATTTCCTTTTTGACCTCATTTTACCCTTCAATAAGCCAATTATAGTAGCTTTACTTCTATTGCTTGATAGAAAATAAAATAGTGCGCCACTAAAATAGCTGTAAAACAGAAGGCCAATTCCCAAAGAAAATAAGCTAATTCTCTGCACATGTCAACCACTGTTTGCCTCGTCAAAACACTTTGCTAACTTGCAGTGGATATCACTACTGCCTACTTTGTTTCAAATCTCCCATTATCTTCAGGCAAAATTACCAAACTCCAAATTTTGGTCCTAGGAAGCAGGAACCTTGTTAGCAGAACATGAACGTCATCCAATGTTCCGGTTACAATTGGTATCACTCATATCAAGTTCTTAGACAACATTGTCCACCACCTTCTCGATGAGCTTCTTTCGTGGAAAATCGAGGTTGGGGGAAAAACCAATTAACTTCTTAGAACTCAATGTTTTGGAGTGTGGGGGGTGGAGCTTTACTAACACAGACATAAAGGAAAGGGAAAGAAGAAAGTCCAACACAGACGAATTTTATTTTGACGACTCATCATTGTGAATATATACAGCTCCCTATTTTTAAAAAAGGACTATTATTAATCTTGATGAGAGGAATTTACCAGGCAATCAACACGTCTGGTGGATCATGATTAAAAAACATTCCATCACAGATCAATTCAATGACAAATCAATAGTATAATTTCAGTTCGCGGGGCCATTGAAAATAAATAAACAAAATAAAACAAAAGTAATAGCAAATTTGCCTGTTCTAGTTCAATACATCTAACCATAGCGTTGGTTTCCATTTTTATTTGGACAATTTCAATCTACGAGATTTTGCATCCAGTCATAAAAGCAGCTCTCAAATAGTGGGAGGGAATTCGGAATCAAGAGTGTGATTTCATGCAAAGGGTGAATAAATAACCTTAATGCATATGCAGCTCTCTGCATGTAATCATAATATAGTGCAGGTGATAAATTGTGGAACTCCAATCTGCAAGTTCTTGTTTCCCATCCCGAAAGGAAGCAAGTTAAAAGTCTGCAAGTCAGCTTCATAAATAACATTACTGGGACGTGATTATTCTTTCGTGATACCATAGAAGTTCTAAAGTGGAGTTAGTTTAATCTAATAAACAGGTAAATACATTGGCTTACACTAATCAGAAAGATCACTTCAAAAACAAAGAAATAAAGTGTCACCTGATGGAGCCAACTTGAAACCAGAGCATGGTCTCTGGAACTTGCAATATAGATAGCATAGGCTAGAGAAGATTCTGTGCTGGATTTGATTTGGCAAAGTAATAATAATAATATTTTTTATACAAATCCATTTCTAATGTTACAGTGTTCATTTTCATTAAATATAAACCAAACTTTCCACACTCATCAAAATTCATTCGCTCCACTTTGCTCCAACGACGATCAAGGAAGAGAAAGTGGGAATACCAAGCAGACACAAGAGGAACAAACCTCGTTCTGATTTTTGAGAAATGAGAGGAAAGTTTTCAGTCTTTCAACTGTTCCAGTATTGAAGATGGGGATTTTAACTCTAGTGGGTTGTGTGGCCCAGTTGCTTCCTTGCATTTGTTTTTTTTATTTTGGTTATGTTGCTTATTTATTAAGCTGATAATCTGAGTGTTTAATGTGGTTTACAGGTGATGGGAATAATTGTCTCTCCTACAGGGGAGTTATCCTCAAATTATACAATGTTTATCGCGACCTTAATCGAATTTCTCAAGTCTCTGCTACTTGTTGGGGCATGGATGTAAAAGCAGATGTGAAGAAAATAGAGGAGGAAAGTAGATAATTTAGTGATAGGGACGCCTGGGAGGCTATAATGGAGTTTAGAAACTCTGAGGTAGTGATTTTTAACCAGTTGATGAGGTTGATGCTTCTATACCCTCATGTCTGTAATGTTTCATGTGTAATCGTTCTGTATAGATGCAAAGCATTAACCTTTGTTTTCGTTACTTATGTAAAGAAAACGTGGTCCCTAACTAAATAACTAAATTACATGTAGTGATAATAAAAAGTTTATTATCAAGTTTTAAATTTGAGTTAAAATATATATTTTTTCATAAAAAACCCAGACAACCAAGATTTTATTCGTTTATCTGAATTCATAAAATATATTTTTTAAATTTCCTCGTATAAGAAAATAAAACATGATCACTTGATTGGGGATACCTGATAAAATGTTGCATGCCTTTTTAAGAAGTTTATCAAGATAACCATGCACTGAAATTGCACGTTATGGAGACTGTAAACAAGGATGATTTTGTGGTGTGCAAGCAAAAGACAATCATGAAGCTCATTGGTAAATTGTTCATTGGATTTGGTGACAAAGGTTTTGATTCTAGATGAGGCTTTAGACTCTTGGATATGGGATTCTAGAAGCAGCTAACTTCCGTGATCTCTCTTACCCAAGCTGCGTAGAACTTGGCCTTTTCTCAGCTACTCAAAGGTATAGCTTATCACTTCTGCATTGAACCAACCATCATTAGCTCTTAAATTTGTCACACTGTGCTCTTTGTTCCTGCTATTTTCAATCCATCGCTTCTATTTACAACAAAAGTGGTCAATGTGGCTGCTTTCTTGGAGGAGGATCAGGCTTATGTGGAATTTCTGCACATCAGAAGGGTTCCTCCTGAAGAAAGGACATGTGCAGATGATGTTATTCCTCAGGCGAGTACAATTGTTTCCTGGTAGTAACTTGGAAGATAATGATAGAGAAACAAATCCTCAAATAAAATTGATTTTTATTTTCTTTTATTTTTTAATATTTTCAAATCATTTTCATGTAATATCAAAAATAATTTTTTTAAAAAAAAAATACTTTAAAAAAATAACATAAACAGCAAATTAACCCCACTACCTGCAAAAAAGCTAACTCCAAACTGGGTATGAATGAAGTGAGACCATCTCAAGGCCCAAAAGCTAGCTCCCATCCTAGCCTTACCTCTGTTGGATCATAACTTGAGGTTGGGCATGGGATGTGGCTTATTGCAGCTCCCATCGATGCCAAATGACGGGCACATTAGATCCAAGACATGGTTCACATGTCCCCATATGATCTATTATGATGATGGAAAATGGCTATACCCTTGTGTTATTGGATTGGAAGATTGGGCTCATCCAAGTTCTTGTTATTAAATTTTATTATTGGATTTCAATTTATATTATTTTAATATATTTTTATTTGTTAGTGGGTTTTAAGCCCAAATTGATATCGACTAGAATTTTATTATTTATATGTCAATTTTTTTTATATTATGATTAATTTATGAATTCAATAAAAATTATAGAGTTGCATATTTTTTTCAACCCCCATTCTTCTTTTTTCTAGCCTTTTAA
Organism: Salix dunnii; assembly: GCA_015731905.1. Taxonomy (NCBI): domain Eukaryota; kingdom Viridiplantae; phylum Streptophyta; class Magnoliopsida; order Malpighiales; family Salicaceae; genus Salix; species Salix dunnii. The sequence goes on from CM027668.1 coordinate 13,085,203, forward strand.
TTTATTATTGTTTTAGCCTTTTCTTCTTACTTTCTTTTTCTTTTTCTTTTTAGTCTTCAAATCTTCTAATCTTTTGTTTCGCATCACAAGAGGTAAAGCAAGACTCCTTCCAACCAAGTTCTAACTCTTGTTGTTTTGAAAAATTAAAATTAAAAATATATATTTTTATTTTTTATTTTAAATTATATTTTTATATTATTTTCATAGGATAATGTTAAAAATAATTTTTAAAAAATATTATTTTAATATATTCTTAAACAATTTTTAAAAAACAAACAAACTGTATTCATATGAATCTTCAATGCCTAAACTCATTTTGCTGTGCATGCCTTGTCCAGGTGCTGTCTTAAAACTTTACCCTTGGTTTTTATTTAAAATATATTATAATAATATTATTTAATTTTTTTAAAATTAATTTTAATATAGAAAATTAAAATAATTTAAAAACATTAAAAATAATATCGTGAAGCTAAAAAATATATTTTAAAATGCGAAACCAAACACGATGGAGTTCTGATAGCAAATGATTGTTATCAGGGATAGACCTAGTGAGAAGCAAAGGCGGGAATATTTGCTAGCAAAGAGAAGCACAGCATGAGAACCAAAACCCCCAAATTCAAGCAAGAGCCCCAAGGTTGGTCCTACTGTGATGAGGTAACAAACTGCTAAAGAGAGACGAGCTGCCCAAACAATTCAGGATGAAGAAGAATTGGCTCGGGAATATCATTTATTGAAAAAACTGAGGGGGAAAATTGAAGTGCATGATTTGCGGATAGTCATCCTTTGAATTTACATGAATGGATTCTCTGCTGCAACTTTAATACAGGCTTTAAAGTTAAGGAACTAACTTGAAACTTGTCTTAGTCACTGGCTAAGATATTCGAAGCTTGCCGTGAAGACTGGACTAAAATTTTCCACAAATGCTGAAAAAATTTGTTTAAGAGAAACTGTACAGGTGACAGGGAGACATGCGATTCCCCTCAGTTTTGGGTTTACATGAGTGATTCGAGTGGTTGCTTCTGTTGCCATTGCTTTTACAAAACCCCTTCGTAAAGCCGCATATCATTTTGGCACATCAACTCTAATCTTATGCATGTGCAATATCAAGTTGATAGAACTTCGATGAATCCAGCAGTGCCATGATCAATTTTAATCATTTTTCATGTCACGAAACAGGAGCTTGGTAGACTTCACTGGAGCAATCGGCAAGCATTTTTCTGAAAAGATTAGGTCCAGAATTACTGAGAGTAAGAATTGTTTTCTCCTACTCGCTGTATCAAAAACCAAATGACACGCTTGCTGCATCGAAAACCAAATGACACGCTTCTGATAGAAAAGCAAGCATATTCTTTAATTGTATGAGAGTTTAGCATGTCAAGTCACTAAGACCCTACATGCACCGAAGTCAAAGTCTTTGGCCCCTCGTCTCTCCCAAGGAAAAAACCGGGAAACTACACTTAATGACTACCAATAGAAAACACCAATCAAGAACTTGAATACAAGTATGCATTTAATGATAATCCAATCAAATACGATCCATCAATTCTCCCCAGGTTTTGTCTCGGGGGTCAAGTGGCTTATCTCAACGTTAAATTACTGCATACCCTATCACCATCTCTAATATTTCTGTGAAATGCAGCCTTTCAATTTACCTATTAAGAGAGGGAAATTAGAAAACATGGGAAGACCTCGAGCTTTATTTTCTGCAAGAACCCCTGTAAAAAACATTTTAAAATTTTGCATGATTTCCTCCGCAGGTTATATGTCTCTGACTTATATAATATCAGCATTGATTATATCAGATATGATAGTAAGTTAGTAACCTCTTACCTATGTGTATATGCTATCCGTCAAAGAAGTATGGACATACTAAGTCTGTTTCCTTATTTGCCGTATTTGCGGGGTAATAATGAACAGAAAGCACATGTCCACACGTACTTTCAAGTTTTAAAAAAGTCCCACCCAGCATTCAGCACCAACGTCAAAAAACAGCAAAACAAAGTAAATAATCCAATACTTTCTATCATAGACTCAAGTCAACCTGATTACACTTGATTCTCTGATCAAGGTAGTGGTAGAATTTCCTGCCAACCACCATTATCAATTCTTGGCTTCATACATGTAAAATACCAATCCTGAATCCCTCTCTTTGCAATCTCCTCCTCCAAAATCCTAATCATGTCTGTATCGAATGAGCATCAATCCTCCACCGTGGACCCTCCTCCTCCTCCATTTGATCCAACTCAGCCATCCATTCCCATCTCCTACCCTATCAAGACCCTGGAAGACTTGGGCTCTCGGGCTTACTTCAAATCCTTTCACTACCCTTTTAACATATGTTCTGTTCCTCTTGCAGATTCTGTTTTAGATAACAGGCCCAGGGTTCTTGTGTGCCATGATATGCAAGGAGGCTATGTGGATGATAAGTGGATACAGGGAGGGAGCAATCCTGATGCTTATGCAATTTGGCATTGGTATTTGATTGATGTGTTCGTTTACTTTTCACATAATTTGGTTACTTTGCCTCCTCCTTGCTGGACTAATACTGCTCACCGACATGGGGTTAAGGTACTTAGGCTTATAATGCTTTTGAAACTCAGTTTTATGCATGTTCATATGTATGTGTGTGTATTTCATATGATGACTTGTGAGGATACTCACTTCATTGTATGATCGCCCTTGTGCCTATGAAAACCAAGGTGTTAGGGACTTTCATCACAGAATGGAACGAAGGGAAAGCTGTCTGCAATAAACTGCTTTCAACTAAAGAGTCTGCTCATATGTATGCCGAGCTGTTGTCAGAGCTTGCTGTTGCTTTGGGTTTCGATGGATGGCTGGTAATTGGTATTTGGGTTTTTAGGAGTCCCATTGATTGGATCATTTTCTATAGCTGATAAATGAATTGTTACTTTCAGCTCAATATGGAGGTAGAATTGGAGTTGGAACAGATTCCTAATTTAAAGGAATTTGTCAGCCATCTAACCAAGATCATGCACTCCTCTCTGCCTGGATCTTTGGTGATATGGTGAGTGATAGGCAATCCCATTTAGTTTATTGCTTAAAGAATATATCTTACAGAACCAGTCTCGAAAGCTTTTATGATTTAAATTATCTTTACTATGCAGGTATGATAGTGTTACAATTGAAGGAACACTTATCTGGCAGAATCAACTGAATGATGAAAATAAGCCATTCTTTGATATCTGTGATGGCATATTCGTAAACTATTCATGGATGGTATCGCCCTCTCCTTTCCTCTCATATGACTTTTGATTTCATTTTTTTCCATTCTTCTTGCATGCCAATTCTGTTCTGCAGGAAGACTACCCAAGAAGATCAGCGGCTGCTGCTGGTGATAGAAAGTTTGATGTCTACATGGGAATAGATGTGTTTGGAAGAAGCACTTATGGTGGTGGAAAATGGACGGTATGTAGCCTATGTTGGAGAAGTCAGTTCTTTATTTATTTTAAATTCAGGTTCGTTGGGTGATTTTATATATGCAATTTAAAGATATTATAGCATGCCTGGAATAAGTAAATTAGTGTTTAACATGTCTCCTACCTAGAATGAATACAGCTGAAACTTTCAAACCATCAAGCAGGTCATATCACAGCTTCCATTAATAATCAGATTCTAAAATACAACCAGTAATTGGAAAACCTAGTATGAGTGGCACATTAGCAGATTGCTATTTTTGGCATTTCTGCTAAAATAGCAATCTGCTAAGAAGTATCGATGTGCTAGATTCATGTGTCTAATACAGCTGTTTGCACGTCAGACAAATGTTGCTTTGGATGTGCTGAAGAAGGCAGATGTATCAGCTGCCATATTTGCACCCGGATGGGTCTACGAGACAAAGCAACCACCAGATTTTCAAACTGCTCAAAACCAGTAATTTACTTCTCTTTCTGTAGATTCCAAAAACCTGATTAGATATCTTTAAAATTATCATTAATACCTTTTGTTACGGATCTTCTAGTGAACAATCTTCTATAGTGTCAACTTCGCATGGTGAATTTCTAACCAAAAATAATTTCCAAGTGATATTTTCTTTTTGAATTAGTAAACCCTGTAATTATTAGCACAATTGTTATACTGTACATAATAGCACGCTCTGTGGTCTGCAGTTGGTGGTCCCTTGTCGAAAAATCATGGGGAGCAGTAAAGTTTTATCCTGAATCCTTACCGTTTTACTCAAATTTTGATCAGGTTAGAGAACATGTTCCAATTTCCATCCCGGTTAAATTTGCTTGCATTTATCAATTATTTACGCCACTTATATCAATTGAAAGAATAACTGTACGGGTTGCCTAGCTCAATTTGAAAAGCCTGGGCAAAATTTCAACTGCCATTGAATTCATGTTGAAAACATCATCTTAGTTCTGGTTTCCGCAAGTTGCTAGGCTGAAACTCATCTGGAAAAAGATGAACATGGTGAGCCTGGACAATCAATTGCAGAATTTACTGACGTTCAATTTTCTTAGATCTCCAATATTGCTATTAGTCATTTGGAGGATTTTATAAATTAACAAGACCTCAGAGGGTATCTCACACAAACTAGTTTTCTGTACCTCTAAAGTCTTCAATGTCGTCCAGGGCCATGGTTATCATATTTCTGTTGAAGGACGCCACGTGTCAGATGCTCCTTGGAATAACATATCTTCTCAATGCTTTCAGGTGTGTACCTAATACACCTGTCATTATCAGTGATTTTGCACTAGGCTTGTAATCATGCAGCTTTTCTTACCCTCGTGTTTGTCGCAGCCGTTCCTCAAGTTCACTGGTAACCCAAGTCCTGATACTATTGAAGTCTCTGTAGAGTAAGTATCACCCATTTCCTTGAAAATGCTTTCATCTTTTGTTACCCGCCAGGCTTCTCATCAAAACCATTATGTTTACGAGTAAAGCACATATTTTCAACCCTTTTTAAGAAACAAGTGTAACATTGGGATCGGTTTCGATTTTATATACTTCGATGTTTCCCATCTGATTGATGGGAGCTGGTCACCAGTTTCTGAAGCCCAGTTCTTGACCTGGATGTCTATTGCAGTAAAAAAATTTCTAACAGTTTTGACTAGCATACAAAATCCTGAATGAAACATATACGTTAAATTGGTAGTTTCAAGGAAGCATCTTACAGAGGAGGAGGTAACATCACATTTAAAGGGACTCTTGAAGAGAACACAGATTTTACAACGAGAATCTTTCAGGGAGAGCTGCTTTTGGGTGCGGTGCCTCTTCACATAACACATTCGGTAAGATCTCTCCTGTTTTGTGGTTATTGATTAGGGCTGGGGAGAGAAGACTGTCCAGAAGATCATGATTTTCTAGTAATCTTGAGATGATATCAATTTCCTTAGATAAATTTATGAACACCTAATCTGAAACAGGTAAAATCAGAAGGGGATTCTCTACTGGGACTTGCACTTCAGTTCTCTTCCACTGCAAATGAAAGGACATCAGTGCTTCTTGCATCCTGGGGAACAAACCAATTCTCAAGAAAATTCAGTAAAATCATAACGCCCTGTCAAGTTAATAAACCAAGAACTGCTCCAGGATGGGCTGTACTGGAGAGTAGCATCGAAATGAATGGATACACATTAACAGAAATTCATGCTGTTTGCTACAGGCCAAAGCATGAGCATGCCCAGCTGAGGTTAGAAAATAGAACAGATGGCTCTGAGGATACATTAGCTTATAGTCCGAAAGAGTATCACGCAGTCCTTGGTCACATCACAATGAATACTTCTAAAGAGAATACATATTTTCCTCCCTCTAGCTTATGGCTAGTCGAAGGTCATTATATCAAATGGAGTTCAGGTTCCCAGGGTTCTCAGACCGTTAGTGTCAAGATCGATTGGAAATCGAAAGTCAGAACTGACTCTCGGTTCCCCAGATACAATATTTATGTCGAGAAGTTATCAAAACAAGCTGTTCGAGATCATGGTGTAGGACTAGGAGGGGTTCAGGAGTACCTTGGAGTGGCAAATGTAGAAGCCTTTTATGTTTCTGAACTTCCAATTCCTGCAACCACTTCCAGCCTCAAATTCATTATTCAAGTTTGTGGTGTAGATGGTGTTTGCCAGAACCTGGATGATTCTCCATATTTTCAACTGGATGTCAAAGGTTAGAAATTCTGATTTTCTTCTGTTTTTTTTCTTTTCATTTTTTTGTTATATATTCTTTATTCTTAAGGAGGAAGGGTGATAGTGCTTGTTTCAAGCTAACGTTATAACACTTTAATAACATGACATGACCATATTTGTGGCAGCAACGACGGTAGGCGGAAGAAAGATGTTTCAACTCTTCAGCCATGTTGAAACGATTAACCTAATAAATCCTTGGACACATTCGACAAATGGACAAAAATTACTAGGCTGCAAAAGTTATGGGGTAATTACCAAACTGAAAAATCTAGTCAGGCTCACAAGTTTTATTGGTTACGTAGGAGAATATCAAAGTCGAGACCACTTATAGGAACGAGGGACACTAACGCCAGTTGAATTACAACTTATAGGCACAGACTCAATTTTGAACGTTAATTTTATTTTTTCATAACCCAATTGTCAAAACAATTTAATTGAAAACATATTCCTTGTGACTTGCAGAAGCCTGGTATTCGGCACTTTGAGTGGTTTAACTCCCTAATGTGTGAAAGATCAAAGGCTGTTATTAGAGGGCTGTTGCAGAATACTTCAGGAATGAAGATCAGGGAGTTGCAGAGGTTGCCCTCAAGAGAGAGGAAAATCTGGGTCATTATGATTCTATCTTGGATGGTTTTTGTCATACTTCTGTGCAAATTATCTAATGGAAAATGGGGAAAGGACACTCTTGTATTTCCCTAAGAAACAACAGGGTATTTTAGCTGGTTAGATTGTATGATCTAAACCAGTTTTAGGAGAGAGAGACAAAAGACTTTCTTGCAAGATTATGATACACAAAGGTTTGTAAGATTCAAGACAATCGTTTCCAAGGCCATAACAGATGATTAAATCCAATTATGCTACAACCACTGCAAGACGCATGACATCGTTGCTTTAGCTGTATCTCTATGAATTCCTAGTGATGTCTCATGTAGTCTTACAGTCCCAGGAACAGGCACAGACATACAGCCTAATCATTTGAACACAAAAGGGGGGAAAAAAAGATTTCAGAACTTAGAACTGCTAAATTGAAACATATCAGAAGACGAGATATGGGGATAGCTCCTACTTCGTTTCTTCTTTTTTTTTGCTAATAGGAAGTCAGTTTCTCTCTTTTTCCAAGTAACAGCTTGGAAAACGAAATGCTGGTGAATATTGCGCAACTAAGAAGCGAATTGACGGCAAAATAATTTTGGCTGAGATGTTAGGCTGTGAAGGTAGTGATATTGCGTTGGTAATAATTTATAATTTTAAAATTAATCAGAGAAAATAACTTTACCAATTACTTCGAACAGCTTATCAGTATTTCCATAAAATCTTAATAAATTCTAGAAACTAGCTGTCTCGAACACGGATCTTAATTATTTTATTTTATTTAGTAAAAACAAATCTCAACTATAATTGAGATGCAGGTACCTTGGATTATGTTTTGTCTGTGAATTCTCCATCCTTGAATCTTTGATCCAACGACCAGAAACGGGTATGTATACGAGAACAAGCTTATGCATTACCATAGTGGAACCTTTCTCCAAACGAATCCAGAATCGTAAAGCTCATCCATCATCACAGCGACATATGAAGTTTCCGGTGAAACATTCTCTGATAAGATAAAGATCAAGTAACACTCTTTCTAGATACCCTCCACTACCATGTCAACAATAAACACCACAAGAAGAGTATAAAATAAAGTGAAATAAAAGATTCCCTGTCCATCATTTTTATCGTGTCTTGTCTTTCTCTGAAAATAGAGTATAAAATAAAGTGAAATAAAAGATTCCCTGTCCATCATTTTTATCGTGTCTTGTCTTTCTCTGAAAATAAACAAGCAGAGGAGTAGATGCTAATATCTCTCTTTCGTGCCTACATCAACCGCCAAACCCTGCGCGCGCTCTACAATTTCCTTTCTCTAATACTCAAAAAAATGAAATCCAATGCCCCCCCACAAGACCAAGAATCCTCCAACATTGATCACCCTCCTCAATTTGACCCATCACAACCCTGCATTCCAATCTCATACCCGATCAAAACCCTTGAAGAGCTCGAAAATCGTTCTTATTTTGAATCTTTTCACTTCCCATTTAACAAGTCTTCTGTTCCTTTAAAACCCGAGTCTCTGCCAAATAGGCCTAGGCTTCTTGTTTGCCATGATATGCAAGGAGGTTATGTGGATGACAAGTGGGTCCAGGGAGGCACTAATCCTGATGCTTATGCTATCTGGCATTGGTACTTGATTGATGTTTTCGTTTACTTCTCTCATAGTTTGGTTACTCTGCCTCCTCCTTGCTGGACTAATACTGCTCACAGACATGGTGTCAAGGTAATTTTTTTCTCATTTATCTTTTTTGCAGTTCTTTCGCTGAGATGGCTTTTTTAAAAGTTAATTTGTTAGTGGAAATTTAGTTATTGAAATTTGGATAATTATATGTGAGGAGATTCTTTTTTTCTCTGACCTTTTTTTTTAATTAGCAGGACACTGGTTCGGGAAATTGTGGTCCTTTTGGAGTTTGTATGTGAAAATATTTTTTCCTTTTGGTTTTTTCCTTAACCGGTAGGAAGCCGATTTGGTAGTGAAGTTGTGAATTCTGGTTCTTTTGTAGTTTACCGAAGTTTTTTTTCCCTCCAGTCTGCAGTGATATTTGAAATTGAAGAAAGAATTGGTGTAATAATGTCAGTAGGCTTCTGCTTTGGTTATTGATGGTTTAAATCTTGTAAATAACATATTTAGTTGATTTTAATTTTAAATAATGGTTGGATGATTGGCAATGTGCATTATTGGTACAATCTTTGATGTGCAAATTTCGACTTTTTTGCTTTGAGTGCCGAGTTAAGAACTTGTTGGTAGAAATTAACTGTCTTTTGCATTGATCTCACAGAAATCTGAATTTGATATATCCTAGATTCAATTTTTACTTTCATGGAAAAAAACATTCGCTTGTAATTGTAAAACAAAAATCACTAGTTTTCAGTGGGAGCATTATGGTGTGTGTTTTTCCTTGAATACTTTAGTTTATGTCTATATTATTCTCGCTTGATGTACTGTTATAAGTGGATGGCTGAAGGAATTGATGCATATGATTTTATTCTTAGGTGTTGGGGACTTTTATTACAGAATGGGATGAAGGAAGACTTATTTGCAATAAATTGCTTGCAACTAAGGAGTCTGCTCAGATGTGTGCTGAGCGATTGGCAGAGCTTGCCATTGATTTGGGCTTTGATGGCTGGCTGGTATATAGTTCGTTAAATTTTCCTAAGTTAAATCTGAATTTATCTTGGACTAGGTTAAAGAATTTGCATCATGTCATCACAATAATTTTTTTTATGTGTATTTACATCATAAATGTAGACTTTCTCCTTTATGTAAAGCCTCCTTCTAAGAGAATCACTGCCAGAAATTTGCTATTTTCTTTCAATCTTCGATACTGTGCTCCATGATACAAAGAGACACGTTAAGTATTTGGAGCAACAAAGAATGCTTTTCCTGAGGAAGAGAAGAAAGGAGTTCAGATGTGATTTTCTTTCTATTTCCATGTGCTTTGTGTATCTTCATCTTTTTCACTTACCTTTCCAGTTGAGGTGGAAATTGCTTATTGCAGATTAATATGGAGGTTGATTTGCTTGAGGAGCAAATTCCCATCCTTGAAGAATTTGTGAGCCATCTGACCCATACAATGCATTCCTCAATGCCTGAATCTTTGGTAATATGGTAAGTATTTAAAGTACCGCATTCTACCTATCCATCCTGATTTTTCTTTTAATGATTATCACCAATTATGCAGGTATGACAGTGTCATAACCACCGGGAATCTTAGATGGCAAGATCAACTGAATGAAAAGAACAAACCTTTCTTTGACATATGTGATGGCATATTTGTAAACTACACATGGAAGGTACCAGAATCTCCTGTTCTCTTCCATATAGAGTTGATTCTTTATTTATTTATTTTCATTTCTTCAATCTAATCATTTTCCAAGCAGAGTAACTATCCAGATCTTTCAGCTGCTGTGGCTGGAGATAGAAAGTTTGATGTCTACATGGGAATAGATGTATTTGGAAGGAATACTTTTGGTGGTGGACAATGGAATGTAGGTATCGCTGCATTCATTTAGACATTTTAATCTTAATTACAAGCTCTATTATATGATGGAGGCCTGTTTTCATCAATCTGATCAGATTCAGTCCATGTGGAAGACATTCATTGCAACTTTTTTTTTGCCCATTGGTTAACCGTTATGATATTCACCAATGTGTTTTTTTTAATATTTTGACTGAGTTCCAGGAACTAACATGAAATCTAAAGGCTAATTTCAGCGATGATCTCACTGTTTTTTCAAAAGAAAATAAAATGTTATCATCTGTTTTATCTACTTTAAAGGATTGTGGCTATCTTCTACTCTTTAAGAGGTTAGTGAGGCTGAGGCTTTATTATTGATTCAATCAGTGGGTTTGGGGAGAGGGAATGCCTTGAAAAAATATTTTGTGTCTGCACTTATATCGAGTGTTTTGATGGGGTGGAATTCTGGAATCCCTTAAAACATTCTTTTTTAATAACTGTCATACGTAGAACAGTTTTCTTAACCATTTATGATACTCTATTTCTAGGAGTATTTCTTTAGTTCGAACTCAACAGGGCTGGAATGCCTTTTTTCTTTTGATTGTATAGTCCACCTTTTTCTTCTTTTGTGTGTGTGCGCGCGCTCTTCCCCTGCAGCTCATCATTTTATATTAAAAAAAGCTCTTTAATGCTGTGATTTAACAGTATGTGCTCTCAAAATCTTGTCAGCTTTATGGAAGGGATGTGGCATTGGTGAGGTGAATTGTAGTGTCAGGTATCTACCACAAGAAAAAACAAAAGACATTAGGCATAGTATATGTACTTATTAATGTGCAGAACCAAAGGGAAATTATTTTTCTTGTAAACAAGGTTCTGGGAGCACATTATGGAGATTAGAGCCTTTAAAACACAGACAGTTTTTTACAAATAACTAATTAGACAAGTTCGGCTCTCAAGGAGTTTGTTCCTCTTGTTGTACATGATGTCCTGATCCCAGTGGTGGCTAGTATGCAAAAAGTCATTTCTTGATAGTACTGCTACTAGCAGGTGAAAACGGTGAAAACTCTAAACTAAGCTTGTATGAGAACTTGAGCATGCTTTCCAGCAGAAACTTGTTCCTTTAAGTTTCCCAGAGTTAGTTAAGCATCCAAATAATCCTCACACATGATCTCCTCACCATACACCGAGCAGATTACCTGGATAGATTCTTGAAGGTGGCCACCATGAGAATGGGATATTACTGGGCCTGGCAGAGAGGATTGAACTTGAGACAGCTGTTGTAGATGGTATTAACCTAAGTTAGGGGAATTCCAGGACCAATCAGTTGGGTTACACCCAAACCTGGCCTTGTCCACCTTCCACCTGAAACAATTGGATACTTTGTCCTTAAGTTGGAGATGATATTGTGGACTTGTAGCATTCTTGATGCTTTCTGTTTGGAATGGTACCAGTTTTTCTCACATATGGATCCTGCGTTTATGCTGGATCGATTCATATTTTCTGTGCATTTAATAGGTGTTGGCTCTCATTTTCTATCGGGAAAACAAATCATATTTCTCATGGGTGAAGTAATATGATCTTTGGCAATTCAGATACGGGTGGTGATTTGAGGAATTTCTCCCTGTTGTATCTTCCTTTCTTTTCATCCATAGTTTTATCATTTTTGTGCCAAAACCAAAAGGAGTGGTGAAGGAATAATGCTCAAAGCATAAAATATATTCTTAAGGCATGTTATGAATCATTATTACACCAACAATGGCATGTAGTTGTTGAGTTTGTCACCTTTAAACTTGCATGGGGAATTGTGGCTTCTTCGTGATCAAGTAACTGTGATATCAGACAAATGTCGCACTTGATGTACTAAAGAAGGCTAACGTGTCAGCTGCCATATTTGCTCCTGGATGGTTATATGAGACAAAGCAACCTCCTGATTTTCATACTGCTCAAAATTGGTAATCCTGTTGCATCCTTTTGCAAAATTTCATGAATATAATATTTTGGTTCTGATATGGCTTTATGTTGTACTGCTATAACATATGATGCTTCCTAAGCCTTCTATATCTCCTGCAAAACTTGTCTAGATTATGAACAGTGTTTCTGAATACCTGGTACAAATCAGCATCACTTTTGTGTTAGAAGTTTAGATGCTCTGAAATTTTTCTTTTGCTTTCTGGATAAAGAAAGAGGAGGATGCACTTTGCCAAATGCTTTCTGATGTCAGCTGTGATGTTTTGTCTTAAAGATTCTCTTAAAGCCTTTCGTCTCTAAACTTGCATGCATGAACTCAATAAGGTCAACAAATATCATTTTTGCATCCTTACTTTTTGATATGGATACTGTCTTTATCAGAGAAATATTGCATTAAATTATATGTACAAGCAGCTAGAAAAACATTTTTCTCTGAGAGCTCATTATCTTATTCCTTTGATTGGTGTAAATTTGTTCTTTTCCATTGAAACTGTTGTCATCTGTTGTTTGCTCTGAACTAAAAGTTTTTTTTTCCAGATTGCTTGAAGTCATTAAATGACACTCTGTTCCTCATTACTTTTCTTCTTGAAAGTCAATCTTCTTGCAAGGGTGTGATTTTTTGCATATGCATAGGTTAAAAGTAAAACCATTTTTTTTTCATTTGTACCTAAAAAATCTTAACATTATTTTTTCTTTATGAATTCAATTTTGATTGTGTTGTATTTTGTGTTTGCAGTTGGTGGGAACTTGTTGCAAAATCTTGGGGAAGAGTAAACAATTATCCTAAATTGCTACCATTTTACTCAAATTTTGATCAGGTTACAACAGCATCCTACTCTTTACACTGATTATCTGAGAGCTGGAATGGATAATTGTTGAAATGATTTTGCAACTTAGCAAAGCCCTCAGACTGTAGCAGAAAGCATTCAATGAAATAGGTTAAATTCAAATAAGAATTATACATTGTGTTTTATCTTTCTGTAAGTGAGAGCTGGTGATAAGATTCCATTACTCTTGATGCAGTTTCTGCTTTGTATTTGAGTAACCATGTGATTCCATTCTTTGGGACTGATCTATGAATACTATTCATGATTGTCGCAAGGGTGGAGGCCAAGCATCCTTCCAACTATTAGTTTTCCAAATACTGACAATCTCGATTTTGTTCAGGGGCAAGGCTATCATATTTCTGTTGAGGGCAATCAACTAACAGATGCTCCTTGGAACAACATGTCTTGCCAAGGCTTTCAGGTGTGTCTTTTAGTATGTTTGGTTTGGCATGTCTTGTTTTTCTATATTTATAGGAGCTTTCTGTTTTCTTTCATTTCACCTGTATTTTTATTTTGTTGTGGAATGAAGAAATTTCAGAGACTTCCAACTATCTCACCAAAGTGCATTATAGAGAAACTTTGGATCTTTCAGGACAGGCGGAAGCCACACTTGCTCTCTTTTATGTATTTTATTCATAATACCAAATGCTCAATATTCTATGAAGAGTGTCATTCTTACAAAACATTGTGACCCTCACATTATTATTAACTCACAACATATGATCCTTTCTGAGTTCTACCTGCATAGAGGGGAATTTGAAAAGGTGTTGGTGCATTAAAGTTTTAGTGAATGCACGAGTAGTATTTTAATCATATTATCTTGTAACAAAAGAAATAACCTAAATTAGTAATCAGGAGGTGTGGAACAGCACTCTCTCTTTCTCTGTACTCACCCTCTCCCTTTTTTTTTGTTGATAGAATAAAGAAATGAAGAAACTCTATGAAGAGGCAACAGAATGCAGATAGGATAAGAAATCCTCGTAAAGAAAGAAAACAAAGAAGTAAGAGACTGGAACAAGAGGGCTCCCGCTCCCTGTCTCTTTCCATGTCCGCTAAGGAAACTCCCAAAAAATCCCTTTAGTAAAAGACCAAAGTGAAGCTAAAAACACTACCATATCCCAAAGCAATAAGAAAGATAATTTCTGTTGCTGAGAACTTATGGAACTGCACTCCCCGCAAAATGCATTATACCATAGCAAAAATAGCAGACTTGAACTACCAAAGCCTGTGAACCCTGTGAGAAAATCTCCTCTATGGATCAGATGCACATTTTCCAAGCACTAGATTCTAGCTTCTATCCGGCTATAGTGAGTTCAATCTTGTAACTCGTATAGCTGCCCCTTCAAGCTAATTATCAAAGATTTGTCCTTTTTATCTTTGTATGCTTTTGCTTCTGTGTCATGGCTTTGTTCCTTGCTATGTTACCAGTTCTGCAGCTTTTTATGCAACTTTTAGGGGTAGAAGTGTTTGATATAGAACTTGCTTTTATAAAAAGCCGGCATGCCAAAGCTGATTATTAGAGAAGCATGTCTTCACCTGCTTCTCTTATAATCAGATAATAGGGTTGCTTTAGCACAGAAAGGCTAAACAAACCCTGTTTGTGTTGCGGAGATGGAGAGGCATAATTGGTCAGTTCAGTGGGGAAATTTTAGTTTTAAATGTTCTATCTGTAATATCCTAATACCTGCTATAATTTGAGCAGCCATCAGTAACATCATTGACTCTGGGCTTGTTACCGTGTCTAATTTTCTGATCCCTTCTCTTTTGGCAGCCTCGTCTTGAGTTTATTGATGGACCAACACCAGATGCTATCCAATTCATTGCTGAGTAAGCTTTGGTGCTTATAACATTATCTTTTATTTACATGATATTACAGCTATTTAGTAGTGTTGATTCCACTACATGAATGATAGCTTGTATACACGTTCATGATTTAGCATATGTACAAGCCTTCTAGGACACTTGCAATCAAGATAACGATTGCTTTCTTCTTACTGTTGGTATACAAAGATAACTTGTTTGTGGTGTAGTTTCATATTGACAGAAAAGTGGTACTTTTATTGCTCTGTGGGCCTAGTAACATCATTACTTCATTATAAGTGAACCATGTTTTTGGATGGTTGCACCATTTTGAGACTTCCTCGTGGATGCTTCTCATTTATACCAGCTCTTTCAGTCCTCCATGAGACTTAAGTATGATAACGACATTAGTACATGCTGGTATCTTTCACTATTTTGAGATTGGTGGCCTGTTGCTAGGTTACATAGCCCGTGACATGACATTGATACTCTATTCCTTGCACCAATTTTGATTTCTGTATGCTGATTGTCATTGTTCTGACCTGATTGGAACATATATTTGCAAATGATAGCTTCAAGGAGGAATCTTATAATGGGGGAGGAAACATCACATTTAAAGGGACTCTCGAAGACAATGTTCCTTTCACAATAAGGCTATTTCAAGGAGAGCTTCTTTTGGATAAAATGCCTCTCATCGTTACATATTCTGTAAGCTTTCTTATTTGGTTCAACTTTGATGACAGTATTCCATAATAAAATGGCAAACCCCTATCATATCCATCCTGTAAAGAACTCAGCTGCCAATAAAAAAATTGAAATGATCATGCTTGAGGTAAAATAGTAATTTGAATTTTGAAACAGTAATACTGTGAACCTACAGTTCTTGAGAAAAAAATACAAGTATGGACAAGAAATATTTGAATGAGGTTGCATGTGTTTATGTTCCCGTAGCTCTATCTAAACAGAGTTTTATTTATTCTTTTTTTTAACGGTTATCCAACTTTATGAATGAGATTGTGCCTGTCGATTGGAGACTCGATTTTGGGACAAATTATGCAGAAATTAAAACTGATAAAATAGTTACATTATTTCTTCAATGTGTTTTCATCTACTTCCATCTGGTTTAGCTGTGAACACCTCAAATAATGCAGGTGAAATCAAAGGGGGATTCGTTGCTGGGCCTCTCTCTCCAGTTTTCATCTTTATTGAGTGAGAGGATCTCGGTACTTGTTGCGCCATCAGAAATGAATGGGTTGTCGCACAAATTCAGTAAAATGATTATGCCAAGTCAAGTTAGCAAAATGGCTTCAAAATGGATCGTACATGAGGGTACTGTTGCGATGGATGGGCTTATATTAACAGAAATCCATGCTGTGTGCTACAGGACGAAGTCTACACCTCGTGAATTGCGATCGGAAGTCAGAGCAGATAACCAAGATAGTGCTCTAGCTCCCAGTCTCGCAGAGTATTTTGCAGTGCTTGGTCACATAACTATTAAAAATTCCTCAGAGAACTTATTTTTTCCTCCTTCAACTGCATGGCTAACTGAGAGTCAATATATTAAATATAGCTTAATTTCTCAGGGATATAAAACTGCCAGTTTGAAAATCCTCTGGAAACTGAGAGATGGAAAGAACTTTCTATTTCCAAAGTACAATATCTATGTAGAGAAACTAGCAAAACAAATTGATGGAAATGCAACTGGAAGACTAGAAGACACTAGGGTGTATCTTGGGGCGGCACACGTTCAAGCGTTTTATATTTCGGACCTTTCCATTCCCTCTCATATCGGTAGGCTCAAATTCATTATCCAAGCGTGTGCTGCTGATGGAACTTGCCAGGAGCTGGATGATTCTCCGTATATGCTATTGGATGTTGAAGGTCAGTAAGCTAGTTGCTACGATTGCCTTTTCCTTTTGCATTAGTATTATTCCTTGAGGAGTCGCCTATGGCATTGCTTATATCTGGAGAGTGTTGGATTATCTCAACACATAGGTTAAGATAAGAATTATTTATAATAAAGTCTTCCTCAGCAACACATGTATCCGACTGCATGTATTTACTGCTAATTTGCAATGAAAAATGAAGTGTTTTTACATTTCTAAACTGATCTGATGTACCCTTTTTTTTCCTTTTTTCTCTATAGCAGATCAAGTAGATCACAATAAATAAATAAAAAGACCACATAAAATTACATGAATATGTAAATTCCTATTTCACCCACTGACATACAACTACCAACTTTCCTTAACTGAATCACCTGCTTTCACTTTCTGGAAGTTAAAGATGGAAGTCCAGTGGGTAGGGAAAAGTATCTCGGCTTTTTTCACTGGCGTCCTAGCTAGCACACTTCCTATGTTGTGTAGAAATAAAACAGGCAGCCAAATAATGCATTGCAGGAAACAGAAGGCAAAAAAAAAAAAAAAGGAATACCTTGTCAAACTAACAGATAGCATCTTAGTAAAAAAAGAAATGACCTAGATTAGTGCCAAAAAAATAATAATAGAACTAGTTAGTCAATGACCCTGATTATCATTAATGGGAATGTGAGTGCTGTGCAAGTCGGGATGTGGATGCATATGTTTTGGACGGATCTCATCGTTAGGTCATGATGGCATTCCTGAAAGTCCAGTGTCTGAAAATGACTGCTCGCACGTTAATCACAGCTAGAAACTTGACACAACGAGGTTTAGTACATGTAACTTCCATGGTGGAGACTTGAAAGAGTCAAATTGATGTGAAAATAAGCAATGAAAGAGAAAATTAATCAAAAAGTTACATAACAAGAGAGGACAAAGGCAGCTCTGTGTTACCTATCAACCTCGAACTTTGCTCGTTAATGGAGACAGCAAAGGATAGTGGAAGAATCGTGTAGCTCTCATTTGAGGGCTCGAGGATAATACATCCAAAAGCAAGGTGCTTGGTTTTCAAAAACGATTCCCTCCATTAATTATCTTATTTAGTTAGTTCTATAAGACTCTTAATGTCTCCTACTCCTAAGTCCACTGGATTAGATTTCTTGGAGCACTTTGCTTCAATATAAGAAAGATAAGTGGTTGATGGGAGTTACCACTCGAGGACTAAACGATTCTATGCTCGTTAGTTTAGATTCTATGCTTGGAAATAGGGTACAAAACTCATCCAATTTCCTCCTATCGCTCCACCATGTAATAACAACAGTCTCTCAAGAGTTGATTTCATTGAGCTGAAAGTACAAGTACAGCCTTTTCTTTCTTTTTTTTTTTTTTGCAAAAGGGATTATCCTCCCTGCCATCATGGACCAGTGTAGAAGCACTCTTTATGTTTAAAAGCTTTCTTAAATTACTGTGCGTTTCTTTTGCCCTTATACGCAACTCACCCTATCAGGACCAGGCTAGACAAATCAGTAACTAATCTTCAGGTCCGCTTTTTGTTAAGGCTAAAAAGGACTTCGCAGCATTATAAATATGCAAATATTTCCAGCCCACTTCTCCACTTCCAGGGGAAAAAAATTAAAGAACAAACATATACCGCATAAAACTTACAAATCACCATATTTCATATGCATTGCACCAAGCTGCGGTATCTTACCCCACAGACACAACATTGTCATCTAGTTTAAGGTTTTTCACATGTTTTCCCATGATCTCATTTCGTAGTGGTTGATAAAAGGATTGAGTTCGTCTCATTCCTATCGTCTATCTGTTCTTTTTCCTTACATGCTGATCAAGTCGACACCCGGCATGTAGAACCACTCCATTATATCGCCACAAAGGAAGAAAAAGAAAAGTACAAAATTAGCTGGCGAGCTTGATTAATCATCTAAACTCACAAATATATAATTAAATGACAACGATATTTCTCATTTGTCACAGATTTTTATCTTATGGGCACAAAAGTTCCATCTTTCTTTGCTTTGAAAAATACAGCTTCGATCCTGTGTCTAATAAACTGACAACTAGTCAAAGGACTGCGGCATATATATATATATAGTATGAAGCTTTATAAGGTAAGAAATGTTGGAGAGTGTTGTCGCCATGTTCTTCCTGCTCTGATCAAATTTCCAGAGAGTGTCGAACTGATGACCAGGCTCAATAATATAAATTGAAATTTGAAGCACAAATAATTTGCTTATAGTCTTTTGTTGTTTTGCTTAACAAATCATGTTATCTTCTTTACGAGGAAAACGTCAAAGAAAATCTAATGAAACGTACGTAATGCCATCACTGACAACTAGAAAACTTCCCAATTACATTGTATTGGGTGAAATATGATCTCGTGATATTAATTAATAATATTAGGAAGCCCTTGTGTTTTGACCATATCTACACAGATACAGTTGCTTTCATTTTATCTTTTCTGCTTATTTTTCCCAGATAATGAGACATGCGATTCAAGAAAATATATATTTTCGTGTTAAATTTTACCAACCATCAATATTTCAAGGGACCATCCTATCATTTCATGTTCCCTTTCTCTATCTTTATGACCCTACATGATTTTAGCTTCTTTTGTAGCGTATCTTTACCCATTCACAGGTGCAAGCTTTTTTCATGGCGATATATTCAAGATTAGTGGAAGCAAGCATATTTTATTGGCTAGAAAGGACATTTACAGTGGCCAGGAGTTTTATATATTTTAAACAATTCTGCTGCTGCGTGCACAATAATCCATAACATGTGGGTGCGCTGTGATCCCAGAGGAAATATTTGGAAGAGTCGTAGAACAGAACTTCTCCATTATTAATTTACAACCGCAGGCATAAACGACCTTTAAAACTAGAAGTTGCTACCTAAAGGCAACGAAGGGTGGAGGATTTGAGGGGGCATATGAGATAAGTGTGAAGTTTGACCTGCAAAATGCTTCTACCTTAAACAAAGCTATAGAGGAATCTTTTTGAGTTAGTTGTTGCCTTCTCTTTTGTTCTTCACCATTTAAAATATCAGTTTGATTCGACTTATAATTGTGTGGAGAGTTAGACCAACAAAGACATGCACACTATTAAGAGCTCAAAACAACAATGAAAATTAGTCCCTCCTGTATACTTCCCATGAACTGAGCACTTCCTTGTACAGCCTTCCACGTGAACTTGGTAGAAGAATCTGTGATTCGATTAGACATGCGGCTAGTAGAGTAGTCCAATTTTGTTCTTTTTTGCACCTGTTTATATTTACTGAATTTGTTTCGCAGCAACTAGTTGACAATAGGATTGTATATTTAAATCGCCATGGGAAATTCAAACGGAAGCATATTGTGCTTTTCTGCTGAGCAAAACATTAAAAATGACCGATAAAAACAGAGAATGAAGGTTAAAATGCATAATCCATGTTTCCATCATATGGTATTACCGCTTAATTTCACAGTTATTTAATTCTAGCTGTGTAAAAACATCACAGTTCTTGTTATGCAGAGAGCAGCTACTGCTAATGCAACGTCTAGCTAGTAAAAGTCTTGGGCTAGCTTGCTGTAGTTTTCACTGTTCAAAGCCTAAGCAGCCACCTCATTCAAACATACAGAAGCCTGAAAATATTGTTTAACTCTCGCCTAAGACTCCACTTCAACGGGCCATAACTTGTTAAAAGTCGTCCTTGTTTTTGACAGAATATTGTTTATACAAATACTTTCTTGTTATTTTGACGATGACCTAAATATACAGGAGAGGTCCATTGAATTTTCCTTCGCTGGCTGCTTAACTATTATCGATCTTTGATCATTTATGAGAACCTTGTATTTATATTTCTGTAAACAGCTAATTAGTTATTAGTTACTGCAAGAATTTATGTCTGGATTGTTTGGGAGGCCACCGACCCCTGACTTGTTTAATAGGTTACTGGACCCTAAATAAAACTTAAGTTTACTACTTCACCGGTCACATGCAAGAGTTGACCTCGTCAAGTCACCATTGTTTTAAGACAAACTATACTACTGATCTGTTGATTGCAGTATTATTTATTTATAAAGCGTATTCTTTAACTAACATCAAGGACAACCCTTCCTCTCAAATTATATTACTTTGAGAACATAAAGTGAGCAATAAGGGATTAAAGCTAGCATCAAATTCTACTAATTAAGAAATCATATCTCCGAAAATGCTCTCTCTCTTGAGAGAATCATGAATCGCATTGCTTGAAGAACCATAATTAAGGTACTGATCAGGGAGGCTATTTTGGAGAAGGAATGACTTGTCTCCATCTAGGCCAGTCTGTGAGGTTGGCATCACAGGTTCATGCTGCATCTGGATGCATAATATCTCTGCTTGAGCCACTGCAAGCTGCATTTGTAGCTGGGAAACCTGGTTTTGCAGGTAGGATATGGCTCCAACACATCCGTAAACTGGGTCTCTCACTCGCGCATTCGCTTCATACACCAAACTGCTCACTGCATCCGCTCTCTGATGAACTGGTAGCTCCTGCTGAGCCAAAAAAGAAAAAAGTTAATGTCTACTTAAGAAAGATAACCGTATTCATGCATCTCAAAATCATTATTATGCGTGTGTGATGAGAGAGAGCATTCTTTTCTGGTCCAAATGGTAGGCATCAGTACAACCTAGCTATCTTTATTAGCACCTTTCATTCTCCCTACCAAAAGAAAACCACTCTCATTCCAGCACTCATATGATATGTATACGTACATATGCATACATACATAATAACCACACATGTACATATGATCAGAAATTAAAAAAAAAAAAAAACAGAGAGAGGGAGGGAGCAAAAGACAGACCTGTAACATTTTGCTAACATTGCTAGCACCAAAGACTTTGTGGACAATGGCAAACTTGTGGGGGTCATCAGAAGGGAAGTAAGGAGCGAAAATGCAGTCTTTAGTGCATCGGCGTCTAAGTAACTTGCAGGAAGCGCATGGTGAATTTCCACCCATTTTGTTTGTTAAAACAACTTAGTCTGTGAACTGTGGAGAGGGAAAAGAGGAAGCAAACCCTGGAGTAGAAGACTAGAAATATTCTTGGGAGAGAATGAGGCCGGAGTGGTTTATTTATAATGGCTTAGAAGCAAGTGTGCACTAGATCGAATTCACGAACTGTTTGGGGACATTAATGATTAAAAAATTGGACTTTGGTACTAGTTCTAGTTAATTATGATGAGGTCTGAGAGGAGACAAGAGATCAGTACTTGCATTTCCTCCTCCTACTTCTTTTTTGCAAAAGGTTCTTAGAGATGGAAACCAAATATGCATATCATTTTACGTTTTTAGTGATCAATTGATGAATCATTTCAGACTGTTCCTTGGGTTATTTCAGTAATATCAGATAATTATTTGATGATTCATTTGAGGAGGGTAGAAACTCAGGTACCAATTAACCTTCTATACTGCTCCTCGACTCTTAGGACATGGACCGTAAATCAATTTAGGAATCTTATTTTTTTAGGCTGAATTTTTTTAAAAGAAAAAAAAAATCAATAATCCAGGTATGATCATATACCTTGGTTAAGTGGTAAACGTGTTACTCCAGTACTTTTGTGTGGATAGACCAGCGGCCAAAACATGGTTGTGACAGTGCTTCCCACCACGTTTTTAGTGTTCTTCCACTGCCAAAGATCACCAAATTTAGGACATGTTATATGTTTGCTTTCTTTCAATGGGAAAATTATGGAAAAGCACGGGATGAATCATTCGAATTTCTAACCAGAAGGCCGTAATGATCGATTTCCCAATATAAAATGGAAATCGCTCATATCACAGCAGATGACAAACATCTCCACACAAGAAACAAAATCTTCAATCATGTATCGATCCAACTAAAACTTTACGTACACAGGTATCCATTATGGGTAATCATTGCAAGTGTGCCTATGGGGCTATAACTCGAGGAAAATGATATGGAACCAGGTGATCACTGACGCCGAAATTGTGATATGCAAGGTTTAAGGCTTCCACGTTGTCCATCGACTATGATCGAACAGTGCTATAAAGGTGAACCCATTTGGCAATTCAATGAAAGATTGATTGCGTCTTTGAAGGCAAGGTTAGGGCTAGAACCATGTTCTAGCTAGCATGTATAACTAGGATCAGCTGGTTTTGCTCATCTCCAATCTTATACTTGTCTTGTCTTGATATGTGAAACCCTAGCCAATAGAACGAGAGAGGAGAGAAAGCTCTGCGGAATGTCTGTTTGGACAGACACATGCTTTAGTTTGACACAAGTAGCCAAACTCTTGTCACTAAATTTACTCTTTGTATATAATACAGTCACGGGAAAAATTTAAAGAAAAACTATCATTTAATTGCGACACCTTGTTTTTTTCATCGAATAAAACAGAGGTGTTAGATTCTAGGAATATCTAACTAGCCACTAGAGCTGGGAAACTTCTGTCCCTCGTTAGTGTTAAAGTGGCAGGAAAATAAATTATAAATTATGAAAATCCATATATCCAATCCTCCATACCAAGCAAATTCAAGCTGATGTGAGAAATCAGCAGTTTTGACCATGGCTAGCTGCTGCTCGTTTCTTCCCTCGTTCATTTCCTTATAAAAAATTGTTAGTGGGTGACCACAGACTGGGTTCGTGAGCTAGACTGTTTCAATCCATCAGCATACGTCAACTTGGGATTTCATATGATCGTAAAAATAATAATAATAATGCAATTTGCTAATATTATTCAGGAGATTAGATTATTGTATTTCTGCTGGTGAGAATTCTGAGAATTGTCATAATTAAATTACAGAGTACTGAATGCAGTTAGCATATATCAAAGGATGGAGATGATGCGTCTTAACTTTTTACTTCTGGTTTCTCTAATTTAAAAGTTTAATTAGGATAAATCTTAATTTGCATTCCCACAGGTTGAGGTATCGTGAAGCAAAATTGCCTTGTGCATGTGCTGCCCAGTGTTAGCTGTAATGTTATGGTGCTTCTTGGCTAGGCGAGTTCGTTCTCCCCACATGGAAAAAACTGTACGGTCACATAACTGAGCCATCCAGCCGATGATAATTAGCCTGTTAATTACCAGCTGTAAACCCGCCTTTTAAGTTGAGCCTATAATTATAAAAAATGTTATAAGAAAATAGAAAACGTACTTGACACCAATTTAATTGTATTATATTTTAAAAGAATTTTGGTCATTTTACTATATTGTTTTATTATTTTTTATACTTGATTAAATATCAAATTACCCTCAATTAACCTGATAATTACAAAAAAAAAAATCATTTTGAAAATATAAAAATTCCCTTATGTAAATTTTAAAATCTCCCCTTCAAAAATATTTCGGTGATTTTAATCTACTTCTATTTTTAAATCTCTCTTATAAGGAAATAGCAAACCTGAAAACACCATCACAATATATTTTTTTTTAGCTCACATGCGACAGTGTTTTTGAGTACTATTTAGCTTTTGTTAATTATGCTGCTCACGATACTTTCTAGCAATTTTTATAGCATTAAGCCTAAGCTCTGGACTCATGCTCGCAGGTATATAAAGCATCCAAGCTGATTAGCTGGATATGATTTAACTTACTGACCCAGGCAGAATCCATGTCTATACTTTAATAAGAAATCAAAGAAAACAGGCCCACAGTGGTTTAATTTGACCTGACATGATTCCATACTGGTTTTCTTAATATTATAACGAGACCCAGTTCGAGGGAGATTAATATTGAAACTTGTATTAGTGCAGTGGAACCCTAAGCCCTACTACACCCAACTCTTGCATTTATTGCCCCTCACATGATTCCAAGCTTCTTCTCTTCTTGACTTCCAAAATAAAACAAGGCTTCTTTCATTGTAATTTAATATACAGTCGTCATAAAATACGTGCGGGCAAGAAATTTTACTCCTGGCAGTGGGCACCCCCTTGTTCATCAAACGAATCTCCCCCAATGAGCTAGCTTGATTTGCATGGTACACACACGCACATACAAGATGGTAACCCTCAGCTAGGGGGCAATGTGACCTAATTAACCATCTCCCCTGATCACTTTTTAATATATCATCGTCCTGTTCTTGGAGTTTTGAGCATAATTTGGTGTTCTATCCTCTTTTTTAAACATAATAGTAAGTACTATTTTAAACTCGGTCAAAATCTCAAGCCCGTTACTGGGAATTGCCCAGAAACAGTGAAACTGGGTGCCCTAATAAAGATCCTCTATTTACCTATTCTTTTATGGACCCGATGCACTAGCTAGGGGAAACAGAAGAGAGTGAGACCATGGTGATGTGGGAATAATAACCTTGTTTCGATTTCTCAGATTTTGAAGAGTTTGAGACAAATAAATTACGAGGAAAAACAGACATCTTCACCATCTTGAAAGGAAGAAACATGAGACGACCAATGCAAGCATTAAATGAGCTAGCGTCGTGCTAATGAAAGATTCATTTTCGAGATGCATGGTTTTGAATCATGAAATACATTGTCTGTAATTAAATGTTAATTGTTTTTTTAATTAACATCGGTAATCTCTTCCTAAAAAAACATTGATAATCTCAATGTTAACCGGTTCATGTGTCATTAGCTTTGTCTTTTAGCAAGCATTATGTAGGAAACCCTTTTGTGCTACCTTAGGGTTAGCTCGCGAACAAACATATCAATGGTCTTAGTGTGGCTATGAAATTAGTTTTCTAAATTGTGCAGATGCTGTGAGCATTAAAATCGTTTACATTTCCTCGCACTAATATTTATATATATTTATTGGAGCGGGATATAGGAGCTATACAAGACATGCTAGAAGAAGCTCAGATTTAGAGCTAGACGCTCCCAGTTAGAACTAGGTAATCAACTAGCTGATGGCCTTAGCCGAAAGTTTAATTCAGGGATATAAATGGTCGAAAATAAGATAAAATTAGCTCTTAATATATTTCATGAGAGCAAACGCAGAACAAATCTTTTATTAAATAATTTATTTAATATATACAAAATTTATAAATTCTAACATTT
The DNA here is from genome assembly GCA_015731905.1 of Salix dunnii. Taxonomy (NCBI): domain Eukaryota; kingdom Viridiplantae; phylum Streptophyta; class Magnoliopsida; order Malpighiales; family Salicaceae; genus Salix; species Salix dunnii. The sequence goes on from CM027668.1 coordinate 13,110,863, forward strand.
TTTATTTTGTTTTTTTCAGTAGCAAGTTGCTACTACAAACTATATAAGATGTTAATCTTCCATCGCAAAAGGAAGGCAAGAATGCGGCTGGGGACATGTCGGCAACGCTGGTTCGGAGCACATATATTCTCATCACAAAAGCCCAAGAAAATGGGCCTCGTGATGCTATGAAGAGGAGATCGTTTTTTATGGGCAAGGAAGAGGTGCCCTGTTGGCTGTTGCGTCTGGCAAAATTACGTGCTGAACCAGCGACTAAAAATGATAGTTGAGATTGTTTTGAAAATATTTATTATTTAAAAATATATTAAAATATTATTTTTTAAATTTTTAAAAATTATTTTTGATATTAATATATAATAATAATTTAAAAATATTAAATAAATTAAATTTAAAATATAAAAAAAAATATTTTTTTTCAAATTTTTAAAATATACAGTACCAAACAATTAGAAGAAGACTGAATGGTTGCGCCTTGTAACTCTGCGAGAGGCTTCAATTTTTTTCACCTTGTCGCGTTATAGATTGTTGATCTTACTTTGCAGTAATATTGCGGAATTATTAATTTAGATGTTTCGATGTATGTTAATATTAACACTTTAATATATATATATATATATATATATATATATATATATATATATATATAAATGAACTAAGTTTTTTTTGAAAAAAAAATCAAATTAATTTAGTTTTAGTGTTCTGAAATATTTTTAATATGAAAATACGAAGAATAAATATTAAAAAATAAAAATATAATTGAATTTTTTTTGTAATAATAATAATGGTGGTAACTATAATATTATCAATAATAATTAGAATATTAATTATTTATAATAAAATTAATTTTAAGTGATTGCTCTATGGTGAGTACTTCTCTTTCTTGATTTTTTAATCCAAACTTCTGGGTAACATTTTAGAGAATTTATTTTAAAAAATAAGTGTACTTAAACTAGAATATTATGGAAATTACCCGTTTACAATCAATCAAATAAAAAATTAATCTGTGTTAGTATATAAATTAATTTTTAAATATCGTTATGATCAAATAAAAAATAACACTGATTTATACGTGGAATTGATTTTTTATCTCTGCAGAGGAACTGTTATACTGATTTATTACTTTACATAAAAGACAGCGCGTATTACCGGTGAATTGATGGGTTCATTATTGGTATCCGTAGTGGAGTTGTAAGATTGTTTGGCAATTAGCATCCTTACCGGTCGTGACCCCTTCCTAACCTTTCGGGCCTGGGCCTGGGCCTGGATTCACCTTTCAAGTTCACTTCCCTTCTAGCAGCTGCAGGCTATTGGTCCGGATCTCTTCGACGTTTCATTCCCTGGACCAGGCAAACAGAATATTATTTGTATTTTAAAAGTATTTTTGAAAAAAAATAATTTTTATTTTAAATTTATTTTTTTTATTTTTTAAATTATTTTTATATATTAATATCAAAAATAATTTAAAAAAAAAAAACAGCTCAGTATTAGTTCCAGCAGACAGCAGTTCGTTTGACCGAAGTCCATGTTAGTTGCCAGTTTATAAAATAGATCAGGCATTGACTGGTGGTCATTGGGTGGCGCTTTTTTATAATAACTCGAAGTGACTACTCTTATTAACAAAATAAAAAATGAGGTCCGAGCACTTTACCGTGCTTGTTCTGCAGTGAAGGAATGGTTTTATAGTGTTTAAGCTATAATTAGTGATATATTATTAGATATTTAATACAATCCAGAGAAAATACAAATGTATATTAAATAAATCTATTATTTATCTATTTTTGTAAAGTGAGTTTCCTTAAATAAATAATACATATCACTAGCCATAGTTTGAACGCCATAGAATTTATCACAGCCAAATACTTTAAAATAATTAATTTTATATATTTATGCGTTCTAGTCCTTGAAAATCTAGGCCATGCATAAAAGCCCATAAACTTTTATCCATGCTGCAACACGATCCCTAGCCAACGCATCAAGAATAGATCAAAATAAAAAAAATAAAAAAAATAAAAAAAGATTTCATATCGATCCCCTGAGGATTTTTAAATATCTAGTAAGAAGGGAATATTTAGGTGAACCAAGTGGATTCTCTTCCGGCACTGCTAATGAGCGCTACCTTCCAAAAGCCAACGCATATTTTATGACGACTAGGGGTCATGCACCCATGAAATATCTATATATTACAAGGGTTCCATAAGAGCGGTCCACTGAAATCCTACTTTTTTTTTATTAATATTATCCGACCAGCTTGCATGTATCTTATTAAACTTTATAAGATTTAAATTAACGTGCCGAGAAAATTTATAATTTTTAGTGCTCAGATTCAAACCTGAGATGAAGAAACAAATATCTTAATTTCAAGTTATTATCTCTGTCACCTAATATACGGTTGTCATCCTACTTTAATCGATCCCAACGTTGACGTTAATTTCCTATCGTCCCTTCATCCTCGTCGCCGGTGCTGAAAGAGGCGCCGATTTTCTTCTACGGATTCATAGTCGGTAGAGGTTTAAAAAAAACTGTCAAAAAAGTTGTTTCATTTTCTCGGGCCTCTCCATTGAATTCATCATGGAGTATTTCTTCTTCAAAAGAGTATCAAAATCTCTCCTCACATAAATAATTTTCTCTACTTGACTTAGCCAACAAAGTTGTGATGCAGGAGTGTTTGACACTATTTAAATAATATTTTAAAAATGAGATTTTTATTTTTTTTGTAAATTAAAATAAAAAAAAGATTATTTTCATGTGTTAATGTTAAAAATAATTTTTAAAACATAAAATATATCATTAAACTATATTTTATTTTAAAATATATTAAAATAATTTGATAATACTAGAAACTTAATTTGAAGAAAAAAATATTTTTAAAAATAAATGAAAAAATTAGGGAGTTGAGTCGGTTTAATATATATATAAATGCTTCCCAGTTTTACTATTCTGATCCACAGTAACATTTATTATTAATATATGTTATTGGGAAGCATGAACAATATATTTAGGGAGTTGAGTTGGTCTTTGAAGAGCGAAGTTATTGTCCTCTTCGTAGAAGGTGTGGGTTCGAATCCCACTCTTATTATATTTTTATTCTGCCCATAGTAGAAATAGTATATATTGTCGTGCTCATTAGCACAATGTTGAGGTAGCTGAGACGGTCCACAGAGTGCGTCATTATGTTAGAGGGAGCGGGTTCGAATCCTAGTTTCAGCATAAGTTTTTTGTTTATTGTCTTTTTTTTTGTTCTTTTTTATTGCATTTTTTTTTATTAAAATCTACTAAACAGGTAAATTTATATCAATTTAAAATTCATATATTTTACAGAAAACTTGCACTTCATAATAATTGTACATGGATTTATTATTTTGACTAGATTTATATCATGACAAGAAAAAAACACACACGCACATTTAATATTTTTTTGCTTTAAAAAAATATGGTGCAGCCCGCGACGAGGCACGGAGCATTGGCTAGTGTGTGTGTGCGCGTGCGTGTGCATCTGTGTGTAAAGACTTTGCCGCGATTCTTGAAATGAAATCTCCAATGCCATGTTTGTTTAACATTTGTATTGTTAAAGTTTTTTAAATTTTTTCATGTAACAATATTAAAATATTTTTTAAGAAATAAAAATTTTAATTTTAATATTATTTTTTAAATAAAAATAATTTTTAAAAATAGAATTAAATATCATTTTGTAAGCTAAAAGTAATCATATTTTTTAACAGTATTTTTGCATTATTCATCTAAACTCAGATGGATTGTGGATCAAAATGATAAAATTACTTAATAATATAAGCATTATTTGCATAGTTGAAATGAACAAAAAACTTGATTTGGCCGAGTGGTTAAGCATGTGCCTTGGCAGACGTTTTAGCGTGCAAGAGTTCAAATCACTCGTACAACGAAATGCATTTTGTTTGTTTTTTTTAACCGGGCTTTTTATTTTTTTATAACTGGGGTGTCTGAGCTAGCTTACACGTACCGCGACCAATCTCCACTTCTTCTTTTTTTTACATTTGTTCCTCTTTTGTACTGCCACTTATATTTTTTTGTGTTATTTTTTACAACTGGAATGTCCAGGTCAACTCACGTGCATCATAATTTTTTCTTCCTGGGTATATATTTTATTTTGTTTCAGTCCAGCTTAGCGCCTCTAGAATAGTCCCGACTCTTTTTTTTTGTACTTTTTTCTCACTTATATATATTTTTTTTATAATCAGGGTATCCGGGTCAATCACACGCATTACGAGTATTATTATTTTATAGAATAACTAAAGGAGATCACGATTTTAAAAGGTAATGACTAACTATTTTCATTGTTTATTATTGTTTTAAAAGGTGAATTGAACTGTAGTTTGGTAGGAAATAATAGGGGTATTTAGGAATTCGTTTAGAAAAAACTTTTGATTTTTTTTATTTCGATTAAAAAAATAGTGTTTTCTAGATGATTTTGATGTATTTATGAATAAAAATCACTTCCAATAGTAACATTAACTACACACTCAAACAGGCACGGCATGTGGTGGACGTTGAAGGTAAATGATGGATTGGATTGCTAGCTAATTTCTTTCTTTAAATGATATTTATTAGATATGTGTTTTCATCCTGGTCCTTATACTTTTAATCTTAAATTTTATTTTAATTTCTTTATTTTTTAAATATATTTCTTAAATGGTGTCTATTTTTTTTCTATGTTTATATGTACATGCTATTGATTTTTGTTTTTTATTTTTATTATTTTCACTATTATCAAGGTTTTTTATTTAATATTTAAATTTGTATTTGTATTTATTAGATATGTGTTTTTCATCTTCGTCCTTATACTTTTAATCTTAAATTTTATTTTTATTTATTTATTTTTTAAATATATTTCTTAAATGGTGTCTATTTTTTTCCATGTTTATATGTACATGCTATTGATTTTTGTTTTTTATTTTTATTATTTCCACTGTTATTAAGGTTTTTTTATTTAATATTTAAATTTTAATTTGTATTTATTAGATATGTGTTTTTCATCTTAGTTCTTATACTTTTAATCTTAAATTTTATTTTAATTGATTTATTTTTTAAATATATTTCTTAAATGGTGTCTATTTTTTCCATGTTTATATGTACATGCTAATGATTTTTGTTTTTTATTTTTATTATTTCCACTGCTATTAAGGTTTTTTATTTAATATTTAAATTCTAATTTGTATTGGTGATCATTTAAAAATTGATATTTTTTATTTTTTTTTTATTTATTCTTCAACTCAAATAAATTTTTAAATTCTAGTAATATTTATTTTTGTTTTGTCATTTATTTTGTTTTTTAATAGTTTTTTTGTTAATATTATTAGGTGTTAAAATTTATAATTGTTATAGATAAGACATTTAAAATAATGATATTGATTATTTATAATTTTTTTTCTTATAAATATGTTAGAATAATTATATATTTTGATATTTATTTCATATTAGTGCTTATCATTATTCTGATATGAAGAATAAATCTTATATAAAAAAATTAATTTCTTTTTCTAACAATAATCATGGTATCATTGATAGAATAAATAATAATAACTAGAATATGAAATTTTTTTTATAATATTTATAATTACAATTACAATAATTATGATAATTTAACAACCATGACAATGACAATAATGATCAAAATAATTCACCAGTTAAAATTATTTTTCTTAAAAGTTGACTCCTGTGCTTGTTTTATATAAAATATTTCATATCATATATCACATAAATAAAAAAAATATACGAAGTGACATATAAATGAAACAATTGGAAAAATTTGAGCTATTTATTTACAATAAAAAAAAAATATACAAGCTAATTGTCCTTCACTTCTTCGTAGCCATGAATAAATTTTTTAACATGCCAGAAAATATTAATGGTTTCAGTTTTTTTTATAATGCTATATATCTGAACAAAATAATCAACCTACATAGCTTTTAATTTTTACTATAGCAAAATTATTTACAATAATAATAATAATTATTGTATATTATGTTTTTATATACTCATTTTATTATGCAGAATGCGTTTAAAATAATGATGACAAATATTTTTAAGGATTTTTCTCTTAAAAATAATTATATATTTTGATATTTTTTAATATTAAAATATATTAAAAAAATGAAGTAGGTTTTTTGAAAAATTCATGAACATAATTTATTCCTAGTATTCTGGAATAATTCGAATATGATAATATGAAGAATAGAATTTGAAAAAAAAATAAATTTCTTTTTATAACGATGATATTGTCAGTAACGATTAAAATATAAATTATTTATAGTAATTTATACAATAACAACTATAATAACTGTGACAGTTTAACATTCATGACAATAACAATAACAATAAAAATCAATATAATTTATTAATCGATGTTATTTTTCATGAAAAAATGACTTTTGTAATCTTTTTATGTATGATATTCCAGATCTAATATTACATAAATAAAAAATATATGAAACTGCACATAGACAAAACATGATTTTTTTTTGTCAAATTATTTATAAATAAAAAATATACGAGTTATTTGTCAGTACTTTGCCACAAACAAAATCAAATGTTATAACATATAAAAAAAATATTAACGGTTCATGATTGTTTTAATGATGCTATATATTAGAGCAAAACAATTAATCTACAAGACTTTCAATTATTTAATTTTTTAATATACTCATTTTATTATTAATAATACATTTAAAATAATAAGAAAAAATAGTTTACAGGTTTTTTCTGTTTAAAATAACTATATATTTTGATAATTGTTCAATACTGACACCTTAAAAAATACAACAAATAACTAGCAACTAAATATTAACTATACAAGTTTAAAAGAAGATTTTACTTTCACTCCACATCACTAAAGGTGAACTTACTCTATTTTTTAAACAAGGTTACGTTTAATGCAAAAATAAATTCTAATAAAAATTAAAAGTCATAAGTAAAAGTAAAGATATATAAATACAAAAAATATTTAGAATTATACCAAAAATACCGAAAAAAAGGGATCGAAACTATATCAAGAAATAAAAGAATTATTTATATTTACATTGCTATTTTTTTTAATTTAACCCTTCCATTTAAATTATTTACACATTTTATTTTCATTTTGGCCCATATACTTTTAATTCTTTATTTTAATTCCTTTATTTTTTAGATATATTTTTAAATAATCTCTATTTTTTTCATGTTTTTATATACGCTCTTAATTTTATTTTTTATTCTAATTATTTGCTCTTTTATTTAGGTTGTATTTCTTAGAAAAAATAAATTTTTAGATTCTATATTGTTTTAGTTAAAAAATTATTTTTACAATATTTTTATGTATAATATTTCATATCTATTATTACTTAAATAAAAAAAATAGGACAATACACAAACAAAATGGATAGATAAATCTGCTCAAGTCATCTAAAATTAAAAAATATAAAAATTATTTCCCCTGTATTTCAATTATAATATTTTTTTAAATAAAAAATATTTTTAACATATTTAATCTATAATAATTTTACTAATTAAATATTAAGATAATAAAATATAAAATGGGACGGGTAAGTTTGCTATACAGAGCACAGTGATGCACTTGACAAAACCCACCAATGGGAGCGAACATATTCCTGGATCAATCCATCCACTCTTAACTTTTTTGGAAATTACAAGTTTACAAAAAGCCCCTCAAAAAAGACAAAATAGTGCACAGGACCCGGGGGCATCACCGGATTTTCCACTTTCTATGCACAGTGCACAGACGAAAAAAGCCCCCGATAAAGACAAAATAGCGCACAGTAACCAGGGCTACCGCCGTTTTTTCCAACCCGGTTTTTTCGTAAATCTAGATGGGTGCAGGGGAAATCCAGTCATTAGCTATTATTTTATTATTTTTTCCGTTTTAACTGCTGGTGCGTCGTACGAACGCGCCAGAAGCGTTTGGTCCAAACGCGCCTTTTGGGCGGCTCGTGCGGCCTCTTCCCGCCGTCAAAAATTCGCTTCCGCCGCACCAGAAGATGCGGCGAGACTCCCTCTCCTCTAATATATGTCCGGTTGAGCGACGGTGGACGTGTTTTGGCCGGCGGTCGCTTTTCTCTCTCCTGCCGCCTCAAATTCTGCTCTGATCCCCGATGTTTACGATAAGTTCATTTTGGTCCCTGATGTTTTTATTTCATTTTTCTTACTGATTTTTTAAAATTAAAGTTTTTTTATTTTCAATTGTGCCCTTCAATTAAAACTGATTATATAAGAAAGTTTTATTTCAGTCCTTATACTTTTGATTTTTGATTGATTTTTTATTCCTTCAATTTTTCCGGTACGGATGTTTTCATTTCTTCAATTTAGCCCTCCAATTGAAATTGGTAATATATACAAAGTTTGATTTCAGTCCCTTTTCTTCTGATTTTTATAAAATGAAACCAATCACCATTATTTATTTTTGGTCCTCCAATTCTTTTTTGTTTTAATTTTATCCTTTAATTAGAATTAATTCTATATATATTATTTTTCATTTTAATTTATTTTTTATTGTTATTTTTTTATTAATATTTGATATTAATTCATTTGTTATTTTTTAATTGTTTTTTATACAAATTTCTTCATTTTTTTTAATGATTTTCCAAATCAATTTAATTATTTGAATTGTTCTGACAATAATATTAATAATAATTTTAACTATTATAATAATCATTTTACTATTAATATTACTCTTTTTTTCTCTTTGTTTACTTTTTTTTTTTTGCTTCTTATTTTTTTTCTTTTGATTATATGATTTTTAGTAGTGACTATTTATGCAGTGATCATGATAATTTTAGTAGTTTTTTTTTTCCTTTTTGTAGTGTTTTGAAATTTTTAAAAAGGAAAATACATGAATGCCCTTAAGAGCTTAGAAGTAGGTTAAGGGTTTTGTAGTAATTGTATAAGTTTGTAAATATAAATAGAAAAGAAAAGAAAAAAAAAAAAACAAGAAGCAATCTGAAAATTTGAGAGAGAGAATCGGGAAGAGAGAAAGAAAGAAGAAGAAGAAGAGAGAAGAGGAAAAAAGGGAAGAGAAGGAGAAAAGAAGAAGGAGAAATAGTTGTTAAGGTAATGTGTATGTTTTAATATGTATAAATGTAGTTATTAGTTATGATTTTTGCTTGGATTGATTGTTAGGGTTTGAGGATTTTATTTGGGTTTGATTGATGAATTAAGAGAGATGTTAAGGGTTAAATGTGTTGGGTAATGGTTTAATTTGTTTGATTGTAGATGATTTTGAAGTTTTGAGGTGTTTTGTTTAAGAAAATATTGAGAAAAATGGTGAAAACCCTTGCTGGAAATTCAGGTCTGGAGGTTGAAGATGACAAAAATTCATTTTGGTTCTTTTGGTGAAAATTTCAGTTTAGTCCGTGAATTTTGGAAAATTACAATTTAGTCCCTGAACTTTGGAAAATTCCAGTTTGGTCCTTGGAGTAAAATTGGAGATTCTGGACAGAATTGAGGTTGAATTATGGACAAGATTTTAGTATAATTATGAATTTATGAAGTGTTCAATTTAGTCCTTCAATTTGATAAAATTACAATTTGACCCTAAAAATATAAGAAAATTTCAGAATGGTCCTTAGATGGAATGTAAGTACTTCATATTGGTTTGATGGATAATTGAAGCCTATTCGATGAATTATTATCAATTTTATGAATTGTGTATATTGAATTAGACTTCGGAAGAAACCATTGTTTTAGGTTTTTGTGGAAAAATGGATAGTTGATTAAAAAAAACACATAGGAGTATGAGTTGAACTCTTAGATATGTTATAAAAGCTATTTTATGTTTTTGAGTCATTTTTGAGTATATTTTCTTTTATATGTTCAGATAATCCTGATATTCTGCCAGCGATACGTCAGTAGAATTTCGTCAGTATTCTGCTTTTGAATTTCGATTGCTTTTTAGTCAAGCGAGTGGATAATACTTGATATGCATGAGAAATAGTATAAATATTTGAATTGCTAGTATGAATTGGATTATGTTTCTTGATAATATATACATTGATTACTATTATTGATACAATAAAACATAATCAATTGTTGAGTATATATTCTTGATATAAGACAATATCTACTTGTGAATTGATAGCTTCTCATTTGATTGATACCATGAGTTGAGCCTTGAGATATGAATATGACTGTTTGATTATAATATATACCTACAATATGCCAATCAGAATACCTATGCTAACAAGGTAGTGTTAGCCTTTGTGCACATCGTATCTGAAACCCTAGTTGGTCGGGGGAGTCACCAACCTGTGTGGACTGATCATCCCACAGTACGGAGCCTCATGCTCATTGCATTTTGATTTTCTGACGAGCTTTACCTATTAAATTCTTGTTATGACCTATTTGAGAAACTTCTTGTAAGAACTTCGAACCGATTTGATAATATACTTCTCTTTGTTGTATTATCTCGTATGTGTATATCAGATATTATCTACTCACTGAGTTGTTGAACTCACCCCCTCATTATTTATTATTTTCAGGCTCGTAGCTTGCTAGCAGGTCATTTTTGTCCTACTCTTGGAACCTGCTATTTTGGTTGTAATTGACATTTTGTTCATATGTCTAGTTAGTGCTCCACAATTATAACAGTATGTAATCCACTATTGTATAAAGACAGTTGAATTATGTTATAAAGTTTACTTTGATATTTCCGCTGCGTTGAACTCTGAATAAGAATATTAAGTTTGTGTGTAAGTTTGGGTTCGCATAGGTGTGGAACCTTGGAGGGGGACCATGCCTATGTGCCGGTCACGGATCCGGGAATCGGGTCGTGACAAAGATGGTATCAGAGCTAAAATTATATAAAAGAATAAAAGTAAAAGAGTGTGACAAAACTTGGTGTTACAGCTTAGAAAAAAAAAAGTAATAGTGACGAAACTTAGTATCAAAGCTTGGATTAAAGAAACAGTAATAAAATTTAAATATGTGGAGCATTAGGATCTGTTTTGTCTTGTCTGTTATGCTTGAAATTTGAATTCTCATCAAGCATGTCTTCTTGATTCCTTATGCTTTCTATATATATGTTTCCGATAATTATTTGATAACTATTATGCTATTGTTTCGGCATGATAAGAGTGTGTTATTTCTTCTAGGATATGTCGAAGAATAGACATATAGCTAATACTATTGGAGTACGTGATGATCAGAAAGATGTCCGTATTGTGTAGTTAAGAAATGCAAGGTATATTTCTTATAGGAGGGGTGATGTATTCACACCTGAATATATTCTTTTTGTTAGCACTTTTGAATTAAAAGTTTATTTGATATGGTTGCAACGTTTTTGTTTGTGTCCCTATATATTGCTATGAGGTTAGATAGATAACTAACTTTATTAGGATTTCTCATTTTTGTTTATATTTCCGTGGATGAAGAATTAATATTAGTGAAGTATGTGTATTCAAATTATGAGAAAGAAATTGGAGATAGAATTTATGGGAGGCAGACTTGAATGTTTTAGATATGATTGATTTTGATGTGATTTTGGGAATGGATTGGCTATCAAAGCATAGGGCTTCAGAAATTTGTTGAGGTAAGAAAGTTGTGTTTGATTTAGATGGAGAAATGAGGTTAGTGTTTCGAGGAGAAAATATTGTGTCTTCATCAATTTTGTTATCGACTATCATGAGGAAAATGGCACGAAAAGGGGTACGGTGTTATCTAGCACACATAGTGGATGTAGATAAGGAAATTCCCCAGTTAAACCAAGTTTCTATAGCTAGGAAGTTCAACGATTTATTTCCTGATGAGTTACCTGGATTGCCCTCGTATAGGGAGATTGAGTTTTCTATTGATTTGGTTCCGGGTACCGAACCAATATCAATGGCACCAAATAGAATGGCACCAGTAGAATTGAGAGAGCTAAAGGAACAACTGCAGGTTTTGTTATTGGTGATGATGATGTGTTGAGATTTGGGAATAGACTTTGTGTACCTGATGTCGATGATCTGAAAAGAGAACTGATGACAGAGGCACATCAGACAGTTTATACAGTGCATCCGTTTTCCACCAAGATGTATAAAGATCTTAAGGTGTGCTATTGGTGGAATAAGATGAAGGTTGATGTAGCAAATTTTGTTTCTAGATGTGTGACTTGTCAAAGGGTAAAAGGTGAACATCAGAAACCTCCTGGATTGCTGCAACCATTATTGATACCAGAATGGAAGTGGGAAAGTATCACAATGGACTTTATGACTGGGTTGCCTAGGAGTCATGAAGGTTATGATTCAATATGGGTGATTGTTGATAGATTGACAAAATCAGCCCATTTCCTACCAATTAAGATTACTTATGGGTGTGCGAAGTTAGCGGAATTGTTTATTAGCGAGATTGTATGAATGCATGGAGTGCCAATCTCGATAATTTCAGATAGGGATCCACAATTCACATCGCGATTTTGGGTGAAGTTTCAAGAAGCGATAGGTACTAAAGTGCAGTTGAGCACGACTTTTCACCCTCAGACTGACCATCAATCTGAAAGGACTATCTAGATTTTGGAGGATATGTTGAGAGCTTGTGTTATGGATTTTAGGGTTGGTTGGAGTAAGTTCCTATCATTAGTGGAATTTACCTACAACAACAATCATCAGGCTAGTATAGAGATGACACCTTATGAGGATTTGTACGGACGAAAATATAGATCACCAGTTTGTTGGTTTGAGGTTGGTGAGAAAAGGCTAATGGGGCCAGAGTTGATTCAAATTACCTCAGAGAAGATAGAGGTGATCAGAAGGAAGCTTTAGACAGCTCAAAGTAGACAAAAAAGTTACGCGGATAAAAGGAGGCGTGACTTAGAGTTTTCAGTGGGTGATTGTGTGTTCTTAAAGGTCTCACCGAACAAAGGGTATTCAGGTTTGGAAGGAAAGGCAAGCTAGGTCCTCGATTTATTGGGCCGTATGAGATTTTAGAGAGAATTGGAGCAATTGCTTATAGGTTGGCCTTACCACCAAATTTGTCGGCTATACATCCTGTATTTCATGTTTCTATGCTACGGAAGTATATGTCGGATCCTTCTCATGTGTTAGAGGATCATCCAGTTGAATTAAGAGATGATGTGACTTATGTGGTGCAACCAGAAGCTATAGTGGATCGACAAGTAAGAAAACTTAGGTCGAAGGATATAGCTTCGGTGAAGGTGAAGTGGAAAGGTCATTCAATTGAAGAAGCAACATGGGAACTTGAGGATAAGATGCGTGAGGAATACCCTCATCTTTTTTTATAATCTCGGTACGTATTCAAACATTTATTTAGTTTCGAGGACGAAACTTTTATAAGGTGGGGAGATTGTAGTGTTTTGAAATTTTTAAAAAGGAAAATACATGAATGCCCTTAAGAGCTTAGAAGTAGGTTAAGGGTTTTGTAGTAATTGTATAAGTTTGTAAATATAAATAGAAAAGAAAAGAAAAAAAAAAAAACAAGAAGCAATCTGAAAATTTGAGAGAGAGAAGAGGAAAAAAGGGAAGAGAAGGAGAAAAGAAGAAGGAGAAATAGTTGTTAAGGTAATGTGTATGTTTTAATATGTATAAATGTAGTTATTAGTTATGATTTTTGCTTGGATTGATTGTTAGGGTTTGAGGATTTTATTTGGGTTTGATTGATGAATTAAGAGAGATGTTAAGGGTTGAATGTGTTGGGTAATGGTTTAATTAGTTTGATTGTAGATGATTTTGAAGTTTTGAGGTGTTTTGTTTAAGAAAATATTGAGAAAAAATGGTGAAAACCCTTGCTGGAAATTCAGGTCTGGAGGTTGAAGATGACGAAAATTCATTTTGGTCCTTTTGGTGAAAATTTCAGTTTAGTCCTGAACTTTGAAAAATTACAATTTAGTCCCTGAACTTTGGAAAATTCCAGTTTGGTCCCTGGAGTAAAATTGGAGATTCTGGACAGAATTGAGGTTGAATTATGGACAAGATTTTAGTATAATTATGAATTTATGAAGTGTTCAATTTAGTCCTTCAATTTGATAAAATTACAATTTGACCCTAAAAATATAAGAAAATTTCAGAATGGTCCTTAGATGGAATGTAAGTACTTCATATTGGTTTGATGGATAATTGAAGCCTATTCGATGAATTATTATCAATTTTATGAATTGTGTATATTGAATTAGACTTCGGAAGAAACCATTGTTTTAGGTTTTTGTGGAAAAATGGATAGTTGATTAAAAAACACATAGGATTATGAGTTGAACTCTTAGATATGTTATAAAAGCTATTTTACGTTTTTGAGTCATTTTTGCGTATATTTACTTTTATATGTTCAGATAATCCTGATATTCTGCCAGCGGTACGTCAGTAGGATTCCGTCAGTATTCTACTTTTTGAATTTCGATCACTTTTGAATCAGGTGAGTGGATAATATTTAATATGCATAAGAAATATTATAAATATTTAATTTGCTAGTAGTAGTTAGATCATGCTTCTTGATAATATATACATTGATTATTATTCTTGATACGATAAAGCATAATCAATTGTTGAATATACATTCTTGATAGGAGCCAATATCTGCTTGTGAAGTGATAGCTCCTCATTTGATTGATACCATGAGTTGAGCCTTGAGATATGAATATGTCTGTTTGATTATAATATATACCTACAGTATGCAAGTCAGAATACCCATGCTAACAGGGTAGTGTTAGCCTTTGTGCACATCGTATCTGAAACCCTGGTTGGTCGGGGGAGTCACCAACCTGTGTGGACTCATCATCCCACAATACGGAGCCTCATGCTCATTGCATTTTGATTTTCTGACGAGCTTTACCTATTAAATTCTTGTTATGACCTATTTGAGAAACTTCTTGTAAGAACTTCGAGACGATTCGATAATATACTTCTCATTGTTGATTATCTCGTATGTGTATATTGGATGTTATCTACTCGTTGAGCTGTTGAACTCACCCCCTCATTATTTATTATTTTCAGGCTCGTAGCTTGCTAGCAGGTCATTTTTGTCATACTCTTCCAACCTGTTATTTTGGTTGTAATTAACACTTTTGTTCTTATGTCTAGTTAGTGCTCCACAGCTATAGCAGTATGTAATCAACTCTTGTATTAAGACAATCGAATTCTAATATGAAGTAAACTTTTTATTTACGCTACGTTGAACTCTAAAATCGAATTATAAGTTTGTGTGTAAGTTTGGGTTCGCATTGGTGTGGAACCTTGGAGGGGGACCATGCCTACGTGTCGGTCATGAATCTGGGAATCGGGTCGTGACACTTTTTCATACAAAAATCTTTTCCTTTTTTTAATGATTTTTCAAGACAATTTAATTATCTAAATTGTTCAATAATGTAATAATTTTTTGTTATAGAACTATTTTTTTTATTTGATTATTGCATGGTTTTTTTATATTAATTCATTTAGTTTGTTTTTATAAATTCTTAGACAATGTATATTTTTTTATTCATATTTATACATCTATACTTTTAGTTTTTTTATAGTTTTTTTTTCTTTTGATTTTATTTAAATCAGTTAAATCCTGAAATTTGAATTTAAATTGATAGTCATTTTAAAATTAATATTACTTCTTTTTTTCCTTTATTTTATTTTTTTTTCTTTTTTTCTCTTTCTTTTTTTCTTCTTCTTTTTTTTCTTTGGATTAGATGATTTTTATGATTTGACTATTTATGCAGTAATCATGATAATTTTAGTTGTTGTTTTCTTTTTCCTTTTTCATACAAAAATCTTTTCCTTTTTTTTAATGATTTTTCAAGACAATTTAATTATTTAAATTGTTCTGACAGTAATGTTGACAATAATTTTAACTGTTATAGTAGTGATTATGATATTAACATGAGGATAGATTTTCAATTTATGTATTAATCTTTTTGTTGATAGAACTATTTTTTTTATTTAATTATTGCATCGTTTTTTTATATTAATTTATTTAGTTTGTTTTTATAAATTCTTAGACAATGTATATTTTTTTATTCATATTTATACATCTATACTTTTAGTTTTTTTATAGTTTTTTTTTCTTTTGATTTTATTTAAATCGGTTAAATCCTGAAATTTGAATTTAAATTGATAGTCATTTTTAAATTAATGTTGCTTCTTTTTTTTCTTTTTTTATTTTTTTTCCTGTTATTTTTATTTGTTTTTTGTATTAAATGATTTTTATGATTTTGCTATTTACGCAATAGTAATAATAATTTCAGTTATTGGTTTTTTATTGCTTTTACATAATTTTTATTATTTGACTATTTATGCAATGATCATGATAATTTTAGTGTTTATGTTTTTTTTTTCTTATTTATACTTCAATCTTTTGCTTTTTTTAATTATTTTCCAGGATTATTTAATTATTGAGATTATTTTGACAGTAATATTGATAATAATTTTAACTGTTATAATAATGATAATGATAATAACATAAGGATATATTTTCAATTTATATATTCATCTTTTTTATGGATAAAACTATTTATTATTTTATACAAATTTATAATTAAAAAATTCTATAAAAATTTATTATTTTGTCTAACATTATGTTATAATAAAAAAATCTAACATAATTAATATTTGGCCCTTATACTTTTAATTTTTTTTTCATCCCTTGATTTCTTATTATTTCTATAATGATCCCTATTATTATTCAATGAATTATTTAATTCTACAATAATAATAATAATAATAATAATAATAATAATAATAATATAGTAGTGGTAATTTAATTAATTATTATTTAATAATAATAGTAATTTAATTATTTCTCTTGCTTACTTTTTTGTTAATGTTTTTTAAGGTTTTTTTCATTTAGGTAATTTTATAATATCTATTCTTTTCGTGGTAATAACAATGTTGATTTTTATTTTTATTTTTTTATTAATCTTTTATTGTTTATTTACTCTTTCATATTATTATTATTATTATTATTATTATTATTATGAATTATAATAATAACAATATTTTAATGCTTTTTCGTGCTTCCTATTTTTTTTATATTTCTTTCTCTCGATATAATTTACTGATTTTATAATAATATGAATAATAAATATTATTCGCTTTTTCCATTTATTTCTTTTTTCTTTTTTATTATTTTAATTTGCTCTTTGGATTAGATAATTTTACTTACACAATAATAATGATAGTTTTAATTATTAATTTTTTATTGTTTACTTATAAAATATTTTTTTTTTCTAATGATTTTTCAAGTCAATTTAATTTTTATTATTATTTTGACAGTAATGTTGATAATAATTTTAACTCTTATAACAATAATAATGATAATAATGTGAGGATGAATTTCTGGACAAATTTATTTTATCTAAATTTATAATACAATTTAAAAATATATATAATTAATATTTTTTACATTTAAAAAAATATTATGTACCCCGCGGCAACGCGCCGGGGCACTTAGCTAGTAAAATATAAAATGGGACGGGTAAGTTTGCTATACAGAGCACAGTGATGCACTTGACAAAACCCACCAATGGGAGCGAACATATTCCTGGATCAATCCATCCACTCTTAACTTTTTTGGAAATTACAAGTTTACAGCTGTGACTGCCGAAAAGCCAACAAACCCAGACCTTGATTTCTCGGGACGAGATGTACCAGATTCTCCTTTCAAATGAACTCGCATGTGACTCCCATCCTCCTTTCCAGTTATGCCACAAGCCTGCCACAAGCCCCAGTCCGCCTTCCTCTCTCCTCCGTCCACCTGTCCCTCAATCCAACGGTCAGAACCTCTCCTTTTCTACATTATATGCTCTCTCCCACACCCACACACAACACACACTGCTGCAATCTCTCTAAAAAGACCACTGTTTTTAGTTCTTCTTCCTCTTCGTTAGAGATTTTAAAACCCGTTCTTTCATCTTCGTTAAATATAAAAGAATCATGTTACTCAAGGCATCACCAGCCTTTTCTCTGTTGAATACGACGGGGGACAATCCGGGCTCCCTGTTTCCATCTGTTTCCTCTCTGCCTAACAAAAATCTTTCTGCTTCTCCTTCATTTCGCTCAAAAACTGGGTCTGGACTCGTTACTTGTGCCTCAAAAGGGGCTAATAATAAGCCTTTAACTGGTGTTGTCTTTGAGCCTTTTGAGGAGGTTAAGAAAGAACTGAATCTTGTGCCTAATGTGCCACAAGTTTCTCTTGCCAGGCAAAAATTTACTGATGGGAGTGAAGCCGCCATCAATGAACAGATCAAGTGAGATTTTTTCCTTTTCAGTTTCTTGCTGAGCGACTCTTCTTTTATTGCCAAGAAATGATTGGTTGGCTTAAATTGATATGGGAAAGATTTCTTTATACCGAATTAAAGATTCTATATTTACTTTTCTTGTGACTTCTTCCTTTTATACGATGCCTGATTCTGGTATTGCAACATGTTTGTGAAAAATTGGCCTGTGATATCTTTGGCATCAATCCTGAGTCAATCAGTAATACCGAAGCACTATAATTTAGTGCTTTTTTTTTCACTTCTTAGATCTATGTTTCGTTTGAGTTTTTTGGTGAAGTACATCGCTTTAGTAATCTGTTTTCTAACCATAACATATGTCGTTTTTTGGAATGGCAGTGTGGAGTACAATGTTTCGTATGTGTACCATGCGATGTTTGCCTACTTTGATAGAGATAATGTGGCGCTCAAAGGCCTTGCCAAGTAAATTCTCGTGGGAATTCTCTGTTTTATTATAAGCTCTCGCTTTTGTTATACGTTGTTAAAGCTCATGTATGGCATTTTTTTTCTAATAGGTTTTTCAAGGAATCAAGTATTGAAGAAAGAGAGCATGCTGAGAAATTGATGGAATACCAGGTGATTAACTTCATAATTTGATATAGTTATTTGTGGTTTTTTTCCTTTTCAATTGAATTTTAGGAGTTCTTTATCATGTTCATAATATAATCGAAGCCTCGGTCATTTTTGTCTAATCTTATAGAATAAAAGGGGCGGAAAAGTGAAGCTGCAGTCTATTTTGATGCCCCTCACTGAGTTCGATCATACGGAGAAGGGAGATGCACTGTATGGTGAGTTTTGATGGGCGTTTATATGTTGACAATAAGTTGTTAAGCAAAATGAACATTTACTTACAGAGGCTGTTTTGTGTTGTGAAAGACGTCCTCGGCCGTTGCTTTTTGAATGTTTTTCTCAATTTAAACCCTTAAATAAATTTTGGGGAGAAATTAGTTCAGTGGCCGTGTCCTTGTATACCGAACCGATCATGCAAACTCATGCTGTTGAAGTATTGAAATGTGATTGATTTTACCAGGTGTATCCTGAATTTCTCAATCAGGGCATGGTTATCCTTCTCTTTCTTTTCTTGTCTTATTTTTATAAGTAGCTTTCATGTGGAACAGGGTATACTTTGTGAATTCGAGGTGAAGGGAAATACTCAGTGTTGAAACTACATGGACCACTGTTAAAAAATCACATGTTAAACTTCACAGGCGGTTTCTCAAATACAAACTTGATCTCTGTGTTCCTATGCTTGTGATGTTAGTTGAACTTAAAAAGAATTTGTATGCATCCATAGTTTACAAAAACTGATGAGCAAATGACAATACTTCGTGCTGCGTTGCATTGGCGTGTGCTTTGTTAAGTTATGAAGTATATGTTTTTATCTTTATTTTACCTGATTGTGGTTATTTTTCTTGGTTCAGCGATGGAGCTTGCTTTGTCTTTGGAAAAACTAACAAATGAAAAGCTCCTAAACTTGCATAGTGTAAGACATTTCTATCCCTCAATTTAGGATTTAATGTACTTCATTGCATGATAAATTTCAGCTTGCACTCAACAGTGACTGAGGACATGGGGACATGCTGCAAGTTGCACAACCTTTTGAATAACAAAATCCTTTTTTCTAGTTTTGTTTGCCAAGTACGTTGAGATTGAATTGAGTTTTTTCAACAGGTGGCCGAGAAGAACAATGATGTGCAGTTGATAGATTTCGTTGAAAGTGAGTTTTTAGCTGAGCAGGTATGTACAATTTCCATGTCAGCCTACTTCCAACGGCATTTATTTTTCATGGTTATGGCTGGTCAGCTGAATTTTGATTTTGACCTTTCAAATTGTTTGCGTTGTAGGTGGATGCTATAAAAAAGATCTCGGAATACGTTGCTCAGCTGCGAAGAGTGGGTAAAGGACATGGTAAAAAACTGAATCTTTAGCAAAGCTTTCCCTTCCCTTTATTTATTTATGAATTTGCACGGCGCATTTGCTCATCCGCTAAACTGTTGTTCTTTCTTTGAATTACCAGGAGTGTGGCACTTCGACCAGATGCTCCTCCATGGGGAAGAAATAGTTGCCTAATCATGAAGCCAGCTTGTTTTCTACCTTTGCTCGAAATACCAATTAGGGAGGGCGTTCTATGCCCCTATCATTTTGTGCTAGTCTAGTTTTTGTTAAGAGATTTCTGGGATTTGGTTGGCTAGCAAAGATGCTTTGTTGTCCAGGATTGAACACGAGTTTAGCCATCGTTTTAAAAGCTTGAAGGCAGTTAAAAATATATGGTTATCCTTCACTCTTTACTTTTATTATAACTTGTTCTGCAATGGCAACCATAACTAAAAATGAAAATAAGTGACGAGGGAAAATGGGAATGAGCCACCAGCTGCTCATGGTCTGACGATTCAATTTCTTGTGGTCCCGTATACCTGGACCATGACATGATTCCCCAGTATTCTCGATTTGTCTCTTCAGCCGCTGAAAACGACGGAAATCCTTGCCACTGTTGTTTGTGCTGTGGCCTTTTTAGCTGCATGACAACTGGCCACTCAATTAGATCATGGCGTTCATTTGCCGATGAGTTCACGTCAATACGGACCGGATCTTCTTTCACTGTCAATTAGAGGGTGATGCTGTTTTTTATCCATCATCTAAAATCAACCGACTCCACGGAATAAGAAGAGGTTAACAGTATGCGACTGAGTCTCCGAAATCTGAAAACATGGTGACGCTGTTTTCGGATGTGACCCGATTTTGAAGTGCTTATCATTTGGTGAATACATTTCATTGAATTGGACCATCATGAAAGTTGCCAGCCAGAAAATACCCGTACAAATTACTTTCCAGCAGGAAAAGTCGGGTCATAATGAAATCCTAATTTCCATTCCTCATGGTACTAGTTAGAGATCGATATTCATGTGTTTGATAAATTGGACTTCATCACAACACCATATGAAGCTTTATATGGCCAGTCGGCTCAACTTGGACATAAAGGAGATAAATTAGCTAGCTGCGACCAAAAATGTATTTTCATAGGTTATCCTTGCAACAAGAAGGGGTGGCGAGTTTATGACCTTGAATCGGGAGTATCTTTCACTTCCAAGAGATGTTGTGTTCAGTGAGAAAAACTTTCCTTATCTCATTGATGACCAGCAAAACCCATTGTCTGTGCATGATGAATCTGCCTTGTGTCCTATGATAGATTAAGGTGGTATGGATGACGGTGAGATACCATGCATTACTATGCATGAACACATGCATGCAAGTTCTACTCCTCACAAAGAGCAAGAGATCAGTAGGGCAAATGAGAGACACGAAACTCTGGAAGGTAATACATTAATTGTCCTTCCCCTCTTACACAACAATAGTTCATGACAACAATCACGAACCTTCACGCACGATAAAAAGGGTTTCAGTGCTGTTATAAACGAGGAATATTTTGGTTGCGGACAGCGTGACAAGAAACTTTTCTGCGTGATTTTGTGACACACACCATATGTACATTAAGCCCCTCGATGAGTTCAACCTGCTCATCACAGTCCTCAGATGCACCTTACCCTATAACTTATTATGTAAACTATGATAACTTCTCTGTCAAATACAGACATTTCTTGGCAGCTATCATTGCAGGAATCAAACCTCAAACATTTGCTGAAGCCATGAAAGATGAACGGTGGAGAAAAGCCATGAAACATGAAATACAAGCTTTAGAACATAACGATTGCAGCAAACCTTTTCATCTCTCATTATATGCTTCAAGTTCAAAAATGGTTGTCGACTGATTTCAAATCTTCATAGGATTTTGCTTTTGTCCAGAAATAGTATCAATTTACTTTAAATCACGTTTTTCTTTTTCCAATTGAACTACTGCAATCGTCACTGCCTCCTGGGGCAAGAATAAGGCTGCAATCGCTCGGCCTTGGGAGTTGACGGGGTAATGGGAATGGATAATTCGCTGAATTTCAAGATAGCATTTGATCCTGAGGACTTTACTGATGATGATGAGAATTTGAATGCGGATTTGCTCGACCTGTTATATGCAGGCTTCGATAGAATTTAAATACAATATAATATAATTGCAAACATTCAGATATTAAATTAAGCATATTCTGATTTTTTTTGAGGATATAAATTATAATTTATTAAAGTATTGAGGGAAAATGAAATCAAGATGAACTCCAAGACAACGGTCAGAGAAAAGACACGTGTTGTCCTTCTACTGGGTTGGTTACATCACAGCAAAAAGTCAAAGAAAGTGAAGATAATCTAAAACGATCAGGCGACATAATTCCAGTATGCGCGAGGCACCACGTCAACGGCGCTTTCTTTCTGGTATTGGATGCCGTGGAGACATCCACTTCATCCATCCGTACAGAGCATTTCCATCCAATTCTACATTCTCCCTTGACCACTCTAGAAACAGAAAGAGAAGAGAAAAAAACAATAGAAGCAAGCAATGTTTGCTATTTTGAAGCTTCTGTTGTTATCGATATCGTCGCAATTTAATGCTGATCAAGGTTTCGATGTCCGTCGCCACCTCTGCACTGTCACGAGGTCTCTCTCTTTTTTCTGCCATTCTTATTCCATCTTTTACTTTATAGGTAATCTAATTGATTTTTTCTATGGAATAACGAGATTAATGCTCGAAAACAAGCAAGCTTTCAGTTAGTTTTGTGTAATTATTTGATTGATTGATAAATTGTGTGCAGATACGATGTAGCGAAAGATATCGCTAACACTTCAGCTGCAGCTGCTAATAATATTCCTAATGGATGCACTCCTATCCACGTAAACCTTGTTGTAATGCTCTCTGATGCAAGTTTTTTTATTGATATTTTCTACTTGTTCATGTTTAATGTTTGACTATTAAAAATCCGGGTCGTTGCTATGGATGTGCGGAGTTTAAAAGTAAATATAGTAGCTCGACTCTTTTCTGCGTATAACACTAAAATGTTGTGCTTAAATTACCTGTTAATGCGTCACGTTTTCCATAAAACTAGATTAATATTCGAGATTTTAGCAAGTAGCTGCTCGTGAAGTTGACTGTTCACCGAAAGATGTCTGGGTTTAATTTTTTGTTATGATTCAATTTCTAGTTTTTGGGCATGGTTCTGCGCTTGTAGTCATGGAGGAATTCGAATTTCTCATCTGTCCCTGTAGTTGATTCTTGCCAGACTCAGATTCATGGTTTTTAAAAAAGTATCGATGCTTGTCGAATTACTTGAAACATCTTTTTCTTTACGAATAAAAACTTTCTGCTGTCAACAGAGTTATTGTGCCCATGAAATCAGGGACGTTCTACCGCATCAATTTATCTTTTTGACCAAAAGTCAGGGAAAAGAGCTGCTTGTAGTTTCTGAGCTGTACAAATTCGTAGAACTTCAACATGCAAGTTATCATTTACAGTAATTTGGTTGTTAAATGAAACTGTTGGAATGAGCCTTTCATTCCTAGGGGAGGCATCATTTGCAAAATTTGCTTAAATCAATCTGACTTTTTCCTTATTTTTTAAGTGACTATTATCAGGAGTTACCTTATTTATTTCTCAGTACTATTTTTATGATGGAATGATCCTCTTCTTTGATATTCTATGCTTTAAAACCACTTTAGAGGCTTCTTTTCTGATTCAACATTTTAATTTGCTGGATTTATATGCCTGATTTCTTCTACTGCCTGAAGTGATTAAGTGCTCTGATAAAAGTTATTAATATGTTTTTTATCATTTAAAGCCAAATTGAATCAATTTTTTCACTTGTTACTTCCTAGGCAAGACATGGAACTCGTTCTCCTAACAAAAAACGGATGAGAGAGTTAGACAAGTTGGCTTCTCACTTGGGGGAACTTATAAGAGAAGCTGAAGAACAAAATTTGTCTTTGGAGAAAGTTCCGTCGTGGTTGCGGGGATGGAAATCTCCTTGGAGAGGGAAATTGAAAGGTGGAGAATTGATCAGTAAAGGAGAAGAAGAATTGTACAGTCTTGGAATTAGGATTAGAGAGAGATTTTCAGAATTATTTGACGAGGAATATCACCCAGATGTTTATCCTATAAAGGCTACACAGGTGAGTTCTGTTCTAAATGCTCTACAATGAAAATGTTTCAACCCAGTCAATTCCCACTTTTTACCTGTGCTTTTCTCCAATCTCTCACTATTTTCTTCGGATAGATATCACTTCTTTCCTTCTTCTTTTCTCTCCAATGTGCTAGATTCCTCGCGCATCAGCTAGTGCCGTGGCATTTGGCATGGGGTTTTTAAGTGAGAAGGGAGGTCTAGGACCTGCACAACATCGATCTTTTACTGTTACAAGTGAAATCCCTGCGAGTGACATTATACTGAGATTTCATGATTGTTGTGGAAACTATAAGGTACTAACCAGTTTTACTTTTTTTATGTTGAAGCTTGACATTTGGATCCAAACCATACAGCCTGTACATTGTACATCAATATGCATTTTGTGTGGTTATTTACTCTTTGTTCCCTTTTATCCTGCCCAATACCCTGATAGCTGGATTACTGTAAAAGAATGTTCTTCTTTGTAATTGGTTTTTAGATGGGACTTGTGTTGGAAATTACCTTTTGTGCCTCTCATGACATACCCATGTTCTTGATCATGCAAACCCATAACCATGAAGATAGGTTATGAGGTTTGATCATGAGGATCAATTGATTGATCATGGCTAATTATCTCCTTGATGGAAGGAGAAAATTAGAAAATAAATTAATGGGTGGGATCCCTGATCTACCTATAAATAATAGCTTGTGTACTCCATCTACAGCTACTGATAGACATAGATTAGAAGGTTCCTCTCGTAAAACGTTTTATTATTTTGTATTGTTGTTGCTGCTTTGGGAAAAGCTTGGTTCCTGCTGCAATTGAAATTTATTTAATTTCGGTACTTGAGCAACAATAACTGAAGGTATTTATAATCTAAATTCCGATGTGTTATGTATTTACATTCGATTATATAAAGCATGTATAACAACTTGTAGATTGAATACTAGGTGTAAGACTTGAAATTTATTGAAGTTAGTGGGAGATAGTAGTTGTGGATTTGCGTTTTAGCTCATGTTCTCAACCCAGAGTTGTTATGAGGCAGTCAATTTTCTCTCAATATCACATATATGCATTCAGGATTTTAAGAAGAAGCAGGAGCCTGCTGTTGATAAGCTAAAGGAACCTGTACTGGATGAAATCACAACCGCATTAGTGCGACGTTATGGGCTCAAATTCACTAGACAGGATACTGCTACGTTGTGGGTTCTGTGTAAACAGGTGACAACCCTGTCTCCATTACTGTTCATTATGATACAAATTTCATTCTGTTATGATTCCTGGTTTTATCTATTTTTGTTTATTTAATTTACTTGCAATGCAATGTGCCATTGGATTTTGAATTTGGCAGGAAGCATCTGTCCTGGATATAACTGATCGAGCCTGTGGTCTTTTCAGCCCTTCTGAGGTAATTTGGATGCTGATGCTGTGATTTTAGGTTTTATTTTTGTTTCTCCATAGGCTATTGCTGATGATAAATCAGTCTGCTGTTCATGATTTTCCAAACTTGATTTTTTTAGGAATTTTCATTTGTTTTTAATAATTATTCTCTGTTCACTTTTGTGTAAGTCAATAACATCGTAAAGTCTTGTCTTATCCTGATCACTTGAATACTTCCATCTTTTTTTTTTTAATTTTTTTTATTCAAGTTCATGGGCTAAAGAAATGACAAAATAAAATGCTTATGTTGGATTAACAAGAAAGTTAAATACATGGTTGATTAACTTGAGAAAATGTGCATTTGCAATTATATGATACTAGTGTTTTTATACAGCAAGTCTGCAATGATAATTCATTAATGCAAGTTAAAGAAGTATTCTCTCTTTTGTTATTTCTTGATTTGATCAGCTTACCTAAGCACATACTTAGGTTGCTTTGCTGGAGTGGGCAGATGATTTAGAGCTGTTTATATTGAAGGGTTATGGTAATTCAATAAATTATCGAATGGGAGTGCCATTGCTTGAAGATGTTGTTCAATCCATGGAGCAAGCCATTAAAGCAAATGAAGGTAAGTCAAGTTGTCAAATGCTCGAGTCAGTATGCTAGTTTTATGCCTTCGATGAGCTGCGTCCCTTTCTTCAAGTTACATTGTTTTTGTTAGAGAATAATATAAATCATATTCTGGGACCTCACTTACAAGTTTAAGCTTTTAGGGGAGTTGATTCCTTAACATGGTATCAGAGCCTTGTTGACCCAGCGGTCACGAGTTCAAATCTCACCACCCCCATTCTATTTGATAAAAATCAAGCACAAGGTAATGTGAACCTGTGCAAGTTTCAAGCTCAAAGGGCTTTCACTTAAGGGGATGTGTTAGAGAATAATATAAATCATATTCTGGGACCTCACTTACAAGCTTAAGTTTTTAGGTGAGTTGGTTCCTTAACAGTTTTTTCATTGTCGAACAAAGAATATTTTAACTTTCATATGCATTAGTAAGTTGCAGACAAGGAGGAACCCGGTGATTATTTTTTTAATCTTTATTTCTAGATTTGGCTATAATCAGGTTAGCATTTGGCACAATCTAAAACTAGCTGGCTAAGGCTCAACATTGAGTCTAGCAACCATCAACACTGAATTAAGATGGATTGGCCAACCGATGCAAATTAGGATCTGTCACGCCAATCCTGAGTGGTGGAGGATTTGTTGTGTTGACCCAAGGTCCTGCAGATACCCGAGATCCTCATAAATCACAAAAAAAGAAAAATATATAGGCATAACCGTTAAATGATAATGAAGATCCTTTTCCTGATCTAGTAACAATCATGCACTTCTTCTTATTGGGCTTTCATTCTATTAGAAAAGCATCCTCCTGGAAGTTATGAGAAGGCAAGGCTACGGTTTGCACATGCAGAGACCGTGGTCCCATTTACATGCCTCCTTGGACTTTTTCTTGAAGGATCTGGTGAGTTGATTTTATTCTTAGACTCTCTCTTCAGCATTTATGCCTCTGCATGAATGCAACAGTTTTATGACTCTTTTATATGGCTATCGATTTGGCTAAAGATGTAATACCTCCATAAAAGATAGTTACATGTTTGTCTGTTGTGCTATTTACTGAATCACTAATTATTTTTACCAATTTCAGAGTTCCAGAAAATACAAAGGGAAGAACCTTTGGAACTCCCTCCAAAACCTCCTCAGAGTAGAAATTGGCGGGGCAGCACTGTGGCACCTTTTGCTGGTAACAACATGCTGGTCTTGCACAGCTGCCCGGAAAACTGTGAAAGCAAATACTTTGTCCAAGTTCTCCACAACGAACAACCCATTCCAATGACGGTATATCTTGCTATTTGCACCTGCTTATTATGCATATGATTTTTGCGCTTTCTTGATATTTACCTTTATAAAATTTTCAGATACTGACTTCTTTGTGTTTTGTTATTAGGGTTGTAATGGTTCTGATTTTTGCCCTTTTGAAGAGTTCAAGGTACTAATATTATCAAATATTTGGCGTTAATATACACGATCAACTCTCCTTTGCTGATTCTATTTCCTTCTCCAGGAAAAAATAGTGGCGCCTCATCTGAAGCATGACTATGATAGTGTGTGCACTGCAAAGCTGGAAGAACCAGAACAGAAACCTGCAAGCAATAAGTTGTCGCAACTGTTTCGTTGTCTTTTATCTCTACAGAACGATGATACACAGTCCACCGGGGATGAATTATAGTTTGTTGTTGAAAAGAAAGAGAATATTTCTCACATGCTACCTTTTCCTTCTTGTCGCTCCTCTCTAAATGTTGATTTTCAGCCAAGGCCAGCTCTTCCTTTTAGCAGAGTTCAATTTGGTTTCATGTCACTGACTCACGGCACTGAACTCTCTGGCTCGATTCCGATTTCTAGCCCGGTAGTTTTTCTTACAGATGTGAGGCTGCTTTTAACAACACTAATTTTTTGTATACCTGGCCGGTCAATTATCTTGTAATTTTAATATAAATCACCTGGTGACTTTTGGCCTTAGATTAAATACCATCCCCTTTGTGCCATAATGGAAATTCCACTGGCCTTCTAGATAGACAGATGTTCATGCAGAGCTTTGGCGTTGTACTCGTTTAGAAATAGGTTTCACTTTGCGTCTCATTTTCCAGTCAACTTAAAGGGACAACATGTTCTAGCGCCATCATGGTTTATTTACATGTATCTAGTAAATAGAATTTGTAGAGAACAGCATCTTGTTCAGGAATCAAGGCATCATATACTGGTAAGGCGGAGGAATCATCTTTCTCTCCGGGCAACCTGCAAGAAATTGAATCCATCATCAAACTTCCTGTAGCAAAGAACTCTCCGTCAACGCATTCTTTTTTCTTTTTTTTGAAGCAATTTTTTTGAAAAAATGTTTTTATCAAATCGAAAACATAAAATTTCACATGTGCATGTATCATGCCTTCAGTGTTAAGAAAGCATATTGAAACTGGGCTTTTAAAACCCGACAGTTCCCGTAGCCAATGCTAAGAAAGCTCTTACCTTCAAAGCCTCTGACTTCAAGCTCTCGCCATTCTTGAACCATTGAACAACAGCAACACATGAAATGAGTTAAGAAGTCATCACATGAGCCTCCCTGCAAGTAGTGTATTTGTCAGCTGCTTCTACCTTCGTATCTCAAACCAAAAGGATGTACAATTTTCACAGGGAAAAGCTTCAGAGCCCTCCATAAAGAGGAAGAAAAACAACCTCTATGTCGAAAAGTTGCCGAATTTGTTTCCTGATGCAGCAGGTGTAACAGCAACATCCACAAAAGATAGAGTATGCCATTAGATCATTAATCGCATGCTCGCGAGCTTTAGCAGAAATTACAGAAGAAAAAATGATCAGAACTATTATGAGCTAATTCACGCTCAAACCTGTTACTATTAAGTACTAAACTAGCTCGCCTAGCTCACGGCTCTATAGGGTTTTTTTTCTACTAAGCTTACTTGTCTTTCCTTTGGACACCACATTTGCTATCCTTGAAAATATACCACAGGGATAAATGCAGGTCTTCAAGGCTGCAGTAAAAAAGCTAAATAAACAAGTAAATATATATAGAAATCGAACAAATCAATGGAACTAGAATAGTAACAGGCAAAATTTGAATTGAGGTAACAAAACTAAGCACATTCGTGATCTCTAGAGCAATAAGCAAACATAGAAAAGAAACCCCCTGCATTCATATAGCTGGCTATGCATAAGAAAGGGGATCGTGAGGACTCACTCAAACATGGCTCCTTGCAACAATCAAAAAGATCAACCTGCCATTCAGATTGGCACTTATCTCCAGGATTTAGGACCCCATTGCTGGATCTTGCATTGGTTATGTACCCAAAATCATTGAATCCCCGATTAATATATACCACAAGGTACTTCACAAAACTATTACACATACACAAAACCTTCACCGGAACTCTCTGGACACATACCCTGCCACAACATAACTTGGCTCATTAACAACAAGTTTCGTAACCTTCCTTTCAAGAACATCATTGACAACATTTTCTGTTACCTCAATTAGATGTTCAATTACCCGGCATTGATTCAGCTCCTTACTTGTTCTTGATCTCTGCAGCTCAATCTGTAATTTCTCTTTTTCTTCTTGGAGAGCCTCATGGAATCCCAAGTCAGGATATCTCCGGGATAGAGATTTCTCCAACATGCTTGCATCTTTCTTTGAACGGTCAGGTTTTAAAATCACACTTTGAGCCTCTAAATCGTCTTCATCGAGAGTATAGTCTCTTTTATCCTCTTGAATTGCCTGGCAGCCTTCCTGTATATTCTGCACATATCTATAATTTCAAGACCATTTTGTTTGAACTTAATAAGTAGGTTTACGAGAAGGAAAAATACATCAAACTCAAGCGAGGGTTTCGCTTGTGAGCTTTTCTGTAGCAGCATAAACATCATTCATTCTTATTTCTATGATATGGTGAATCTGTGCCTTTTCGTATTGCTTTGGTTCCGAACTATACAAAATGATGGCTAATGTTTTTAATCTACCATATATCAGCAACCAGTAATCTTTCCTGGATGAGTAAGTGGTGAGCTCAAAAGTCAAATAATTTTCTGCCAAATTACTATTTTCTTTGTCATGAATAAGAAATTCCTGCTGCTCTCGACACCGACACCGACAGTATTTTCACTTCTGTTGCCGGCCTATTCACGGGAGACAGGAATATTCATGGAATCAGTTTTTTTTACTTTACCTGCATCCTGAACTCTAGAAGAAAAAAATTGATTGAGTGTTTCATTTAGATAGGTGCCGTTAACTCTAGAAAAAAAAGAGAGAGGAGGAAATAATCTTTTTTACTTTACCTGCAACCTGAACTCATGAACCAGAGAAATCAGGGGCACGAGCCTAAGATACCTGTCAATTTCATCCTGAACTTGTCTAAACTGATAAACGACATTCCACCCCATAGCAAGCATGTATAGATAGCTCTTTTCTCTGCAACTCTCCACCAAATCAAATGCCTTTCTCAGAGCTTCCTCTAGACAATCCAATGGCTCTTTTGTAGCAGGCAAGTTCACCAGATCCGTTGATTTTATCTTCTCTAGCAGGTTGCTTATAATCTTCACGTGCTCTGCTAGTTGCTCGCAGTTTTTCTTGTGTGCTGTAGCGTTTCTTGCAGATGATATGATCATGTTTGCCAGGCTTAATGCGTCTACTCCTGCTACTTGGGCAAAATTTGCCATGTTTATAAATTTAGTCGCTTCGGAGAGAAATTTGAGATTGCAGTGATCACTAGAGTGTGAAGGGGTGTTCAGCGCTATAAATAGAGGGGTTATGAGTTCGAGGTATTTAAGTCCTCGTTTATCACTGCTCTGCTTTTAAAAATACTTTTATATATATATATATATATATATATATATAGAATAATATCCTTTGTTTTTTTTAATTAACAAATCAAAATAATTTTAAAATATATTAAATTGGGATTAAAATATTTATATTTTACCAGAAACATTTTTCCACGTCAACTGCTGAGTTATTTGCTTTTGCCTTTGCCTTCTTCTTCAACTTGCATGGAGGTAAGATCTAGCGCGTTGTGAACGTCACACTTGAGGAGAAAGATAGCTAGGTAGCTCCACCTTTGATGAAGTGATTCATGAGATGGTCAGGGAATTTTTTTTGCTTTTGTTTTTAATAGTTCGAAAATTAATTAATTAATCTATACCTGCTTGAAGAAAACAAAAAGGATACAGAATAATGTTAGAGATATTAATTATTTGGTTTTATAAGTGACGCGGTAGTTAGTATGATATTAATTATTTGGTTTTATAAGATCTTTATTCCATGGTTTAAATTATTATTTTTATAATATATGTCACGATGTGAAGAGAAAAAAAAACTCATTGAAAAATTCTATTTCTCTAACGTTCTTCAACGATTAAAAAAAAATATATCAATTTATAACTATTTTTCATAATTATATATATAAAAAAACCAAAGTAATAATTTAGTAGGTGATCTAGTAGTATAAATTTAAAATTAAATGATTTGTTTTTCTAGTAATTTTATGTTTGAGTCATGTAATTATTAATATAATAATTATTAAAAATTTATATAATTATTAATTTTAAAATTTATAAAATTGGCTGGATTGAATGCTATTATAAGCTAATGATAAAAAAAATAAAACAAGGAACGGACCAACCTGCAAAGGCTGAATGTTATTATATGCTAATGATAATATTTATTTGGATAATCCCCGCGAGATAATGGAAATATTTATTTATATATTAATGTTAAGAATTAAGATAAAGGTGCAAGAGTGGCCAAATTGTAACCCGACCGCACTTTAATTTCTCTCGATCATGGCGACTGGTGACAGATCAAGTATTCTATCCTTTTAGCTTTTGCTCTTTTCTTTCTTAACATTTTTCTTCCTTGGCAAGTTAGCTTTCTTCAACTAGTCGAGTTGATACATTTTGAGTGTATTTTACTAGTGATTTATTTTTTTTTTTATTTTAGTACATTGAGATATTAAAAAATAACTTAAAACAAATAATATATATATATAAAAAAAAAAAACCTCGATCAATGATACCGTCATAAATTTTCGTGAACTTCCACGACCAAGTTCGATATTGAGAATTCCATCAAGACTTGTTTTACATGTTAAATTACTTTTTATGCTTTTGAGTAAACAGATAGCCCGTCTAGCTCAGTTGGTAGAGCGCAAGGCTCTTAACCTTGTGGTCGTGGGTTCGAGCCCCACGGTGGGCGTATCTATTTTTCCTACTTAAAAATTAAAATTAGGATGCAGTTAATGGGCTTTTTAAAATTTCTCTTACAGATAAAAACTTTTCTCGATTTATTTTCATGGCCCATGAAGTCTAACTAGACTTCTGTGAAAGTTTTCTTATTTTAAAATATTTTTTATTAAATTTTAGACTGTTTTAATGTGTACATGATTAAAATAAACTTTAAAATATAAAATAATATATATTTAAATGTAAAGTATATTAAAAAATAATCTTCATCACATTTCCAAACAAATCTTGCGGCTGCTTTCTATTTAAAAAATTTCACAGATTTCCTTTTCATTTAATAAAATTCTCAAAGTAGTTTGTGGAACGAAGTTTCATTCATAAATGATTTTAAAAATATATATCTCGTTATCTTTATGCAAAGTAAATCAATTAATGAAGCATTTCTCTCTTTTATTATTATTGTTATTGTTGATGTTGTTATCATTTTATCATCACTTTTCAACGCCATGTGACCCATGGTATTTTTCCCGTATAATAGGTATTCATATATGTTGACTGTATATTTAATGTCAAACATTGTGTTACGTGGCAAAACTATATACAAGAGGGTAAAGGCGTGTTTGGTTTTTCCTCTTTATTAACACGGTATAATTATTAAGTAACTAACTCGTCTAAAATTTTAAGTTATTAAGTGAAGTCTTAAAAATAATTTATTTTTTAACATGTTTTTTCAAGTGAAAACTTCCTTGAACTTGCACACATGTTCACTTTTATCTCGTGCTTGATTTTTATTAAATAAAATGAGGGTGGTGAGATTCGAACTCGTAATCGCTGAGTCAACAAAATTCTGATACCATGTAAAGAATCATCACACCTAAAAACTTGAATTGTTAGGTGAGATTCCATAATATAATTTATATTATTTTTTAACAATAATTACTAAAACATCACTTCAATCAAGTAATCTATAACTAACACGAGGAGATTTGGTCTATTTGTTGTTATTTTTTTTATCATTATTGATAATGTATGGGGTCATGGACAATTTAATATTTGTATAAAATGTTTTTTTCCTTAAGAAAAAGATATGCTCGCCTCTTTTAGGTGGTACACGTTGTGTTTCTTGATGATTGAACATTGTATTTTAAGGGTGTCTTAATTGTGTTTCACCATCTCCTTTACGACGGCGTGGCACGGATAGCCACCTTATGCAAAAAAAAAAGATTTTATTCGCTAATTTAATCATATTTGATTCTTATTATTTTAATTACATCATATTTGATTATTTAAAAAAAAACAATCACTCGTCATTTATTTTTATATTAAATTTATCTTTTTTATTTATGATATTTCAGGGTTTTAACCCTTAGTATTAATTTGTAATTTTAATTCTCAATTTTTTTATTCAATTTTTTTTCTTTTATTTTGTAATTTGATGTTTTAGTAACTAAGATTTGATTTCCTTAGTTTTTCTTGTTGTGTTTAGGCTTTAGCCGAGAGTTGACACAAACATTGGATAAACATTCAAGTGGCTAATCCGAATTAATCAAAGTCAATCAACTCTATTAACAAAAAATCTAAAACAGAACAATGATTCACCGTTAAATCACTGTTCATTATGACTCATTGTCACTGTTCGCTTGCAATTTGATTTAGTGTGTCACGCGAGTTCGTCTGCTTTTTTTTTATCCGGTTTTGAACAGTGTTTTAATGATTTTAACCCCCGAAAACGACAAAAAACGCTGCCAGAATTAGGGGCTCCATCGTCATTACAAAAATCTTTCCGGATCGGTCCGGTCCGACCCGCCGGTCTTCTGCTTATTTTATTATTTTTTGAAATTGGCTAAATACGGTTTTGACCCCTAATAAGATAAAAACAGTGACTAGGGGGCCGAGGCATACAGGTAATTGACCCTATTTTTTTTATTATTTATCCTGGTGTCTGTCAGAGCGTGCGGTGCATGCGCCCCACGGTTTTCCGACCCACGCCTTGTTTAGGTGGCGTGTGTGGTGTCATACCGTTGCTGGAGACGAGCTTCGGGGGTCTCCCACCATGTGCCTCCGCCTGGTCTTCCTCCCGCGGTGGCGCGTTTCACCATCCAATGTACGAGGACGCGACTGTGGTCGATTAAATCCGCTGGCCACGTTTCCCTCTCTCCTGCACGTACAAGTGCAGGAACGTCCCCCGAGTTGTATCCCTTTTCACTTCGGTCCCTTCAGTTTTAATTTCATTTTTTGTCCTGATTTTTTATAGATAAGTTTTGATTCTGTTCTATTGGGTACTCCGATTGGAATTGATTCAATGTCCATTTTTCAATTCGGTCCTCCTTTTAATTTCCGGATTGGATTGAAAAAGATGAATGTATTCGGTATAGTAGTTTTAATTTTTGCAGTTTTGTCATTTGATTAAAATTGATAATATATTTGATTTTCACTTCGATCCTTATACTTTTAATTTTAGATTTTCAACCCTTTATATTTAATGTTCATTTCAGCCCTATTACTTTTAATTTTTTATTTTAATCCCTTTATTTCTTTTTATTTCTAGGATAATCCTTACTTTTATCCATGTACATATAAGTGTGCTTAGCTTTGATTTTGAATTTTTGTTATTTTCTTATTTGTTAGGGTGATATTTTTTTTTCAAAAAAATTAGTTCTTAAATTTTATTTTATATTTGTTATCATTTGGAAATTGATATTTGTATTT
The DNA here is from genome assembly GCA_015731905.1 of Salix dunnii. Classification (NCBI taxonomy): domain Eukaryota; kingdom Viridiplantae; phylum Streptophyta; class Magnoliopsida; order Malpighiales; family Salicaceae; genus Salix; species Salix dunnii. Next base: position 13,146,000 of record CM027668.1, read on the forward strand.
TTTTTTATCTACTTGTTCTTTCTTTTAGATTTTTTTTGTTTTTTATATTTATTTTTACGTCATATGACTTTTTTTACCTCTTAACTTTTATTTTAGTTTTTTTGTTTGATATTTTGTTAAAGTTTTTATGATTTTTTTAGTATTTTATTTGTTTTTCATTATTCACATAGTAATAATAATAATAATAATAATAATAATAAATATTAAATAATAATAATAAATATTATTATTATTATTTAATATTTATTATTATTATTATTATTATTATTATTTAATATTTAATATTTATTATTATTATTATTATTATTATTATTATTATTATTATTTAATATTTTTTTTCTCACTTACTCTTTTGTTAATGTTTTTTGGGTTTTTTTTTTCTCTCGGGATAATTTGATAATTTTTATTCTTTTAGCAGTTATAACAATGACTATTTTTATTTTTATTTTATGTTTTTTGTTTGATATTTTGTTGAAGTTTTTAGTATTTTCTTAGTCTTTTTTTTTCTTTCATTATTAAAGCACAAATAATAATAATAATAATAATAATAATTTAATTGTTTCTCTATCTTACTCCTTTGTTAATATTTTTTAGATTTTTTTCTCCTGATAATTTGATATTTTTTTTATTTTGACAGTAATAATAATGATAATTTTTATTTTATTGTTTGATCTTTTGTTGAAGTTTTTATAATTTTTTCAGTTTTTTATTTATTTATTCTTTCATAATAATAATAATAATATTTTAATTGTTTTTCTTTCTTACTATTTTGTTTATATTTTTTTTCTCGATATAGTTTGATATTTTATATTGTTTTGATAGTATGTCAAATATTATATTTTAATTTTGATCCAGCAAATCTTATAAAAAATATTTATTCAGCCGACAATGTAGGATGAACAATTTTTTTAATTTTCATATTAAATAATTTTTTTCAGCTAATAATTTTTATTTTTGTTTTATCATATATTATATTTTTTAGTTGCTCTTTTATTAAAGTTTCTATGCTTTTTTTAGTCTTTGATTTAATATTTTATTATTATTAGTGCAATAGTAATATTAATAATCATAATAATAATCATTTTAGTTTTTGTTCATATTTGCTTTTCTGTTAATTTTTTTTCTCGATGTAATTTAGTAATTTTTACTATTTTAGCCATGATAGTGATAATAATTTTAGATGTTAAACCTCAATATTACTGTTATTGTAATAGGATATGCTTTCATTGTATCAAACTTTGCATGTATAAATATGCTATTTTAATCTCAACAGTTACAAAAATTATATTTTCGACCCGCGACGTAGTGCAAACCGATAACATCACAAAGTTTGATGTAAATGTTTTAAAAAAAAACTATGTTTTCCCACATTTTACTTGAAAAAACTTTCGAGTCAATTATCTATTTTCATCTCTTTGATATTAAAACTTCGATATTGTTGCTTCAATAGTGTGTATTAATGTGTTGTCTCATATCAAACTTTACATGTGTATATATTATATTTTATTTTTAATTTTTTTCAATTTTATCCTTAGATTGAAATTGATAATATATTTGATTTCCATTTCAGCCCTTATACTTTGAATTTTTTTATTTTAATCCCTTGACATTTGATTTTCATGTTGGCCCTTTTACTTTTAATTTTTTATTATAATCCTTTTATTTTTTTATTTATGGAATAATACCCACTTTTGTCCATGTATATATAACTGTGACTTATTTTTTATTTTTGTTATTTTCTTATTTGTTGAGGTGATATTTTTTCTTTTAAATTAATTCTTAAATTTTATGTTTATCATTTGGAAATTAATATTTTTTTTCCTCACTATGTTTTTTGTTTTAGTTCTTTATTGATTTTTTTTTTTTTTATCTTCATGCCAAGTTAAAAAAATTTTTGCCTGGTATTTTTTTTTAATCTTTTGTTAAATCTTTAAAGATTTTTTTAGCCTTTTATTTTTTTTTATTTTTTTCATCATTAACACAACAGTGGTGGTGGTGGTGGTGGTAGTAGTAATTTTAGTTATTTTTCTTGCTTATGCTTTTTTTAATGTTTTTGATTTTTTTTTCTCCAAAGATAATTGGATAAATAATATTGTTTTGACAGTGATAACAATAATAATTTTAGATGTTAAGACTTCGATGTGTTGTTTTTATAATAGGTTATGGTGATCTGTTTTATTATATTAAATCTGCACATAGACATATTATATTTTGATTTGAAACCAGCAAATCCTATTAATTTCTATAATCCCAACAATTATAAAAATTGTTTACTTAGCTAGCAACGTAATGTGATAATTTTTTTTAATTTTCAAGTCAAATAATTTTTTTACATTTAATCATTTTTTTTACTGTTAATAATTTTTTTAATTTTCAAGTCAATTTTTTTCATTTTCATTTTTAATTTTCTCTTTCTATTATTTTTTTATCAGTTGTTTTTTCTTAGTCAAATGAATTTTTTTTTACCTTATAATTTTTATTTTTTTTCTTTTGTTAAAGTTATTTAGAGTTTTTTAATCCTTCATTTTTTTTCTTTTCATTATTAACACACTTATAATAATAAAATAAGAAGAAGAATAAGAAGAAGAAGAAGAAGAAAAGGAGGAAGAACAAGAAGAAGAAGAGGAATTATTTTAATTATTTTTTTTTCTTACTTTTTTTAATTGTTTTGTCAGCTTTTATTCTCAAGGTAATTTGATAATTTTTATTATTTTAACAGTAATAACAATTATAGTTTTAGATGTTAAGGTTTCGATATTGTTATTTCTATAATAGGGTATGGTAATATGTTTTATTATATTTAATTTTGTATATATAAATATTATATTTTAATTTTGAATTGGCAAATCCTATTAATTTTTTTAATCCAAACAATTACAAAAATTATTTACTCAGTCTGCAGCATAGTGCGGTATATTTTTTAAATTTTCAAGTCAAATAATTTTTTTAAATAAATACTTTCCCATTGCATTTTTTTTTATGACTAGCTTCTTCTTCTTCTTCTTGTTTTTTTTTTTTTTTTTTAATAATGAACAAGAACCTTTTTTTTCATATTTTTAAATTTTTTTTATTAACAAGGGTGTCCAAGTCATTTTTTTTTACCATATTTTTTTTTATATTTTTTTAACTAGGGTATCCGTAACAACAAATTTATAATAAATCATGGCATCTTCTTTGCAAATTTCTAACAAATTTTATCAAAAATATCTTAACGATAGTAACATTCAATTACTTTTTGATGGAAAAAAAAGTATTTAATAGATTTTAGCAATTATAATTTTACTATTTAAATATTAAATTAATTAAATACAACACGTATAAAATCAATCAGTTTTCTGTATAGATAAAAAAACCCAATATATCGCGCAGTCGCTCGTTTATCCTATAAAAATAACATTGTCTTGAAAAAAAAAAGAAAAAAATAGTCGACATATTTCAACTGTTGATATCTATTTTATTTTAATTTTAAATTAAAATATTTTGATATTTGTATATGATATATATCACAAAAAAATATTTAAAAAATAAAAAAATTATTATTTTAATATATTAAGGAACAAAATAAATCAACCAATCATTTATCTCTTGTTTTTTCAATTTGGAGCCTGTCGCCGTATCACCGAAGGAACTATCTTGATAAACTACAATAATACCACCAATCAGCCACGAGTGTAATATTTTTTCTCTACTCGCGATGACAGACAGGTGGCGCTCTCCAGGAGCAGACAAAAAACTGACCAAAATCGAACAGAAAAAGGACTCGTTTACTTGTTGAAAACGAAAGGCGTCTCGGTTCCTCAATCTGTGCTCTTGACTCGCAGAGTAATCAAAAGGACATGAAAGAGAGACTTCATCATAAAAAGTAAAAAAATAAATAACGTCTCTCTCTCAAGTTTCATTCTCCACGACGTTGTTGCTTCATTCACGTCGCTGTATTCCATTTTGTTGTACATTTAAAGTCGCGTGGTTTCCTAATGAAGCAAATCGATTAGGGTTTTGGAATTGCAGGTGAACTTGTTATATATATTTTTTCAGTTTTTGTTCACGAAAGCCTTGTTTCTATTCACAAAAAGTTACTCGTTTCCTTGCCTCCAGTTGGTTTTGCAGAAAATAAAGGAAAAAAACAACAAAAAAACGAGATTGTGAAACTAGGGTTTTTTTTTTTGTGATAAATGGTTTTAGATTTTTATCTTTGTTTGATTTCCGAGAAAATGTAGAGAGAAAAAAAAAGGCATGAAAATCTGTCGTGGTTAGCTGAAATGAGGTTATTAGAAGTGTTATGTGTTAGTTTCTGAAACTAGAGAATGTAAGAAAAGAATGTTTCAGGTTCTAGTTAATTTATTTCTTAGATTTTATATTTAAAGTGTTGCTAGTTGTGAAACCAAACTGAAGTAAGATTTCAAAATTTAGATTGTTTATTTCACGGATTTGTCTTCTTGTGATAGTTGAAACCTGATGTTTTTACTATTTTAATTATTTCACAGATCTCTTGTAATTTAAAGTTGCTAGGATTCCATTCGTGTACTTGCTTAGACCAAACAAAGGAACAAGACGAGACATTGAATCAGATCGTAGTTAATGCTGTAATTTTAGTTTTCATTCTGTGTTTTTACGGTAATTAATAATTGATTGGATAACTATTCAAGTACATCAACAAATACTTCTTGTATGTTCATGCATATTTTTTTTTATTTTTTTTGACTGAGTAGATGTTTAAAAATGAAATGCACTGTTGTTTCTGCAATTGCGAGGGGTATAGGGAATTGGATAATTTTCTTGCAACTCTAGTGTCCTGATGTCTTGTAATTTTGTAGCATTTCAGGTTAGTGATGTCTATTAGATCACAAGAAAGGGACATAAGAGAGTCCGAGTTTTATGAGTATGAAGAAAGGCATTATAAAGATTTGAAGAGGGAAAGAATTAGAGTTAGAGTTTCACGCTCAGTTTACAAATGCCCCTATTGTCATGGGAGAGATTACCATCTCAGGGAGCTTCTTCAGCATGCTTCTGATCTTGGTAGAGGATCAAGAAGAGGAACTCGAAAAGAGGAAGCACAACATCTAGCTCTTGCAAGGTATATTCGGAATCATCTTGATGTGAAGGATAGATCAGAGTCCTCAAAAGGGTTCAAAATGGAACCTCCTGCTGTACATGACCATAACAAGGAGCAGCTATTTGTGCGCTCTGCCAAAAGGCCCAAAACTGAATCTCATGCTACACGTGATCATGACAAAGAGCAGCTGTTCGTTCCCAAAACTGAATGTCATGCTGTACATGATCGTGATAAAAGGCAGCTGCTTGTTTGGCCCTGGATGGGTGTCCTTGCCAATATACAAACTGAGATGAAGGATGGACGTCGTGTTGGGGAAAGTGGCTCAAAACTCAGGGATGAATTAGCTAGAAACAGTTTTAACCCAATTAGGGTGCATCCTTTATGGGGCCGATATGGTCATTCAGGATTTGCCATTGTAGAGTTTAAGAAAGACTGGGATGGCTTCAGTAATGCCATTATGTTTGAGAAGGATTTTGATTTTAAACATTGTGGAAAGAAGGAATATACTGAAACTTCAGCGAGGGATCGAGGACAGAGGTTATATGGATGGATTGCCAAGGAGGATGACTATAAAGCCAGTGGTCTTGTAGGAGATCATCTCAGAAAGAATGGGGATTTAAAAAGTGTCGACGATAAACAAGCTGAGGACCAAAGGAAGGATGCCAAACTTGTTTCCAACTTGAAAAGCACCTTAGAGAGGAAACATGACTGCCTTAGAGAAATGGAAAGCAGATATAAAGAGACTAGCTCATCTTTGAACAAGGTGATGGATCAAAAGGAAGCCATGGAGAAGTCTTATAATGAAGGTATGTCTCAGTTATGGAAGTTTAGCAGAAGGGTTTAAAGAGATATTAATGGGATTCTACTTAAATTTTTCAAATTTCCTGTGATATATTCTGAGAAAGTTTATCCTCTGTTTCTTTGTGAAACTTTTGTGATTAGAAATAAGAAAAATGCAGCAGAATGAACATGATCATTTTGAGGAGATTTCTGTTGAGCATGAGAAGGTCACACGGCTACTATTAGCTCGGAATGAAGAATTGAAACAGCGTGAGAAGCAACTGCAGCGACGTGAGGCACAGAATGAAAACGAGAGACTGAAACTTCATCATGAGAAGAAAATGGTAACTTACCTTGCCTTTCTTAAAGTTGCCAATTTCTTAGTATGCTGGGGCTTTCTGTGAAATGACTAGAATTGGTAGGATCTAGCCTCAATTATTGATTTTTTTTTTATTGAATTTTGTTTCTTTGCCTGTTAATCCATATTTAAATTATTTGACATTGATCAATGTAAGGAAGTTTGTGATGTTTTAGCAGATATTGCAGTTATGGAAGGCAAAAGCCAAAGCTACCAATTTGAACATCTCATCAAGTCTATTGGTTGTGGGTTTTTACCTGCCAATGCCCCCCCCCCTCCACTCTCATCACCACCTCGGGAATTGTCTACAAGCGTTTTATCTAGCCAACAATTATATCCAGTTGTACCCAAACTTTTCTGGTTCACCCCATCATTCCCTACTTGTCCTACTGGATTACTTGAATATTTGATTTGAATTCAACTTCAACCTGATGCCTCAAAAACCCCTGGTGCATTTGGTAATGTTTGGATATGTTGAAGGGTGCCAGAAACTAGTGCATATGTAACTTAATGCCTTTAGTTTATGAAATCAATCTCTTACTTCTTTTGTTTTTACAAGTTGTTGGACCACTGTCTTGCACCAGCTGTTGTAATGGTGGTGGTTTTGGTTTATTTGGATACTTTAGGCAGTAGTCCTAGATATTGTTAAAAAATAATATTTTAACCTTGACTTATCCTTCATACAGAATGAGAGAGCAACCTTGGAGCAGAAAAGGGCAGATGAAAGTGTGTTGAGGTTGGCAGAAGAACAAAAGGTACATGAATTCATCTCTTTGAACTAAAATATTTGAATACAACAATAAAATATTTCCAGTTAGAGAAATAATAGAATTCTTTGGCAAATGGTCTACGAAGAGGGAAAAGGAGAAACTGCACAAGAAAATTATTGATCTGGAAAAGAAGCTTAATGCTAAACAAGCACTTGAGTTGGAGATAGAGTGCATGAAGAATTCCTTACAAGTTATGAAACACATGGGAGAGGATGAAGACCTTGATGTCAAGAAAAAAATGGATACAGTTCGGGAAGAATTGAAAGAGAAGGAAGAAGAACTAGATGGATTGGAGCTACTTAATCAAGCGCTTATCATCAAGGAGCGCAAAACTAATGATGAATTGCAGGATGCTCGCAAAGAGTTAATCAGTGCAAGTATCGTAAACCTTTATACTCTTCATTATAAAACTTTGAATGTGTTTTGCTTAAGATATTCACTAAATGTATTTGAAGTGAGCTAATTTAGAGGATAAATTTCTGTGATTTTATTGCAGTTCATCTTACTCATGTTGTAATGTCTATGGTATTTGATGAAAGCCTAATTTCCTCTTTCCTCAGTACTTGGGGCAATGGAGACCCCGTGCTTTTATTGGTGTTAAGAGAATGGGAGATCTTGATGGAAAACCGTTTCATGAGGCAAGCAAGATAAAATTTTTAGATGAAGAAGCTGATGAGAAAGCACTTGAGTTGTGTTCACTATGGGAAGATCGGCTTCGAGATCCGAGCTGGCATCCATTCAAGGTCATCCTTGATAAGGAAGGGAATAGTAAGGTATGCAATGCCCAATTCAAACAGAATGGTAAAATATTTAATAATATAAATAAAAGTAGTTGTTGTGTTAGAATTGGACCTGCCTAAATTCATTGAATTTTGGACAGGCTCACTAGTACAAAATGCCAATAGATTACTCTTATTGCCTTCTCAATCCTGTTCCTTTTCCTGCTTATAATCGTTGATATTTTGTTATTCCTGCCTGACTTGGTAAAACTTTACATGGGCACACAAACCCTTGTGAACTTGAATTTACCCTGTTTTTATTCCTAGTTATACTTTTCTTAACTGAAGCTTGTCATTCCTGAATCAAGATGTTATTGCAAACACATAACTTAATAATTCTCAATATGATGAGGATGTAACTCCTCGAAAGATTGCAAGAACCGCTAGCTGATTTTTTCCTTTACTTTTCTTTGCTAACAGACCATTTATTGGTATCTGTGTATTTGGTGTGGGCAACAGGAGATCTCACTTTCTTTCTACAAACTTTGTTGCCAATTTTCTTTAACAACTTGCTATTTTTTGGTTTCCCATATCTTCTAGTATAATTTTCAATAAAAATAATCATATCCCCTCGCACCCCCACCCCTTTTTGTTCACTTGCTAGAGAGTCCATCCATTTGACAAGATTATTTCATCTATTTATCACTGATTTGTCCTTCTCCTTATTTGGAACAACTTTTGTGCAGATTAAATTCAACCACAGTGTATTGGCACTGTTTAATTGAGTAGAATTCTATACTGAATTCACGACTGGAATAAACATAATCTGGTATAGTTCAAATAAATATTGAAAGTGTCACATCTTTTGTTTTGCTTATTTGATTATAAAAGACAAAATGATAACTTATTGGTATGATGGTAGGATAGAACAATGAGGCAGCAAGTCTCCACAAATCAGACTTCAATGGGTGAATTTGTGGAGTTGCTGAAATCAGCCACTTCAAATTTTGAATTCAATTTCACGGCTATTCTCTCCTTCCAAGCATAAGAACTGGTCAACAGTGAATTTTATGAATTCGTATTTCTTAAACGAGCTGTGACCTTATCAAATTGTTTGTCAATTTGGCTTGGTAGGAAATCATCAATGAAGATGATGAAAATTTGAGAAGTTTGAAGAGTGAATTTGGTGATGGCGTTTATAATGCTATGGTTACAGCATTAAAGGAAATGAACGAGTATAACCCAAGTGGCAGGTACATAATAAAAGAGCTATGGAATTTCAAAGAGGAAAGGAAGGCAACACTAAGTGAGGGAGTGATGCACATATTAAAGCAGTGGAGACAGCTCAAGAGAAGGAAAACCTGAGGTATGTATTATCACCTTTCACCAGAAAACATAAAAATGAAATTTGCAGTTTCAGTGAATGCATTATTCATTCTGTTGTTTCTTCTTTATCACTATCATCAAGAACAATGATAAATGGAGCAATTTTGCGTAATGGTTGGAGGAACTCAGATATAATTCGCCCTTCTTGATTGGCTGCTTGCTAATATGTCATTCTTGTTGGATATGCATAACTATCATTTCTATATTGAGAGAGGCCTTGATGTTGCATGCTTTCATTTCTAATATGCATTAGCATGCATTGGATGTGTATAAATGTAAAGAAGAGACTATGCCAATAAGCTGATGCAAGTACCTGTGCCTAGGAGGGTTCAATTTTTAGCATGCATGGTGAGAATAGGAATTGTTGAACCTTCCAAGTTCCTAGGCACAAAAAGGCTTGGCTGAACATGAATGGATTGGATGGCATTAGTGTAGCTCTTCTTGCTCTTGACATCACATGATCCCCCCCGTTCAGACTTGCATTTTATATCAAATAAGCTACTCCATTTCAGTTCTTGTAAAAAGAGAACCGTGGCTTTGTCAGAATTACAGCTATTAAGTGCTCTTTTGTCGGGCGTTAGCCCTGTCAGAATTCGGTGGTCTTCGCATTTTGGTGTATTTTGGAATGCAGGTGTGCATGCAATCACCCTTGAACTTGCAAGTGACACTTAGTTGATGTTCAACATGTCTATTACTTAAATGGGAATCTGGGATCTCGGCATTTTTTTTAAGATTTTAGTGAATCACACAGGTATTTGAAAACTACTTTGGGTGATCAAATATCTTGGATTTCATTCTTATAAGCCATATGGATGTGCTGGAAATGTGTGAGCTGATGTGGTTGAAAAATGAATTCTGATGGCTAATTTCTGGTTTCCAACAGTACGGCTGCTCGAACGACATCAGTCTCGGCTTTAACTCGTTGCAGGGAAAATAACATCAGAGGGATGGTGTGCAGTAACAAGCGAGTGATCGGACCATCTATAACAGCCGTGACATGCTATAAATATGGTTATTTTGCCATAACTTGACATGAAGTGTTTTAGTTTTTCTAAGCTCGCTCCTTTTGATAATGGTATGATGTCCATTAAGGATGATATTGATGACTTAAATTTTCTATGGTTAATTACCGCCCATGTTTTTTTCACTATTTACTTTCAATGCTTTTTTATTATGATTATAATGTTAAATTAATCAAGTATAATATTATCTAGTCAAATTAATAATCCACGTCTTGAAGATAAAAGTAAAAACTTTATCATCACCATTATCGCATGATTGCGCGTGGATAATACCGGCCCATGGCCTGGATTATAGTCAGTTGGGTTAGGTTATTATATTTATTTTTAAAATACTTGAGCGTCTCATATATATATGTGTGTATTGAGCTACATTTTTTTTATAGATAATATATATCTACATGTTTAGCTTATATTATTAATTTTTATGGATTTATATTTAGAGATGAACCTACAACATGTACTATAGATTTTATAACATTTTAATGTTAGAAATCTAAGTTGTTTTCCTCTGAAGCTACTGTGACAAGCACTTTTTTTTTGTCATTAAATGAATTTAATTGGAAGTTCACCAACAAAACTTTTCGAGCTAAAATATTTTTAAATAAAATAAAAATAAATATTCAATTCATAAACTATTAAATATAAAGATAAAAGTAGTCTAAATTCTATCTGAATTTAAAAATATCTTGATCAGCCACTGAACTTGCAATATCTATTTTCGAGATTTTTTAATCTTCTATTATTTATTATATTTACATCATCTTATTTTTTAAGTAGTTAGATTAAGTTAAATAACACAAATATTTTTTATCAGCCCAGTCAAGGGCTATTAGCTCCATGTTTCGGGGAAAAGGCAGGGTGCTGACGTCACATGAGAGGAGTTTCCCACAACAACTGGCCTTACGAATTCGCAGGCCTCTTTCATCTCCATTTACCAATCTACCAGAATTTGGTCCCTCTGGAGGTGATATAGACTATAACACGACCGATGCAGACACGTATATTTGAGAGCACAATACAATTATATATTTTTTTAAAATATATATTTTTATATTTATTTGATATATTTGAAAAAATATATTTTCAAACATAATATTACTAAAACAACAATCAAATTCATAAAAAAAATACTAAAAAAAATATACGAGTAAAAACATATTTATTTTTTAGAATTCTTAAAAAAATTAAATATATCTCAAATTATTTTTTTTTAAAATGTTTTTATATCATCTTAATTTTAATATACTATATAACAATAAATTAAAAAAATAATAAAATATTATTTTAATATATTTTTAAAGAGAAAACATCGAAACAACTATACCCTCTAAATTACATAAAAACCGCTGTTTATCCCTGAAAATACCATCTTCAGCTGTCCTGCTCAAAACCCTAACGCCATCTTCACTTTCGCCAATCACACACACAGCGACAGATACTTCAAGAATAATCTTCACACACAAAATCCCCAGTTCGATCAATCAAGCAATCATGGCGACGCACTCAACAAATCTGGAGTGCCGCATGTACGAATCGCGATACCCAGAGGTAGACATGGCAGTTATGATTCAAGTGAAAAACATCGCCGACATGGGTGCCTATGTGTCTTTACTCGAGTACAACAACATCGAGGGTATGATCTTGTTCTCGGAGCTTTCTCGCCGTCGGATTCGGAGTGTTAGTAGCTTGATTAAGGTTGGCCGCATCGAGCCTGTCATGGTCTTGCGTGTTGATAAAGAGAAAGGGTATATTGATTTGAGTAAGAGAAGGGTCAGTGAGGAGGATATTCAGGCTTGTGAAGAGAGGTATAATAAGAGCAAGCTTGTTCACTCTATTATGAGACATGTCGCTGAGACTCTGGGTATTGATTTGGAGGTATTTGTTTTTTAATTTCAGGGTTTTGGTGGTTAATTGTGTGACCTTTTGTGTTATTTTGATTTCAGTTGAGTGAAATTCTTGACAGACAGTTAGTATTAGGCTCTCTTTTGTGGGTTTATGTATATAATGTTCGGTATCTATCCGGATTTGGTTTCCCCCCCCGATGTAATTGGAGGTTAATTTTTTTGAAACTTGAGATTGTTAGAGTTTCTGTTTACTGAAATTAAAGGATTATTAAGCTATATTTGTGCCTTTTTTCATATAATAATCTGTATCGCGTAAAGAAATTGAACGGGGTTTTATTATTATTTTTTTAATTTTATGTGCAATAAGATTAATTTATGTCTTGGTATGATGGCTTCTTGTTTCTGGTTGTGTTTTATTGTCTTAAGACCACAAAGTGTTTTGATGTGGTTACTTTTTAAGATACCAGCAAATGTGTTTGCACACTGGCTGTAGTGCTAGGTTGCTTCTGGTTGTTTTTACGCGAGGAAAATTTATTGGTGGTTGAGCAGAATTGAACCACTAGGATCATTGTTGTGGACATGTAAAAGTTTTTGAAGCTCCTGGTTTGATTTGAATATATCCTATTCATGATCATGGAATGTTTTGTTACCGCTCATTAACAAGCCTCTTTTCTAGAGTTCCTTTGAGTTCATCATTGCTTGAGATAACAGTATTGTCATTTTCAAGCTTGAATGATTTCAAATAGTGTTTGCCAAACTAAAACTGCTGTGTATTGCAGGAACTGTATGTCAATATTGGATGGCCTTTGTACCGGAAATATGGACATGCTTTTGAGGTGAGAAGTTGAAGCTCTTCATTTTTGGAGATTTTCCCCTTTTGACCTGATATGAACTAAAGGGATTGATATGCAGGCATTCAAAATCATGGTGAATGACCCTGATACAGTCTTGGATCCCCTCACTCGTGAAGTCAAAGAAACTGGCCCTGATGGACAGGAGGTAACCATTGTTAGGTGAAGTCTTTGTCACATTCCTTCTGTTGATTACAGAGATTTCATTCATGGTGCAGGTAGCCAAGGTAGTGCCTGCTGTGTCAGAGGAAATCAAAGAAGCTTTGATTAAGAATATCAGGAGAAGAATGACCCCACAGCCACTGAAGATAAGGGCTGATATTGAGATGAAATGTTTCCAGTTTGATGGTGTTCTCCACATCAAGGTCCAATTTGCATTCTTAGCTTTGTCTTCTTTTCCTATGGATGCTGTTCGTGCACTTGATCAAGTTTACTGTTGGTGGAATTTCTAGTTTCATGATGCTATTCTATATTACAAAAGCTACCCTTTGACATTGCAGGATGCAATGCGGAAAGCTGAGGCTGCTGGAAATGCAGATTGCCCTGTGAAAATTAAACTAGTTGCTCCTCCTCTTTATGTTCTCACCACACAAACCCTAGACAAGGTTAGCCTTATTCTGAGAGCTATCCTGGGATGAAATAGAGAGCCTTACATGATTATAGATTTAATTTATTATTTTATTATGTAGGCGGTTGTAAAATTCCACGTGCAAGTCCTAACTCCTGAGTGACTGATAATGTCATGCATACAGAGAATGCTAATTGTAGTAATGCTGAACCCCATTGTTTTTTTGCTCCTTGAATCTTTATTCAACATAGAATTGTAGGCAGAGATCTAATCAATTATACAATGATGCACCTACGCATGTTGGAGAATGTCACTATATTCAATATAAAAGGTCCTGCCACCTGTTTTTTTTAATGACTTGGAGACAATACTGTCATTATTGAGTATTTGTATGGTGCTTGATGAAATGCTCTGATTTCTACTGGCCTGTGCAGGATCAAGGAATATCGATTCTCAACCAAGCAATTGCTGCATGCACTGCAGCAATAGAGGCGCAGAAAGGGAAACTTGCTGTGAAGGAACCACCGAGAGCAGTGAGTGTCAATTTTCTCATCAGCTCAAAGGGTTTTTATTTGTTTTGAACACTTGATGAAATTGGTGGAATTCATCTCAGAATATTTGGTGCCAGCCCATAAGGGCTTATTTTTGGACAATTTATTTACTTCATTTTATAACTTGCTTTCCATTTTGGGCTTCTCTGACTTGGTATATTGTGGTTTAGGTGAGCGAACGAGATGATAAATTGCTTACTGAGCACATGCTTAAGCTACGGAGTGCCAATGAAGAGATCAGTGGCGATGAAGATAGTGAAGAAGAAGAAGATACGGGGATGGGAGATGCTGATGTGGAGAACGCAGGAGGTATAATAGAGTGAAAAAGGCAGCGGAAACTGCTACTTTTTGTTTGGAAAATCATTTCCCCAATTTTTAGGACAAGGTTTTGGGGGCATTGTATTGATGAGCTTTTTTTACCAGTTTACTGAATCATTGAGTAAATTTTGGGCGAGGATACAGAAAAACTTATTAACTGCCAAACAATTTCCCATTCCCTGTCTTCTTTCTCTGGTGTTATCTTGCTCTGTTACACACGAATGGCACTTGGATCGCGGCCTATCTATTTATCTACTATGCTTTTGTTGAAGCTGCATATTTAATCTTAACAATCTTTTTCGTCTTGGAAGGTAATATTTATGGTCTCACAAGCTCCGCCATTCTTTTTCTCGTAATCTTCCATTCAAGCAAAAAACTAGGCAAACAGAATTATTGGGGATCATCATAATAATAATAATAATAAGAAGAAGAAGAACAACAACAACAGCATCAATAGTAATGTATGGGAGTCCAAGCCCACGCTACTAGCCCAAAAAGAGAACGCCCAGCATGCATGGGCAAAAAAGGCAAGGCATGCGTGCATGGCTTTCTCTTTTGTTGTTTCCCGGCACTCCTAGCCCAGAAGAAGACCTAAGGCATGCAGGGGCATGAAATGGAAGGCATGTGGGTTTGGCCTTTTATTTTCTTCTTAATGGGTTGAGGACACATTTTCCGTCTTCTTCTATTACTTGTTTAGACGACGACTCACTCTCGAGGCGCCGGAGAGAAGAAATCGTGTATCGATCATGGTGTCCGTGTATCTGTGTTATATATTATATATGATCATAAATTTATTTATTTTTTATTTAAAATTTTGAGGTAATTTTATATACAAATTGTAATCCATAAAACTACAAGGATAAAAATATCATCATGTGCAGACCTTGAAAACTCGGCATAATTCTCTTATTTTATCAAAGTTATTTTTACTAAAAATAAGTTTTGAATTATTATTCATAACAAAAATCTATTTTTTAT
Source organism: Salix dunnii (assembly GCA_015731905.1). Classification (NCBI taxonomy): domain Eukaryota; kingdom Viridiplantae; phylum Streptophyta; class Magnoliopsida; order Malpighiales; family Salicaceae; genus Salix; species Salix dunnii. The sequence goes on from CM027668.1 coordinate 13,161,198, forward strand.
AAATCATATCAAACTACCTTTCAGTACATAATTGAAAATGACCAGATACCCGACCAATAGAAACAAATCACAAGCAACTGCTGTCTTTGTACTGCTGCAGTTCTCATTAGAGGGGGTGGATCTACGAGGATGATTTTTTGTTTGGCTGTCGGTGTTTGGGGGTGGATCTACGAGGATGATTTTTTGTTTGGCTGTCGGTGTTTAATTCATCACAGATCATCTGCCTTTTAAGAAAAAGGAAGTGGACAGGTTTTCTTTTCTCCTTGTGTAAAAAATGGGAAAAGGTCAGCGGTGGCCTCAAGATAGTTAGAAGGAGAACTTTTTAAAAGGCCCATTTCGGAACTTTGCCCCTCGTAAAATCATCTTGATCGAATGCCATCGTCTCTCTGTCTCCGACCCAAAATCTCTGTGGATCTCGATCCTTGCTAGTTGCTTAAACTCTTTCTCTCCCAAATGGCGATGATATCTGTTCAAAATCTGATCAAAGAAAGAAAATACCCTTTCATTTTCGCTTTTGTTGTCTTGCTCGTTTCCGCCACTATCTTCTTCTTATACTCAAACAGTTCTCAATCTCTCGCATTCTCTCTCGGAGATCTCCAAAACCCTAACCCTACTACCACGAGACCTTCTCAAAACGTCACCGTTTCACCTGACACAACCCAAAATGTCGATGATACCAGCTACAATACCAAGAGCGATGGCAGTAACGATTCCAATTCATCAAATGATTATGAGAATAATAATAATAAGAATACTATTACTAATATTGACAATAATGATCATAATAATTTACTGATAGTTGATTTGAAGATAAAATGGGAGGCGTGTAAAGGATCGGTGGCAGTGGATTATATACCGTGTTTGGATAATTCCCAGGCTATAAAAGAGCTGAAATCAAGAAGGCATATGGAGCATAGAGAGAGGCATTGCCCGCAACCAAGTCCAAGGTGTTTGGCGCCTCTTCCTAATGGGTATAAAGTGCCAGTTCGGTGGCCGAAAAGCAGGGACATGGTGAGATTATTTTGATTAATTCTTTTTGGTAAGATTTTGGTTTTAGTTAGTTTTCTTCCTCTTTTCTTTTTCAGGTTTTAGTTTTTGGGCAAAGTCTGGAAGCTTAATTTTAAGTGAGCTACCTATATTTTTTGTATTGTCTCAGGAGTGAGGGATGAGAATTTATATTTTTTTCCTAGGGATGTATATGGTGCAATGGGTTTGAAGTCAATTGTCCAAAAAAAGAAGAAAATAATAAATAGTGATAGTAATGAATGAAGAGGAGGGTGTAAAATGCCACTAACATTTATAGATTGGATGCCCATATTTGGGTTTTGTGCGTGTTAAATGGGTGCTCCTTGTTTTTTTCATTTTTGATTCAAGGGCTCAATCATTGAGTAAGCCAAAATAAATTCGACAGCATATTTTGTTTGGATAATCCAATTTAGTTATTTGTTTTCCCTTTTCTTCTGTTTTCCAGATTTGGTATGATAATGTTCCACACCCCAAGCTTGTTGAATACAAGAAGGATCAACATTGGGTGATTAAGAAGGGGGATTTTCTTGTTTTCCCTGGTGGTGGTACCCAATTCAAGGATGGAGTTACTAACTACATCAATTTCATTGAAAAGGTGGAATCAATCGACTTAATTTTATTCTTGTTTCTTAGATATGGTTGGTTTGTGACTGGCTACTCATTAGTTATTCTTGGGAAAGGCATCCGTCAATTTGTGTTTGGATAGTCGTATGGATTCTAATTTGTGTGTTTGAGTGAGTAATTGGTGGATGATTCTGATGATCCTTGTAATATGCAGACTTTGCCAAGTATTGAGTGGGGGAGGCGAACTAGGGTAATTTTAGATGTTGGTTGTGGCGTTGCCAGCTTTGGTGGCTACTTGCTGGACAAAGATGTTATTACCATGTCATTTGCCCCAAAGGATGAACATGAAGCTCAGATTCAGTTTGCTCTGGAGAGGGGAATTCCTGCTACACTCTCTGTCATTGGCACACAAAAGTTGACATTTCCAGATAATGCTTTTGATCTGATTCATTGTGCTCGATGCAGGGTTCATTGGGATGCAGATGGTATAAGTGTTATATCTAATAAGTCTGAACTTCTTGTCTCTTATGAATAATCTTTTGAATTGCTCTCTCCTCTTTATCAGCCTAGCTGGAAGCTGACTTATTTGTGATGCTGTTCATTAAATTTCAGGAGGGAAACCACTAATGGAACTCAACAGAATTCTCAGACCCGGGGGTTTCTTTGTGTGGTCTGCTACTCCAGTGTATCGTGATGATGAGAGAGATCGCAATGTTTGGAATTGTAAGCTGGTTGTCTCTGTGCTTGTAACCTCCCACACCCACCCACCAGAGCACACGCATCCATTTTCCTTTATATGCTTATTATCTCTTTCCTCGTGACTCCTTTTAGGGAAACAATATCCTTCATGTTGCTTATTAATATCCATTTTATTGCAAAATCATCAGAATCAGCCGTAGAATTAATAATGACTATTTTAAGTTGATCTAAATTGGAAGTTTATCTTGCATGTCTGGTTCAGCTATGGTAGCTTTGACAAAATCTATATGCTGGAAGGTCGTGTCCAAGACTGTTGATTCATCAGGAATCGGGCTTGTAATCTATCAGAAACCTGTCTCATCTTCCTGCTATGAAAAGCGTCAAGAAAACAATCCTCCTCTTTGTGATCAGCAGGATAAGAAGACTATTCCATGGTATTCTTTGTGAAAATATCATCTCCTGCAGGAAATTGTGATGTTTATGTATTGTTTAGCAGGACTCGCTTTTGGTCTGTCTAGTTGTGTGTGTGTGAAAGAGTAATTTTTGCCCCTTGTGACTTTTCTTCTTTCATTTTTCTTAAATCTCTCTTCGGTTTGATAGGTATGTACCTCTCAGTGGATGTCTTCCTAGACTTCCAGTTGATAGCATGGGTAACCTGGTTGGCTGGCCAACGCAATGGCCTGATAGAATTAGCAGTAAGCCGCCAAGCCTGACAAGCCTGTCAGATGCTGAAGAAATTTTTATCGAGGACACCAAGCATTGGTCATCTCTTGTATCTGATGTTTATCTGGACGGGCCTGCTATAAACTGGTCAAGTGTGCGGAATATAATGGATATGAATGCTGGCTATGGAGGGTGAGATTTTTTAACTTTGAAAGCACTTGGACTGATTTTATTTATTTGTTAGGTTTTATTGCTTGGCTGTTATCTTAGGTCTCTCCTTTTCTTTAGTTTCCCTATATTGCTGTCCACATAGAGCAATGTCTAGGCTATGAATGTTTAGTTTGCTAGTAGTTTTTACTGACATTATCTCATTTGGATCCATCTCTCTATCTTAGAGCAATGTCTAGGCTATGAATGTTTAATTTGCTAGTAGTTTTTAATGTCATTATCTCATTTGGATCCATCTTTCTATCTTAGCATCTTTCCCCTTTTCCAGAAGTCTAGAGTTTCTACCCTTAAGAAAACAAATCAAGACAGCAAACACTTGAATGTTATTTAATCAAATTTAAACACGCCCATGTGCACTCCCGCGCTTAATTTGGAAAGAAAGAAAAAAAAGCACTATTGCCCAAAGAGTTGCTGTAACATTTTTCTTGTACTTGATTGCATGACTGCTTGATCACACCCTGCAATTGTAGCTTGCTGTGCTATTGAGATTTTTGTTCTTACAGATTTGCAGCAGCCCTCATTGACCTTTCTTACTGGGTGATGAATGTTGTCCCCATACACATGGAAGATACTCTGCCCATTATTTTTGACAGAGGGTTGATTGGAATCTATCATGACTGGTGTGAGTCTTTGAATACCTATCCAAGAACATATGACCTTTTGCACGCCAGCTTTCTCTTCAGAAATCTAACTCAAAGGTGCTGTCTCATTTCTTGCTTTTAAAACTTGCACATTATACTCGAATTTATGGTTGTTTTCTGGTTTGGATGTTGCATAAAAAAAGAGAGCAAAATATGAGACAAATTGGTGCTTTGGCAACCATGTCATCAATGAACTTCTCGGATTACTCTCTATGGCTGTTATGTTAAATGTACTCTGCAATTTTTCAGATGTGATATTATAGATGTGGCTGTGGAGATGGATCGTATCTTGCGACCTGGTGGATATATTTTGGTTCAAGACACTATGGAGATGATTAACAAGCTAAATCCTGTATTGCGTTCGATGCATTGGTCAACCAGCCTCTATCAAGGACAGTTTCTTGTCGGTAACAAAGGGTTTTGGCGTCCCAAATAGTGGGCAGAGGTTATGATTCCACGTGTGATATCATTTTGGATTCAAAATTACACGGTCTTATTATCAAGCTATTAAAGAATTGTAGATGAAAATATTTTTGAGAGTTGTCTGATTATTGCAACTAGAAGATCGCCCCTCTTCTGGTGGTGTAAATCTTTTAAGTGCATCTTGTATGAACAAAAAGAGATCAGAGCGGTTGATTCAATTACTGAAAATTGTGTTGTTATCCTACCAATGTATAAAAGATTAATTGTATAAAAGCATACACAATCTGTTAATCGTTTCAAGTTTCTACAATGCTGGTATCAACAGACGCCCATATCCGGTTTATTTGAATATTGTAGCGGTTACTATTTATTATTTTCTTCAAATTCATTAGTTAGCATGTATTGGCAGTCATTTTGCTATATGCTTAGCACTCCGAGGATTCCCTAAATTACACGGTCTTAGCAATATATGAATGTCCCCGTGTTACGTTTAGCGCCGCCATACCGGCATCCCTGTTGTTATTATGCTTCACAGGAACGCAGCTGCTCTGTTTCAGATGCATACACATAATCAAAACTGAATCCTGGCGGTTAACCATCATAGAAGATGACAAGCTTCAAAAAAGATTGGCAAACGGAACTTTTTTCTTTTCTCTAACTCCTCTACAATCCATATCTAATATTTACTTGGCAGGCATTACCATAGATTTAGCGTTCGTCGACAGCTGATCTACCTGCGCTTAACACAACAATGTAAGAACTGGAAAACCACGCTGCAAAGGTTCTTGGAGAGCGAACTCAATCAGATCGTGCTGAAAACCAGAAGCAAACCAAAGCCAATTATCAATCTGCATCACATTGGCACTTGCTTCTTGTTGACAGCTTAATGTACGTCACATGCAAGCCTGGATCACATTCTTTCACGTAGAGTTGAATTCCTGTAGCTCTGGAATCCTGACAATAGGCGCAAGTTCAATGAAACTTCATATATGGATGCTCGTCTCTTGGCATTATCAAAGTGGTCAGTAGATGGCTTTCCCCTATCTTTCTTGTTTTTTTTCCCGTCCAATTTTTTTCCAAATCTCAGAGAAGTAGGGCATCCCTTTACAGCTTTTCATCGCTGTGGGAATCTTCATGAAGCAGAACAACTAAATTAAATTATGACGTGGATAAGCTAATTTATTGCTTTCATTGCTAATTGATTTCCAAGCAGATTAGTTCATTGGATCACATCTCCCATCTACACAATCATCTCACTTCTTATCATTAATCGATGACTTTTAATTTCTAATCTCTAAACATGACAACTACGGTTGTACTCGTACATAAACAATTTTGAGATTATTTCACAGCCAACACCTTCTTTCCTTGTTTACTTGTTTAGTCTTACTGGTGAATATAACAATTCTGACAGGAAACCACCTACGGTATCCCTGTACAACAATCAGAGCATCAAAACCTGAATATCGTCATGTTTTGCAGTAAGACCAAGACACTTTAGAAATCCACAAAATTATCTCAGAAATGAATTCACATAAATCACAGAGAATGACAAAGCACAAAAGCTAATCTAGTATTTGCAGCAATATTATTGCTCTAAGATTGGAGACCGCTTCATAGGCAGCAGAGGTTTCAAAAGCTACCAGCCAGGACTGTATCTCATGTTCAGAATCACACGTCCAGTAACACTCAAAGAGAAACAAGATTGTTTTGAACTAGAAAGTTTGCAATGAAATAGAGATCAGAAATTTCTATTAACGAGCAGACAGGCATGTACATCTGCAGAAATGAAAGATTATTTTGAATTTCAAAACAAGTGAAACGATATTAAAATCAACCGAGTCAAATTGCATTACTTAACAGATGGACAGACAATAGCAGAATCGTCTTTGATGAGTGTTCCATTCAATGCTGCAACAGTCCTGACATAGCAACCGAACTCATCCCTGCAAACGTAAGTTTGATTAGTCATCACTTCACCTGAAAGAACAGAGTGATCCTTAACCTCCATCCAACCATTAGAAACCTGTTTGTTATTAACATGGCTCGACAACTTGCCAATTCTAATCCTCTCATTCACTGCATGAGTAACATTGGTAACAAGAATATAAGTATCGTTCTTCAGTCCAGGAAGAGTCCATGTAATCACTTTGAGAGGATACCTTCCCCTGACAATAACACGACTAACCAATCCACCCACATCATTCAACACTTTCGCTTCTCTTCTCACCTTGATATTCTGTTTAACGGCCTTATAGGTTCCATTCTTACTGAACCTTATCGAGCTCCTGAGCTTAACCTCCTGCGTAATACTAGTAGTCAAATTCCCTGAACTCGACTTAACCCACCCTTCCAATCGTGTAGACTTCTCCGCCTTAATCTCAAACGATCCATCAAGTGATTGAAACTGTTCACTACGACTTATTTGCGACGCAGGATAAATATTCACAACATTCTTAGCTTCAACAACCGTGGAAGCTGTATCCAACCAAACGTGCAAATTAGCATCAACAAGCCAATACCCAATCCCATCCGTGACTCCAATACCAAAAACATGATCTTTCCCATCTAAAAGCATCCCTAAAAAGGGCGTTAAATCAAAATCATACGAAGGTAAATTAAAAGCACCGATCGCTACAACCGGTTCCCAAAACAAAGGATTAATCCCTCCGGTAAAGATAACCGGAAATGGCATTTCTGATCCCACTAATTTCCCATCAACTGTAACAAAAACCTCCCTAAACGCGCCATTACCCCGTGTAGTGCTCAGATTATTCATTCTAATGTAAGAATTCGATGGATTCGAATACCAAAACTCGTCATTCCCATGAAACGACACATATAATTCCAAAACGACTTTCCGTGTATTCAGCGGAACTCTAACCTTATCAAATTTAACATCCAATTCACTCTCTATTATAAACCAATAACCCTTTGAACTATCGGGTGCCGAAATCGGGATTATCAAATCAGCTGGTGGATCATACATACTCTTGTCTCCATACAAGGGTGATTGTAAAACTGGAGCAATCAGATTTTGATTTTTAAAGGTCAACGGAACCTCGACTGCGTTATCTTTGTAGAAGTAGAGAGTTACATTAACATGGTAAACGCCGGTGTAGATATCGTTAACGATGTTTTCGAGCATGAGGGTAAATTTAAGGTAGTTTTGTACGAGGAGAGAGGAGTACTTGGTGATGTCTTTTCGAACATTCCAAAAGATACCGTGTTCTTCGGGCTCAGCAGTGCTGGTGCGGAGGAGCTCGGAGCCACCGAGCCATAAGGCGGAGATGCGATCGTATTGGTCCCCTTTGGATTGGACGTGGAATTCGAGGGTTACGTGGGACCAAGGAGGGGGGCAATCGAGTGGTGGGTAGTATGGGGTGGAGTAAGGAGGTTTATTGATTGTATTGGCAAATGAATGGTTGATGGCCTGGAGCACGCATGATGGGGTCAAACGATCGGACGGTAGAGGATGGGTGAGTTCGAAGTATTCTTTAGGTTCGGGTGCGGGCGAGGGCGAGGGTGCGGGTGAGAGTGATGACGAGAGAGATGGAGAGGATGGTTTGAAAAAGTGATCTGGTGAAGTAGAGTGAGCGAGGGGAAGGGACGTAGTCACGAGGAGGAGGAGGAGGGGAAACAAGGCGGGAAATGGGTGCATTTTTGAGGTTTCGTTCTATTTTGGGTGGCGCCGAGGACCGAGGAGGAGAGAGGTGGTTGGTTATGTCATGTCTGGTCTGTCGGTCTGTTGACTTAAAAAAGGATCTTGAAATTACTGACCTCTATTTTAGTTTTTCCCCCCAGTAAACTTGATACTTGCTTAGACCAAATCAGATCACTTAAAACTGATAATTTACAGAAACAAGAGCAACGATTATGGATGTCAAAATCATAATTTTAACTCGAAACAGAATAGTTTCTGAAGTTGGATTATAAAATTAGAATGGTAAAGTTATACTCATAATTTTTTCTATATAAAAGTTATAAAATTACAATTAAAATTATATAAATAAAAAAATCATAAATAAAATATTTTTAAATACAATATAGTATAATTATATGCATAAAATTTTATTATTTAAAATATATAATTTAAAATAACTTAAAAATATATTATAAAATAATTAAAATTTACGAACATTCAAAAATAATTTTTTTTTATATTTTTAAAACAAATAGGATAGGGGCCCTAGCAGGGCAGGGTAGGGGGCTAGCTTGGGGTAGAGAGAGATAGGGACAGGGCAAAGAGAGCTAGTCATCTAGGCCTAGGGGGGCAACGGAAGGGATAGTAAAGCATGAGAAATTTATAATTAACAATAATTGTAGGATCATAAATTTGGATAGATCTGAATAAATTTTTATAGTTTTTATTCAATTTTAATGAGTTTTAATTTTTTGATCTGATTTGTTATTTTAATTTATAAAATTATATAATTTTATGAATTAATTCGTGATTTTAATAATAATATCAAGTACACCAGGCAGGGACCCTCCTTTTTTCCTCGTTATATCAGCCTCTTCAAAATACCTAGAAAATCAAGTTACTCGTCTCTTTCTTTTTCCTTGGATAATAATCTTCTGCAAACAAAAGATTTTCTACTTGCCCTGTGTGAAATTCGTTTGAAGCTTTACATGGAAAACCTGTGCGTTCCCTTTTCTTATTCCTCATCACGATAACACAAAGCGACCCTTTGACAATTTCATCGAGAGCATATCACATTCCTCATGTCACGGATATAAAAACTCGTCAATGGAAAAGGCTGTCTCCAGTTGATGCTTCAAATATTCACCCCACGTCGTGCACAAAAAACCATCCAGTTGTAGTATATGCGAGGTGCACAAACACTCTAAGTGGACGCCATGTAAGGAAGGTAGGAAATTTCCTTCTCCTATAACAGTAGGAGAGCATTGTATTTTCCCTTTTTAGTGATTTTTATGCATTAAAAATTTAAAACTAGATTCATCCTTTTCTTGTTTAATATATAACAGAGATGGACTACCACTATTGGATTTGTGAAACATTCTAGCTCGCTTGTCACGACTTCACTTGATTACAAATGCTGTCTCCAGAGACAGTTGCTGGTCCTGATTGGAACATCAGATTTGAGACAAGATTCGTGCAAAAGCTTTTTCAATGACGAAGAGTAACTCAATCTCGCTGTTCCTTGATTAGTAAATTGAACACATCCAAATCAAAGTCATTGAATTTTATTTAGTTTATAATTAGATTTTAATTTATGTTATTTTGTTGGGTTTTTGCTAATTATAGGGTTTTAAGTCTAAATTTAACTCTTCTTGGGATTTTATTATTTTTTAATAATCTTTGACATTATAGCATGTTACAGTCTCATCCTCGACCCAATTTTTTATTCCTTTTCTTTAATCCCTTTCTTAGAGCCAGGATTTCACAGCTAATATACCCATTCCCGGAATTAGCACTGGCTCCCGCATCGAACCCTCAACAGTCAAGACCATCCACTGCCCGGATCAGACGCTTGGGACTCGCAACGGCAGATCAACCATATCATCAATCGTGTCCGATTGTACACAAACGACAAACCCGACCCTACTTTTAAAGAAAACATGCCGATCTATGTTGGAACTGTGGAAGTTATGTCACAGAAGAGTTTTGAGAAATGTTTGTAGAGAAAATATCCCTGATAGAAACTTACTTTAGTACATGTTTCTGAGAAACAACCAAGAGCTCCGCAACAGACTTGTGAGTGTTGTGCGGGACAATATATAATTTGCTTGCAATGCATTTTCTTGACCCCCATTTTCTCATGGGAAAGATCAAATTATAGAGTTGAGGATGAGGTTGTAACATGTTGCTCTTAGCACTTGTCAATGTTCAGTCAAAACTAAGGATATAAATAAACAAATATGTGATTTAAGACTGGTTTATTGGTTGTAACATGAGAAATGACGAGGAAGTAAGAGAGAGGGGAGGAGAAGAGGAGGCTCCTCTATTTACCAGAAACTGTGAAATATCATCATAACCGATGGCTTTAGCCATAAAGAGAGGAGTAGCACCTCGATTGCTCTTCGCATTAACATTGGCTCCCTTGTTGACCAGCACCTCCACCGTTTCTATGTCGCCACCCTCCACTGCCAAATGCAATGGGGTATGACCTTCATTGTCCTGGCTTTCTAAATCTACTCCGAACTCAACAAGCATCGACACTGTGTCCTTGTGTCCTTTCACAGCTGCTGCGTGCAAGGCTGTGAAACCATATTGATCGCTATATTTTAAGCTCGCACCCCTTCTCAATAACGACTCAAGGGTCTCTAATTCACCACGTCTTGCGGCCATTAGCGCTAGATCTCCACGCTGTAAAATCCTCACAACCTCCTCCTGCATTGTTATACATTGTTCCAATTGAAGAGTAAGAAGAATTCAACTAGATGGGTAGCAAAATGTGAGGGCTGAATGTTTTTGCAGTAAAATCACAGGTTGGAATTTGAAGGATTGATCAAGTGTGCTTAATTTCTCGAACCAATGCCATGTAAGATACGTAATTATTTTCTCAGTCTATAACGTCACTTGCTAAAACAAATTCGAGTTTCTTTCTATATTTCTCATGATTTACTTCCAATATATCCGGCAGCATGCAACAAATAATAACGTTCTCAGTATATGTACTTTTTAATTTAAGCTTCGTAGCTAACAATCAGTAATAAACAATAGGCTGTAAATTGTATGCCCTAGTCGTTTAGCAAACTTACATGGCCCTTGTCACGAGCGGCGTCCATGGCTGAACGGCCACGGTCATCTGGAATAGTGGGGTCCGCGCCAATATCAATTAACATCTCAACCATCATCCGGTCACCATTTGCCGCTGCTCTGTACAACGCTGTCCTACCATCCTTACTCTTAGCATCCTTATCAGCACCCGATTCCACCAACAATTTAGCACACTTGATATTTCCCCTGCTAGAAGCCAAATGCAAAGGTGTCCTTCCCTCCTTATCTCTCAAATCTAACGGCCCAGATCCTTTCAACAAATCCAAAACCTCATCCGCCCGATCAAGAGCCACTGCCACGTGCAAATCACTCCATCCTTTGGATTCCCTCCTGGGATCCACCTGATAAAACCCCACCCCACCAGCTGTTACACGGGCGTCAATCTTCAACCCGGCTTCGAGAAGTAAATTCACCACAACCTCCGAGTTATCCAACTCAGTCGCGACTCGGAGCAATGACTCAGCATCTCTCTGGGTCAAATCAGACAGAATTGCCTTTTGCCGCTTCAATATATTCTTGACCGAGTCAGCATCTCCACAACTGACAGCGTGGCGTAAAAGAAAGGGACCGACGAAGGCAACCTTGAGCTTGAAATCTTGAGTTGAGTCGAGAGGGAGAGAGGAGAACCAGGAGGCTAGAGAGTCGGGATGAGTTGAATACGGCGAGTCGGAGGTAAACGGAGCCGTTTTTATTAGAAAACGGTCAGACGGAGAGCGTGGGAAAGTGGGTGGGAGTTGATTTTGGGGTCTGAGGATGATTTGGAAGGTAGCGAAAGACAGAGGAGAAATGAGTCCAGTTGGTGGATTAACAAGAAACTTATGCGGAGATGAAGTTTGTATTTTGAAAGCTACTGGGGTTGTGGCACAAAGTGACCTCAAACGTACTGTGGCTCGGCATTTGGAATTCAGCAAGAAGTCTATGCGTACCTCTGTGTCTGATAATTCTACTAATCTCTCCATTGTAGGTGTACGTAACACGAAAGAAGAGAGATGTCGTCGTGGTGATGGCCAGCAAAGTTTATGATCAACCCGTGAACAGGTGGGGTTTCTCGCCTTGTGACTTGTTTGGCGCTTTGTTAAAAAAACGAACACAGTGTGGAACAAAAATGGCCAAAATGGGCTTCACTTGGGCCAGAATAATCTTGATGCATATGGGTATTTGCCTTTCTGGCACGAAATAGTATCATTAACATTAAATTAACAAATAACAACAGTTAATGTTAGCATCGAATTTTAAAAAATAAAAGAGTCGGGTAAATCACTATGCTGCCACAATTCACTGTGTATTTATTACTCTAAGATGTTTTTTTTTTGTATTTTTTCCCCTTATGTTTTCAAAGTTTAAATTCTAGTCATAAAATCTTGTTTATTTTATATTTTAGCCCATGATAATTGACAGGAAAAAAAAAAAAAAAGAGAGAGAATGCTCTCGGCTAGCCGTGTTCTTCTGAAAAAGTCCGGTATAGATATATTTAGTATCCAAGGTATATGAAAAGGAAATTCGGATTTAATAAAAAAAAATCCATTTCACAAGAAAACTCAAATGGTGTTTGTTATAAATCTTGTAAATTGATTTTAGTTTTTCTAAAACTTTATTTTAACAAAATCATAAAAATGTATAAAATAATTTTTATATTCGATTAAAAAATTAATTGAAAGTAAAAAAAAAAAATAGCTTCTAGTTTATGAATTGTGACTTATACCACATTATTTATAAAAATAATAATTTGAATCATTTTTGCTAAATGCAGTTATGATATAAATGTAAATTTAACTTATTTTCTCATGAATTATTTTTCAAAAACAATTTCTGATTAAGACTCAGATAAATATCTGTAAAACAGATTATTAGTATAAACAAACAATGGCATCACATGCTGATTTTATTGAATATCATTATGCGTCGATAAAAAATAAATTAAACACGTGATAAATTAGATCGTCACTCTTGATGGATGAATTTTATTCGTGTATATTAGTCTGGATTGGCTTTTGAGTTTATGGAACATGGAGCCCGTAAAGTATAGTTTGGACTTTGGCCCATGTGAGAGCCTAGAAATAAAGTATTTTTGATTTTTTGAGAGGAGGTTATGCCCAGCAGTTTAAAGGGGATGGATGAAAATTTTCACCCGTGAATTCTAACATGTAAATAATTGATATAGAGTGTTTTTTAAAATAATTTTTTTATTTAAAATATATTAATATTTTTTTCATATTATTATATCAAAACCATTAATTTAATATTTTTCAAAATAAAATTAAAAAAATTAAAAAACACTAAAAACAGAAATAAAACTTGTTACAGACACCCTTTAAGATTTCCAAGGTTTATTTTTGACATTGTTCAGAAATTAGTATCAACTATACTTCTTTTTTATTTTTGAGGACTGAAAGTTTAACAATATTTTGTTTTGAGCCCAAATAAAAAAAGCAAAGCAGTTTTGTGTCCATGTCCGTGGCCTGAAATACAAATTGATTTGAAGGACTCCTTTGATAACGAGAAGCAATGCCGACAAAATTGTCCACCCGTGAATTCGTGCCCCGTCCTCTTTAATTTTTGTATTTATGGAACCAATATTTCTATTTTCTTAAAATTATTTTTATATCTTTATTCTTATCGGATGAACCGAACTTTAATTTTTTTTCTATTTCTATTTTGTATTTTTAATACCAATCAAATACAGATTTGTAATTTTGCTCCATGTTTTGTCGTCAAAGCATACACACCACCGAGTCCGACCAGACAATGTCCTCGAGTGAAGTGTATATTTATAACGGCCTTCTGTTACGAAGTCTTCACGTATAACGTTATCGCCTTGAATAATGAACTGGATCCGGGTCTCAAAAAATCCTTGAAGTTGTGCTTTCCTGGGTTTACAAACACGACCAAAAGCCTGATTAATGTTGAGGTGGTTTGGATCATGTTCTTCTTCTTTTTTATATGATGTTATCTGGATCTTTCATGTTATGTCACAAGATTTGAGGGCTATCCCAGGCTGACGTGAATTATTTTCTTGAATTATATGCTGTTGCCTAGTATTATTATTATTTATTTATATTATTAAATTAACTCAATTTATTAGATCCAATCAATGGTTTAATTTTTTAGATTTTCTTGACTTTTCAACAATACTATCATTGCTTAAACTTTATTTTTTTTTTATATTGGAAAAAGTATGGTGCGATCTTTACGCAACATGAGCTGCTAATCGTAGCATTTTATCTATAACCGTTGACATTCTTCATTCGAGTGAAGGTGATTACTCGAAAGTGATCCGAATATGTATTCGGATTTTTAACCTAAGATATAAATGGGTTTTTTCCCCAAGAGGAGCGTGGACTGATTGAACTAAGTCTAAGACGAATTTTGATAATCCATGATATTAAGAGAAATTCACGGATTGATCAAAGATTTGCAAGAGATAAGCAAAAGATGGAGACGCGAGGGCTGTGAACAGTATAGAAAGAACGAGCGACTGGGTGTTTTCTTGATTTGTCCGTGGCGCACCTTATTCTAGTTTCTTTAAAACCGACCCGAATCCCCAAAACCCGAATTAGTTTTTGAAATTCTTAATTTAATTAAAACCTTAACCAGGTTGTCATTTCAGGTTTGATTTTTCGAGTCAAGAGTCGACTATTCCTGTTTATTTCGTTCGTGATTTGGATAAAGCTGGTTGAAATATAAACACCCTGGCGGGGGTTTTGGTTAAGGAAACGGACCACACTGGAGGATACTTTCTCCATACACAAACATCATTTCCGTTTCGATGTCCGAGGTAGTACTTCCCTTTCATTCCAAAACCTGTCAGTTCATTTAATAAAGCTGTCCAAACACCAGCATGGAAGATTCATGGTGGAGTATACTAGTGGTGTACGCCTAGATATTAAAATCAGACAATGAAGTGGAACATCAATCATATGCATTGTAAAAAAATTATATGCGAGGAAATCTAACTTTCAAAAAAATATATTTTGTGGATTCAGTTGAATAAATAAATTTTTTATTATTTTAAATTTTTATAATAAATATAAATTATAACTTAAACTCTAAATCTATTATACAAATCATAAAATTTTTATTATCACACCATAATAAACCGATCCTACCATTATATGAAAGGGAAAACTGCCGGCAATTTAAAAATAAAATCTAGAAAACAAGCAAAAATAAATAAATCATGTCAGCATACAAGCATGAATGGTAACTAAGTAAGACCCACATAGGTTCATTATTTTTATAATCTTAGTAAAGTCCAAATCTTGAATTTGCGTTATTCATGCATATCCTTTTCCTTTCACATCCTTGTATTTCAGGACCCACATATTGCCTAAAAACAGTATCTTAAATAAAGAGATAAAACTTGGGGTTATATCTGAGAATGTGATAGAGTTTATTTAGAGATATGATAAAGAGAATAGTTTTTTTTTTATTGAATATACATTAAAAATAATTATATATGAGATCAATATATTTAAACAATACCAAAACTCAAAATAAAAATAATTTGAAGTTCAAGAAATTTTAAAAGCGCAACTGAATGCAATGTCAAATAGAAACTCGGTCTTCGGCCGAAAATTGTTTTTGCCTACCTAAGCTGAGCAACTTGTATTAGTGTAAATGGAATTATTATTATTATTATTATTATTATTATTATTATTATTATCTCATTATTATTATTATTATCTCAGGCTTCACATGGTCCCAAGGTTTGGTGGTTGTAGCCTATCACTAAATAGAACCTGAAACGTATAGAACAGACTCAAGTTCGTAAAGTGACATTTATAATTATAAATATCCAAAAACGACGAGGTCCGCCGTGTTTTGCTCGGTAGTTAATCTGCTGACAACTTTACTACCCGGGTTTCAACTTTGCTCACAGAAGCAACATAGTTTTCAAGCTGGCCAGCATTTTCCTCTTTGAGTAAGCACAACTCTCTTATATTAAAAAATTTCCAAAGTCTAATCAGGTTTCTACAGGGGAGAATAATTAACGATGCCGTCGGGATTACTGCAAATCGGAAAACTCCAAAGGGAGTGGGGGGGATAATGAATAAATATATTCGGTCTTAAGAGTTTAGGCCGGTTGGAGTCAATTCCACTCAATTAAAACCCTAACAGAAGGCAACAATTATGCCATGTGAGAACCATGTGGTTTCATGACAATTAGGGTTCAACCCTTTTCTTTTGAGATCATGGAGCAAATCAATCATGCATGTGTTTATACCAAGATTGCACGGGGATGTTGTATTTACTCAATGGTAGCTGAGATTTTCCATTCCTGTTTTTATTATTATATTGTGAATCCTTGCCGACATTGTAGAATGGCCCATGCAGGAAAGAAACTGCCTGCTCGGAAAATTAATTAAAACACACGCCGCCCTTTTCATGTTCGGAAGAATAAATTAGCTGCTAGCAGAAGGGGGGCCGGGATCTACTTTCAGAAGCAAAGTTTGAAGGGAAGAGTTACGTTAAAGCAATTTAAACAAGTCTTTGGATGGACCAAACCCTGGAAAACTACACCGCAGCTGATTGAGTTGCTCGTAAAAGCATTTTCTTTCCGAGAGTGTTTCTAGTTCGGATGCCTCGAGTGTCTTCGGATTAAAGCTAGGTCAAGTTCAGGTAAACACAGAGAGAGAGAGAGACTATGATTATAAAACAAGGAAATGCCACTGATTAAAGATAATTTCAAGCTCGTCTTGAATAGAAACATCAAGGAAGCAACCAAGTCCCCAACTAAACCTAATTATAAATCATCATCACCAACTAAACACATTTACTAGTATTACTTCCATCAAATTGAGACTTATTATTATCATGTAATATTCCACTTTATAAAAATAAATAAATAAATAACTTATTGCATAATATTTCAATAAACACTGCATAATGTTCAAGTAGTCCCGTGATGACTTATACAACAATGACTTAATCAGGAAAATGACCGAGTCTCCCAGCCCATATAATTTCAATTCTTTTTGTTGGACTACTTAAACTTACCGGTGAAAAAGTGAGTCTTTGCTGTTGGAGGAGAATTTACAGATGAAAAGAGAAAATTAGCATGGTAGCTTAATATAAACAGCAATACTAAGTTGCCAAACAGAAAAATAAAAACAAATTTAAAAGGAAATTATATTTTATTAAAAAAAAACTTCTCTTCTTTATATGCTCTCTCTTGCTCCACTGCATTACAAGTCTATTTATAAACTTAAAAAACCATACAAACAAATAATTAAACTAAACAAATAAAAACCTAAATTGTTAAGAAAATATAAGTCTACCGACTTAATCGGTTGATTTTTTCTTAACCGGTAGATCAATTATTCTGTTTTTCAAAAAAAAATCTATTTTGTTTTTAACATCCCCTTTAAGCTTGATTTCTTATTACTTCCAACATATCTCACATCTTGGCTTTATGAAAATATATCTGATTTGGTATTGTGTCTTTACATACTTAACTTTAACATCCTTGTTTGCAATGAAATCTTGTATCAATGTATTTATTTCTATCATGAAATACTATATTATGTTATAAGACACTGATTGATAAGTTGTTGTAACTTTTTCGATGATCTTTTAAGCCATATGGAATGATAAACGCATGTTATAATAACAATGTATTCAAATTTACAAGTTGATAAAATAACCATGTATTGCTTCTTCAAATTTAAGTGAAGTTATACCTTTTATATAAAAAGTAAAACTCGTAGTATCTTTTCTATCATCCGTATCTTTAGCCCAGTCACCATCATTATAGCCTGAATTATCACTCTAATGTCATAGTTGGTGTCTATATTACTTGTGATTATGTGGATGTTATATCTTTTATGTAAAAAATAAATCTCATAGTGCCTTTTCTATCATCCATATCTTTGCCCCAGTCACTATTATTTTAACTTGAATGGCCACTCTAATATCATAGTTGGTGTCCATATTACTTGTGATTATGTGAATGTTATATCTTTTATGTAAAAAATATATCTTGTAATGTCTTTTTTATCATTCATATCTTTGGCCCCAATCACTATCATTATAACATGAATGATCACTCTAATGTTATAGTTGGTGTCTATATTACCTTTGATATTGAAGAATTTGCTTTGAAGCTTTGAGATTTGTCATAATTGGTGTCTTAATAAACCTACTCATAAGTCCTACTTCAAAAAAAATATGAACAAGTGCATGTCAAGTATCTAAAACTCCTAAGTAAGCTCTTGAATTTTGCTAAGTTTCTTTTAATCCTTTCTTATTATTTAACAACTTCACTTTACGCTTAACTAAAATATTTATTTTTGCACAATCCTATATCTTAAACTTTTTGAAAATCTATTTTGCAAATTTCTCTCAACTCACAAATATTTTATTCTCTTCTTGTTTAATTTTGATCTCTAGGTAGTATGTCACAAATATGATACTTGTCCCCTCAAACTCCTTGGTTGTTGCTTACTCGAAATCTCTAAGCATCTTCAGGTTATTTCTTATAAAGATCAATTTATCTACATACAAGCATACAATAAGAGTATCACTATTTTTTATATATTTATATGAATAACATATTCATGGGGGTATTTTACAAATACATTTTTCAAGAAATAACTATCCATAAAACTATCTCAAGCTTTGGAAGATTATTTTAATTCACACAAGACTGTTAAATTTGATGTTGGAGAATTAAGTGGTAACTTGATATAAAGAATAAATGTTAAATAACACAACTAAAAAACAAAAAAAAAATGTATTTCATTAATTGTTTTTCTCTTCTGTAAACCTTTTTATCTTGCTCCAATGCGCTACCTTTTACTTTTGATTATAATCTTATTTATAAGTCTAAAATCATAGACAAACAAATAATTACATTAAACAAAGGAAAAATTATCTTGATCAGGAAATATAAATCTACCAATTTAATTGATCAATCATTTTTTAACTAGTAGACTAGTTTCTTTTATCGAGTTAGTCAATCGATTCTCAATAAATAAAATAATTCTTTTGTTTTTTTCAAAAACAAATCTATAATACATATGCCGACTCAAAGGGCCATATCTTTTTTATGTTTAACATAATAAAAAAAACAAGTCTAATACCATGAATTTTCAAAAAAGGGGAAGAGATAAGCAACACGCGTTTTCAAAATAAAAAACAGCTCCAATAGGTTTAAAAATTCCAAGAACACACGTGTGAGAAAGAAAAGTTTATAAATGTCTCACTTCTTATTTTTTCATTTGTCTTTACAATTATTCTTTTGATAGCATATTGGTTTGATCATTGTAAAATTTCCATGGTTATTAGGTGTTGACCATGCTAGACACTATCTGAAACGTAATATCGGGACAACGGCCAAAAGCGTTTTTAGTTGTTTTTGGTTTTTTTTTTTTTTAATTTTAAAAACCGGTGGTTAGTGTTTTTAGATCATTTTAATGT
Source organism: Salix dunnii (assembly GCA_015731905.1). NCBI lineage: Eukaryota > Viridiplantae > Streptophyta > Magnoliopsida > Malpighiales > Salicaceae > Salix > Salix dunnii. The sequence continues at coordinate 13,180,605 of CM027668.1, forward strand.
GCTGATATCAAAAATAATTTTTAAAAAATAAAAAAATATCATTTTAATATATTTCGGCACGAAAAGCACTTTCAAAAACTACCACAACCGCCCTCCCAACCGCCCTCCCAAAAATATCATCTAAATAATTGTACGTGATCACGAGTGTTTATTAATCATTCTTTCAAGCCATTTGAACAACCTTGTTTCGGATTAAAGTCAACTTTAATTTTTCTACAAACTCTTCAGAGGATTTTTCAATTGTTTCTTATGCATCTTTAGAACATAATCAAGCTTTCACATAGATACACTAATTTTCATGGTTGTCCCTTGATCAAATGAGGACAATGAAATGAGGATTTAGATCTAACATGATATACAATTAGAATAACCTCTTATACCGCTTGTTGTTGGAGAATTGGTGTGGTGGCTTGATATAACCAATAATGTTAAATAGCATAGTTTGAGAAAAAATTATATTTCATCTAATATTTTTTTTCTTGCTTTACTGGCCTGCATTTTACTCTTGATTATAAGCTTATTTATAGTTTTAAAATTGTAGGTAAACAAGTAATTAAATTAAAAAAAAATAATTTGATAAGGAAATATAATTTTATCAATTTAACGAGTCAGTTATTTTTTTATTGGCAGGCTAGTTTTGTTTTTTAATTTAACGGTGATCGATTGTCAACAATTAAAATAATTGTTTTTTTTTTTTTAAAAAAATATACCTGTTTTTAACATTTGCGCCGACTAAGGGCAACTGCAGCGGCAGTGCCAAATAGAAAGGTATAAATAAAATATTATTTATTTAGCTGTTTTATTCATCTTTTTGAGCTGTAATGGAGATGCTATTTTAATAGGTAAAAATGGCATCACTCTCCCGGGCTGCTATTTGTAGCAGCTCGGGAGATTGAGGTAAAAAAGGTGGCCCCACCTTGGGGCCACCTTTTTTACATATTATAATATATATATATATATATATATAAAATATAATTTATATATTAGAAAATAATATAATTATATCAAAAATATTTATTTTTATTTATAAATACTTAACCAGAAAGTAAAAAATTATATATAAAATTAATAATTATATTGTTGGAGGGTTTTTTAAAAATAATTATTTAATTATATAACTTACTTCTATTAATTGTATAATCAATGATATAATTAAACTACATACAAAATAATTCCATTATATTTAAAATAATAAAAAAAATGGCTCTCCAAAATAGCTTTTACCATTAAAGCACACATCAATAAAAAAACCATATATACACTATTCAAGAAACTATTTTAAAGATTTGACTCTTCAAAATATCTTTTATCATTAAAGTTGGGCCAGATCATTTTGACATTTGACAGAGTAAAAAACAAGTCCAATACCGTATATTTTTAAAAGAGGGGAACAGAGATGCACCACGCGTTTTCAAAATCAAAAGCGGCTCCAATGGGTCTTAAAATTCCAAGAACGCACGCTAGAGAGAGGAAAGCTTATGAATATTTCACTTCGTATTTCTTCATTTATCTTTACAATTAATCAATGCAGCTCGTGCTGGGTGCTGTTCCCATGGAGATCAAGAACTGGAAATATAATCGGCTTGGAGTTGTAATCCTGTTTTTGCTACATCAAAACTTGATTCTCTGCTCTTCGCTTAATGAAGAAGGTAAGCAAGCAGGTTTGTGCTTTGTTGTCCTCGGCTAATTTCTCGATGAAGTATTGGAACAAGTGAGATAAAAGCGGTTGTGTTTGTTTGCTTGGATTATGATGATGCAGGTATGGCGTTGTTGAAGTTGAGAGAGAGGATTGTGAGCGATCCATACGGTGCGTTGAACAGCTGGAAAATGGATTTTGGAGAGATTGATCATTGTTCCTGGTTTGGTGTTGAGTGCTCTTATGATGACAAAGTTGTCGTTTTGTAAGTTTGTTTTAGAGCTTGACTCTTCTGCTTTGTTCTGGTTGGTTTCTGAGAAAATTTAGGAAAATTATGGAATTCGGAAGCATTTGGAAACACGAGACTTTCTAATTTAGTTTTTTTTTTCAGATTTCAAGGTTAAAATTTTGGATGTTAAGATTTGTAAATTGTCAACTTTGCTATGATTAGCTATCTGTTGTGGTGGTTGTTTAGCAGTTTCAACAAGTGGTGTAATGATTTATATCTATTCAAGTTGAGAAATCGTGTATTGATTTATTTCGTTTCAAGTGGACTACTGCAATCTTGTATAAAACTTTGTTAGAAAATCAAGGGATTCTCTTTATTTTTTTGGGCTGCTACTAAATATCATGCTTGACCGTTTAACATAAAGAGCTCTCTTTACTTGAAATTTAGCTCTTTTGATCCATTTCAAAATATAATATGATCATTTTTCTGTTTTATTCTCGTTCGAAAGTCAAGAAGCAAATATAACTGTTTGCTGTTGCGTACATGCAGATGTTCTCTTGGAGCAGTTCTTATTAGTCCTCCATTAAGGGAGAGAGCTTTGATTGCATCTAGTCATTCGCTCATTAAGATTATTTTTAAGTTTTTGTTTTAAAGACGAATTTGTCATTTAACATCCAGGAACATGAAAGATCTCGGTCTTGAAGGAATGCTGGCACCTGAAATCACAAACCTTGTCCACATAAAGTCTATGTGAGTATTCATTAGGTGACTGATATCTAGAGTCCTGCTGTTTTATGTTATAAACGTTCACCGTTCTCATGTTTAATTGCAGAATTTTACGCAACAACTCATTTACTGGGATCATTCCTAAAGGGATTGGAGAGCTGAAAGAGTTGGAAGTGCTAGATTTTGGGTACAATAACTTCAGTGGACCGCTTCCACTTGATCTTGGCAGTAGTCTTTCCCTGGCAATCCTGTGAGTGCCAAACAATTTTTGTAGTCACCAAGGTTATTTTTAACTTCTACTAGCATGTTAACTTAACTCATCTTCTATCTATTTTTAGCCTGCTGGACAACAACGAACAACTCAGCAGATTATTGCCTGAAATTCAACATTTGGAGATGCTTCATGAATTTCAAGTGGAAGAGAACCAGTTATCTAATGCAATGAAAGGTTCATCCCGCAACAAAAGATCTATCACATGGTATGTCACTATCATCAACTTGATGATATTCTCTAGTGGGATATTGCTCTGGTTGTCTGAGGTAAATCCCAGGATATCGGTCCTAATGAGGTTCATAAATGTGCTTCCTCTTTAGACCATGGGATGAAATTTGTCCAGTGTCAATGACATTGAAGGGACCTTCATTTGTCATCCCTGTGACTCTTGAATTTATTGTGTTTCTTAATGTTATTTGTACATAATATTTTATTTCCTCCATGATCTTAATTGACCCCCCCCCCCCCCTCTCCCCCCTGTTTGCAGGAGTGTTGCTAACACAGAAAATGCAGTCTACAGACGACTGATGCAAAGCAACCCATCTCCAAAACGTGCAACACTAGCACCAGCTGTGACCTTGCCTCCTACTACCATAACTACTTCCCCTGCACCATCTCCAAGTGAGCCATTTGGAACTATGACTTCCCCTGCACCATCCCCGAGTGAGCCATTTGGAACTTCATCTTCTCCAAACGTTGATGCTTCGCCTTCCATTTCAGCACCAGCTCCTTCTAACTCAAGTGTTCCCATAGTACCAGTTGAATCTTCCCGGTCAAAAAAACATAAGATTCCAATCATAGCTGGAGCTGTGGGGGGCACCTTAGTTATTCTCGTTTCAATCATCAGTGTATATATATGTAAAATCAATAAGGTTGCTGTCAAACCTTGGGCCACAGGAATGAGTGGACAGCTTCAGAAAGCATTTGTAACTGGTATGTCTTTCTTCTTGGTAAAATAATTAACAGGTATTTATTAGGACTTCAATTCCAAATTGAAAACAATTAATTTTTGTCACTACATCTATTCTTCTAATAAATTATATGAAAACCTGAACCGGATAATCTGGATAATGATGTCGGAGTGGACTTAGTCTAGTTAATTTGGTTAATCGTTTGATTCTTTGTGATAATTACTGTCGATAAATTTGTATCTGATATCATAGATGTTGGACCCTGGACCGCCTGCATGTGCTAGAGAAAGCGTGTCCACGTCCTTTTGTCTCTCTGTTTCCTTTCCTCATCCCCTTTAATGCTGCATGCTTCCATGTTCATGTTTTAATCTTTGTACTAATATAATTCAGATTTTCATTTCAGGTGTGCCAAAGCTTAAGAGATCTGAGATTGAAGCAGGTTGTGAAGATTTTAGTAATGTGATTGGTTCTTTGCCATTTGGCACACTATACAAAGGGACTTTGTCCAGTGGAGTTGAAATAGCTGTGCTAGCTGTGGCCTCGGTCGCGGTAACATCTGCCAAGGATTGGTCAAGGAACCTGGAAGTTCAGTTTAGGCAGAAGGTAATTTACGATACCGTTGAACTATGTGCCTGTTTGGGAATTATCGATGTAGATTTGACTTTTAATTTTAGTTTTGGCTTTGACTTTTTAAGTTTTCGTAATATTTTAAAATTAATATCATAACTGAAGTTATAATCTGTAGCATTTTAAAATTCATGGTCACAACTTTCCCAAATTAACCCCATACTTATGGCGTGGTTTGGCATTTCCTGACTCTTTTCACATTTTATGCTTCAGATCGAGAAATTATCAAAAGTGAACCACAAGAATTTTGTTAACCTTCTTGGGTACTGTGAGGAGGAGGAACCTTTCACAAGAATGATGGTATTCGAATATGCTCCAAATGGGACACTATTCGAGCATTTACACGGTGAGTGAGAAAACATTTGTGTTCGGCATCTTTATGGCAGACCACATACCAAAAATAAAAATCAGTTGACTGCTTTCCATTAGTTGTTGAGATTCGTTAATTTTAAAAATACAGCTAATCATTCTAAATCATTGTTCTGAGCTGATGCAAAAAAATCATAAAGCATATCCTAAAACAATTGATGATTGCAGCTTTTGCCTGATTAATCTTCCTGTTAAAACTATTGTATTTTCAGTTTGACCCATTGTGATAAGTATGAATAATGCATTGATTTTGTTTTGTTTTTCTGTATTTGCCTGGATCCTGAATCGAATCTTCATATACAAATGATGCACTTACCTCGTATCTCGAGAAGATAGAGAGTGCAAGGAAAATGATTGATTATTAACCATGGTTTTCAACACTTGGTGAATAAGAGATTGAGTTTGCTGCACTGTTAGGTTTTGGAAGATTTCCACTTAGGACCTAAAGATGGCCACTGGGTCAGGCATTTGAAAATTATAGTCTATATTGAGTTCTTCCCCTAGAAAAAGAAAGCTCTCGCTCTGTCATTCTATTTCCTTTGTATTGAGTTCTGTTGTAGATTGTGCATCTCATTATAAAGTTTCACCCTGCAGTTAAAGAATCTGAGCACTTGGATTGGGGAATGCGGCTGAGAATCGCAATGGGCATTACTTACTGCCTTGAGCATATGCACCAGCTGAATCCACCAATAGCTCACAACAACCTGAGCTCATCAGCCATCTCTCTGACTGAGGACTACGCCTCCAAAATTGCAGATTTCATTTTCTCAAACAACATGGAAGTATCCAGCAAGAAGCGCCCAGATCTGCCGTTGGCTTCCCTGGAAAATAATGTTTATAATTTTGGTGTCTTGTTATTTGAAATAGTTACTGGTAGGCTTCCATATTCAGTGGACAATGTCTCACTCGAAGACTGGGCATCAGACTATTTGAGAGGGTACCAACACCTTAGGGAAATGGTGGATCCAACTCTGGACTCCTTCGACGAGGAGAAGCTGGAGAGAATTGGTGAAGTAATAAAATCTTGTGTGCAGCGGGATCCCAAACGTAGACCGACAATGAGAGTCGTCACTGCAAGATTGAGAGAGATAACTGCACTAGCACCAGATGCAGCAATCCCAAAACTTTCTCCTCTTTGGTGGGCAGAGCTTGAAATTTTGTCCACGGAAGCTTGCTAAAATACGAGCAGTCTGTAAGTATGCGCTCAAAATTTTTCGTTGTTTTTAGTAATCGAGGCACAAAACCAGTTGCCCTGTAGGTTTGTCGCACTTGTACCTATCATAGGTACGGGAGATCGGTTGCCTGTATATAACTGAGTGGCCCTCTCTCTCTCTGTTTTTTTTTATTATTTATTTTTTTCCTGTCTTGGTTCCATTTTTTTTCTTTTTTCTTCTTTGGAAATTGGCTGGGGAAATGAGCCATAGAAGCACATCCACGTGTAAATTTGTTGATATTCCAGTTGTTCTTTCCCTGTTCTGCATCTTCTCTCTCTACCTTTGACCTGCTCAATTGCGATGGTTACGGACTTCAACAAAAAAAAAAAAAAATAGAGGCATGAACAAGCCAAGCCGTGCCTGATTAACTATTATTTTAACTTTGCTGGCATAACTATTCAAATTTATCCCTGGCAAAATGTGCTGTGATTTGAGATGACCCTGCATACAATTTCCATTTTTTTATTTCAAAGTTAGGCAGAATAATACTATTTAAAAAAAGTGAAATAAAATATTTCTTATTATTTATAAATAAAATATTTATTAAATATTATTATTTAATAATCGCTACATATAATAGTAAAATTTAAATATTTTTCTAGATGAAGAAACACCCGCGCAACTTCTTTTCTTTTTATAAACAACACTGTCAACCCTATTTTTTAAAAAAATACTAGAATTTAATTAATATCACCGTCTTGAATCATGCTTTTAAAATCATATTATTTAATTCATTATTCTTTTAATTTTATATAGCTCCAGGAAAATCCAGCGAATGTCATGGTCGCCCCATTTGGGGCTGCGGTACAGCTCAGCATGGTGGCTTTGGTTCTTCCAAGTGGATTCTGATTACTTTTCCGAAAAGGCGTTGGAATATTTCTTTGTTTTTCAGGGTCAGATACAAGATGGAAGAGCTGAAAACTCATCCACGTAAGCAGAGGGTTAAACAGCTTACTTGGTCAAAGATTAAAATAAATTAATCTGTTAAACTGCGAGCACGACCAGAATATATTTTAATTTCCAGCTTTCCCAAAGTGCGTTAAAAATATTAAAATAATATAAAAATAAAATAAAACAGAAACTAGATGGAGGACAATATATTTGTCATTCTAGAATTACAAATATACTAATCTTTATGGATCGCACGTTCTACAGCACAACCATAAACAGCAGGCCTAAGTCCACAGTTCTACGAACACATTCTAACCATATTTTCATCCCAACTATACATGTTTTCTATAAGCAATCACATTATTTATTTAAAAAAAAATTTAAGCGATTTTAATACGAATCTTCAATTGAGAAACTAATATAATTTGAAAGTAAATTGATTAAAAAAGAAGAAGCTACTATATGGTATATATTTGAGGTTTACTTCTTTATAAGAGACATCTTACCTGTTAAAAATAAGTAAGCCGATGAACCCCGAACAATCATCTTGTTTGGATAACAAATGTAAATTTAAAAATGTAATTGATGTTATTTTTAAAAATATTTTTTATTTAAAAATATATTAAAATAATATTTTTTAATTTTAAAAAAAATATTTTTAATAAGAAAAAAATGATTTAAAAATATTATTTTTATTTAAATAAAAAATAAACACACTTTAAAAATGCATGGCAAACAGGGTAGAAGTCTAGGATTCGAACCATAGATGCACTCCGTTTTTCAAGCAAGTAGAGGTAAAAATCATAGATCCCCGTGCACTTCAGACACGAAGACGACATTGCATAAATCTCTCTCGTGGAGCAATAGAAAAAATATAACGTGTATTTCTTTCTTGTTTTTCCAATGAAGGAGGACGAAGGTCGCCTCCACGTTAACATAATAAGCTTCAAGGGAAGTTGGTAGTTAACATGCTGCAACTTAGGAGTCCTCACGCCAATCAACACCTTCAAACACCAAATATTATCGCAGACCATAAAATTCCCGATGCTTATAAATACTGAGCTATTCAGATCTACCTTCACACAGACAGCTTTTGTTCTCTGCTTAGTCTCGAATAATTAAGCTGCCATAACCACCACCACAGGAATATGGCAAGCAACCAGCTCACTATTGTCATCTGCTCTCTCTTGCTTCTTCCATTAGTCTTCCCTTCTATAGCTGCCCATAATGAAACTGCTCCGACCGAGCCGATGAAGAAGAAGGTGGATGTGGTGGTTGAAGGCATGGTCTACTGCCAAAGCTGCAAGTATTCTGGATCATGGTCTTTGACAGGGGCTAAGCCAATCCCTTCAGCTAAAGTCAGCGTCGTTTGCAAAAATTCCAAGAAACAAGTCAGTTTCTACAAGGCATATGAAACTGATGCCTATGGTTACTTCTATGCACAACTTGATGGCTTCAAGATGAGCAATAATGTTTTGGACCATCCCCTCCATGGTTGCCGCGTGAAGCTTGTTTCATCTCCTCTTACAAACTGTAGCCTCCTCTCCAATGTTAACTATGGAATTTATGGCGCTCCACTTAGATTCAAGAACAAGGTGCTGCGAGGAACTCACTATGAAGCTGTGATCTATGCTGCAGGCCCCTTGGCTTTCCGTCCAGCTCAATGCATTCCAGAATCTCATGTCTGATATGACTGTCCTGCCACTTTTCTTTTAGCTCGCGATCAATCTTCATTTTGGTTTTGATTCTGTTTTGTTCCCTCTTCTGGTGGTAGCTTTCATCCAGGAATGGTTTCAATTTGTTCTATTTCTTCAACGAATTGAATTTCCTTAGCATGAACTGCTACATCTTAGCTATTACATTGTTGTTGTTTAGCTATTTCTTTCTCTAGACTGCATTTGCAGACATTGTAAGGACACGAGTCACTGCACGATGCAGATGAATACGATCAATCTTCATTATAGTTTCTATGCTTGTTTTGTTCACTCTTCTGTTGATTTTAGATTTGGCATCCAGTAATGGTGGCAATATTTGTTCTATTTCTTCGATAAATTGAATTCCCTTGCATAAAAGTGTTACAGGTCAACTTAATAGTGCAGGCACACACTAAATCACATTTGAAGAACTTGACATGAAGCAAGATCGTCAAAATTTTACAGATTCAAGCACACGGGCAGTATTGTGGTATAATCAACACATTATATAAGCTTCGAAGTGAAACCTTGCGTGCCACTAATAATAGTTGTTCCTAGAAGTCCAAAGGCTTTCCAAACATTTTATTGATGTCATCCATTGCCTCTTTTGTAAACGCTGTTGGCTCAAACAAATCACAGTTGTTCACTCTGGATGACCTGGTTGGTGGCTGTTCTTGCAGATGCTCTGAATCATCATCAGGAAGTATTGTAAATCCACAAAGATCTTGTTTCCTAACCGGGGCTTTTTCTTGCTTCTTTGGTCTCTTGGTTCTTATAAAATCTATTGGCTTCCCAAACATGTTATTAATATCATCCATTGCCTCCTTCAAGTTGATTGTAGGGTCTACTAATCCATGGTGGCAAACATTTTCCACCGCCGGCTCATCTAAGATGGTAGACCCAACGAACCTGTGAACAACTGTATCCTCTCCAAGTTTTATTCTAGGTGAGCTATCTGAATTCATATAATCAGAGCTTTCAGATGGAAAATCCTTTGGACTTGGGAAGACAAAAGCATTTAAAGGTAAAACTGATGACCAGGAACCTTCTGCCTGATTCTGACCTTTACTCTCCTCTGATTTATCATCATAAGTTCTGTCCCCATTGTCATCGCTTTCTTCATCATCAATGAATATTTGGAATGGTTCTTGGTGGGTCTGGGGGATTTGAGCTCTACCATGCGCCATCAGGGAAATACCCGTTTCTTCTTTTTGAAGTGATGAATCAGTTCCACTGTCCAAATTTTCATCAATAAATACATCAAATCCAACGTTCAAATTACACTCTTCTTTTGGTCGACTTCTGCGTGATCTACTCACTGGAAAGGTCTCTAAAGGTTCTCGAAACATGCCATTGATAGCATTCATGGCCTCCTTCATATTAATTGTAGGGTCCACCAGTCCATGATGGCAGGCATCTTCTGCTTCTTGCTTTCCAACTATTGCAGTGTCTACAAACTTTACCACAACTGTATCATCACCGTGGCACATCTTGGGCTCGTCTGACTCTCCTGTATTCTTTTGCTGCTTCGATACATCTCTGTGTCCAATCTTTTTCACATGTTCCTTCTTCCTGGTCAGATCACTATCCAAGCCAACTTCACATGAATTTCCTGAAACCCCAGCATGGTTAGATTCCTTCATTGGCTTCACATTCCGAGACCTCCCATCCGGTATCTGTTTAGGCCTATCCTCAAAGCTGTATACATTCTCATTGTTGTCTTCAGACTTGGAAGATCGAGGTCTTTTGCCACTTCTTCGTATCTGGCGCTGCAAGATCTCTGTAATAAGTTAGATAACAGAAGACTTTTAAGAATAACAAAGGCAAGCTCAACATCTAAAATAAAAATGAGCATGCCTGGATGTTCTTTTTCTTGTGTCTCTCCATACGATGAAGGAATTGCTCATATGATTTCTGCAGTTCATCAACAGGCTCGGCAAGGCTGTTCAAAAATTATTTTAGATAGTGAATATCGCTTAAGTTCATTTTTTTTTTAAATAAACTACATACCACCCTAAACCATCAAAGAGTTGTGTAGCATAATGAAATACAGAAGCTTCCATGTTAGGAAATGATTTATTTGGCAAGTTATGCAATAAAGCTAGTAAATTAGTAATCATGATATATTGTCCTTGCATGGTAGAGGTAGATGGTCAAATAATGAGTGGGGTTTTCGTTTTCACCCAAGTGCACAGTGAGGTTTAGCTTGAATTGACCGGGGAGGGAAAAAACAACATATAGCTTCTAGCATTCCCTTTGAATCCAAGAAGTGAAGCCAACCACGTGAACAGAATGCGAATAGTAAGTAAACCGATTACATTTTGTTATCTATTGAAGGAAAGAATCCCAGATAATTATGATTCCAGATATGCACGAGATATATTAGGAGATGAGGAGATATGCATGACCAGTTGATTGAATATTTATATGCAATATTGTAGCCTAGAATATCTCCTGATATAGTGGATCGTTTTGTATATAATCTGTGTAAACATTGTTCTTCTTAATATACAATACAAAACAGAGAATCAATTACACTTTCATTCTCTTTATGGTATCAGAGCAGTGGTTCTAAGAACCCAGAAATTCCTCATGGCAGGTGACGAAGATCAAAGGCTCCTTGAACAAAACAGGGGCTCAACAACTTCCAAGACCTCAGAAACATGGGAGAAATCCAATCATCCGCTTTTCCTCCATCATGCAGATCAACCAGGGGCTGTCCTTGTTTCACAAACATTGATGGAAGACAATTACACAACATGGGTGCAGTCTATGAGCATGGCGCTCACTATCAAAAACAAAAGGGGTTTCATAGATGGAACTCTCAGGAGACCAACGAGTGACTCCCATGAGCAGGAACAATGGGACCGATGTGATATCCTTGTGAAAACATGGTTGCTTGGATCCATGTCAAAAGAGATCTCAGGCAGTGTTATCCATTGCAAAGACGCAAGAAGTATATGGCTAGAATTGAAGGAGAGATTTTCCCAGACTAACACAGTCTCTCTATTCCATATAGAAAATGCCATTCATGACTGTGAACAGGGCACCAATTCAGTCACGATGTTTTTCACAAAACTCAAATGTTTGTGGGATGAGAAGGATGCACTTAATTCCTTCCCGCTTTGCACCTGTGAAGCAGCCACCACAGTGAAGACTTTTCTGGAGACACAAAAGACCATGAAATTCCTAATGGGTCTCAATGAGAGTTATGCCCAAACCAGAAGCAACATCATAAACATGGATCCTCTTCCAAATCTGAACAAAGCCTATGCCATGGTTTTGCGCCATGAGAAGCAAGCAAAGACTTTCACTGGGAAATTGGCAACACCAGCAGAGGCATCTGCTTTCTCAATCAAGAAGGTGACTCGTGACTTTACACCAGTAAATGGAGAGGTTAAGTATTGTGACAAATGCAACATGAACAATCACAATACGAAAAATTGCAGAGCACACCTGAAATGCACCTATTGCAACGGAAAAGGTCATACTTATGATTATTGCCGAAGGAGAAGGAACACTGCTGAAGGTAGTCAAGGAAGATCGAAGGCCAATCATGTGGCTCCACAAAGTCACAACAATGGGGCTTTGCCAGAATTCCCTTTCTCACGAGAAGAATGCCAACAACTTCTCAGCCAACTCTTAACAAAGTCTGCATCAGCCAACCTAGTTGGTAACATCCCAAACTATGAGGAACTCTCAGGTAAATCATTCCAATTTCCCCAAAGAAATATGGAAATCGGTTGGATACTGGACAGTGGTGCAAGTGACCATATTGTTTGTAGTTCAACTCTCCTTACCTCACTTACACCAGTTAAAAATCGTTGGGTCAAACTTCCCAATGGAAATTGCACACCAGTCACCCATATTGGCACAGTAGTATTCTCTTCCCATTTTATACTTCATAATGTGCTTTGCGTCCCAATTTTCTACCTCAACTTAATATCTATGAGCAAGCTGGCATACGATTCATTCTATATCACTATTTTTCTCAGACAAGTTTGCTTCATACAGGACCTACGATCGGGGAAGACGATTGGGACGGGCACTGAGAAGGAGGGCCTTTATTGCCTCAACCTGTCACGGAAAGCAACATGCAATGCAGTTTCCATCATCAAAGACAATTTGTGGCATCAAAGACTTGGTCATCCCTCAACTAAAACATCTTCATTATTTCCATTTTTCTTCAATAAATCATGTATTCCCAGTTCTTGCTCTATTTGCCCTTTAGCCAAACTGACTAGGCAACCTTTTCCATTGAGCACTACACGTAGTGCATCTTGTTTTGATTTAATCCACATTGATATTTGGGGTGGATATCATGTCCCATCTTCTTCTGGAGCCAAATATTTTTTAACTCTTGTTGATGACCATTCACGAAGCACATGGATATATTTGTTGAAACATAAATCTGAGGCACGAACTTTTCTTATCCATTTCATTCACTTGGTTGCAAATCAATTTAGCAAAAATGTTAAAATCATCAGGAGTGATAATGGCCCAGAATTCAAAATTTCAGACTTCTATTCATCTAAAGGCATTATTCACCAAACCAGTTGCGTCAATACACCTCAACAAAACGGTGTAGCTGAGCGTAAACATAGACATTTGTTAAACGTTGCTAGAGCCTTACTTTTTCAAGCAAATCTTCCGAAACATTTTTGGGGGGACGCCATACTCACTGCAGCCTACTTGATAAATAGAACCCCAACTCCAGTACTTAAGGGAAAAACACCTTTCGAATGTCTATTCAACACTAAGCCTAACTTTTCTCATCTCAAGGTTTTTGGATGTCAATGTTTTGTGTCCACACACCCCACTCGTCCAAGCAAATTTGATCCTAGAGCTCATGAATGTGTTTTCATTGGCTACCCCCATGGCCAAAAAGGTTATAAGGTTTACAATCTAACAACCCAGCACACTACTGTCTCCAGAGATGTAACATTTTTTGAGCATGTGTTTCCGTTCAAAACAAGTCAGACTCCTCCTTTGCCTTCTTCATTGCTTCCCATTCCAGCCATTTCTCCTTCACCCTCCACACATACCTATATCCCTACACTACAAAATTCCACCTCCCCACCTTCCGTTGTTCCTTTTACCACTCCACCCTCAGATTTCCCCACATCATCCCCACCTCCAAATCCCATTCCACCCACGAACAATTGTCCTATCACAACTCCTCCCGATCATACCACACTTGCAACATCCCCTGCTCCTTCATCAGCCTTACCACCACTTACACCCCCTCCCCGCAGATCTTCTCGCGCCACGAGACTGCCTACTGCATTGCAAGGCTTTCACATTGATGCAGCCCTCCCCTCACGCCCTGATCAATCTAATTCCTCGGAAGTGGTCATTTCTCCAGGTCAGGCTCACAGTATTTCCAATGTTCTCTCTTATGATAATCTTTCCTCTCCTTACAGAATATTTACTGCCAATATGACTATTTCTCGAGAACCTCTCTTATTTTCTCAGGCAGTCCAGGATCCCCAATGGCGGGAAGCCATGCAGCAAGAAATCCAAGCTCTCCATGCCAATAAGACTTGGAGTTTGGTCCCCCTTCCAGCTCACAAACGCCCCATTGGCTGTAAATGGGTTTATAAAATAAAGTATCATCCCGACGGCACAATTGATCGTTACAAAGCCAGGTTGGTGGCCAAGGGCTTCAGTCAGATTGAAGGGATTGATTATCGGGAAACCTTTGCACCGGTTGCTAAGCTCACCACTGTCCGTGTCCTATTGAGCCTTGCAGCCATGCAAAATTGGCATCTTCACCAATTGGATGTCAATAATGCATTCCTCAATGGTGATTTATATGAAGATGTTTACATGCGGCTCCCTCCTGGGTTCGGACGAAAGGGGGAGACTCGGGTTTGCAAACTACACAAATCCTTGTATGGCTTGAAACAAGCTTCACGACAATGGTTCCTTAAACTCTCCTCGGCACTCAAATCAGTCGGTTTCAAGCAATCATGGTCTGACTACTCCTTATTCGTCCGAAATCATCAAGGGATCTTCACAGCTTTGTTAATATATGTTGATGATGTTATTCTGGCAGGGAATAACTTGGATGACATCACCAAGACTAAAAGATTCCTGTCCAGCCAGTTTAAACTAAAAGACATGGGACAATTGAAATATTTTCTTGGGATAGAGGTAGCAAGATCCAAGCATGGGATTTCCTTGTGTCAAAGAAAATACGCATTAGAAATCTTGGAAGATACGGGTTTCCTTGGTGCTAAGCCTTCACGTTTTCCAGCTGAACAAAATGTGACGCTTACACAAGGAGATGGAGAATTATTAGAAGATCCCTCTCAATATCGAAGACTGGTTGGACGTCTTATATACCTAACCATCACACGGCCAGATCTTGCATACGCAGTTCATATACTTAGCCAGTTCATGGATAAACCCAGGCAACCCCACTTAGAAGCAGCACACAAGGTATTGAGGTACATCAAGCACGCACCGGGTCAGGGGATCCTCTTACCATCCAAAGGGTCATTGGAATTAAAGGCATATTGTGATGCAGACTGGGCTCGCTGTAAGGACACTAGAAGATCCACGACTGGTTACTGTATTTTCCTTGGAAATGCGCCCATCTCATGGAAGACGAAAAAGCAGACCACCGTGTCACGTTCAAGTGCTGAAGCTGAGTATCGCTCCATGGCCACTACGTGCTGTGAAATAACGTGGCTACAATACATCTTGAAAGATTTGAATGTTAGACATGAGCGACCAGTCAAATTGTTCTGCGACAACAAAGCCGCAATCCATATAGCTTCAAATCCTGTATTTCATGAAAGAACGAAGCATATAGAAATAGATTGCCACGTGGTGCGAGACAAAGTGCAAAGAGGATTAGTTCAGCCAGAACATATAGGGACCAAGGATCAACCAGCAGACATCTTCACAAAGCCACTGAGTTCAAACCAGTTTTCCATGTTGCTCGGCAAGTTAGGAGTGATCAACATACACTCCAACTTGAGGGGGAGTATTGAAGGAAAGAATCCCAGATAATTATGATTCCAGATATGCACGAGATATATTAGGAGATGAGGAGATATGCATGACCAGTTGATTGAATATTTATATGCAATATTGTAGCCTAGAATATCTCCTGATATAGTGGATCGTTTTGTATATAATCTGTGTAAACATTGTTCTTCTTAATATACAATACAAAACAGAGAATCAATTACACTTTCATTCTCTTTATTATCATTTATGTAATAACAATGCAAGTGCTTGATCAGGCCAGTAGCATCAAATGAAAGGTGAAAATCGCTAAGAAATCCAATTGAAAGTAAACGAGGCTTTTATCAAGCTCATAGTGACAGGTTTATCATTTATATAGACGATCCACTCCTTTCTCATAATTTTCAAAATCCTCAGTCTTAAGCCAGCCGGTAAGAGTAAAATGAACCTGAAAAACATATTGCTAATAAAAAAGCATGCCCACAATCTATATGCAGAACTAGGAAGTCACTGAACTGCCATTGGCCTTGTTTTTCGAAAAGGTTGCTTTGCAAAAGCTATGTAACGCTCGTTCAAATGTACTGTAAGCAAGCATTTACAAATAATATGCATTGGTGACAAACATCAAAGGTCATCATATTGAGATATTTTTTGGAAGAGGTACACTTACTTCCGCACTCCTAAACGGTACATGTTCTCAGCCTCCTCAAAGTTCTTCATCTTCTCGTGATAAAGAGCGTAAGCCTGGTAGAATAATGACCGCTTTGTTCCAATGCTATTCTTTTCCATGGTACTCAACAGCACTCTTGGATCTCTCACATAATCCATCTACTCAATCCCATTCAAAATAAACAAATTACCAGAGAATACAACTAATCTTTCTAACATTCAACACCCTTTTATTTTCCATTTTTAAGGGACATTTTAAATTTCACTTTCCTTCCTGTCTGTTCATTTTACTCAGAAACCAAATAACAACTGAAAAAACAAAATTGGAAAAGAAAGTAAACAGCCCGTGGTCAAAATCAGATTTATCAGCATAATAATCCAATCCAAAACCCAACAGCCCCCATTCCGAAAAAAAATAAAAAGAGAGACGGGTTTTGAAATTACTAGCTGTAACCAAACACGAAGGTAGCGCGAGTCATTCCTGTAACGCTTATCAGATTCAAAACTCTGCGTGCATTTTTGCAGGAAACGAGGCAGCTTTTGTTTCAGTGCATTCGGAGGCAAGCATTCCTTCATTTTCTTAACCCCCCTGTTTAAGAACAAATAAAAAATTTGATTAAAAGAACAGTATTATTTAAAGAAGCAAAGAAAAGAAAGAGAGATTAGGAGTACCGGAGCCAAGGGAGAAGAGGATCATTGCCTGAGTAAGATTTGATGTCTGATATTAAAGAAGAGAAGAGATCATTGTGGGTTGTTGAGTTTTTTGTTTCCATTTCCCCCCTTTTGATTTGGAATTAGAGTTGATTAATGGTGGTGGTTTGTTTTGTTGACAGAAGAAGCTGTAAGGGAAGGGGAGGAGATGCTCTTGGTTTTTGAATTTGGGTGAAATAAGCGCTTCAACGGAACAATCTGGGTTGAATTGTGTGTGATACTTGGATTGACAGGATTGGTGTTCTGAGTGTTTTGTGGATACACGTGTAATATATTCTCCAATAATCCAGCTTTTATCTTTCACGTGGAGGTATAATAAATAAACTCGAATCATGTACTTTGTAGGTTTATATTTGTGCACATGATGTGTATTTTAATATAAAAGGCATTTTTTAATTTTAATTTAAAGTTAAAACATTTTAAAATTTCAATTCAATAAATTGTATATTGTTTGTAAAATTTAGGCTTTAATTTTAGTTTATGTGTATATATATTCTCATAATATCCAATAATCATTGATATGCAATAATAAAATTAAAGTATATGTATTTTAAGTACATACTAATATTTCAGTAATAGAATTAAAGTATGTATGTTTTAGGTCCACACGTGTATATCTTCTAGGTGGTTGATATTTGTGCACGTGAGGTGCCTACTTTAGCATCTATATTTTTGTTTAAATATTTTAAATTCAGATTTAAAATAGTTTAAAATTTTAATTCGATAAATCAAGGTTTTTTATTTTAGTCTATGCGCGTGTATTTATGCTTATATATCATCCACTAACCATCATATATAACAGCAAAATTAAAGTATATCTCTCTCGAGCGGACTATTTTAAATCATAACATGGTGATAAATGAAATTAAAATATATTAATACGTGTGAATAAAAAGTATTCTGATAAGAATTTAAAGGAAAACTAAAAAAATATCAAATAAGAAACATTTGAATCAAAATTTCTTGCAATATATTTATTGTTTATTATTTTTATTTAAACCAATTTTAATCCCATGTTATTTTTTAAAAGAACACTAATTTTGTTCACACATGGTGTTATTAACAAAAACTATACAAGATCACTCCTTTTCAAGGTTCATCAAAGGATTGAGAGTTTTTGACAACGAGTTGGTTAAATTATGTGTTATATATATATATATATATAAAACAAGTGTTAAAAATAATCAAATATTCAAACATGTGTTGACAATATAAAACATGTGCGAAGAGCAATCAAACATTCAAAATCAACATGTACTAATAATATAAAACAAGTGCTAAGACAATCAAATATCTAAAATGATCATGTGTTAATAACAATCAAACAACCAAAATGAATGACTTTTCATATTTTGTGATCATAGTCACAAGAACAATATGATCTAGAGGTGACAGTAAATTAGTTAGGCATTCTGATGACAAAAAAAAAACAAATAAACTCGTGCATGATTCATAAATAAAAGTTTTGAGATCCATCGTGAATTCATATGAATAGGACATCAATATTATATTATTTTTTCCATGCACATGTATGGATAATAAAGTCTTCAGAGAACATGACATGATAACAGGAAACTTATGATGTATATGACAAGTCTCGAATTTATATATATATATATATAGATAGATATATTCATTATAAAAATTTAAAATAACTAAAGTTTCACTTATTCATTAAAGTGCGAACCTCGTATAAAAAAACAGCATAACTCTATCCAATAATTAAGACGAGATAGTACAATTCAATCAAGTATTATAAATTTCTGGTATAGTTTAATTCATTGTTGTTTTACTCGTTTTGAACGTCTGCGTTTTCATAACATGAAAAATAAACTATAAAACTACGGACAACGCACAACACAATGTGATGGGTTCTTGACGAGCTGTCTTTGCATTTAAAATGGTGTCTCCTTTTCAAATACATTTAGAAATATAATTGTTGTATTATTGTTAGAAACGTGTTATAATGTTGTTGTTGTATTTATAAGTATAGTAGCTAATAAAAATCCCGTGCCTGCATATACAAGCATGAATATTCCAGCTGTCTGAAAAAGGAGAAAATATTTTTACGAATCTATTAAATTAAAATATATTATTAATAAACCTATAAATAAGCCAGGCCATATCGGATTCGAACTGGCCTGGGTCAAATTGGGTTTGTTTTGAAAGGTATAGGCTCGATTTAGCCCAGCTATTCGAATCGATATGGCCTGGCAATAAATAAATTCAAAGCACAAATCAACTAGCCTTGCAATAAAAAGCTCATCCCATAGCAGCACCCGCATTGTTGAGATCGTGGAGAAATCATGGTGTTTGATGTTGAAGTCAAGAGGGAGGCAAAAGCAGTGGGTTTGTGGTGAAGCTGAGAGAGGAAGCAAAGATTTTAAATCTGTGAGAGAGAGCAGAAGAGAAGAAGATGGAGAGGATGGTGCTTATAAAAGCTGTAGAACACTGCAATCCCGGGGCAAGAAAAATTACAATGTTCAACACAATAAACGGTAAAAGTAAACAGTAAATAAACGCGTTAAGTAAAAATTCAGTGACACGCCGACCAGGCACACGCCCGCTAGTACTACTAGTCGTCCAAGGCAACTTCACTCCATCTGTGACACCTAAACACCGCCCCCTCTCCCTCCTGACCTCACCCATCTCTGTTAGGATGGCACAGCCCGAAGACGACCCGGCGGTACGAAACGATAGCAATGATGATGATGAAGAAGAAGAAATAGAAGAAGAAGAAGAAGAAAACGAAGACGTCGAAGACGAGGGCGAGGAAGAGGTCAAAGACCTCGAATCACAAAAGGCAAAGCTCCGAAACCGGTTTCAGAATTTCTTTAGCCGAATACAGCACGAATCGGTCCCAATTCGCGTCCACGATGTGGTAATCAAAGGGAACACGAAAACTAAAGACTCCTTGATTGAAGCAGAAACGGCGTCGCTTAAGGAGGCGTCTACTATTCAAGAGCTGTTTGCGGCTTCGAATGATGTGAATCTTAGGTTACAAGCGCTTGAGATTTTTGATTCGGTCAAGATCACGCTTGATTCGGGCCCACCGGAGTTGCCTGGCACTGCCAATGTGATTGTCGATGTTGTAGAAACCAGGAGTCCTCTCTTGGGTGAAATTGGTGTTTTCAACAAAGGCGAGGTATAAATTTTGATTGTTTCTTTTTAGTAGTTGGAATTGGCAGTGTTTGGGTAATTGAATAGTTCTGTCATCTGTTCCTCTTTAGCGCTTCAATTTCTTGTGGCTTTGCTGTAGTGGCTGCTAGTGAATTTGATAGAAATGTGGGATATATAGTGCTTGTTGATTCAGTGAACATTTGATGACCGAACATTGAGTTGCTTGTGTTTAACGGGAAAATGGGAACAGTTGAAGAGTGGAATTACATTTATTGAGGTGGTTAGGCAATAACAAAACATCACTTGTGAATTTTGTTTCTATCTTCTGGAATTGTGATTCATTGCCATGTTTGGTTGCTGAAAAATAGTGGAAATGTGGAGAATTTTAACAGCCTAACTAATTTGTGTCATTCTACAATCATATTAGTGATTTCATGCATGGAATCAGGTATGTTTAGATTAAGGTGGTTGATAATACACATGTTTAACGTTCTAATTAATTGGGGCATTTAGATAGCTCAAATATTCTGCGTTTGCATATTTATAAAATCTGTTCTGACACGCTGACTTTGAGTCACATATCTACACTATAATTCAATTTCTCAAGATTCAACAGAAACTAAGGGGTTTCTGAAATTTTAAGTTGGTTTTGTAGGCTGCATCATCAACATTGGAGGGTACACTCAAGTACAAAAACATATTTGGTTATGGGGATCTTTGGGACGGTGCTCTGGCATATGATTGTGGCCACAAGGCAGAAATGAGTGCTGGCGTGTTTTTGCCAAGATTCAAAGGACTTGTGACCCCGGTAACAGCACGATTATTCCTGCAATCTCAAGACTGCCTTAAGTTTTCTTCTTTTAAAGAGCGATCATTGGGGCTCTCTCTTGGCTTATTCTCAACCCGAAACCATGACTTGGTGTGCAATCTTGCATGGCGTACCTTGACAGATCCATCACGAATGGCTTCAAGTTCAATAAGGAGGCAGCTTGGTCATGGTTTACTTTCATCTTTGAAGTACACATTTAAGATTGACAGGAGAAATTCACCTCTGAGGCCAACAAATGGATTTGCTTTTGTTTCTACTACCCAAATTGGTGGCCTTGCCCCTGATAGTCGCTGCTTACGATTTTTGCGCCAGGTTTGGTACTAATTTCATGTTTGATCTTCTAGTTTCCTTCTAGCTCTTCTATCCACTTCTCTCAAGCATTACTGTGTCCTGGCTTTGCTGCCACTTTTTGGCTGTATTCAAGATTTCTCTGACTGCCTTCTTTGCTTATTTCTCTCCCTCTATCCACATGTCATCTGCTTTTATTTAGCTTAGCCTTGACAGTTTTCTTTTACCAAATAGAAACTAAATGTGTATATGGTGTTTTGAATCTCAATTCTGTGGGATTGGATCATACTGAAATGTAAACTTGTTTTTCTCACATGCCAGCCTTTTATCTTCTGGAAAAGCCCTGTTGGCCGCTTATTATTCCTCACAGTTATGGACAGCTTGTATTTTTCTTATCTGTTAACAAAGACTCACAACTTTATAAACCTTTCTTTTTGCATTTCTGAAACTTGTTCATGATTTTGGCCCTGAAAATGACGGCCATCTGTTGTATTTTAATGCAAGCTATGTTTTTGAGGCATTCTTTGAGCTTTTTATTGGGTCTGGCTTTGCCTTGTATGGGAGAAGCAAACAAATCTTAGATTTCAATTTTGTTATGCTAGATATAAGCACCAGACCTTAATTTTCTCCTGGTCAAGTTAAACTCCTTTAATGGTAATCGAAAATTGTCTTGCTGGTAACTGTGATGCGGTGCATGGACAGTGGAGTCAACTATCCCCCACTGAAATAGTTGAGTCTTTTAGTTTTGTAGGCAACAAATTCTAGAACAGCGAGTATTGGCCATTCACTGGTTAACATTGCCCCCACTTGGACAGCTCCATGCCTAATTAGACAGTCATGGAACTTGGGTAACAAAACTTGAAATGCATTGCTTCCAAATGACAAGCTACATGCCCACCTTATTATTCTCTAGTTAAGAAAACAATGACAAAAGAAGTTGCATGCTGCTTTTTATGAGTTGAAATGAAAACCTATGTTACTACTAGCTTCTTTGTTGAAGAAAAAAGAACCTATCATATTGCTGTTCTCTTTCTTATACTATATTTGCTTGAGGGGCGAGGACTTAAAAAGAAAGCTACAAAAAGAAAAGGCATGAACTTTTAGATTTGGTACTATTCTCTATGCAACCCAGACTGGAGGTTTTATTTCTAGTTTTTTTATTTTTATTTTTTTGAAAAATTAAAAAGCTTCCCATTTAAATTCAATATTCTGGTTCTCAAATTTTGGACATCTTTTTCTTTTGCATATATTTGAGTAATTTTATTCTATGAATGAGATTTTTTTTAATTTCAGCCTTTAGGGGGACATTTCATGTTTCTTTGCTAATGATTTCTAAACATTTTTTTAAGTAAAATCTCCTTTTCTTTCAATAATTAGATAGTGTATAAACCATGTATTTGTTTTGAATTTAGATATCTTTTTTTCCTCCCAGTTATGGGTATATTTATAATGCTCCCACTAAATAAAGTTACTAGATCCACCAGTGGCCGCCAATGCAGGTTCTATGCAGAGAGTAAATACAATATATACACTAATTGTTTAGTTGTGGATCACCATCATGTAAAGTAAAAAAATATTTATAAATTCTCCTAAATCATATAAATTGGGAATTTGGGATCCAATTCAGTGAATAGGAAAATATATTTATACCAAAAGAAGTCAAATGAATTGAACTGTTGTCATTTCAGAGAATGAAGATCCAAGCACTCTCAATTTTCTTTTCCATGAAAGAAGGAGAAAAGGATGTAGATCAGAGAGTTAAAGATTATCCAGGGGTTGAAAAATTTTAAGCTGCGATCATCCTTTCATGTGTACCTTTCTTAGAATACTAATCTTGAATGATTTAGTTTGGGAGAATAAAATAGATTTTCATACAAAAACTGACCTTTTAATTTGTTTGCCCTAAACTTGAAAGCTAACTTGTAGTTTTCATCATTTCAAATTCACACACAAGGGTTTGCTCCTCAACCTGTGTTGGTTGACTAGTTAACGGAGCAAAGATTATTTGTTATTGTATGTCACTTGAAAATATTTCGTGTCTCATGTTTATTGAGCTGTGTTTGTAGACAATAGGCTATTTCTCATTAAGATATTATACTGGAAGTGTGCTTACATGCACGTGCTCATGTGGCTGTATTTGCTATGGTTTCTATTTTAAAACGAATTGGTCTATTTTATGCTACGCTGTTGACTATGTTGAGCCATTGGATACCTGATTAAAATTTGAGATGCCTTTTTTATTTTGTTTCAACTCAATTGCTTACATTTTTAAATTTATCGTGGACTTTCCATTGTATTCTTACTTAAAACAGGAGCTCGATCTTCGTTGTGCTATACCTCTTGGATTTTACCGTTCTGCACTGAACTTGGGGATATCTGCTGGTGTTGTTTTTCCCTGGGGATCTGGATTTTCAAGCATGCCTTCACCACTGCCAGAAAGATTCTTCCTTGGTGGCAACTTATCTCCGGTTTGCACTTTGGGTGGCCCGACATCATTATGGGGGTTTAGGACAAGAGGCCTTGGCCCTACTGAGCCTCGAAGGCAATTTCTTAGTAACTCAACCAATGAGAACACTGATTCTGGAAGGGATTATATTGGAGGAGATCTTGCTCTCGCTGCGTTTGCAGATTTTTCTTTTGATTTTCCATCAAAGTGGCTACGTGCAAAAGGAATCCATGGACACTTTCTTGCATCTGCTGGGAATGTCGAAAAACTAACAGAAAATGCATACCGGAATTTTTCCTTACGGAAGTTCACAGAATCATTTCGTAGCTCAGTAGGAGTTGGAGTTGTTATTCCTACAAATATCTTCCGAATGGAGGTCAGTAATCTGTTTTTTAGCCCCCATTTTGTAACTAAGAAATATAAGTTTTATGGGCTGTACAATTGTAGTTGTGGAGCACAATCCTATTGAAACAGAATCCAATTGAAACAGTGGGCGGTTCAACATCAAAGAAATTAATTGTCAGGAAAACGTGAAACCTATCTCATCAAATAACATGGTGTACTGTTGCACGAGTTTCATATAGCATAGCATGAAAATTTTGTTTTTTTTCTCCTGATTTAATTTATTTTTATTTCTACAAGACCTTGCTAGGAATTTCATTTCTAATGAGCTTGATTTTGCTTCCAGTTGAATTATTGCTACATCTTGAAGAAATTTGGTGAGGACTGTGGCAAGTCAGGGTTCTCTTTCAGCTTTGCTTCTCCCTCGTAGCATACTCAGAGTCTTCCATGCCAGGTGGCCGAGTTGTTTTTTCTCTCTTCTAAATGCTTTTGACACTGCAAAGAAAATCTTACATTAGACAGCCTTCATTCTTTGTTTCAAATGTAACGTTGATCGTGCAAAGTCAATGCGGAATTTTGCTGTGCACAAAAAGAGGGAAATGATAAAACAAAACAGTGGCCTAGGCCATATGTTTCAAGGTGTTCCATGAAACCATCGAGCGTTCCAATTTCAGACATGATTTTGCAGAGGATCTGATTATCCTGTTTGTCATTCTAATCTGAGTATTCAGATTTTTATCCGGGCTTTCTGTTGATTGCCTGACGTGGCTCACGAATCATATAATTGTTTTTTGTTGCTTGAACTGCAGGACCTTTTATTTTGACATGGTCTTCCTGAAACTGTGAAACGCACTGCCGAAGGGTACACATCTCGGTATGCAAGCAGTTTAGCGAGGGACAGGCAGATAGGACGCGTTGTGTGCTAGACCTGACCTTGTTTATACAGGGTCTGGTCAAGTTCAATATTTTCTTGAAGAGCTGTGATATGAAACCGGAAATATCAATTTTAAGTGCAGCTTGTAGAAAAGTTTGTAGTTGATATGAAATAAAAAATATCAATGAAAGAAACTTCTAATTATTGGTAAGTAGCTTGATGCAAAATTATAAACATACGGGTAGCCGGCGTAGCCCGGGATTTTATTCGTGTAGCGGAAACTCTCTACAGTACAGAAGCTAGAAAGCTTCCAGGGAAAGAGTGGACCAGACAAGTCTAAATTGAATGGTCCAGAAGCCCACGAGATGCCCTGATCAGAACGCCACCCGCTATTGTGTGAGGAAGGACTGTGTACATTTTAAGTTGGGCTTTGTTTTTTGTTGGCCGAATGGTGAATAGTCTCCTACCTTTTCACAACCTCTTGTAATATGTGTTTTAATGGTATTCTATCCAAGAACCTCGAGATTTAAGGTTTTCAGGTGAATTAGTTGTGGCTCTAGATGCTCGAGTATTTGATAATAAGCTGAAGAAAAAGGAGGAAATTACCACTTACGATGGAGTGCAATAACAGCTTTGAGAATAGTCTATCTGTATAGCTAGCAGAATGCTTTTAACCTCTTCCTATTCCTATTTCGTTTTCCCTCTGTAAAGGTGAGAGGAGTTCATTCATGGTCATTTTGAGGTTTTCGTTAACTGTAAATGATAATCGGGGAACGGAAGGTAAAAAATAAAAGTTGTAGATTATCTTAGGGCTCAGATGGAAAAGCTCTCCTGTAGCCATACGCCTGCAATGTTTTCCTTGTCAAAACTAGTGTGGCAGTCAAAAAGGAAAAATGGTCGTCAATTAGTGTCAGACCATGGTGGATCTATTGCTGGCAAACAAATTTCGCACGGTCCCCAGTAAGGACTACGAGTCTTATTGATCTGTCAAAATTGGACTATGGGTTATTGGGTCTTTGAACTAGAGCCAGCAGTTTCGCCGTCAATCAAATTCATCGAGAGGAAGCCAGCTCTCTACAGGCTCTGTTAAGTCAAACTATACTATCGCTCGTTACCTGGAAAAGAAATGACAGCCAATCCCTCTCGGAATATCCTTTAAAAAAAGAGGTTTTTTTCTCGAACGGGGCCCATCTATAACAATCATTTTACCTGTATAAAATTAATTACGGCTTAATCGACTACTAGTAAAGGGTTAGGGTTTTTTTTTTTGTTTTTTTTCTGGGATAACTAGTGGAGGCTTCTTTTATGTGCGTTTCTTAAAGTACCTGTCAATGTGGCATGGTGCTAGAGGAAGAATTCAATATTGCAAGCTGCAACCATCATGCAACTAACCTATATTACCAAGGAAATACAGCTGACGGGTGATTGGTCAGGGAGATAAAACATACCTCTGATATCAATTAGTAGATGCTGCGTATTGCAGATCCATGTTCAAAATTATAAATTTCCTTTCATTCCATGCACACGTCTCCGATGTGAAGGCAACGCAATCAATTAATTACTCAGCAGTTATAATTTCCCTTTGATTAATCAAACACACAATGTTAATTAATAATTTAAAGCGTTTCCCAGTTCTCAACGTCAAGAACAGCTTCTAGCTAAAATTGATGACCATTGTCTGATCTCGACCGCCTTTATGAATCAGATGGTGTTGATGAGCTGATCATAGATCAATTATTGGGCTAGCGATGATATGATACTCGTGAAGTCAACCCTTTTCCATTCTTACCAGAAACTTAATTAATAATTTAAGGGAACACCAGTTGTTATTTCGTAAATGGGAAGCTTGAATGGATCAAATAAAGTCGAATGTGTTCGATGTGGAGCATGCATGGTATGGGCAACACTGCATTTCATGCATGGATTGTACATGATGATGATGATGATGATATGGCAGCAGTGTTATATATATATGTAGCCAGGAAAAGGACAGACATCCTCATTCTCAAAGGATGGTAGATCCGCATTAATAGGTTCACGTATTCTCAAGCACAAATTAAAAATAGATTAAAGAAAGAATGGTTAGAGAGAAGAAAAACAAAGGTCTTGTTGGGAGTTGACTTCATAGCTTAGGTGTTTGATGCCGAATCTCTCAGGCCTCCCTTTTCTAGTTTTATTTTATTAGTTTTAACAGGAAAA
Source organism: Salix dunnii (assembly GCA_015731905.1). Taxonomy (NCBI): domain Eukaryota; kingdom Viridiplantae; phylum Streptophyta; class Magnoliopsida; order Malpighiales; family Salicaceae; genus Salix; species Salix dunnii. Next base: position 13,207,632 of record CM027668.1, read on the forward strand.
GCAGCTTACACCATTGCTGAGAAGTGATCTTCACATATATTTCCAAGCACCATATATTAATTTACTATCCCTTTTTATTGGATGCTATAGCTGTGGCATCGATTTCTTATAATTTCTTATCGCTGACATTTCATTTGATGTGTTCCCCAGAAGAAGGATAAATATTTTTTTTATATTATTAAATTCTCGAAAAATATATTTTATGGGTCTAAGTGAATGAATAAAATATTGATTGTCCCAAGCTTTCATAACATGTTCTAATAAGAGATGTACGTCATAACTCGAACTCAAGAGCTACTATGCAAGCACCATATATTAATTTACTATCTCTTTTTATTGGATGCCATAGTTGTGGCATCGATCTCTTATAATTTCTTATCATTGACATTTCATTTGATGTGTTCCTTGGAAGAAGAGACAGATATTTTTTAACATGATTAAACTCTCAAAAAATAAATTTGATGAGTCCAAGTGAATGAATAAAATATTGATTTTTTCAAGCTCTCATAACAAACTCTAATAAGAGATGTATATCATAACTTGAACTCAAGAGCTGCTACGCAAACCACAAGTCATATATCATCATGCTATATTTTTTGAGAAGAGAGATAAAAACATGTTAACATGTAATTGCTTTTAAGACTAATAACCAGATATTTAATTGATTTGAAGGTAATAAAATAAATAAATTAAATTAAATTAGACCAAACCAATCATACACAATTAACTAAACTCAAATTAACCCTTTCCCCACTTAGATACTGAGTTGAACTGACTCACTAAATTGGGCGGCAAATTTTGTCAAATGTGCACCAGCTCAGCTAGTGTCCTCCGGGTCCAGCCATTGTAAAAACGTACGTAGTTGAATTGATTTGAAGTTCTTTTTTCCATCCAAGGACATTCTTAATTAGCATTTGCAGTCACCCCACACGCCCCATAAGATTTGATCGAATACCAGCTAACTATATCAAAAGCTGACTTTTTGCCAAGAGAAACCATTAATTTCTTAGAACGGCTTTGATTTGATTTCTCTCAAGATCCTCGTGACGATGAGTGGTTTTTCGCTAAAAAAAAGTAGAAAAAGCTGTAGTTAGTGGTTGCAAGTCTCGCAGAGATTTGATGATTGCGTACATATGTAGCCAGTAAATGTGGCCAGAGTGCACGAGGATGGAATATGAGGTTCCATGCAGAAATAATACCATATGCTACCTTCCTTTCCATGTCTAAAGATAAAATTAAATTGTGCGTGTGGGTGGCATCGAGGGCAATTTTGTGGAGCATCGAGTTAGTTCTAAAACGATGATCGATGATCTTTAGGCATGAATTACATGTCTACAAAATCATAAATCTATATAATTCGGCCTTAACTGACCTAAAAACAAATTAAAGTATTTGATTCATTAATGATTCGTTTCCTCCTTTGTTTTGTTGGCAATGCTTTAATGATTGTTTTCAATAGTTTCTAACAAACAAACATGGCATGACGACAGAGGATTTACAATCTATATAATAGATCTTAAATTCGAGTCTCATATCTCTTATAAGAACACGAGACAAATCCAATATTTTTCTTAAATATTGTTTCTTTCTTGATTTTTTTTCTCTGTTCCGTGTGTGTTATGCTATGCTCTTAAGAGTTTAAAGAGGATGGAGGTGGAGAACCTAAACAAACATCGACAAGTTATTGCTACTCGATATGTAACTCGCTCATTAAATTGAAAATTAGAGGAAGACTCGGGATCTTGGCACTGCTTGGCATGAAGGATTGATTATACATTTAGTTTGAAATTGAGCTTTTGTAATTTGTTGCTGTATTTTCTGTTCAAAGATTGGACAATCAACAGGAATCCTACAGTGGAACGTTGACGGCATCAAACTCCTGCCTAATAGGTCTAGAATTTCATCTCTCCCCTTAGAAATATTCGTGTGGTCCACGGCGTTTAATAATTTTGAATGAGGGCAAGGAAGTCAAGGCATTCGTTGAAAGTTGCCATGCTTGCTAGCTCCAGTCTATTTAGGTTTTATTTAGTTCGTTTACCCACTGATCTAGTCTATAATTCTCAGTTTTCAAATGCTGTCCCATGCCAAAACCAGCAAGCTAGGTCGTGAAGGAGCACACCCAACAGAGTTTTTCTTTGTCAGCTACTCAGCATTGCTCGAGTTTCTTGATACAATATATGGTTCCTAGTTTTGTCTGACTAGTCTCTTAATCCAAAAAACTATTTTACAAATAACTAATTTACTCATTTCGATTCATAATAAACTGTGTCTTGCACAGTTATTAACAAGGAAACGAGGGCGTAACAAGTTATGTCAGAAGGGACCCAGGAGAAATCGAAGAGTTAACATGGGTGCCATGGTAAGTGGTCTTCGATAGAGACAAAGACAGAATCCGTGATTCTCGACGCAAAAATAGTGGTGATGACTGACGGGTGACAGACTAGCAAAGTTTAATAGGTCTATCCTCCATTGATGAGCTATAATATTCTTTCTCTCCACACATGCACGTAATCTTTACTGTATTTTCTTGCCTTATTTTTTCTCTTATATATCATTAATTTATCCCATCGGTCTACTAGTCACGAGCTGATCATGAGCATAAAGCTCTTTTCCTTGAGAATGCGACGGAGAAACCCACTTAAATAATTGCATGGAAATTCTAATACGCTGTGCATTAGAGATCCAGATTAATATAGAAACATGAGCGTGTGAGGATTTTAAAGAGCATGAAAAAGCTATATAATGTTGTTTTAAGAGAGTGGTTAAGATTGTTTTGTAAAATGATTTTTATTTTAAAAATACATTAAAATAATATTTTTTTTATTTTTAAAAAAATATTTCTTACATCAACACATTAAAATAATTTAATAATATAAAAAAAATTAATTTAAAATAAATAAAAAATTAATTTTTTTCAAAAATATTTTCCAAATATACTCCCAAATACCTCCATAATGTTTAGTCCAAATTTATCGAGTCTTGGCAATGAACTAAGATAGTATATATAGATAAGTTTCTACTAAATTATTTAAATATAATGAATTTTACTTATACGCCAAAATAGATAATAATAACTTATACCGTAGATAAAAAGGTATGGCCATCGAAATCCCATTTAAAACCCCACTTTTTCTATCAAAATCTTTGACGAAATAGAAGAAATTTTAAATTTAAATTGAAGTATAAGTTGTGGATATATAGGTGAACGAAAATTAAAGGAAAACAATAGTTTTATTATATAGCTCAGACTCTAATGGATCTCGTCGAGGAAAAATAAATAAGTTTTAAATACATAAAGAGCCTACCATTTACGTCGTGTATATGCGAGATTACATGTATCCCAGGTGTGGTGCGCTACTATCCATGCTTTTGTATATGCTAATTGTCATTACCAACTAGCTATAAATTTAATTATTCGCCATCCATCCATCCATGCATAGTATAATAAATGCATGCATGGCAAACTACATTATGCATGCATGTCATAAACAAGTATAAAAAAAGTAGACTAGCTATATACGAGAGAGACATGAGATGAAAGAGCCAGCGAAAGCTGTATATTCTCCATAGTCAAGGGCTAGGGTTTTTGAATTCCTAATTCTTGTACATATTATAGTCGATGATTATCTGATTTTATTCCAAAAGAATATTAACACCATTTTCTCTAGCCTTAGGTGAGAAATTAAGATGAAACTGAAACATCTAAAGTCATTTTATACGACACCTAGACGACACTAAAATTCCTCACTACTGTTTCTTGATCATTCACAGAGAACTGATAAGGGAAGACAGCTAAACTAAGCTGAGAGAGATGGAGGGAAGTGATAGTTTTGAAGGCTCCAAGTCAAGCTATTCTAACAAGGAAGTTGAACAAGACGAGGGTGGTGGTGGTGATGAGATGAATAATAAAATTAGTTTCAAATCCAAAAATGATCAAGGAGAGAGCACAAGCAACAGCTCAGTCGAAGAAAATGGAAAGAAGGCAACCAGTACCGGATCTGTACGGCAATATATTCGTTCTAAGATGCCAAGGCTCCGGTGGACGCCGGATCTTCATCTTTGCTTTGTTCATGCAGTTGAAAGACTAGGAGGACAAGACAGTCAGTACTCAATTAATTCACCTGATCTTCTGTTTTGTTCCTTTTTTCTGTTTTTTGGTGAATGATCTGTTCTTGTTCATTACTATACAAAAGAGAATTCTGTGAGGAATTTGCTTCTGATAGTGGCAATTGTATTGATCTGTGCAGGAGCAACCCCAAAGCTTGTTCTTCAGATGATGAACATCAAAGACCTTAGCATTGCCCATGTCAAAAGCCATCTTCAAGTATTTGATCTATACTAGTCGTTGCATAAGTTTACTTGTGAACTGATTAGCTAACAGTTTTTTCTTTTGAATGTATTTGGCCCGATTTTCCTAATTTTATGTATTCTTTTGCTAGATGTACAGAAGCAAGAGGAATGATGAACCCAATCAAGGTAATTACTAATCCTTCTTTTTTTTTTTTTTTTTTATCAAAGAAGTAATCTTTCATGTACAAATAGATAGAGCATTAGGTTTTCTCTAGGGGATTGTGATTCTCTCTTGACTGAAGAGGATACTATTGACAGGCCAAGGGCTTTGTTTTGGAGGCCGGGATCACCAGATATACAACCTTAGCCAGCTTCCCATTCTACAAAATTTCAATCAAAGATCTTCTTGCAATTTAAGGTATGAAAATCTTAACTCCTTGTTCTCCTATTCCAAACCAAATTCAGATTCTAAACTGGTATATCCTAACAATCTCTCTCTCTCTCTCTCTCTCTCTCTCTCTCTCTCTCTCTATCTATCTATCTATCTCCTTCAAGATTTGGCGATGCTTCTTGGAGAGGTCACGACCACCAGATTTACAGCCCTTATACGGGAGGAACTGGTGTCAACAGATTCAAACATGGACTTTATGGCTCAGTATCTGAAAGACTAGTAATTGGACGCAACAATCACAATTCACCTAGTTCTGATTCGAGCATCAACATTCCTTCTTTGAATGTGCAAGCTACTAGTAGAACTCATCAATTTCTTGAAGGGGTCAGGTTGTTTCAAGTATCCCGACAGAACGAAAGTAGACCTGGCTCCATGGAATCAAATTTCATAGCCAAGTTGCAAGAAAGATCATCAGGAATAGATCAAAATGAAAGCTCGAACACCACTAGTTCCGCTAACAAAAATTGGAGAACAATTCAAGAAATGCAAAAGGGTTTAAAGAGAAAGGCTTTGGATTCAGATTGCAACTTGGATTTGAATTTGTCGCTGAAACTAGCACCTAAAGACGATGATGGGCTTCAAAAATGTGTAGTTGTTGATGGTAGTTTGTCTCCTCCTTTGTCTTCTTCATCATCCTCAAAGCTTGGCACATCGATGGAAGGAAATGGAAGGAGGAAGCATGCAAGGATGGCAAGTACTCTAGATCTGACTTTATGAATGGGACAATTTTGAGTGAGATCTTGAAGTACTTACTTTTCCTGGACCAATATGCCTAATGATAATATCATGTACCTGAATACAAGGTAATATTAGTCTTTATATGATCTTCATTTGTTGTTTTGTATGCAAAATCTCAAGTAGCTGTAGACTTCAGTTTGGTGCTCCCAATGAACAGATGAATATTTTTAGCACTTCAAAATATGCAAATTGGGTTCTGGGTATTGTTTTCTGATTAGTGAATATATGTATAGGCCTCCAATATTTTAGCAACTCTTAGCTATCTCTGAAAAGAAAAGAAAAAGAAAATGACATTAATACTCAAATCATTAGCATGAAAATCCTTCAATTGTGTTATCTATCATGTAGGCTTGTAGCCATGCTAAACATTTTCTCTGGAATCATGCTATCCTTGATATATATATATAGTGGATATAAATTTAAAAGGTAATATTCTGAATGTGTTCATCCAGGGACTTGGTATCTTCAGTTTCTTTGTAAAGCCAAATAATTTCCAATAAAAGCCACAAACAAGAGAAACTCACGAAAAGTCTAAGCGTACCCATTCTCAAATAGAAAAAAAAGAAAAAAGAAAAAGAAACCCTATCTAATGATTTTAATTGGTCTGAACATCAAGTTTTCGAAATCCTTAAAATTTAGGGAGTGATCTGGAATCATGTGTGTGTTTGTGTCTGCACTTGTTGTTGACTCTATTAATGGTATATATAGACCACTATTTTATTTTATTGTAAGAATAGACATGCATTTAACCTATATGCTAGTAAATTTATTGAAGAATAATTCTCCATAGGGAGGGGATATATGGTTTCCATTGGAATAATGATTGAACAATCCCTTGTGCATTTTGCATCACTTCCTTTGTATACCGAAAAAAAACTAATATTTTAAATGCATGAAATGAGATAAATCAAGATTTTTATCGCTAAACATATCGGGTCTAGTAATCAATTAGGTTCAAATTTGTAATGTAGATCTCTGAACATGTCGGGTCTAGTAATCAATTAGGTTCAAATTTGTAATGTAGATCTCGTGAAGATGCTAGACCCAAAGTAATTGGGCCCGACAATCCATCAAGTCCAAAATAATATAGGTTTCACAAACATGTCAAATATAAAAAATTTAAACTTAATAATCAGTTAATTCTAGAAAAATATGAGTTTGCCCTACTTGTCAAATCCAAAGAGCTTAGTAGTTGCCAAATTCTAAAGCATTATGTTTGATCTAGACAATCTTCTAAACTATAATTATTAAAATCATGATAAAGTGTCACGTTTTTCTATTTAGAATTCATGTTGAAATAATGATTTTTTATATATTTATAAGTGTATACAAGATCTTTTAAGAAAACTTATCATATTTTATATCTCATTAATACATGTAAAAGATATTTGACTTCATTAATGTTGTTGAAAGGAAATAACTTTTCAATCCTTTTGTTTCCATAAAAGAATAATACTAAACTCCAAGAATAAATTATAAATATACCATGAAATATTTAAAACAACGATTAACAATCCTCATTCTTTATTCCATAATATTTTGAGAGCATCTCTCTAAGATATTAATATATTTTCTCTCTAAAAGATATTTATTTAAATATTGGAGAATTTTCACCTCCATTAAAATAATATTTTCACAAGTACTAGCCATAAGCCAGTCTACTAAACTCCAAGAATAAGTTATTAATCATCTTGATTAGAGAGAGAGCAGATAAAATTGCTAAAACCCACTAATTTGTCAACCTCAAGGCTTTGTTTATATTCTGCTTGGATTTTTAATACTTGATCAAAATTATTCATGGAGATTAGAGTGACAGCAGAATTAAAAGCGAGAATGGTCTTCTAATTAAGAAATAATACAGGAATTAATTTTGATACTGAGGAGAAATTAATGTCATGCCATGCAATGCTTTCCCTTAGCTTTTTCAGTAGCCTAGGTTTGCTTAAACGGTAAGCGAGATTAATATTACGATAATTGCAGGTTTTGGGAAGAAAATAATTATAATTGTGTGTCTGTTTGGAGAACGAACATGGAGTATATTGAGAGACAAGTATTCGCAGTTATCATAATGCACATGGCTTTCTTTCCCTTGTATTTTAATGTGTTTTCACCAGGAAAAGAATTGAACACCCCCCCCCCTGATATCCTGGGGTTTTGATTTTATTTATCAGGTTAATTAATTTAATTTTTCAAATTTAAAAATGAGTTTTCCCCTTGAGAATCTTGAATTTATATTCTGATTGGTTTCATTCGACAATCAATAGCTTGTGTATCAAATTATACACACATTCATAATTGTATTTTTACTAGATTTGAATCCATGCTACGTTGTAGTCCCATTGTTTTTTTATATCTTAAAATAATATTTTTTTTTAAAAAAAAAGGTGAGTGAATTAATAACATTCCAGCCACTTTTTATTTTATTTTAATTGGCATTAAAAAAAAACCCATACTTAGTTCTCTCTCTTTAAGCTTGAAAACACATCCCCCATTTCTATACTTAAATCTCCTCGACCTCTCTTATATTTTTTACCTTGGATCTCAAATTTAGGAGATTGGTGACAGCGTAGTGGTTGCTGCTATCTTCAACCATCTTGCCTTGTTCTTCATTCACTATTATTATTATCTCCTCCATTTGGTTATAGTGATCAACTTCAATCATTTCCAAGTTCATGATATTTGGTAACAAGTCGAGGAAGAGCAGATTCTTCACAGTTGGACATGAATATATTCTCAACCTTTTAAGATAGGAAAAGATACCATTAGATTATGATGGTGGCGGAGTAACACTTTCTCTTGCAATGAAGGTGAGTGTTGTGTGATCGGAAGTTTTGTTATGGTAGTGTGTGGGTGTTATGTTATTGGAGGTTTTGTTGTGGTAATTTGGAATAATAAATTTTTCAACGGCAAGCTTGTATGTTTTGTATCGGTGTTTAGCACCAGAAACAACTTCTTTCTGCTTTTTATAAAACCATGGTTTGTAGTGAATTTTTAGGTGGGTCCATATAAATAAATTGAGTTTTAAAGATAACCAAATAATGATGAAACAACTTTTTCTCCAAACGGAGATTCAACTGCTTTACTAAATGGCCACTAACTTTCAAACTCCTAACCTTGGTCATTAGAACAACAAACAAAAGAATGAGGATAAAACTGGGAAAAAAATACGTCAAAAATTTGGATTGTAGATAAAATTGAAAATTAATAAAATTTGTATAAAAGGGTCAAGAAAAAAAGTCAAAATCAAAATCAAAAGAATAAGAGTCAAAATGAGAAAACAAAAAACATATTTTGAAATTAGCATAAGATAAAATTGAAAAAAAAAATTCCTACAAAAGGGTTAAGGATAAAAATTAAAAAACAAAAGAACATGGATCAAATTCAATAAAAAAACCAAATTAAAAGGAATCTTTGGAGTTTATAGGGTCAAGCATGAAAATAATTGTTATGAAAGACATGATAAAAAAATACATAAAATTACTTTTTATTAAACCTCAAACTTAACTATAGTTTTAATCAAATACTTTAATTTCAGTTATAAATCGTAGTTAAAAATATTTTTTATAAAATTATTTTTTAAAAACCTCATCCACAACGACAATCACAATACTAAATGCCTATTTGTTTACGAGGTACAAACTGTGTTTTGTTGAAAATACAGTTTGTATCTGTAATGGTGTGTCTGATTACTTTAAATTTAATTGTGGGACCCATCAATTTTAAAGTTGTAATTGTGGTTTGTGAAAAGCAGCAAATTGCTGCTTTCCTCGTTCCAAATCAAGGGGCGCACTAAAATATATATATAGGGGCAATAGGGGCACTAGGTTGGGATATGCGCCCCCCTATATATATAATATAATTTTAATATTAAAATTATTTAAAAAGCAATTACAATAAATAAATATATTAGAAGAATATCACAATATAATTTTTATCTCATAATTCTAATTTTGTTTTAAATGATATTTTATTATTGTTTCAGGATCGAAAAGCCCTTCACGTATAGATTTAGTTTGGATGAAATTAGAAGTAGTTTGATGGGAGAATAGAAACAAGTGTCTAATTTAGTTAAATTATTAATTATATATTTTTTTATTATAATTATTAAATATTTAAAAAATAATATATATATATATATATATATATATATCTGTGTGGGAGGGTGTTCTGGTAACCAAACACACAAAACTATTTTTTTTCAACCTCAAACTCAGCCACGGTTTTAACTTAAACACTTTACTTCTTATTTTGAACCATAATAAAAATATTTTTTTTGAAATTTTTTTTTTCAATGTCAACCACAAAAATAAAAGCAATTACAAACAAAACTAAATATATATAGACTCTAAATATACATAGGATGGCTTCAATGTCGCACTAAAAGATGATTTTGCCGCAAGAATAAATCATATACGCCTTTCAAAAACTATAACAATTCCCTGTACATTGATATGTTGTCCCTGTACATTGATATGTACTGCATGCATGTCATGTTTTTATAATATTTTTAAATATTGAAGTGTGTGTAACTGATCTCATCTAACAGTAATAATAAAATAAAAACAAGGTTAAAATGAACATTGACCAAAGCTATTCTTTTTACTTCAAGAGCATCCCAATAATCTAACCATGCATTTGAGGTTGAAGAGGCAACAAAGCTCTTATATTTAAATCCTGTCCTATATTTTTTGTTCTAAGGATATTTTTTATTTTTTATTTAAAAAAAAAAAACTAACTACCATCATCGGTCATACTGATGCTTCAAGTCATGAGAGGTCAAAATACAAATTGACCATTACAATTTACCTTGAATTTGAATCCAATGCATATATTTTTTTTTAAAAAAAAGAATTAATCGATCATTGGTTGATGCAAGGAAAAAAATTGAAATTACAGCCAGCAAATAAAGCGATATCTATGTCTAACAAGCTTACATTCGCAGAACACTATCTGCTAGTTATTCGGTGGTAATTACAAATTTCAAAATGAATATGCTGCTTCGAAATATAAGAAATACATGGAAACGGCACCGGATCAATCCAGGCTCCATGACATATTGACAACTTGTGCTAATTTGATGACATTTTTCGAAGGCCATAAATTCTTTTATATGTATAACTTTCTACCACTAAATGGAAAGAAAATACAGCAATAGATTGCTGGAAACATCTTAAGACTCTCGTATCCAGGAGAGTTAAACAAAGACTTGTATCCCCCCTCCCCAGTCAATTTCGAAGGTATTTTGTACTAAGAAATTATTTTATCTAAAAATTTAAATTTATAGAAGAAACTATAAAATATAATTTATATTCTTTAACACTCTTTCTCAAATGAAAGCCCTTTGAGCTTTAAACTTGGACAGACCCATATTATTTTATGCTTGATTTTTATCAAATAGAATGAGAGTGGTGAGATTTGAAATCGTAATCACTTGTTTAACAAAACTCTGATATTATATTAAAAAATCATCTTACATAAAAATTTAAATTTATAAATCAAATTTTAAAATATAATTTATATTATTCTCTAACATACTGAATCAGCTATCATCTGGAACATAGAATTTAATGTGAGAGGACGGTCTTAATTTTTACTTTACTGGAGTAGACGGTCGAATATCCATTCTCAATACCGGCATGAAAAATTAACATACATACACAAGCACATAACACTATGCCTAGGCCCAGAGTCTTGATTTTAGGCCTGCCTAGGCGTAAAACGAGGCAGCAACCCCTTGCCAATAAAGTAAGAAAAATTAATTTAGGGCAAGAAAAATTTAAAAATACTTTTTTTTTTTTTTTATAATAATCGAGGCTAATAAGCCCTAGAAACAAGCATGCATTTATTATGAGTGTCGATTATGATAATTGGGTGAGTAGAATAATATAAAATAAAATTAAGAGGTAATTAAATGTTTTTATTTGTTAAATCCAGGTTTTCATTTAATTAGTGTTCATTTGAGCATGTAAGATGCGTGTGGTCATCATAACTAACTTTTAAAAATAGAAACGAAGGGGGAAATTGAAAAAATAAAAATAAAGAAGGGAGGCGTTATTTTTTTTATTTTTTTATTTTTTTCCCTTCCTTATCTGGTTTGATCTAAAGGTTGAGATACAAGGGTCACGCTCATCTCACGTGCTCAAGTTAAAACTAATTGGATGGAAAATTAAGTTTAACTAGTATAAGAATCTAATTGCCTTCTTAAATCTGTTCAAAAGAATCGATTTGATTTTGACCAGTAATTAAAGGAAGTTTGATGCAAGTACAATTGAAATTGTTTTTGAAATTATTTTTTATTTAGAAATATATTAAAAAATATTTCTGAGATTAATATGTGAAAATAATTTTTAAAAAACTAACAATTTTTTTAATATAAAAAATATTTTTAAAACTTAGTTTCAAATAACTTATAAAAGTAATAGCTAATAAGATTCGCAGCATATTCTGTCGAGCTATTCTTCTTGCAATGATTGAATATGCTGCTGGTGTCGGGCGAATAGCAATCCAATATCTGTTGAGTAATGCACCAATAAATTTAAAATATATTAAAATAATATATTTTATTTTTAAAATTAATATTTTTATATAAAAAATATTTTTAAAATCCAAAAACAAATGATCTCTTAGGTTAAGTAATTATCACATTAAGGGTCATATTATAATTTTTTATAATATAAAAAAATATTTTAGAATTGCTGTGTCTTTTTTTGAAAATAAATAAATAAATCATATAGGGATCTATTTAACATGACTTAGATTTTGTTGGCTATTGAGTTTCAAAAATATAATTGAGATTTTTATTTTAAATTAAAAAATATAGTGTTTTTATATCATTTTCATGTGCTAATATCATTAATTTTTAAAAAATAAAAAAATTATTTTGATATATTTTTAAATAAAATATAACAACTAATCAATTAATTGCCTAGATGGATCAAAAAGTAATCTACTTAATATGATTTAGGTTTTTTCAGTTATAAAAGGTGGTAGAGATTTTTTTTAACGGACGAGAAGTTGTAATAGACGATGTGCTGTAGATTTTTAAGAAAAAATGGAGCATACAACTAGAAATTAATCTTTTTTAAAATAAATTATAATACCTCAAAGAGACTATTATAATCTATTTTTGAATGATCTCCCTTTATATTTCATAATTAAAATGTTAAATATTTATATACATGAATATTAAATATTTTAAAAAATTTATACTTCAAAAAAATATTTTTATTAAAGATCACAATTAATATACGAGATGAAATAAATAAAAATTAATTAATTAAAAGGGATAATTAAAGTTAAATATTTATATACACATTCATCTTTTGTTTTCATTAACAATATCAGCTTTCTATTTTGATATTTAATTAGCATTAATATATATTTTGTATGTGTCGGTAGATGTAGTTTTAATTTGTTTTATTTAGTATCTCTTTTTCTTCGTTAAACAAAATTACGATACTGGAAAATAGATTTACAACACTGATAGTTTATCTTTTTTTAACTTTAAAAGTCAACATGAAATTCAACTTTCAATATATCTCGGGTCATGGTACATTGGTGCTAGGTTGGATCTACATATTTTTGTCAGTTATCAGGGGAATCCTCTCTCTTTCTCTCCGCAATGATCTTTTGATCTGTTCCAGGTTTCTTCTGTTTATGTTCTTTCATGTCTCTCATTTTTTAATTTTTGTCCTGTTTTTCACAAAACTATTTGTGAATTTTTTTTTATTTAAAATTAAATTATTTTAATATTTTTAAATTATTTATATGTGTTGATGTTCAAAATAATTTTTAAAAAATAAAAAAATTATTTCAATATATTTTTAAATAAAAAATACTTAAAAAAAACTTTAATGATAATATATATAAATTAATGACGAAAAATAAAAATGAAGCACTAGCCGACATGAACTTACTTTTACCTGGGAGACAGAGCCCCAGGTCGAGTGCACCGTGAACACGGCGCTGGGTGCGCAGCATCCCGGCATTAAAAGAAGAAGCTAGATCCCATGGAATCACTGCAGGTTGCTCCAGTCCAGTGTAATTATTCTTTTACTATCGAGTCTACAAAATTGAAGTTTCTGAGTTTAGATTGAAAGTATTTTTTATGTGATTTTTTAAAATATTTTTAAAAAATATTTTCAATTAATATTTTATGGTAATCTCCACCCTTTCAGTTTTTTTTTTCATTTGAATCCCCGTATTAAATTTCAATTTTATTTTTATAGTTTCATTCATTCTAAAAAGTATTCTCTATTTTTTGTTTGTATATTTGAATCCATCCTCTTAGTTTTTATTTTTGTTGAAGTTTTATTTATTTTCAATTTAGTCCTTCAATTCTAATTTATGCATATAATAAGTTTTTGAATTGATACTTCTTTTTTGAGCTTCTTATTTTCTCCTCTTGCTCTTTTATCAAAACAATTATAAATTGTAATTTTTATTGGAAAGTCGTCACATAAAAATCTAAAACAAAAGATTTATACACTTCTAATTTCATCTTAATTTACATCATTGACAAAATACATCCTATTTTTTTTATATATTTTTTAAAATACAGTTCAGCCCGCGACAGAGAACGTTGGAATAAACCAATAGACACCGGCTAGATTCTCAGCGCACACCGGCTAGATGCTCAGCTGCATTGCAAAAGGGTCCCATTCCCACAGCTCAGGGTGCATTCTCCCACCATTGGATTATAAGATTCAAAACAAGTAATACACTATTCAAGAAACTATTTTAAATATTTACCTCTTCAAAATACCTTTTATCATTAAAGTTGCTCAAGATTCAAAACAAGTAACCCTGACGCAGGCTGTGAACATCGGGATCAAAGTGCAACAACACTGAACACAATAACGGAGGGCATGCCATTGCATATTTATTAAAATCTTCCCTTGAGAAAGAGTGTTTAACAAGCATCGATCGTCATCCCGCTTACAAACCATAAAAAAACAAAACTAAAGAAATCAAGGCGATTATTATTATTTTTACGAACGAAGTCTGTGGAGCAGAAAGTCCCAGAACAAATCACCATCTTAAAATTCTACTACTCTAAATTTTGACATTGTTCCTCCACCCATCCGCGCACGTTAGACAAGAGAGTCAAACACCGCGCTCGAGAGAAAGGAAAGGCCATGGATGGATGGGTTCTCATCCAACAAAATACAGCCAGCCAATCCAAAATCACACGCTCAAAGTGTGAAGAAAACTCTCCTTCTCTCTCTCTCGCCTTCGGTATATCCTTTCAGCATCTCGTCTTATCCTTCCCTTTTAACACATAATAGCAGTAGTATAGAGTAACTTCCCTTTCCCTTCATTCCCACTTCTCCCTCTCCCCCCCCCCCCCCCCCTCGGACTCTCCGTCTTTTCTCTCGCTGCTTTAGCTATGGCTAAAGCAAATGCCACATCATCGTCGTCCACTAACATACTTCTCCGTTACAACAACAGAAACAGAAACAGAAATGATTTTCTCTTCTCTTTCAACTCTATTAATATTTTCAACAAATCTCTCCCCTTCAAAAAACCTCCTCCTCCTCCTCCTCCTTCTCCTCTACTCTCACTCTCTTCTTCCCCGTCCAAGTCCCTGGCCACGCGAGTTTCCATTGCGCCAGTTGAGTACGCGCCACCTGCACCGGACTCTTTCAATTTCCACCAAGAAATCTCCCGACTCCAATCTCTCCGTTCAAAGCTCGCTCATTCCAAAACATTAAACGGAAAACAATCAGTACTAAACGACGATTCACGCGTCAAACAGTTTTTCAAAATTGGAGGAGTTCCTAGGTTTTTGGATTCAGTTAATTTAACCTCTCGTGAGTTGTTTTTACTCAAGTGCTTGGTTGCGGCTGGTCAAGAGCACGTGATTAGTTTGGATGGAATCGAGTTAGTTGAGGATGTAGCGGTGGCGTCTGTTAGAACTCCCGTTAAGAGCGCGCTTTATAGTTTAGTGGAGATGATTGAGGGATTTCATTTGAGTAATAATGGTAATAAAGGATTGGAGAAGATTAACTATGGGGAGAATTTGAATGACGAGGAGATCAAGGACCTGAAGAAGTTGCTGAAGAGTTTAGGCGAGGTCGAGGAGTTTTATGACTGTATTGGAGGTGTCATCGGGTAACTCTCTCGCCTTTAAAATTTTTGTTTTCTTGTCTTGTCTGTTAAATTTGCTTGACTTTTGTTTTATTTATGGTTTTTAAGTGTTGTAATGGAGATATTTTAATTTTATATACAGTATTTGAATGAGAAAGAACAATCGTTGCATGATATTCGTTGCTTTGTTTCGTGATTTAAAATTATTGCTGGATTGGTGTTTTTAACTCTTCTTTTAGGGTTTGGATACTATTGGAGTATTAGAAGAGGAGTGAATGAATTTGATCAAGATGGCAATCGGTGGATGTTAGCATATGGGGGTTTAGGGTTTTGATGAATATGGAGTTTAGGGGCTACTTGCTTATGATGGATCCCTTTAGCTACTAAGGTAAACGTGAACGATTACTTGATCAGCTACATAAATTGCCAGAGTGAGGTTTTTGCGTGCTGGGTGATTGTATCGCATATTATGTGGTGGAGGATAGGCTTATTAGAGTTTCATGCTAGCGCTACTGATTTGGGTAAGACAATGAGGAGTGAGAGTTTGAACTAGAGATGTTTCTAATATAGGAAGTTTAGTTAGAATCTTATTCATATCATCCTTTTCTTTTTAATCATCTCATCTCAAATTACTTGAAATTGTTTATTTAAATGCTCGCTTAGATATCAGATAATGGTGCTGGAACTTCTTTTCCATTCAACATTCAAAAAGCAGACTACAAATTGGTCCCAGCACACAAAAGAATCAATGGAATGCCAGTTTTTGGAAATCCATCCTCCTAGTGGACTTGACCTTTCAAAAAATACAGAGTATGCATCTCAAGCAGCTCTGTGGGGAATTGAGGTTAGTACCTAAAAGTTTATTGTTCTGTTAAAACAATGGATTTGCCACAGATATTTTTTCTAGAATAATAAGATCCTATTCTTTTAGGGTTTGCCAGATCTAGGAGAAATTTATCCTCTTGGTGGTTCTGCTGACCGGCTTGGTTTGGTTGACCCTGAAACTGGCGAATGCCTTCCTGCTGCAATGCTTCCTTATTGTGGACGAACCTTATTGGAAGGTCTTATAAGAGATCTCCAGGTAGAAGATCTCTACTTTATTCCTTCCATGCTCAGAAAGAAGAAAGCTTTTGTCTGAGCTCTAACTGTGGTTTGTAATGTTAATTGCTTCTTCTCTGAAACAATATTTTTTTCATCATTGTCAGGCTAGAGAGTTCCTGTACTTCAAGATATATGGAAAGCAGTGCATCACCCCTGTTGCAATCATGACAAGCTCTGCTAAGAATAACCATGAGCATATCACTTCTCTCTGTGAAAGACTGAGCTGGTTTGGAAGAGGTCAATCCAGTTTCCAACTTTTTGAACAGGTTTCATATGTTTATGAAGATATGTTCAATATTTGCTTCTTCTTATTCCTCGGGTTTGTCACTAGTTAGTGGTCTCCACTTACTAGCATAATTTATGAATTGTCAGCCTCTTGTTCCAGCTGTCAGTGCTGAAGATGGGCAGTGGTTGGTTGCAAAACCATTCGCGCCTGTATGCAAGCCTGGTGGACATGGTGTGATTTGGAAACTTGCGTATGACAAAGGCATCTTCAAGTGGTTTCATGATCATGATAGAAAAGGTGCTACTGTGCGACAAGTCAGTAATGTTGTTGCTGCCACAGATTTGACCCTTTTGGCATTGGCAGGGATTGGCTTACGCCACAAAAAGGTGGAATCATATTTGACAATTTGATTTTATTACCCTCTCCTGTTCTCATAAGGAAGCACTGCAAATATTCGTACTTTATATTTGTGTTTATCCAATCCCAAATATTCCATCTAAATAAGGAGCTTGAATGATAAAGAAAAGAACATTATGCATAGTTACAATATTTAGATGAAAGAATGCTTATGTACAATACTTAGATGAATTTTCATGACATTGTTTTGGGGTTCATGGTCTTGCTATACAATTTGTACATGTAACAGAAACTAGGGTTTGCATCTTGTAAGCGCATCTCAGGGGCTACTGAAGGAATTAATGTCCTTATTGAAAAGAAGAATCTTGATGGGCAGTGGGCTTATGGCTTGTCATGCATTGAATACACCGAGTTTGATAAGTTTGGAATCGCAGGTGGTCCTTGTTCAACTAACGGGTATGAATCATTTCGTTGGTAGTGCTAGCTTTCTTTATAATAACTTTGTGTGCTATTTGTGCCTTGAATTAGCTACACGGATGTCTTTATGCACAGATTTTAATGATTAATTGAATCCCTGTAATGTAAGGTCAGGGTCTTTATAGCAAACCTGAAAACATGTCTTACAGTTTACATTTAAGATAAGATAACAATTTGAGTGCTGGAATTCTTGAAGGAAATAGGTATTAATATTGGTCTGTCTTCATGTTGTCAGTACTTTGACATGCATCTGTTTGTGTTTGAGGTTTTGTTTAAAACTCGTATTATGATGGTGTTTCAGTCTGGATAATCTGTTTTTTTTTTTTTTCGTTCATTTTTCAATATGCTCATCCCTGTTACCAAAACTTTGTTTTACCTTTTTTTCTCTCTGCTCTTTCTTGATCTATCCTTTCATGTATTTTGAGCTTAAGATTTCATGGAAGGAATATGTCAACTTTGTTTTTCTCTTTAAGTTTGCAGGCAGAGTTCCCTGCCAATACAAACATTCTGTATGTGGATTTACATTCTCTGGAGTTAGTTGCATCAAGTAACAACGAAAAAAGTTTACCAGGCATGGTTCTTAATACAAAAAAGCCAATTGTATACATGGACCCTTATGGGAATTATCACAGGTACATTCTTCACTCATTGATGTTCTCTAGCTGGTACTCTATTTGTACCAAACATGTACTTGCTCTGTATGCCAGTCTGATTAGATATTTAGGGTGATTAATATTTTTGTCTTAGGGTGACACATAAGTCGTCATGCTTTGTATGAATTGCATCAAAGTGAGACTTTGGATTTTGAAATGCAAACATGTTTTTGGACAACAGGTGGCAAGTGGGGTTTTCTAAAGCTGATTAGATGTCACATGAGGGGTTTGATTTTTAAATTCTTATATTCTGAACTTGAATGCTTAAATCAATTGTCGATCCCAGAAATGAATCTTGATAATTTTTCTTTTTCAGCTTTAAGGTATATTCTTAATACTTTAGGAATCTGATATGTTGCTGTTGTAGTTATCTTTGTTTCTCCAGATAGTATATGTAGGAGAGAGTACTGTCTGATCTATCTTCACTATTCAACGATATCCATCTTTCTTTCTGAAATATTTTAATCCCCACCTGCAGTTGAGCAATGTTTTCCCTGGATGCTGTTTTGCTTATTTCCATTTTACTGGCAGTGTCTCTGGTGGTCGACTGGAATGCACAATGCAAAATATTGCAGATAATTTCACCAACACCTATTTATCCAGATGTTACAAGGGTGTGGAAGGTACAGTATTGTCTTGCTTTCTTTCTGAACTTTGTAGATTATAATGTACCCATGAGGATTACACACATAAACATGCGTATACATGATCTACCAATATAAATTTTAGTGATATGTTTTTTGGTAATTAAATCTTCCTGTCAACACGCATCTGCAGATAAGCTAGATACCTTTATTGTGTATAATGAGCGAAGAAGGGTTACTTCATCTTCTAAGAGGATAAGAAGACATTCTGACAATTCCTTGCACCAGGTTGTAAATTCTGCTAGTTACTATACTTGTTCTCAGCAGTTTGAAAAAAATCCGATGATGGAATCTTTTTTGTTCAAATCCATTGAGGGATTTGTCTCCTCTCTCTATTGATTGAGATAACTTTTTGTTCCTTCTCTTCTTAAGATCCACTAATTGCATATAGTTTTCTAACTTGGTACAATCATTTCTCTTTGAGAAGCCACTTTCTGATGGATACTAGGCCTACTTAATAATCTCACAGCCATAAGCATCTAGATTTTCTCAGCTCACATTTTGTTTTGTATAACTGGTTATCATGGAGCCCAGTCATATGAGGTCTGATCAGTGGCTTAAATTTGCAAGTGCTTATGTAGTTGAGACTATATTAGGATGTAATAAATCAGCAATTGAACCATTGATTTACGAACCTTTGATTTACAAACCATACTTGTTTGTATACCAGTAAGTATTGGAGATTTCAGTGGGTCCCCAAACTTCCAAGAATGTGTTTTTAGCTCCTTGAGTTTGGATACCAAAATATGAAGCTTGATTTGTGGCATCACACCAATTACTTGACTTGATCAATATTCCTCATGTGAATCTGTTACCTTTGGGCTTGTATGCAGACTCCAGATGGTGCACTCTTGGATATCTTACGGAATGCCTACGATCTTCTTTCACATTGTGATATGGAGCTTCCTCAGGTATCCTCTTAATTATAGTGTAGAGCCCTGGTTTGTCTCTGAATTGAGGTCAGCTGCCATTCATAGTTTGTTTCATTTACTTAGGTTATTGAGTACATGCTTGTCTGCCAGCACTATGTTAATGATTTTTCGAGTTTCTTTCCATTTATCTAACTTCTTTACTGTTTGTAGATTGAAGGTAATGATAAATATGTCGAGTCTGGACCACCATTTCTTATTTTTTTGCATCCTGCTCTGGGCCCACTTTGGGAGGTCACAAGACAAAAGGTAAGCTTATTGTGGTTGTTGTCATGGTTTTCCCGGGTGTATTTATTTCTTTATTCCATAGCGAGTGGTGCATGATGCTGGTTATATGATGGTGGTATTTGGTTGTTATATCCATCTATTAATATTTGGCTTGTTTATTTCTGCATCTGGTTAAATGTTCCTAGCCAAGTGGCTGCTGGACTTTTCAACATGCAAAAGGCTTTGCTACCATGCATTTCTTGTAACTGCTTACAAACGTCTTTTTTGCCAAGAAATCTCTGTCTCATCAGTCATCACTCGGGCATTATGAATGTGTGGCTGATTGGCTTTTGATAGCTCTCCATTTCAATGTTGATCAACCAATCATGATTATGTTTCTTTTCTTTCGCTTTACCAGTTTAATGGAGGATCCATATCTAAGGGTTCTGAGCTACAAATTGAGGTTGCGGAGTTCTCATGGAGAAATGTTCAGGTGACATATAGATTAATAGTTTGGAAAAAAGCATGCAAGCTATTACTTTTTATGCTTATCTGGTTTTCTTCCTCCAGCTTGATGGAAGCTTGATCATTATTGCTGAAAATGTTATGGGCTCAACCAGGATTGATTCAAATGGTGAACCAATATTACAGTATGGGAACAGGTGAAAATTTGTGTGCTCTTTTCCAAATTTTCGAATATGCTGAAATGAAATTCAATAATCTTAATGACACTTCTATAGGTGTGGAAGATGTAGACTGCAACATGTCAAAGTTGTGAACAGAGGGATTAACTGGAGCTTTGGAGACAATATATACTGGAAGCATGATGTGCAACGATTTGAGGCATTGAAGGTTATTCTGCATGGAAATGCTGAATTTGAGGCTGACAATGTTACTATACAGGTTAGATTGACACAGGACATCAGAATTGTTGCTGTTGGTTAATCAGATTGTTTTGATTATGATGCAAAGTACTTTATAGAGAATCCTTGCTTAGGGTGTTTGGGAATGTGGTTGCGGTTGTTTTTCAAAGTGATTTTCACTTAAAAATGCATTAAAATAATATATTTTTTATTTTAAAAAAATCATTTTTGACATCAACACATTAAAATAATCTAAACACCAAAAAAAGTCATTTAAAGCAAACGAGGAAAAAAATCATTTTTTTCGAAAGCTCGCACCCCAGACCTGCAGCAAAAGATCCTTTCTGATTTTTATTTTTATTTTTTCCATGAGTTAATGAGGAAATTTCCAAAAATTAGGCTTCAAGGAGGAGTGGCCTGCTTGCAGGGTCTGCACACTCAAATAAAGGAATTCTAGGACAGATTTTCAAAAGCACTAGATACAAATGAAGCCTAGTACAGCATCCTTGTCTAAAAAATTCCATTCAATGGCATAATGAATGATGATGGAAATTTCATGGCATGACGAAGAAGATCAATTAGTTAAATCTTTTTTGTGAAGTACGTTCACCTGGAAGCTTATTAGTGCATTGCTGCAAATTCTCGTTCATTTACCTGATATTGTGGCCATAGAGAATTAGGTTGTTGGAGAATGAGTGGTTATTATGAATCTCCTTACTGGTTCTCTGTCTTTTATATTTTAAACTCATCATAATTGTATCGTGCTAGGATTCTATATTAAAAGCTTCCTATAGCTGTGCTCACTTTTGTTTTCCTTTGACTCAGGGAAATCAGATATTTGAAATACCAGATGGCTACAAGATGAAGATAACACCAGGAGATTCAGGTTCCTTGCATTCAATATCCAAAAACGCTTGCATAATTGCTCTGTATTCCTGTTAAAAAACTGAGTCACTGAATACCCAAACCCACACCAAGAGAGATTCAGGTTCCTTGCATTCAATATCCAAAAAACGCTTGCATCATTGCTCTGTATTCCTGTTAAAAAACTGAATCACTGAATACTCAAACCCACATTAAGAGTCACGCGTGCAAATAGTTCAAAAACATACACGTGATGCTTTTGTATATTAAAGACTTCATTTAAACAGTTTAATGTTTTACATGACTGTTACTCTATTTGACAACTGGGAATCGGTTGCAAACCTATTTGCACATTAGTTTCTGAGGATTTCATTGCGTTGCAAGATGCCAGCTTCTGTATTTGTAGGATTGCTTGGTTTTAAGAACCTGCCTGAAAGATTTCAGTCTACCAGGACAGCAGGACCAAAATATACCTCTGTACTGTAGAAAAACTTGGAACTTCATAGATGCAGATATTATGGCCACTCTGCTCTAGTACACGGGTCTCTTTCATGCTCATTTTTTTTTGTATGTCAAGTGTTAGGTCTCGTAGGTGTTACGAAACTATAATGAAAACTTATCGTCCTTAATTTCAAGTTAAAACGCAGCTTGTACTGCTTTTTTGATGCGTTTAATCAAAAGCTATATCATGTGCACTTTCTTCTTGGCGCTTCTATAGCGCGGATGTTATTATTTCATTACATAATCAATTTACTTCTCGTTTGACTCAGGTTTGCAAGTCCAGCTCAACCCTTTAGAACCAAAAATAATGGATAGTGGAAGCTGGCACTGGAATTACAAGATACATGGCCCACATGTTCAGTTGGAAATGGTAGAGACGTAAATATTGACAGTCATTCGATCTGGTGCAATGTGAATCATGGTTCACAAATTAACTGGAAAGCTCGCCGTTGTAGTTTTTGACTGGTTAAACATAAGTTCAACCATTTACTCATAGGATCCTTTTTGGAGGACATTGAATCAGAGCCTAGCCTTGTAAAACCTGCATGGTCTCAATTAGCTCTTGTAACTTTTGTATAATTATAGATCAATATATGTTTTTATTTTTATCTAACTTTGTGAAAATAAATAATGTACATCCAGAACAATTTTATTTTTTTAAAAAAAAGAGTCAAAGTGCGGGCTGCTGGGGCGAGTTCAACTGTGCTTGGTTTCAATTGAAAAGATTTTTTTTTTTTTTATTGTCAAATGGGCTCAAAGCCTGGGACATGGGTCGAAGTTATCACAGCAGCGAAGATTTGCTTTACAATCCTGTGTGAATGCTGGAATGAACTCAGGATTGGAAGGCAGCAGAGCTTTATAGCTGAGGAATGCAGCAGCAGCAGCAGATTCAATTATCATTTAAAACACGTGGCTTTGTAAATAACTGAATAAAAGGGATTGGTTAGAGTTAGTTGAATAAGAAACGTGTTGGTGATGAGAAATGCCAGCTAGAATCATGTATTAGCTTAGAAATCTGATATAAATGTAATGGCCAGTTGACATAGGAAGCAAGCAATAAATGAGGAACACATTTCCTGTATCATTTCTTCTTCTTTCTTCTCTGTACTCCTCCAATCCTCTGATCATAACATGTGAAAGGATAGGAACGTTTATACTTGCAAGAACCAGCGGTTACTGTGAAACTGCCCCGCCCCGATCTTCTTCGAAGTTACCTTTGCTTGTTCAAGCAGCCTGAACTAATTTTCACCGCAGTTTTTATTTCAACTTTCTCCAATTGGATATGCTGCAGCTCTGATTTATGAGTTCTTGTTCAGCAATTTGAAAACCGAGCAGCTTAAAATGCTATTTCTTTGAATATTCTTGTACTAAAAGCACCAACTCTAAAAATGGTAACGGCTGTGGATTACTGCTTTTGATTTGGTGCCAGGTTGATACTTAGCAAGTGTCAAGAGGATAAAAGATATGGAGGTTGAAGTTAGGCATGGTTCGCATCGAAATTTTACTTGGCTGTTGTTTTTAGTGCAAGGTAGCCCGTGCGAGCGACGATTTACAAACATGCAAGTTCTTTCAAACTAAACTTTGATAGTAAAGTACAGTGACAAATGAACATCAGTATAGTTTTTATGATTTCCAGAAATTTACACTCTTTTTTGTATATTCTTGTTCTCTTTTTATCCAACAGGATTATGGGATTGAGAGCAGCATCTATTCAGTAATCTAAGCAGTGCATCAGCTTTTCTTCGGGCTTTTAGAGAACCATCCGCGGACAAGCTTTGAAGGGAAGGGACACTTCTCGGATTTAATAGCAGACGCCTCGCAACCTCCTCTCCTCCATCTTTGCACAGCCCCAGCAATAGAGTTATCGAGTTCTCCTTCCCTTTGGTGGATCCAAATCTTAACAGATCTATAAGAAGAGGCACAAGAACTTTGCTCTTTCTTATCTCCTCCAGCCCTTCAGAGCAACCCAAAAGCAGAGCCAGCAATGCCAAGGCATCATCTGTTATGCCCGCCTTGTCATCCATCAACATTTCAACGAGCAAAGGGACTGCCCCAGCAACCACAACACTTTCCTTGTTAGCTTTATAGAATGATAGATTGAATAGAACACTTGCAGCATCCTTTTTTCCAGTTGACGTGCCTTCTCTCAGCAACCCGACCAAGGCTGAGAATGCTCTAGGACGGGTGCCAATAGTCACCTTACAATCGTTTATGATCGACAGGCTATAGATTGTTGCTGCTGCATTTTCCCTTGCCTCCATAGTTTTCCCTGATTCAAGAACATTTATTATGCTGTCGATTGAACCGGCAGACATTATTAATGTCTTGTTGTTTTCCAATATGGAAAGGTTAAGCATGGCAGTGACGGCATTTTCTTGAACTTTTGGATCAGTGGAACTCAGTAAAGTCACCAGAAAAGGTATGGCTCCTGCCTCGGCAATTATCCTGCGGTTACCCATTCCAGTTTTTGCTAATAATCTCAGCTCATAAGCTGCCTGCCTCTCTACTTCTGGGGACCCCATTGCTAGCTTACCGACCAAAAATTCAGCTGTCATTTTGACAGCACCCATGGCAGCTTTTGTAGCAGGTATGTGATCGATAGCTTTCTCACTTAAATTGCACATGCTGCTGCTTCTCTCAAATTTTGAGGAAGATGAATCGTCAATTAACGGGACATTGTTATCTTGGCACCACTGATGCATCAGACTCTTCAGTGCATAATTAGGTATCAGGGCCATGTGAATTAGTCTTTGCCCACTCTTAGGACAAGTTTGATGCCCTGAGTTGATCCATTGAGCAATTGAATTTCGATCGTAAGTGTGTCCAGATGCAACTATCACAGGATCTTTCATCAAGTCAAGGGAAATAGGGCACCGGAATTCATCAGGTATATTTGAAAGTATTGACTGGGAAGATGAAGAAATATCTTGATTTCTTTTCATGTATGCAGACCGCTGCTTGAAGTTTTCTTTGATCTCCTCTTTATCTCTGTCAATGAAAATCACGGACTTGGAATATTTTACAAGAGAGATAAGATTGTTTATATTGGAAACTACAAAAAGTCCTCCCGTGCCTGCCTGCTTCTCTGCTTCTTCCTCAAGCTTCGAAATTTCTTCTTCATAATCCAATGGACTTCTCAAACCAATGCAGCTCAAAACTTCTTTCACTTTGACATAATCAACGGATCCCTTGTCCCTGCTGTTCATCTGATTGTTGCTCTTCATTATCTGTAAAAGCTCTTCTCTTTTTTGAAGTTCTCGAGGATCAACAAGCAAATCAACCCTCTTTACTTGCCTGTGAAGAAGTTGAACTTGCTCTCTTGTATCCGTGCTTAAATTAAGCAAACTTAAAGGAAGGATATCAAGTGCCCCGCCCATTTCCTTCACTAGCACGTGGAATTGATTCGATAAAAACTCTGTCTGTGTAAGACCCCAAATGGAGCTACCATCTTTGCACCCTTGAATCAAAAGCTTGACTCTTTGGATCACAGAAAAGAGCTCGGTGAGACACAGGATGGAAGACGGAGGAAGTGGACTGTCTGTTCCTCGTATATCTTCGAACAAAGAAGAAAGAAGTTTGATCCTCCTTATCGTGGTTGAAATGTTCCTAAATTGTACGAAAGGAAGCTTTTCCACCGAAGCAACTTCATTGGATAGATGAGTCAATGATTCCACCAAAGACCCAGTTGGCAAAAAACCTGAGGAGATCATGATAGGAGGGAGAGCTACATTCATGGCCTCTTACCCAATATGAATTAGTTTCTGTTCATTGTTATTATCCAGTCCAAGCTTCCAGTTAAGATTTAGATCACTTGGAAAAATTTTCTTCTTTCTGATTTCCAGTCATTAAATCTCTCTTTCACAAAGAAAATATTTGATTATTTGATTCATTTTTTACTGTTCCCTCTTGTACAGTCAACATAAGAGACAAGAGGAAGGATGGTGGAGGAGAAATGAGGACTCGCTGGGCTGCTGCCACTTGGAGGAAGCACTGGATTCGGCGGGTTAGTTGATATTCGCCGCCAATTTTTATATATATTCAAAATGAGTGTTGAATTCAACAAGCCTTCTCAGTTGCTTGCAAATATGCGTCCAAAGTCTTATAAGGTAGCTCTGGGGCTTCGGGTGACACACACAGCTTGAATACGTTTTTTTTTTTAAGGGCTCCAGCTTGATCGTAGTGGCTGGATTTTATTATAATAATTTTATTTCGCTCTGTGTTACCTTAATAAGTTCTTCAGAAACATATATAAGATGTAGAGAACATGAAATTTATGCTCCTTAATTCGACTCGAGCTTGTGAATCGGAGCTCAATGGTCTGCAATTGGTTGGATTATGGGAGCGAGGCCTACAATTTTTAATTTAGTTCGAAATTTATTTCCCATATATAATATATTTTTAATCCATCAATTACTCCACTAGAGATCTGAAATTTGATACAAGTAAAAAATGCTCGCCCGTAGCATGTGAGACGGTAGACGCTTCCCCACTGCCCAAGTAATCTTCGGGCCGGATACTTGAAAGTAACGTGATGACATTTAACAAATGTACAGACATAGGAACGCATTGAATATTATCAATGAGCTTCAGCGATTACTGGGATGAAGTGACCCGTGATTCATCGCAAGGCAGGTCAGACTTTCTTTTGGTGTATAAAAAAATGCTCAAATGACGATAGTATTTTTTTATAATCTAATCACTAGCTCTAACTAAATCTAATAAAATCATGTAATTTAATGATTTGATTTAAATTATTGGCAATGATAACAGGTGAGCCGCGAAATAAATATTTAGCAATAATTAAATAAAATAAATGAATTTTAGATATCATATCCAGAAAGAAAAGGTAAAAGTCGCCGTCACTCAGACATTACCCATCACAAAAACAATTTACTAAAACAATTTAAATTCCACTTTAAAAGTCTAAACGATAACATCATAATGAGTTGCGTCATCAAAATAGATAAAAATCATATTTGCAATTGTCTTGGTCAAACTTTAATTACTTGACATAATTAGCGTAACACCTGAGTTTATATATATATATATATATATATATATATATATATATATATATATATATATAAAACCCCCAAAAAAAATTACCAAAAAAATTATAAAGTACATCAATAAAAATTTGTTTTAAATATAAAATAATTATATATATAGCTTACATGGATTTTTTTTTAGGCTTTTCATATGGGATAACTATATATAATTTACATTTACGTAAATTATTTCTTAATTTTTAAATTTTTTTCATGTGGGGTATTAAAATCTAACTATTTTTGTATATTTTTTCTTGTTTGATCCGGATCAACCCGTGTGACATGGACCCGGACCCGGACCCTTGCCCTCTGGGTCGGTGATAGTAACTGTTGAGAGACAAAAACCGATGGATCGGGAAAAGAAAACAAATGGGCTTTTGCTTCATCATAACACCTATTAAGTGAGTGCTTTGAGGCCTCTCAGCCCGCATTGACTGGACTGGGCCGGCACTGGTGAGGGGTTTGATTTGCTCATGTGTAGCTGAATAGTATTTAGATGGAAGATACCCTTAAAGTGAGGCGGCAGCTAGTAGGTAGGTTTGTTGTTCATGTTATTATCACGCATGCAAAAAATTAAGAGGCGGTGTCAAGAATCGCATAGTTCTAGACTTGAATTATTTACATGATTTGATATATATCGCAAAAGAAAATCCAGACCAAAGATAACCAAATTATTTAAATAGCCAACAAAAAAAATTCTCCCAGGTAACTGCATTTAACTCCGGCTTGTTTTCAGTTTAATGCCTGTGCCCATTTAGCAATGTGTTTAAATTTATTTTTAAAAATATTTTTTGTCTAGAAATATATTAAAATAATATTTTTTATTTTTTAAGAAACTATTTTTAGCATATCACATGAAAATAATCTAAAAATAATTAAAATAAAAAATATTTTTAATATTTTTAAATATTTTTAAAACTCACTCGATGAGTCGGCAAAAGATAACCGGGCCCACACATGACCGACCACCATGGCATTTAAGGGTGCAGGGCTCTTTTGTCTAAGAATCACCAACTTGGTGGCATTTAATGAGGGCGAAGTCCTGCTCCTTGCCATCAATGTTAAATGCTCTCGTATACTTTTCAATGGATTCAACTCTCCGATCGCCTGAATGATCATC
Source organism: Salix dunnii (assembly GCA_015731905.1). Classification (NCBI taxonomy): domain Eukaryota; kingdom Viridiplantae; phylum Streptophyta; class Magnoliopsida; order Malpighiales; family Salicaceae; genus Salix; species Salix dunnii. Next base: position 13,236,190 of record CM027668.1, read on the forward strand.
GCCGTGAATTTGAGACAACCACTGGATCAATTCGTTGGGGTCCATAACTTGTAATTTTGTAGAGTCATGTTAAAGATGTCACATCAACAGAATTCAAGCCCAAGTCAAACCCATTTAATTTCATCACCTTCGTTTCAAGCCCCTTTATTTTTATCACCTCCTCCTAGTGCCCCTAGAAGTCAGCCGTATAGTTAACCATGATCTAAAGAGCTAAAGCTGTTCTTTTCCAGATAAGTAAAGGGAACTCGAAAAAAAAGGACTCAGAATTTTAATTGTCTTTTAAAAGTGGGAGCACCCATCACTTTCCTCCCTGGTTTAGGTGGTGAACACTATCACTTAGCTACTAGTTTCGGTGGTCCTACAAGTCCTAGTTTTAACGACGTGCAGGTGCTTTATTGGAGTGCAATCTTGGGGGCTTGGGGAAGAGACGAGAATTTTGCAACACCATCCACTATCTATGATCACTACGACTATCTGGGCCGACCCGATACCTCTCTCCGTCGAACTTACTCTCTAGCACGTGCAAGGCACCATCCGATGATTCCGAGGGCCGTCGATAATTCTGGCAGTGAAAAATAATCAAGGGGGTGGCGCGTGAAGCACAATGCTGGACAGGCGTTTCTTTTGGGTGGTGGGGGGGTTGTTTTTGTGAAAACGATGGGCATTAAACAGGTGGACCTCTCGAAGGAGCATGGAGGCAATTATCATACGTCCCTTTTTTAACTCCCTGCCACAAAATGCTTGAAGTGACATTTTTCTACCTCATCCCTTGAATTGATAGATAAAGGTGGGTACATTAATCGGAAAACTCGTCGAATTGCAGAAACTTTTTTGTTTGTGTAAGTTTATTAGTTCATGATTCAGTTACTTTTTCAAATGCTAATGTCCACCTCTGGATATCTAAGAAATTGCCAGGTTTGAAAGGCAACTAGATTCAAGTCTTGGGCCTGTAAGCTAGGCCCAATGTTCGCCTTCATTATTATTATTATAATGTTTTTTAAAGGGTGAAATACTACGTATCCCATTTTTTATTGTTCGGAGAAAAAGATGTGCAGGACACCTCATGTGTCAGCATTTGGAGGTGTTTGCTTTGAAGGTCCATTTAAAAAGTGTTTTTTTTTTAATTAAGAATTTTTAATTTATTTTAAATTGAAAAATTTGGCGTTATCATATCATTTTTATTTACTAATATAAAAAATAACTTTAAAAAATAAAAAAAAATATTATTTTGATGCATTTATAAATAAAAATCATTTTCAAAAGTAATCTTAATCACATTCCCAAACAATTACTAACAAAAACACATTTAAATTGATGTAAGAATATATAATTAGACTGGAAATATTATCTCTCAAGCTTAATTTTTCTTAGGTGAGAATAAGGTTAAGAACCATGATTATCAAACTTTCATTGTTGAATGAATGTAATTTTGTTTTTTTTACCATAAATGCAAATTTAATGCCATCTAATCAATTCATAAATGAATTTAATATATGTATATAAAGAGTCAAATGCTTGAGTATTTACCGTAACTCTATCAGTATCATGTATAATAATCTGTCTGATTAGTAAAGACTAGTTTAAGAGATCGCACTTCATTGAAACTCAAATAAATAAAAAATAAAAAAAACATCTGACCCATTAGAAATTATTTCGGATTATCATATTATTGAACTCAATGAGTCGACCTTGAAATTTACAACCCGACTTCTTACATGGTTTCAATTTTAAAGTCAACTATACAGTAGTTGACTTGAAGAATTTAAAGGCAACAAAAACACCGAATTAAAAATATAATTTATTTAAAAAAAATATATATTTTTTTAACATCGAGATATTAATATATCTTACAAACATCGAGTTTCGCGATTTAACCAATCAAATTTATGATCCAAGTGATGAACTCGATCAAGTTTATAATTATTTTTTAAAATAATTCTTTCACTTAACTATACAGCAACAAAAACAAATTCTTGTAAGAACAAGTATAAACAAGATGTCATAAGAGAGACTGAATAAATTGAAAAAAATAACAGTAGAAAAGAGAAAATAAATAAAAACTCCTCTCGTTCATCACTTCGCTGATCATCAACAGTTAAGGTCCATAAAAGAATCCAATTTATTTAGTTGCTCTGGGTATTTTTTTTTAAATCCAAATTCTATTTTCAGAGAAATTCTTATTTATTATCTACGGTAACATTGACTGGATTTAGGTCATAAAAAATAGATAAAAGATATATATTTATATATAGAGCAACACTTCCTTGCACGAGAAAACTCACCTCACTGCAATCTTTTGTAAACAATAGTAAATCTATCCACTAAACTGGCTATTATCTAAAATATAGCGAGAAGGGATACAAACCAAGATCACCGAATAGAGTAAAACCTAGGATTAAAAGAAAGCTACGCATGTTTTGGGAATAAAATAGAAAACACACAACAAGCTATAACTCATATATAAAAGCAGGCTTTTATTTGGAAGAAGATATATATTTTTGAGCATTTTTATTAATGTCCAAAGAAAGAAATAATGTTATCTTATAAATAATTAGAAAGTAAATGATCGCAATGCCCAGATCAGGAAAAGGTTCGGTTATTTTTGCTACGAGCTAGATAGATTCAGGCACTAAAACAAACAGATTCTGAATTTAAAGTTTTATCGTAATAATTTTTCCGTTTCGTGAGAGCATGGGTAGCTATCTTAATTTTTATTGAACATGTTGAAAGGAAAAAAAGGCTCGTATCGAGGAACAACACAGCATGGTCTATGTCTGTCTCTCTGCGGTGATATTTTTTCTCGGCTCCCACCCCACTAATTGATGTAGACTCCCATCTGGACTTTCCACCCTCGAGGTTTCCATCTTGTGGATAGGGCCAACTTTCTTGAAGGGTGTTTACTTTTCCCGTGAAGTTTCTTTTCTTCAATCAAATTCAATGAAATATCCCATCCTTGCTGATGAACCATCATGTCTCATCAGAAATCACCACAAGATATAATGTTGCCCCACATTCTATTATTTAGACCATCCTTGCAGGAATTTTTTTCTTAGCTTCTCATCTTTCAAAATCGTAAAATCTGACAGAGCATTGGTTGAAAAAATATCATCTATTACCAGTTATTTGGCCATGCAAGTCCTGTACTCGAACATGTGACCTGCGTTATTAGCACTAATAGGCCTAGAACAGCCTACATCTACAAATACCTAAACACTGTTACTTTAACCCGTTTGCAAGCCTATTTATACAAGGTAGACGGGAGGAAGTAAAGGGTATTATAGAAGTGGATGCTGTATCAAGGATGAGGAATCACGAGCCTCGTGCAAGCTCTTCATGTGCAGCTTGTAAGTTTCTGAAAAGAAGATGCACACCTAATTGCATATTTGCTCCGTATTTTCGCTCAGATGAGCCTAAAAAATTTGCCAAGGTACACAAGGTTTTTGGTGCAAGCAATGTGAGCAAGATCTTGATCGAGGTGCCTGAAGAGCAACGTGAAGACACGGTGAATTCTCTTGCTTATGAAGCTGAGGCAAGGCTTAGAGATCCTGTCTATGGTTGCATTGGTGCTATAGCTTTGTTGCAAAGAAAAATGGTTGAGCTACAGGTTGATCTTGCCATTGCTAGAGCTCGCCTAGCTCGGTACACTACCAATTCTCCTCCTATCTTGAATGATCATGGTAGCATGATACCCAATTTCGCTGAATTTCCTGCTTGCGGTGGATTGGTTGACAGTTTTAGCCAGAATTCATCTGATACCATGAATGATTTCAGCCAATTCCCATATATATTTTAATGGATTTCTCTGTTTCTCTCTCCTATTGCTCATGTAATGTAAATCTGAAGAATTTTCCTTTCTAGTTATGTTCCCAATCAAGAATTAAGATTTCTCTGAATTGTTGAAACCTTGGATGGTATTGAACTGGATCCTGGTAGTAATTTTAAAGTCTAATAATATATAGCTTAGTATGAACTGGGTGTCCGTACATACATGTACCGCGTCATTAGTTTCTGCAGATTGCAGATTGATTTCAGTAACACCCGACCAAATCGAATCATCAATTAACATTCCCATACGCCTTGGTTATCCTGATGCTATGGCGTCGTCATAAGATCAGATAGCAGGGATTGCTGAGCAGTCCTTGGCATATGAACAGGCTGGGTAAACAGGGATTGTTGAGAAGTTCTTGTATGTTGAGTTGATCAGTGGTTCGGTACAGTAACCGGAATTTCCATCTAGAGCCAACAGTGTTGCGCATCAAAACATCATAACTGCCATCATGGAAACGTCCTGTATTCAGCAAGACCTATAGCATCGGCTAATGATGCAGCCAGCCCCACAAAATGTCCATTCACTTTAGTTGGTGCAGTGCGAATCCAAAGATTAATGTGGTGGAGGCTTTGAAGGTAAGTGAGTTCATGTCCACTAACAGCACTTCCCGCAAGTCAGAATTGGATGTACCCGAAAGCCAAAAGTAATTACCTCCATAGAACAATTTGATCATGCAGGTGAGCATATAGAGTAACAACTTGTTTGCACGCAACCTGTTTACATAGGCCATAGCCAAAACCTCCACAGAAATTTAATCTCCACATCATTCCAAAAAATCTAACCAAGTTTGATAGTAGTGAGTGATGAGCAGGAAAAGGTTATCTTTCATTTCCACTTTTATCCTCGGTTGTCCCACGAACATCATCTGAAGGAGAAACAAGTTAAATCAGTACCGAGTAGCATAGATTGAGGTACAAGCTGATCGCATATTTATCACTTACATGAAAAATAACACGCCAAAGAATGTAAGGGGCTGGCACAGATTACAGTTTGAAAGATTAGAAAGTACGGAAAATCTTTAGCGTGACAACTCATGATGCATGCAGAATAATGTTACAGCCAAGAATATGACCAGTAGATCATAACCTTTTCTTAAAAGCTTCATCTGTTGAAGATGAGACGGCCTCAGAATGACGAGGCAGAGGACTTCCACTCTTAAGCTGGAGATCAAAAAGGGTTTCATGGATATATACACACTGGAGCCCCCCCTTTGAAAAATAGGTATTCGAGCAATTTCAACAACTTCCCTGTTCCTAGGGTCCAAAAACCACCGAAAGTTTTTTATCAGATCACAACTGGAATACAATTTCAAGTTTACCAGCAACGTAAACACAGTATGATGATATCAGGTTACGATTGCAAATCCAGACATGAAAATATACAAAAGAAGTAATGTTTGCTATGCGTGTGTGCATGCCCAAGCACATGCATATGTCTGAGTGTCACTGTGAGAACATACGCATAGACGAGCATCTCGGGTAGAGAGATGGACAGACCGATCAAATGCCAAATAGAACCCATCTAACTACTGTGCTGTGCCAAATCAAATATGATTGAAACTAATGTATTTGCTCTATTTAATCACATCTGATAAAGTTGTAGATCAATAAATACTCGTGTGTATGTTTGAACAGAGTACTTCAAATTCGTAGTTGGGAGATCAAATGCTTGATGTACCCTGAGTTGGACTTACTTCAGATACACAACATGAATCCACAGATAGACAAAAGTTGAGCAACAGTTTCTGATTCTGATCAAGAAACGAGAACTTGCGGAAAGAAGAGAGGGGAAATTCAAGATTCGCATAGAAAGTCACAAATCCTTGCCCCTTACCATCACTAGCATGGAAACCAAACACCACAGTCAAATTTGAGCATGTCAAACTCATCAACAACTTCAAACGATATTAGTAGCTCATTACTCTACCCTATAGAGGTATTGGTTTCACCAAACACAAGGAACTTCCTGATGTCCCTGCACTCCATGATCGTGTGATAAGAGCCCCATACCATGATATTATTAATCATGTTCAAGAGAGGCAAGTAGGTGGAAGACGATCCGATTATCGATGGCGGGTCGCACTACCTTAGCCCATTCAAGAGAGTCGTTGTACTACTTAAATCATTTAGGAGGTGACTCACTTAGAATTAAAAAGTTCACCGCTCTTTTGTTATTTTAAATTTGAATTTTATGGTTTTTGTAGTTGTTAATACAATAATTATTAAAAATTTATATAATCATTAATTTTTAAATTTTTAAAATTAATAAAGATATATGAAAAATAACATTAAATTAATAAAAATAATATCGTTAACCTCACCTAACATTACACAAAAAGCAGGGCTTGAAAATAAAGATCCTTCCGTCTTTTATTATTATTATTATTAAAATTATATCATTTTACTATTTAATCACTATTATATTGATAATATACCATTCTATTAATTATTGGTATTCGAATTTTTAAAATAATATTCTAATTTTAGTATTCTAATGATAATTTTATAATCTATTCTCGTTTTTTTTTGCATTTTGTCCAAACAATCTACTTTATTTCCACGCCGTGGGCGTGTCACGGGCCATTTTTAGTAATTGGTCAATATCTTGCAGGATAAGAGCAAGCAGTAGATCCCGAAGCAAGTGTCCATTTTGAAGAAGAAAAATAGTGCATTTCTGACAACAAAGATCCCACCCGGGCAGGTTCTGCAATGGGACAGCTTAAAGACTAATGGAAATCCAATTTTACAGATTGAGGAGTCTGCGTATTCAACCCTACGGGACTTCACTCCATGCTAAATCCCCATTGGGAGGTACAATCAAATCACCTCTGAGCAGCTGCCTGCAGAAATCAGGCAAAGCACTAACCCTAAGCTGGACCCTAACCTCATTCAAAATGGCTTCGGTTGACCACTCTCGAGCAAGCTAGCGTTTGCTGAGCCGAATCCGTCTCAGATGACTAAGTTTGACCGCCCTAAACACACATTAGCAAACTTAAACTCCTCTCTAATCCCTAGAAATCATTTTTTAAAGTGTTTGAAAGTGTTGTTCGGTTGTTTTTTAAAGTATTTTTTTAAAAAAATACATTAAAATAATAATTTTTTTATATTTTTAAAAATCATTTTTGATATCAGCACATCAAAATATCTAACAATACTAAAAAAAAAATATTTAAAATACAAAAAAAAATCAAATTCCAGGAAAAAACCAGTTAGAACATAATGTCAAATAGACACTAAATGCAGGGGAGAGCCACGAATCAAACATATCAGTGTGAACCACAAATTTGTCAAAATAGTTAACTGAAGAGAATCGGTCCTGAATACCAACATCTCCTGCTTTACGAAACATAAAACGGGCAGAACTAGAAAATTTGACATGAAAGTTATTTCTAGCACCCAAATTACTCTTCAGTTTCCTAGCTCACATCACGTGAAGTGTACAACCATCGACAACTCGTTAAGTCATTATTTTGCATGCATGCACCCCCTACTAATACGTTCAAATGGAACTTGCCTAATTTTCACACTGTAATGGTTGGCCATAAATGCAAAGGTGCGGGACTCCACTAAATAATACAAAATCTTATAAACAAGAACTGGTAAAATACTTTGGACACAACCCAACAAGCGGAACTGATACACGGGAACCTAAAACCTACCTCCAATACAAATGAAACAATTTAAACCATGGGGGGGGGAATCAAAGAAATAACATAAACTATCAATCAAGAAACCAACCAGTATAAAACTGACTGTTGCAGCAACCCAAGACGAGAAAACTCAATATCAGAAGAAAAGAAAAGCAAATTCCAAGATTCCATTTAACAAACGTGAACTCGATGCGAATTTATCGTGTTCGAAAGACGTCTTGTGAGCTCCAGTTGAGCATCGATAAAAATATTCAGTCTTTCAAACTCAACTTCTTTAGTGAACTCCATCCTCTGTTTCTCCAACTCCATCATTTGCCGCTTGTTGTTCCGAACTCTCAATTCTCTCAGGTATCTCTCCAATCTTCAATATCGCTTTCGCTAATTCGCTACACGCAGCCCCATCAGATAAACATGCACCCTCCATTCTATGCCGTTTCTTCTTCAATCTCTCTTCAAACCACGCCATGTCATCCTCGCGTCATTGGAGGAGCTCTGGCTATAACTTCCGAGACCTGAAAACACCTTCTTTAAGGCTTTTTCTTTCACGTCACCGTGAAATAACGGGGCTGGGTTTCTTGACTGTGTTAGGAGTATTGCTGTTAGTTCCGATGAGAGAATCGAGAGGGAGTTTGGATTTTTCTATCATGTATTTTTTTTCTTTAGCGTATCCATACAGTTTTACACTGGACGTCGATCTTTCTAGGTTTGACGCCGTTTTGATGGTTGGTGACGGTGTCGGCGACTTTTTCCCAGTCTTTTTGACGGACTTCACCTCTGTTAAGATTTAGTTGACGGTCACCGCAGGCCTCGATTAATGTCAGGGGCGCCATCGTTCCAACAGTCTTCGCGACCACGGTGGAGGGGCCATGTGGCGGCATCCGTTTGGGAACTGAACTCCGGCGCCTGAGGGAGGAGAGAGTGTATTATTAGAGAATTAAAGAAGGAATCGTGGGATTGGAAGAAGAAAGAGAGAGGGCAGAGCGCGATAGTTGGGAATTGTTACGGCGGTGACGTCATCTCCGTCATTGGGTGGACGGGAAATGAAATTTTTGTTTTTGAACAACAATACTGTTTCTTTTATTACTATTAAAGTATATTATCAGAAGACTGCTTCTCATGTTTTGCAATGTCGAGACTTTGAAAGTTTTCTCTCGGCCGACGCTCGTTTTCGGCTCGAGCCTTTCCACGTTTGGGCTTTGATGTCAAGAGTCTTGGGTAAGGTAGCAATTGGTGAATTGATTTTAGCTCTAGAGCTGGGCCTTGAGGCTCACTATCTTTTGAGGACTATGGTGACTGTTTTTAGAGATATACCAAAAAAATCTTGCTACAAAATACTAGGCTTTTATTGACTTAATAAATCATAATTTTGTACTATTATATAGTATATTATTTTGAATTATTCATAAGTAAATATATGTATTGTAATTTCTGTTTTTTTTAAATCTAAATGGCTTTGTAAGACGCAGTTAAATCAATTTGTTGATTGTTAAAACACACATATGAATAGAAATCCATGTATTGATGCACGAGCAAATATTACACCCACGATTCAGATGGGACAATCGCAACAATGCTTAGCTCCCGCTACCAGTATGAGTATCTCTTATAAACTATTCCCTGGGTACGTCCATCCCAAGCACGAGGATTGTTGATGATATCATGCCAAGTTGACTGGCCCCGTGAAACCTAAAAAAAACACCGTGAGCTGCCTGTCAAGCCTGTATTTTAACTTTTATAGTGGCAGAATATTGTGCAAGCACAAATCTGAGTGTAATTAATTGAAGGATATTGATATTGTTTTTTATTTAAAAATATATTAAAATAATATTTTTTTATTTTTTAAAATTATTTGAACATTGTCACATGAAAATGATATAAAAACACTAAAAAAAATTAATTTAAAATAAAATAAAAATTAATTTTTTAAAATACAATATAAAACAAGATATAAAACTAATAGCAGGCCGTATATTTTAGGAGCCAAGCTCAGAAAGACATTTTTCATGAAGAACGATTAACCCGTCCTATCCCTCCCTTTCCTTTCCTTTTTTTTTCCCCCTTGACAACTCATTACATGTGCGGGCTCGATTATGAGCTGTATTGACCGATGATGTGGTTAACATTGTTTTTAAACTATTTTTTTATTTATAAATATATTAAAATAATTTTTATTTTATTTTATTTATAAATATTTTTAACACCAATTTAACAATACTAAAAAAATTAATTTCAAATAAAAAAATTAAAAAATCATTTTTTTCAAAAAAAAAACAATGTAAAACACCAAGATGGTAAAGATGTGCTGTCCGGTAGAGATGCGAATCCAGTGATCATTAAAATTAGGCCGGAGAGGAAAACTTACCAAAGATATTGAATTATCCATGGATTCATCCACCATGCACACCGTCTGAAACTTCGAGCTTCAGTGGGCCGGGAAATCTTCATTAAATAATAAATTGATAATCTTCCTGGAATTTATGGTAATCATTAACCAAGTAACGAGTCTTTTTATAATCATTGGCGAAAGAAAGTAACTCAACTTCTCATCCTATCAAAAACATCATCACTAACGAATCACTTTACTGGGATATTTTTGACCAGTCACGCAGCAAGCTTGAAGAATCACATGTCGTATTATTCAACAAAGTTGATCGACCGCGCCTTTTGCGAAGGAAATATAATCACTATATATTTGACCAGCAGGCGTATCATGTGATGTTGACTAGTTTTATTTTAAAAAAACATAGCCATAGAGTCATGCATGTCCCTGGAAACAACCATGGGTTCTTATGACTGAGAAGTCTATTATTATTTTTTGTTGTTCTATTGTCTCTTAGGTACAGAAATGGGGTTGAACAACGTGTATCATCCATCGCTGGATGTTCGATTTGAGCATTAACTGTGAAATTTAAGCATTTTGAAACTCTAATATACCTCGGATCATACATGAATTTTAGCTAACCCAGAGAGGATCTCCATGCCCTTCTTCTAGCTAATTCAAACTCTGCCGAAGCTGGCCATCAGCTAGGCTTAATTCTATGCATGGCTTTTTTGGTGCAGCATCATACCCGACATTATCATTTATATTACAGAATCTTTTTAAGTACATCTTATCTTATATCCTTATATGAAAAGACATGATGAGTATAGATTATAGAATCTAATGTGTTTGGCAGGCTTGCACTATTTTAGACCTGGCTCTCCGTTAAATATGAATTATTAGGGTTTTGCATGCCTGTCAAGTACATATTATTTTCGGCTTAGATGACAATCAGATTTAAGTTCTTTGGGTTTGGTGTGCTTATTAGGTTCATATTTCTCTGGACTTGACTCTCTATTAATTTCAAGTCTATCGGGTTGGTCGTCCTTACCAGACTCACGGTACATTCAATTTGTTTGGGTATCAAAATCAAATTTATTAGGTCTTGCTTGCTAGTTAAGTCTATAATATCTTGAATTTTGTTGTTCGTTGAGTCTGCTTTTAGGTAGAGATCAACTCAGTCTCCTCCTCCTTCTCGTTGAAGCTGTTTGGGGCAGCTCTTGCACCGCAGGTTTGCTGTGATGCATTATTTTTTTATTTTTTTTAATAAAAATATATTGTTTTTATTGTTTTAGATTATTTTGATTTGCTTATGTCAAAAATAATTTTTAAAAAATAAAAAAATATCATTTTAATATATTTCAGCATGAAAAACACTTTAAAAAATTACCACAACAGCTCTCCTAAACAGGCCATCCAACAAGTAACATTATACATCAAGGCATCAATTTTGAAAAAAGATAAAAGTATACTCTATCCTTCAGAATTTTATCAGGCTTCTTAAAACCAGCTAGCCACCGGCCCACCGCCACGCTTATTCTTTCTTTCTCTAACCATTTTTTTAATTCTGGAACGCCATAGCTGACTTTGAAACAAATACTTATCGTCCTTGTCATAAAATATCGCTAGCGTTCGCAAGTCAAATCCTCGGCATTCTTTATGATATAGTTAATAATCATTCAAATTCAATATTGTAGATTTTGCGTGACTGGTCACCCGCAAGTATCTAAAACAGAGGTAATTAAATCAAGAATTTTAATTAATGAATGATTGATTTTTTGACGGAAAAATACATCAAAAATAGCTACGTAGAGAATTAGCACATGCCGAATGATATAAATGTGAATACAGACCTCCTTACCTGACGTCGATGGATGGATTTATCCTCTTAATTACATTTATCTCCGTCTTTAATTCTTATTAGTTATCACAGAATCCTAGCTAGACACAAGCCAAGATGCCCACCGCAGCTTCAACTGTAGTGCTCGTCAAAAAAGGTATTAGTTATCACATTTTGTTACTCTATTTTTCCTTATTATTTTGAATAGAAAAAAAATAAAATGATATATATACACACACACACACTGTAGTGCTCGTCAAAAAAGGTATTAGTTATCACATTTTTTTACTCTATTTTTCCTTATTATTTTGAATAGAAAAAAAATAAAATGATATATATATATATATATATATATATATATATATATATATATATATATATAATAACAACATATAATGGATGTCACCATATATTTAAAGATAGATTTGGTATTATCTCTAAAATATAACAATAGATGGAATCCTTTTCCCAGGCTTCAAATTAAGATTCCCTGCAGTATATTTATTCTTTATTGATTTTAATTAAATGACCTAAAAAAGCAGATTATTAGTTTAGAATGTATAGTAATTAAATATTTTTATTCATAAATGTAAATGGTTTGGAGAATCAAGCACTAAAGGTCCTTCAAAAAAAAAAAACGATTACAAAAAATATGAGCCGTAGCTTTCACAAGATAGTGCTGACGCGTAGTTGTTGGGTTTGGATCGCCTTCCCACGTCATAATAGAGGTCAACTTGCTTATATACTTACAGTGTCTTCGGGGTCAATTTTATACTTATAATTAATTTTATTTATTTAAATAGATTAAATCTATTTAATTTCTTGGTCTATTTTTTATTTCAAATAAGTTTTAAAAATATGAAACTGATTGCTTGTTTAGGAGTGTAGTTCCAGTTATTTTCAAATAAATTTTAAAAGACATGATTTATCTAAATCATGCTTTGTATTTAAAAAACTTACTTCAAGCATATTTGCAAGAGATAAAGGCATTAATTCTTAAATGGTCTTTTTTGAAAGAAAAAAATAACACTCCTTGAAATATGACTATTAAATCTATAAAAATCTTTATTTTTAATTCGTTATAAAAAGTATTTATATTGTTTAAAGTTTCTTAGATAAATAATATTAAATAATTTTCTTTGTACCCCAATCATCAAATCATACACGTGTCATCCCAATTGACGTGTCTGAATGGTGCAAAGATGGTTTTGGATATATTGCAGTCAAGTTTGGTTTTATAATTATACTTAATTTATTTTCTGATATTTTTATAGATTTAAATATACTGGGTTTAACTGACTTTGTGGTGTGAATATTGAGTTGAATTTATAATATAATTTTTCATGACTTCATATTTAAATGTGGATTTACAACATAAATATTAAGCGCCAATAATCAAAACTTCAACATTACATTTATTTTTTATATTTTCTTAGCCTTTTTTTAGTAAAAAAATAAGTTTTTATTATTATATTAAGGAAATATAATAGGAAGCAAGCTTATGAAAAATCTAGAGCCAATATATTCTTAAATAAAATAAAATAAATATTTAATCTACAGAATTATTAATTATAAAAATACAAAAACATGGGTTTATCAGATTTTAAAAATCTCCCGTAATATTTTTTTATCAGGTGTTTTTTACCAGCCGTTTGACTACACTCGACACCTCCCTTCCCCCCATCACTTCACCAATCGAACGGTCAATGTCGTCAGAACATTTTTTTTTGGACAACGCAAAGATGACGTCAGCGTATCATTAAGTTCTGTCTGGCCGGGGTAATCTGATCGAAGGGCTGACAGGACTTGAAGGGCGAGGGAGCACAGGTCTTGACGTAGGAGCTCGCGAATGATAGAGATGTCTGACCAAATCATGAGCGCGAGATATGGAGTTAAGTGGAGTCAGATTTGCTGTTGTGGGCGCGTATGAGGGACTTGGATGGCTAGGATTGCTTCGGTGCCTTAGATGCGTCCTCTGACAGGAGGTCCACGGTTGAAGCGTGTGCCTCGGCGTATGGGAGTGAGAGTGGAGGTTTTTGTAGGCCTTGGGGTCTTGAGTTTTGGAGAAAGGAAAGTGGGGTGGTTATATATTTTTAGTTTTAGTTTTAGTTTTTTTTATTACATAAAACAATATAAAAACACATTTTTTTTTTATTAATTTTTTTATCAATTATTATCTATAATATCTAATTTGTTTTATTTTTGCCAGTTGGGTCAAATAATATAAATATTATAGAAAGAGTGTTTTTTTAATAATTACAAAAAAATCTTCCACAGTTTTATCGAAATGTAACTTTTTATCTATATTCTCATCATTCCAGATCCTATAATATTTTTATTTTATTTTTTATTTGAAATTATTTTTTTTAGATTCCTTTTATGTGATAATATTAAAATTATATTTTTTAAAATATTACTTTAATATATTTTTGAACTAAATTTATTTTAAAAAACAACATCAATTATATTTTCAAATATATCCAAAAACTTAAAAAAAAATTATTACTTTAATATATTTTTGAACTGAAATTATTTTAAAAAATAACATCAATTATATTTTCAAATATATCCAAAAACTGTAATATTCCCTGTCATATATTTTCTCAACTTGGCAATACAGCATTTTTTTCTACCAAAACAAAAAAGTTAATCGTTTATGCGTCTCATTTGTGTAACGCCCATAACATTGAGAGAATACCCATCCCTTCAAATCTCAAGATGTCTCTGATATTGCTATTACATATGTTACTTTGAGTAATATCTGTGGATGATAAATTTAAATTTAATGAATCTAAAAAATCACTCAAAAGATATTTTCATGAGCTCAAAATATCTCGCTCAAAACCAAATTTTACCAAGATGCACGAGTTTAATCACGGTACCCGAGCCTATGTTTGAAACATGTCAGATGTCTATCCAGGCGTACGTCTAATATTAGGTGTGTTGCACGATGTTGGTGGTGCTGGGCGTGTTGACCCCACACCACTGGCACCGGGCATGCACCTATATAGGCTCGCACCGCCATGCTTGAGCTCAATGTGTATGGGCTTAGACAGTGTGTCCGAACTTGTTTTTCACATTCATAATCTTTTAATCTCCCGGTTTATTTTTAACATGTATATTTTTAAAATTTATTCTCTAAAATATAGTTTTTATATAATAAAATGAGATCTTTTACAGGTATCAGTCATCTCAAATTATGAAAGCCATAGGAACCCACCTTGATTAGAGAAAAAATACATAATATTACTGGAACCGATAGATTAAACATTTTCATGAGTTTTGCTTTGAGGTATTTAAATTTTTTGTGACTATATAAATCGTGATCACAGATATATTTTTTTTCCGGTAATAAACCATCGTCGATAGCTATTTGAAGCAAATCAAGAGAGGCAAAAGGCAGGTAATCGACACGGTGGGGCAAATACCTATCCAGGCAAGGTCCAAGATCAAAGCTGTGCCACTTTATAAAATACCGTTCCAAATCTATGGTCTTATGATGTAATGGGTCCAACGATGTCCCAACAAAGAACCCAAAGATTGTAATCAGCATAATTCTTAAATTCACTAGAGCCCACCCCGAAAAGCTTGTCATCATCCCGATGCGTCCACCAATAAGCAAACACAAGTCTAACATGGTACATTAATCTTTGTTACTGATTATTCAGGAGTGTTTTTAAGTTTATTTTTTAAAATATTTTTTATTTAGAATATATTAAGATAATAATTTTTATTTTTTAAAAAATATTTTTGATATTAATACATGAAAATGATATAAAAATACTAAAAAAATAATAATTAAAAATAATAATAAAATTATTATTTTTTAAAATATTTCTGAAATGCAGTATCAGACTTACATTTAATAAACATTACCATCTAGATAAAGATTGTGTACGTAACAGTTAGAATATCTTAATTAGAAGGCATTAAAAATTTTAAATAAATATATTTTACACAAATTTGATTTGTTTCTATAATTTGTTATAACAAAATTCCTTTTTTAAATTATTTTATTCATCAACGTCCACCAACCAACTTGGTAAAAGTGAGATAATAGAAAGAGAGGTTGCTATCAATTCCGCCGAACAGACAGAAAGGAAAGACAAGCTGTTAATTTGTTTTGATATAAATTTCTCCATAAAGCTATGCCCAGGGAATCTTGGCACAAATCTTTCACAGGTACATGTACGACCGATTATTGTGATAATGATTATTTTTAAAATAATCTTTATATTTAAATTTTTTAAATTTATTTTTAATATTAGCAATTTAAAAACTTAAAAATAATAACTTAAAACATATTTTTAAAATATAAAAAATATTCAGAATCACTCATAAAAAATAGACATAGTGGCAATTATGACAGCAACAAGAAGGGGCAATAATTAATAGGGAGGCACTAGGCACCAATTCTGTTCCCCTTATATAGGACCCAGAACAGCCCTTCTCAAATTGCAAGCTGCAACAACCAGGAAAAAAGAATAACTTCAAAATATGGCAAACTCTGTGCATGTCAAAGAAGCTATAGTGATCAAACCATCAGAGCCAACCCCAAGTCGTGTTCTATCTCTTTCAGCCCTTGATTCTCAGCTTTTTTTACGTTTCACTGTGGAGTACCTCTTGGTTTTCAAGGCTCGTCCTGGTTTAGACCAGAGTGTGATCACAGCTCGTGTCAAGGCTGCATTAGCTAAAATTTTGGTGCCTTATTATCCACTCGCAGGACGGGTCAGGGCCAATCCCGATAGCTCAAGCCTGGAGGTTGTGTGTCGATCCCAGGGTGCAGTGTTTATGGAGGCCGTCTCCGATCTCACGATCAACGACTTCGATAGGGCCCCACGGTACGTGACACAATGGAGGAAGCTCTTGTCCCTCAACGTGGCAGATGTTCTTAAAGGGGCCCCACTTCTTGTTATCCAGCTGACGTGGCTCAAAGGTGGAGATGCGACGTTAGGTGTTGGCTTTAACCATTGTGTCTGCGATGGAATTGGCAGTGCTGAGTTTCTTAACTCGTTCGCTGAGTTAGCTGCGAGTCAAAACCAGGTTGTTGATTTGAAGCCCCGGCCCATTTGGGATCGCCACCGTTTTGATCCCACAAAGGCTTCTCATTGTTACCCAGGGAATCATCTCGAGTTCAGCCGAGTTCCCGACCTCTGTGGCTTTACAAGTCGTTTCTCTGATGAAAAGCTCATCCCGACTTCAATAATATTCGATAAGAGGTGGCTAAACGAGTTAAAGAGGCTTGCTCTGTCAACGAGTGGACCTTTCGAGGTAACATACACGTCTTACGAGGTACTATCAGCTCATGTGTGGAGGAGCTGGGCCAGAGCTCTAAACTTTCCATCAAACCAAATCTTGAAGCTTCTTTTTAGTATAAATGTCAGAAACCGAGTGAAACCTGGGGTGCCCAGTGGATACTACGGCAACGCATTTGTTCTAGGCTGTGCGCAAACAACTGTTAAAGATTTGGCAGAGAAGGGTTTGGGTCATGCAGCCATGCTAATAAAAAGAGCTAAAGAAAGAGTGGATAACGAGTACGTAAGATCAGTGATCGTATCAGTGAGTCACACAAGAGCGTGTCCTGACTCAGTTGGTGTATTGATCATGTCGCAATGGTCAAGGCTAGGGTTAGATAGGGTTGACTTTGGAATGGGGAAGCCAGTTCATGTGGGTCCAGTATGTAGTGACAGGTACTGTTTGATTTTACCTGTTCATAATCAGCAAGATGCTGTTAAAGTGATGGTAGCTGTCCCAACAAGCGGTGTTGACAAGTATGAGTTTTTGGTCAAGGGTCCATACTCTTGAGGACCATTAGAGTTTTGGCTCTTTCGTTGACTTGTATTGTTAGTTTTGACATTTTACTTTTCTTCAAGCTGATGATCGATCCCAATCGTGATCTAATGAGATTCGAACTTGCAGGATGAGTTTTGTTCTCCTTTTTAGCTTATCTATGCACGAGGAATCCAATGAAACGTCTCGTTTTAATCATTACTGCATCCGCCTCCCTTGTTCAGTTTGGATGGCATCTGCACATTGTCAGCTACAAATATATTTATAGACAGCTCGGGTCTTATCAATCTTTTTTTTTTTAATCACGATTCTCGTGTTTTTATTAGTAAACGCTGGGTTCAAACATGCACTTAGGCCGCGATTGTTTGGTTTAATAAATATTTTTAAAATTAAAAAATATATATATTTTTTGTTTTTCTATTTAATATCAACACTTTAAAATATTTAAAATTACAATAATTACAGGTTGAATCACATTATAAAAACACTTTAAACAAGTTAAGGGTGAATATATATTTTTTGACACCATTGTTGCTTGAAATCAAAATGAGTTTAATTTTAAAATTATTTTTTATTTAGAAATATATCAAGGTAAATAAAATTATACAATCAGTCATGGTTTTTGAGTGCTGTGTATGTTGCCCTTCGACTGAACGTGGAGAGGGCTTTCATGTGAGATCTGCTCATATAATTCAAATTGAACACCCAACATGTTCTTGCACAAAACGCCCCAGGATAATTAAGAAATTTATTAGGCAAATGAGCCGGTTTGACTTACTAATTTAAATCTCGCAGCTTGATGATTAAAAAAGAGTTAGGCAAGTGATCATATCTCAAGAAAATCAAAACAGCTTTGAAAACAAGTTTTATATTTGGATTTTCAGTTAATCCTCGTATTCTAACGATTTAATATTATTATTCTTGGTACATGTTGGTGAAAACTATTATTTGGTGCTCGATATTTGATCATGGTGGATTCTAGCTGGTATCTACAAAAGACTATTTTTTCACAACACTGCAACCCTAATGCTAGTCATTTTATTCACTATCGGTTGGATCAAGCTGCCCTGTGGTAATAAATTTGGAAACTTTTAACGGGTATTATAATAAATAAAATAAAAAAGCATTAAATTTCAATAAATCGAGTGTTTATTCTTGTTTCTATGAACATTAATGCTATGAGTATGAAGTACTAAGCTTAATAATATGAAAAAACAAACCCTCTTGCCTACCTTTTCATCTTGAAATGGCTAAACTATTTTTGTTTGAATTATAGTGGTGAGAATCCTTTACAGCGATGATAACATGGATGAGAATACCATGTGTTTGTAAAAAAACTTTTATAAGCAATCCTGTACACTACATTAATATTGACAGTATTAACCTCTGTAATTAGCATTAATATTTGATGTTTTGAAGAATTTTCAACCTTGTGACTTAGACTTATTGAGGGTTGTTAATTGCTAAGTGGTACCTGAAATGGTTATAAACCCCTTAATGTTTATTTTAGCATTTCTTTAACCTCGAAGATGTTTGGAATCATCATGTAATTGAGCCCAGAGAAAATAACTTTTATATTCTGTCAAACTCGTATGTTCTTGAATCCAATGCATAGCTCAATTTAAAATATCTGGTTTGACACACCTGTATATTATTGGCCTCTAGCACCAAGTTAAGCTCAAGAAAGTCTAGTGTAAATTGGTTATTGCATATTGCTAGCATCATGTGCAATAAACCATAGCATGAAGTTGACCTAAAAAGGCTGGACCTAGCATCTTATGGGATTTGTATGCTCACGAGTTTTGTTTTTGTGTTTATGATATTTATTTATTTATTTATAGGCCTTTCAAGTAGATGGATTTAGCCCATTATATGTAGATTAGTCAACAAAAATATATTTTACCCGATCCACCTACCTAAATATTTCTCTAGTCGTATCTTCATGTAAGATTTGCAAGCCACGCACATATACATAGACACACGCGCACAACAAGTCGCTCGTTTGCACCGAAGCTGAACCTTGAATTACCCATTTGTTTTTAAATAATTCATTTGTACAGTGAAAGGAGGATGGAAAAAAGAAGAAGAGAATTTGTACTTCGGACTCTCTGTGGTTGCGCCTGGGCCTACTAGACTCCAAACAGGCTCATGTGGTAGCAAGGCCCAATATGACAATTGAGGATTAAAACGGGCATGGCATGCAGGCAAGCGACTTCTACTGGTCAAGTGGCAATACAAGATTCTATCTCTTGTGAAATTAACAGTTAAAACAAGCGATGCTTTTTGGCCCATATCAAAATGGGCCTCGAATTTCACCGGCAATGTCACCCGGCTGAGTAGAGAGTATTTGACCTTCGTTTTATTTAGCTTTCAAAATAAAACAATTAAAAATATTTCGTAAGTATTTTAAAATCATTTGCTTGGTTTTTATTTTTAAAATTAATTGATATTTTTTATGAATAATTTTTTTTTAAATGTGTCTAGTTTAAAAACATGGGATGTAATGCTTTTTAAGATGAATGAGTAGTTGTTTTTTTTTAATATAAAAAAAATGTTATTAAAAAATTTTAATATTCTCAATTAAACTCAAATTAGATTTTAAAATTTAATTTTCACCAATCAAAGCTCCTAATAAAATTAATTTAACTCATTTTAAAGTATAATCTATCATAACACCTAATTAAACTCTTAAATTAGACTCAAATTGCTTCTTAAATATAATTATATTTGAACTTAGCTCATGATTAAATTAAACTAACTTGTTAAAAATCTAATTATACCCTTAGATTAAATCTAACATAATTTATCCAATAATTATTTATTCTAACATTTAATATACATTATTCTTTATTCTTTAACCCAACAAGATACAATCTAGTTTTCAAATTTATTCAAAGTTTTCAGTTTGATTCCTCTAGTAATTGTTTTTTTTTATTTATTTTATGAAGATTTGTCTAAAGTTTTCAATTTGATTTTTTACCGTATCAATCTTTTTTTATTTTTTTCATTATTGTTAATTTAATTTAACTGGTGTTGATTAATAATTCAAAAATAAATTATTACATCACCGACGCCCTGAATATATATGATTGTTTTTTGCACTTAAGAGAGTTTTTGCTCCGACCTACCCACGGCAAATAACTAGTTAAATCTATTCTAATTATTTGATTGTTGGGATATGAATCGACTGGGTTTAAGCAAATAAAGATCTGTGATAAGTGACGTTCTAAAAATGTACATATGATTGTACTTGTGTTTGAAAAATATATTTTAAAAAAATTAAAATCATGTTTAACAATGAAAATAATATAAAAAATATATTTTTTTATTTTTTAAAAATACTTTTTAAATATAATTTCGAACAGAGTCTTGAAAGATGTGAGGTTACAACCTAGCTCAAACCCCAATAAAGGAATTTGCTGGGCACCAAAGAAACCTCTTCATGAAAGAAAGACTCCTCTTTTAAAACAATAAAAGCATTCCTTCCTTGTTAAAGCCTCTCCCTATTTTTAAGAAATATGTGGGGTGACGGGGTAAGGCTTTATAAAAATATGAAGGTTTTAATCTCATCCTTCAATTCAATATTAATTTATTTCTACGAGCATGTATCTGCTGGCTTCCCAGGAATAATTTTGTGTTTTTAAATCTACTTTATTTTAATACAGTATTTCGTGCATGTATTCGAGAGGACGTGACAGGTTGGGCAATTTTTACAGCACACACCCAACATGACAAGGATAACCTGTCTTGTCCATTGTTATCCAAAACATTAAAAATTATTCTCCGACAGATTGCTGTTGACGATGATTAGTTTTTTTTTTTTTTTTTTTTATATATATATATATACATATTATTTCAATATATTTCAAATACAAAATATATAAATATATATATATATATAATAAAATGTTTATTTTTTAAAATACTTTCTGCAGAATTAACAAGCACAGTGCCGTGGACAAGATCATCACTTCTTAGTTTCTATATCATAGATTCACCATTCATTTATTCTTTTGATCCGGTTAGCAAATATTTGAAGTTTAATATGGATTTTTACACACAGGGGCTTAAATGAAAGAAAAAAAACGATTTAGGGATTGAATCACACGTCCTATAAACATAAAAGAACAACAAAATTATTTAAGGACTAATGAGATGAAGATAAAATACAGGGATTAAATTAATTAACTGAAAACATTTCAGAGATCAAAAATATTTTTTTGTGGAAAACCTAAAAATACAATAAAACTAACACAAATCATCAACTTGACGAAAGAAGTCTTACAATACATGAACATGTATTTGTTCACTATAGTTTAGTCCAAAATCATTTATTGTTCATCGGCTTCAATTTAATTCCATTTACCACGTATTTATTAAAACTCCTTTTCAGGTCTACTCTTGTATTGTCTCTCCTACTCCGACGCAGTATGGCACACGGCACTGATTTTAAATATCACACAATGTTAATGTTGGTGCGTATGATACAGCGGTCCAAATTAATATAGCGGATGTTGATGGGTTTTTCTCTGAGTTTTTTCGAGACCAGGGACGTATAAACAGAAGAGACCTCAACTTATGCTTTACAGTTTACAAGAGTACCGTTGAACTATAAACTCTTCACTAAACACCATGGTAATTAAAACTATGGTAATTAAATGGTTTTAATGCTTGCCATGCTATGATATACTGCTTTTGATTTAATTTTGCCAAATTGACAAGGTAATAATTTGTTTGCGGTGTCTCGTTTATATTCTTACAAGGTTTCCATACTTAATTTTTTTTTCAGAAAAATATAGTGAATAGACAGAAGTGGAGGAGAACATCAAAATGGGCTCTGGGTGGAACAGCACCCCTCCAATCTTAAGAACCCACTACAAAACAGAAGACAAGTGTAATTTTTGAATGTTTAGAAATGTTATTAAGGTTGTTTTTTAAAGTTTTTTGTTTAAAAATATATTAAAATAATATTTTTATTATTTTAAAAAGTTATTTCAAATATCAACATAATAAAATAATCTAAAATTATAAAAAAATAATTTAAAATAAAAATAAAAATATTTTTTATTTTTCTTAAAACGTTTTTGAACCATAATGAAAAACATGCAAAAAGTCGCCGAAGGCATAAAAAATCAGGGCATCAAGTCAGACACGCTCTCCAGCTGATCTATTTACACTTTAATACCCTTCGCCTTTGTGAGTTTCGAGGCATTTGCTGGCTATCACATGCTATATCTCCTTCCTTATAGTTCTGGTATCGTGGCTATACTCTCTCGCCTGCTGACACCTCATCTTTCCATGCAGAATCAGCCAAACACTCTGACACCTTGTTTTGCTTCTTGACGTGGAGTTCACAGTTTTATTTTCAATGATAACGATATATTTGAGTTTACTTTTAAAATTAATTTTTATTTAAAAATATTTTTAATAAATAATTTAAAAATACTGGGAAAAAAATTCATATTTTTTCAAAAATATTTTTAAAACACAATTTTTAAATGTTAACACCCCTTAATCCATTAATGGAACTGAGTTTTTCCTTTAAATATTTTAAAAACACACACATATATATCTTATTCTAAATACTTATTCTGGTATTCGGATTTTAAAAATAATAATATGCTCTTAACAACTAGGCCAATCCTTTTAAAAAATGAATTATGAATCTGCAGTAATATGTCCCGGCAATATTTGGGCGCTTGTAAGGACCAGATAAGCAGTCTTCCGTGAACAAAAAAAAACACGCTCTTTCCTTTGCTAATTACCTGTTCAGTTAATGGCTCTTAATCCATTAATTAAAATTAATCACACATCTCCTTTTTAATGTATTAATCGTGGCGTAAACTATTACAAAATTGGCTATAGAGAATTGGAGGTGTTTTAACGAGTAAAGTGAGTTGATTTTTTTTTCATAGAACTTGAAAATCTTAGATTGTGGTTCAGGCTATTTTTAAAATATTATTTATAAATATATTAAAATAATATTTTGATATCATTATATGAAAATAATTTAAAAATTTATAAAAAAATAATTTTATATAAAAAATAAAATTATTTTTTAAAAAAATACTTTTAAAATGCATTATCAAATATTTTATTAAACTTATTGATGATCAATCAAATCTAAATAATATGAATCTAAAACATTTTTAAAACGTATAGAAAAACACCGTGTCTCTTTGATCGGTCATCGAACAAGCAAGACGACTCTGAGCACATACTTTCTTACTGCTGTGCTTTGAATCCGAACCCATGCACCGCTTTCCAGGCCAACGCGCATGGTTATGCAAATTTTATCATCGTGGCGGAGCAAATTCCTCGAGAAGTCACCGAGAAGCCCGAAGGTGGCAGCGGCAGAGAAGCAGAATAGGCATTCAGAGAGTTGTGGTCTAGAAGGAGGAGCTTTATGCAACGTTTCTAAGCCGTCAAACTGTCTCCTTTTAACCCTCTTATGCAATTTACTCTGAAGCGTATTAGAAGAAAAATATTATTTTATTTTATTTATTTTTAGGTATTATTAAATTATTTTCATATAATGATATCAAAAATAATTTTTAAAATAAATATACTCCCAGAGAAACATGTTTAATTGCTAGTTTATCAGCGTGTGTGTGTCTATATGGAGAGAGAGTTGCTTGCGCTGTAGTTTTATTATTGTTTTGGTTTTCTAATTAATTTAGACGTTCTTATCCGTTTAGAAATATTTTGATTAATTTTATAGTTTTTAAAATTAATAATTATATAAAATTTTAATAATCAACGGTAAAATTCAAATTTAATTTTCATTTTAATATTAAATCATTACTACTGTAACACTTACTAAGTGCTGAGATGTAGTTTTTTTAGAGCATATAACAGATGCATGAAAAGTTGCACCATGAGATCAATTTCGAGATCCACAATCACTGGAGTTTTATAGCGAGCGTTTAGAGCAGTGTCGGTCTAGAAAAAAAATCTTAAGATGAACTAACAACGTTATCGAATTCTGCTCCACTATATGCACGCATATAGTCCAATAAAATAATACCTATATGTTTTGATTAAAAAAATAAAATAATAATAACTAGAAACAAAACTCCAGAAATCAAGAGATAAAAGTAGATCAATACATTTAATATTGTGAGATAAAACATTTACTTGATTGTGTTTACTAAATTTATTAATCAAAATAATTTATTTATCTAATGAAATAATAATAGAAATAAACGCATTTATTAAAATTATTATATCAAACATGAGAAACACAGATAAATAAATAAAACCTCCTAAAAAATCAAATGCATAACCAGGAAACAACCATCACTGAGAATATGATTTGTAAATAAGATAAAAGAGAGAAGAAGTATTAAAATAGATATAAAAATAAATAAAAAAGAAAATAAATCAAAAAAGCTTTAATTAAAAAAACAGAGAAGGCCAAATATAGCTGGATTTGGCAAACCAGGGTCACTTGTCTTGCCTAATTTGGTAGGGGTAGGCCCGGGTGACTGATTTTTTTTTTTTATCTAGGTGGACAACATGCAATGTGCTCCATTGTTTATTGGATAAAAAAATCAGACGACATGTACTAAACAATCATTCAGATTGAATAGACAAGAGATCAAAGATTAATTATTATTTTTCTTACATAAAACTTGTTTTTTAAACCATTTTCTCAACTTAAAACATCTATAAAAACATTTTAGCAGTTCTTATAAAATAAAAATAAAACCCAAAACAAAAATCAAAACACGCTCAATTTTTTTTTTCTCATGATTTTTAGAATTAAAAAAATCTCTAATATAATTTTTTTTTAAGGAAAACTATTTAACACAAACATCAATCATCTTGGTTGCTTCAATAAGTGATTCTAATATTTCTCTCTCTATAATGCTAAAATCAAACGAACTTTCTCACTCCTCTCTCAACCAATAACTAACAAATAATAATAGTGAGTTTTTGTATCAAAATTAAAGTGAAACAATAAAATGGTAGAGTTTACATAACTTTTAAACTCCAAGAAACGATGATTTAAAAACTTTTGACACGTCATCTATATTTAATGGTATTTTGATTCTAATTCCTCTTCTGTTTTGTCACGGGCTAAAAAGTCAACAATATTAAACTTTTAATTAAGATAAAATCACACAAAATAAAATTTTAAAAAATAAAATAAATTATTAAAAAGCACACAATGCAATCCACACTAAAGACGCAAACGGGTTTCAGATTAATGAACCCGGACGATTTTGTTTGCTCTTTGTTTTCTGGGCCTCTCCGACATGTAATTTTCTTCTTTTTGATCCTCTTCCATCACGTTGATCAATGAAGGTCTGTGGTCGATGTTACTGCAAAAACTAAAACACGGTGGCATTCACTGTTTATTAAGACACAAATTCCTATTTATTTACTTTGAATTCATTCACTCTCTTTTGCCCACCTTATGTCTTGGATTTTTGCTTCTGTTTGTTCAAGGTAATCTCGAAGGTTACTTGGTTTCTTTTTTCCTTTCTGGGTTGTCTTTTGGATTTTTTTCAGGGGCCATTTGTTTTTTCTGGAAGAGCACAGCGCTGATTTGATGTGCTTATACATGTAATTCGCTTCTTTTTGGGTGTCTGGCATGTGTTTTTTCTCCGCTGTTTTCTTCTGGAAGAGCACGGCGGCGATTTGGTGTGCTCTGACATGTTATTTGCTTGTTTCCGATTCCTCTATACTTGTTTATTCCAGTTTTATAATCTTGTGAATTTGAAGAGTTAATTTAAGTATTTTATGTTCTTTTAGTTAATTTATATTTAATTTTAACTTTCAATATCTACTTGATTTGAAATTAGTCTCAATGATATTATTCTTTTGTTTTGTTTTTTTTAGTTATAATTTTGATAAGTTAGTCCAATTTCATTAAACTACTATATATTGTTTTTTAATTTTATCTTTTTA
The DNA here is from genome assembly GCA_015731905.1 of Salix dunnii. Taxonomy (NCBI): domain Eukaryota; kingdom Viridiplantae; phylum Streptophyta; class Magnoliopsida; order Malpighiales; family Salicaceae; genus Salix; species Salix dunnii. Next base: position 13,262,534 of record CM027668.1, read on the forward strand.
TATTAAGTACATTTATTTGAATTTCATGACAAAATTATCAAATTTGACCGATTAACTCAAGTTTTTTATTTTTTTTTAAAAATCTCATTTTTAGCATTTGGTTGTTTTACAAGAGATTAGCTCAATCTCGTTATTTACGTCACAAATTTAGTCGGGTTAACTCAAGTTTTTGCTTCTGTTTTTTAATTGATTTTTTTAGTTTTATCATTTAACATTGAATTGATTGAGATCTGAGTTTTATATTTTATTTTTTTTTGCTTCTAATGAGGTCAACTCCAGTTGACTCAAGTTTTTTTTTTTTCCTAGCTGATTTGATTTTTTAATTTTATCCTCCAACACGAGGTTGATTGATAATTGAGTTTATAATTTGATTTAATATTTTTACATGGTTATCCTAGTCTCACAAATAGGATTATAGTTTGACAAGTTAATCCAAATTAATATGGAATAATACATGTTTTTCGCTCAATATTGTATTTTTTTAAAAATGTTTTGAATTCTTCTAGTTAAATTACATTTTAAATAGTTATCCAAATTATTTTTTGACCTGTCAGGATGACCAAATTATATTAAATTAACTCCATAAAACTTATTTATTTATTTTTATTATAAAACATGTTACTAGTAACTGAATATTTTCGTTATACTAAAAAGCACAGCGCCACAAATGATCTAATTATCAATCTACAAGTACGTGATGGAATATGTATTACGAGGCTTTTAGATTTGATCCTAAAAAGAATGGGGAGCTTGCATAGCTCAAAGCCTGTCCTGTAATAATAGTTATCAAAAATTTAGAATCACTTTCACACGTACGACACACACAAATTAACCACTCCCAAGTTCATGTAATCACGTGGCGCCTTGCTTGGTTTCCTATGTTGATCTGAGTTTGAATTTAGAAATTAAAGAGTACTTGTATTATAAATAAATTTCTAATAATCAACACAATTTAGGTGAGAGTGATCTGTCTTGGATCTCACATTCTACTAAACTCAAGGATACCTTCAAAATTAAAATAAATACATTGATTATTTATATAAACCAATACCACTTAAATTACAGAGCTCACTTATAAATGTCAAAACTGATATAAGATATCATTCATTTTGAGCATGTGTGCTTCCTCGTCGTGTAAAACTAGATATCATCGAGAGAGTGTGTACGTGTCCGTGTAAACTTTAATAACCATGCAGCAATGCCAAAGGAAGAAATTGAAAGCACCACAGTGAAGTAATATCTGTCGATCATGAACCTTCAGAACTAAATTACACTGAAAAAGCTCATGTTTTTAGAATACTACTTTTGTTTCTTACCACTGCAATTTTTTTTATTTTTTTTGTTGCTGTTGCAGGTCATAACCACTGGAAAAATTGTTTTTTTTGTTGCTGTTGCAATTCATAATCACTGTTTAGACGAAGAAATTCAAAGCTTACAGCTAACTCTGATGAATCTAGAGTGAATTCACCTCCTCAGTTTCATGAAAGACAAATTACGAGTTAGAATATACATGTAAAAACATGAAATAATTAAGGTTTTATTCTCTCATTTAGACCACAAAATGCATTTTATAAAGGTAGTATTTCGTCAGAATCCAAAAAAAAAAGACAAACCATGCAAGACCGGGTTAATTTAAGTGCCGAGAATCGAAACCCACATTCAGAATGATTTGTTGCTCAAGGAAAACAAAGAGATGTTTACATCAATGAATAATTGGATAGAAACACAAAACAAAATCATGAGTTTGTAATTCAACTGAAATTTGAAGCCTCAAAGGAAAGAAAAACGATGAAAGCTAGATCCGTCCTTGTAGCTTTACATAATTCCTCCGCGTGTGGGAGCATTCACTGGACAGAATAATTAGAGCCTAACCCAGTAATTTCTCCAAGAAGAACCAAAACTTCAAAAAATAAAATTCACCAAAAAAGAATTAAAATCACGATATATAAAATACAAATAAATGATCCCGAATTCCAAAACCAGTGTGCACCAGTGCTGCCTGTTTACTTCAGAATGAAGCGGCAGCTCTCGCTTTCTCTCTCTCCGAATACAAAAATATAAATAGCATGCAGTCATTGGAGACCACCGCCCTCATCCGCCATTTACATACATGACATTCAAATCAGCACGCAGGCAAAGGTTCGTGTATACTTCGACAGATCAATAACCAAAGAACGAGGCCCCCTCAGTCTTAATAAAGCCGTTCACTTTCTAATGGACAATTCATCTCTCTCTCATCCCCCCCAAGAATCCACCACCACCACCACCAACACCACCACAATACCATCCAATGACAAAAGCACCGATTACAATACCACCGCAACCACCCCCACTACCGCCACAACAAGTGACACAAACAGTAACAACAGCAGCAGTAGCTGTAGCAGGAAGTGCAAAGGCAAAGGAGGACCAGACAACGGTAAATTTAGATACAGAGGAGTCAGGCAAAGAAGCTGGGGAAAATGGGTAGCGGAGATCCGTGAGCCACGAAAACGAACCCGCAAGTGGCTTGGAACTTTCGCCACCGCAGAGGACGCGGCACGAGCCTATGATCGAGCAGCCATCATCCTTTATGGCTCTAGGGCTCAACTCAACTTGCAACCCTCAGCTTCCTCATCTTCTGCACAGTCCGGATCAACTTCTCGAAACAGTACCTCTTCCTCGAGCCAGACTCTTCGCCCTTTGCTCCCTCGCCCCCCTGGGTTTGGCTGTGGCTTTGGTTTCACTTTCTCTCTCTCAAATCCAATGGCTTCGCCGGCTGTCACGGCAGCTTCGTCGGGATTTACTCCATACGAGGTTAATTGTCTTTCGAATAATGTCGTTGGATCAGCCTTACAGTGTGCTAGTACTAATGAAATGCCAGGGCAAAATCACGAGCAAGTTATGTTACAACGCTATCTCATTCAACATGGGGCTAATACAACCAACCCCAATAATATATTTGTTAGCTCTAGTGTAGCAACAGCAACAACAACCTCGTATGAAAATCATTGTAATCGTCTGCCGCAGCATCATGCATACGATGATGTTAATGCGTTGGTGGGTTCCGTCGGGTCGAGTTTTTCTCTGTCTGGTAGCAATACTCCTGCTGTTGCACCAGCGGGTCATCTTCTGCAGGATCCGGCAATGTATGTTGGACCTGGATCTCCATCTGTGTGGAATGATGAGGAGTACCCGCCTCCTAGTATTTGGGACGATGAGGACCCTTTCTTGTTTGATTTTTGATAGTTGGGGATTTGCATGACGGTGTCTTCTGGCATACCACAAGTTTCAAGGGGAGGCCTAATAATTGAAGGGATGTATGCGCATATGTTTTTGGTGCTGGATATAATTAAGTTGATCTAATCCTCTCTCCATTGTTTCCAATGGTTAATTAAATTTACCTGATTCAGGTTCAATTAATTACCGGGGCTTGGATTGGTTTACAGGTTGGAGTTTCTAAGATGAAAGAAATTTGAAATAGCGGTTTCTTCTGCAAGTATGGCTATAATCAATAAATTAGGGTTTCTTGGCAAGCGATGTTGCCGACATATTTTTCCATGTTGGCCGGCTTCGTGATTAAGTCTGGGAAAGGTCTCATGTGGAGGTAGCTTATCGAGGTAATTCAGATTTTTCTTCTTCTTTAATTTGTAATGGAAAAACAAGTAAAAATATTGAGCAAAATATATATATATATATATTGGTGAGCGGAATTTCTATTTCTTCAGTTAGTTACGAGGGAATTGATTATTTTTCATTAGAATATCCCCTTTTTTAAGCGTTTGCGAGTTATTATGTCAGCTAAGTTTCCATAATTTTGTTTATATCACAAAAACTTGAATTCAAGTATGAGATTACCATTTGGGGTGTGTGTGTGTACGTGTTAGATTTCTTTTTGCAGACATCATTTACAAATCTCAAAGTCCGATCCAAGTAATGATCATGGCACATATATAGATCGTAGGGAGCAAGACAACTCTTTTTCTCATGACAACTCCCACTAGCTGTACCCCTCCATAGGCTTAAACGAATAAAATGGATTCGATTGCAGATCGAGAATTGCCATATCAAATTAAGAGAGTCTGTAAGAATATATGTTTGTTTTGAAAAATACTTCTTGAGCTGTACACAATGACTTGGTTAGATTAAATAGGATGTTGCATGTGTGCTCATATTTTACAATATGTGCAAATATTCATGTTGTTTTCACTGCAGGCGACATTGATTTTATTCATTGTTTTGAAGATAATCAAAGAGTTCAAGTATTCCGTTACGGAAAAGTAAGGTTACAGATTAAAATGCACTGTTCAGCAAAATCAGAACAATCAAGACAAGCGTAGAGGAACAAATGACAAATAAAAATGGGTAAAAATAGAGAAACAAAAGTAGAAAACCTGAGTCACCACTTATTTGTACGTGTTAATGGCTATCGAAGATTTTAGACAATTAACTGACTACGTAATAGGGAAATGACAATCATCTTATATGTTTTACACGTAATTATTATGTCTTATATCGATAATTAAATATTATTATCAAGTAATTTGAGACCTGTTTATATGCATGCAAAAGATTATTCTTATAGTTTGAGGATATTTTTAATATGAAAAATATAATTTAGATATCAGTAACACTGGTGCTGTAGTCGAAAGCGAGTTTTGTATTTGCCTTAATGTTGTTTTGAAGATGGTGATAAGCTGAAAGTTTTGACAGTGTCAGCATTGTTTTCATAGTGAGAGTGTCGATAAGTGGCTTGTCACTTGGTTAATTCGCCCCCTCTGTAGAACTTTCATCGCAGCTGCCTCTGCTGTTTTATCAATCACACCAGAGTAGACAAAGAAACCCTTTTTGCGCTTTGCTCGTCTCTCGAGTTATGGATATTTCTATGAGCCCAAGAACCTTTTTGCAGATGTAGAATAAGAAGGTAGACATAATTGATAAAATAAAAGGAGCCTTCTACAATCATTTTGCTCGTAACGCACCTGCGAATTTCTAAATTTTATCCCACCGAGAATTACAAGGAATGGTGTAGTGTGTATTGAGTCTATTGACTGCCATCTGTTCGATGAATTTTCTCAAAGACTTAAATCTATCCTAGTATGATTTTTGTGCAAGGAATTCTGTAACACTTTCTTAACAAACCAAAGTCGAAAAAGAAATACCAATCAATTTCTGCATCATTTTGTCTTAAAAAGAAAGAAGGAAAAGATTTATACATCGTTTTCAGCATTTCTAGCCAACATGAATGCTTTGCGAAAATTCTACAAATAACTGGTGTTATTGAACATACTGCTAGCAGGAGCGGTTTCAGCACTCGAGTCACTTGGTTGTTTTGCAAGCCGAATGTCCACTTTCCTTCTTTCTTTTCTTGCTTTTATGTTGCCAGCTGAACTTTCCAAAACAAAAAATTAAAATGACAACTATATGTTATTGCATCCTGGTCTTGGGGCTCGATATTCCAAGATGAGATTTCTACCCATTTGGTCGTCCAATTTGGTTAGGGTACAATATGGGCCTATTGGGCCTCCCGTTGTTGACTATAGGTTCCATTCTCAAATGGGTATAAATGGACTTTTGGTGCTCGTTAGGTAGTTGAGCCCACCTCGGCAAGACAGCCCACTAAAATTAGGGTTTCTCCGGTATATAGTTGGTTACAGGCGAAGCCTTAAACGTAGCCTTCTCTTCTCTTTTTCCGCAGCCAGTGTTTTGAATCAAAGAAAGAAAGGAAGAGAAGGCTTGGTTACTTTGCTACCATGAGAGCCAAGGTAATGTTTTCTTCATCTCCTATGACATCAACTAAAGTATTTCCATTTTTTTGTTTTTTTTTAAACTTGTCTAGTAGGAATAAGATTGTCTGTTTCTGCTATCTTTAAACGAACAGTGGAAGAAGAAGCGTATGAGGAGGTTGAAGAGGAAGCGCCGAAAGATGAGGCAGAGATCCAAGTAGTTTTCTATTTTACGAATAATAGAGAGCTGTCGTTCGCTTTAGTGTTTGTCCCTGTTTATGTTTGTTTTATTATCACAACTGATTTCAGATAAGTAGAGGATTGCTGTTTTAAATTTCATGGTTTTTGTTAGACTTTTTAAGTTGAATGGAGATGGGATTTTGTTTTGCCATTTGTGGTTCTCTTATGTGTTATTATCTCTTTTTCCCTATTTTATGGGTTTGTGAATTGTGGATCTTTTTATTGTTTGAATTTGTGCCATTAGATTTTAATGTAATGCATGAGTTCTTTTTGCCTGATTGCTAAACTAGGGGATGTTGAGGATTGTTGTTTTGGTTGGGTAATTGGTTGATGGATTCGGTGACTTTCTTGTGCAAGAACCGGAATGAACTGTAGTCTGGGGTTGGCGTTAATGCTGATGTATAGTTGAATTAGACATGTCCAGGATTTTAGACTGTATTATTATTTGTATATGATATTTGCCTAGGCGGTTCGTCTGTGTACGCCATATCTAGGTATTAATGGTGCAGTGGCTTGTAAAAAATAATTTTTTTGTTAAGCGTTCGTTGCCATTGTTGGGGATGTTATTGTATGAGACATTTTCTGGATTATTTATGTGATTTACTGAGGGTTGCAATGATTCAGTACCGGGAGGGTGAAAAACTAACCCTGCTTTTAATGGTTTTTTTATTTACTTGGACGTCTCAATGTGCCAGATCTCTTGTACTTGCTCATCCTGTTATGCTTACCTTATATCTTTTGGTCTTTGGCTTTTGTATGATAACTCTATCCTGAGCCGTTGATTTTTTTCTTGTAAAATGAGGATGTCATTTTTGCAGTTTGAACTGTTCTATGTTCGATAGATGCATTGCCATGATTATGTTTCTGATTTGGAGCCTCAATCTTGGGATTTGTCTGAGAAATTGATGTTCTTTTCCCATCAGTGCGACAAAAGATGCTGTGTTGAGGTGGGCGGTAAAGGTTTTGAGGTGTATAATGCCTATAAATTGGATTAATTTAGAGTAAAGAATCAAATTAACCTGAATAATACATTGATGACCGGAGCCTTAGTTACAGAGTGAAGACGCCCCTTCCGCATGAGAGGTCCTTTGTTCCATGAGAAAATTGGCCAATGCATTGAATTTTGAGCGAATCTAAAAAATATAAATTGTTTTAATATTATATCCAGATCGTTTTTTATTATCTTTTTTTATATCGATAAAGTTTTGGAATCTCCATTAAGGATTTTTAACCATTTATAAGGTTTCCTGTATGTTTTGATTTAAAATTAACCTCCTAACATCTCAGTAAGTTTGTGGTCTGATTAATGCTCCCTCCTAAACTCTTTTGTGATCTTAATACGAGATAGCCCCAATTTTGGCTCCAAATTCTAAAAGATCGCCCCAAAACGAAAATTCAGCAATGATATTAGCTGTATTAAGAGAACTCACCTGTCCTATTTTTTGTTCAAACACAATCGTAATCCGAAGCTGAAAGACTGCTTATGTTGAGCTCAGATGTATTTAGGGGATATAATTGTAACGCCACCTGTAGTTTTGAATCGATTAAAGTAAATCCCAATTTCCTCTTGTATCATTTGCCGCATGATGGTCCTCAAGCAAGTCAGGATCCTTTTCTCTGCCCTTTACTTTCACACCCTCCTCATTCTCCATCACAGCCATGAAATGAAACCATCCCCTGGTGGGGATAATGCCAAGGAAATCTCGGGCTCATCAACTCTCGCATCTCCTATTATGCCCTGGCGATGCATGCAGGCATTACCGCTTGGGCTCCGAATCAGAATTAGACTCTACCGAGATCTCCAAAATCGGGCATTTCAAATCTGAAATCGACTCCGACGAGGTGGATGTGATGTCAATCACATGTTCTCTACATTAAGTAGAATTCCAATGATTCTTTATAGCATTATCAGTACGGCCAGGCAATAGTAGCCCACTTGTTGCCATGGAGGGCGTTTGTCTGGACAATCTTAGCATCCTCAGTTGGCGTAAATGGACGATGTTGCACCTCAGGTGAAAGCTGATGGCACCACCTTAGCCTGCAAGATTTCCCTGACCGGCCCGGTAAACCAGTTCTCATCACAGACCAATTTCTTGGACCGTGTTGTTCCACAAGTTTGATCAGAGTGGCATCTTCTTGTTGGCTCCAAAAACCTTTGATTTTATCACCACCGTTGACAGAACTCATGAGGAAGACAAGGAAGTTAGTATTGTAGAGATGAGCAATATAATATTTATGTGTGTAATTGTTTTGCATACGTTTATAGGATGTTTGGCACTCTTTTTCTTGATTGAAACTCCGTGTATCGATTTGGATACGAGTGAGCTGCGAGCAGAATTGGAAGGAATTCTGGATGGCAGGGAATAGATGGTTGCTGTGCCTGCGCACTAGTTAGGTTTCTTGATGAAGAGGATGTAATGCATCCAACTGCTCAAATCAGGTAAAAATGGGAAATAAATTAATATCGGGAAAATGTAAGCAAATTCCATTGACAGTAATAGAATTAGTTCGTGGTTTCAAAAAAAATAAAATAGCAATACTTTGCAGGTTTGATTATTATTAAATTGTAGAATAATTAATCTTGAATAATAATATTAAAAAAAGTCAATAAAAAAAATTTAACTTAAATCAATTAGTCTCATCCGTGTCATGAAATTAAAATAACCTCATAAAAATAAATTGAAAAAAAAATCCTTGGTCAATCTAGATGAACCCGTGTTAACCTACAAAATTTACTATTAAAATTATAAGATTGAGATAATTTAATTAAAAATAAATAAAAAATATTTTTGAGATTATTAAATAAAAATAATTTAAAAATATTAAAAAAATAATTTAAAATTAATAAATTAAAATTTTAAAATACAGGGCATGTAGATGAACCGAGTGTGCAAGTTGGAGTGGGCCCATAACGCCCAACGAAAAGATTAGCTTCAAATTAAGTGCCAATGTGGATCAAAATATTTCAATATGCATCTGGTGTCATTTTCTTTCCGGGTGATTTTGATTTAATAATTTATCCGTCCTCGTGTGAACTCCCAATAATTATCACAGTCGTTTCCTGTTTTTGTGAAAAATAAAAAATCATAAATCTTGATCATCAATTTTCGAACTGTTGGCATTGACTAAAAGTAACACGGCTCTGGAGTCATACCTTTCATCATTACAGCAAAGGACTCTCAGAGATGACAAGGAACCCCATTTGCCCACTTATTAACTAGATCTTCGGTCTTTATAATGTTGGCGTGTTAGTGATATGAACGAATCATCATGGTTTGTGACGGTGAAATGACCATAATAAGAGCAACGACAGTGGTAGAGGCATCAGGAAAGTTATAAATAAATAAAAAAATTTTAGCTTAATTTGTGTAATTGTGGACACTACAGCGGAGAAGGCAAAAATAAAGGTAAAAGTACCTTCCTTTCTCTGAGCTGCTATTTGTAGCAGCTCAGTAGAGAAAGTTAAAATCGTGGCCCCATCTTGGGGCCACCTTCTTTATATATATATATATATATTAGAAAATAATGTGATTATATAAAAAAAAATATTTATTTTTATTTTTAATTAAAAATACCTTAACAAGAGAGTAAAAAGTTATATATAAAATTAATAATTATGTTGCTGGAGGGTTTTTTTTTAAAAATTATTTAATTATATAACTTACTCCTATTAATTGTATAATCAATGTAATATATATTAGAAAGTAATATAATTATATCAAAAATATTTATTTTTATTTACAAATATCTTAACAAGAGAGTAAAAATTTATATATAAAATTAATAATTATATTGTTGGAGGTTTTTTTAAAAACAATTATTTAATTATATAACTTACTCCTATTAATTGTATAATCAATGACATAATTAAATTATATACAAAATAATTCCACTATATTTAAAATAATAAAAAAAATGGCTCTCCAAATAGCTTTTATTATTAAAGCACACATCAATAAAAAAGCTATATATATACTATTCAAGAAACCATTTTAAAAATTTACCTCTCCAAAATGCCTTTTACCATTAAAATTGCCCTTACAATAATGCCCCTCCGTGGCCTCTATCCACCCAGCGCATGATAACCACTCGAGACCGTGTATGGTCACCACCAGTCGTTGATTAAGCCTGATTAATAGCAAGTCTAGATACAAAGTCCATACTTGTCTTTGTCCAAAATTGCAGCGCCTTTTTTCCAAAGTTTTTTTCACAGCTTTATTGGTTAGTAATCAAAACTGTATAATATACAGTTGGTTATATGGTTAGTTTAGTCACTGTTTAAGAATTTTATGTTATTTTTGAATTTTTTTAAATATATCAAAATAATATTGTTTAAAATTAGTTTTACTATCAATATTACTCTGCAAATAATTCAAAAATATTAATTAAAAAAAAACAGATTTTTTTATAAACATGAAAAGCCAGGCTAAACGGTATCTTAGGAGTGAGCGAAATTCTTTGAAAACAATATCCAATAATAGTTTTGACGAACGGGAACGGGCCATCAACTTACGTTTTGTGCTTGTGCCACCGCAGTTTCGTTTGTTGAAATGATGGCAATGGAGAGAAAGCATAATCTGGACAAAAAGGAAAGAAACGAAAGAAGCATATCATTATAAACACACACAGAGATATGGTTATTAATATTGTTCTGGAAAACGAGAAGGCAAAAAGAACCTTTGCCTCTTGCTTCTAATACGGTAATTTGATGGCAATGATGGTGAAGCGATCCTACTCAAAACTAGATTAAGCGACTGTTTAATGGTGCTAATCGAAACACTACCCTCTCTACTGCACTCACTGCAAAGTACTAATATGCTCTTGACTCTTCCACCTACACTAGCAATATCAGCTCTAACTATGGTTAGTCTAAGGCCTTTGAGCACCGTAATAAGCTCCGAAAACAGTTCTGGCCGGTCATCGCAGCAAACAGATGCCCTGATAAATGTGTCGTCTTTGTTGGTGCTGGGAGGGCTTGTAACTTGAGAAACATCGCAATCAACCGTTACTTCATCAGCCTCAGTTGGGATTGTGAAAGTTCTGCTGATTTCCGTTGCTTTTTGCTTGAGATTCTTCACATGATCAATCGCACTTCCTAGGAGAGCTGCCTTGTCCATCTAAGCAAGGAAAGAATGATTCATCTCAGGTTCTGTTCAGTGACTCTAATACAGAATCTAGCCTAATTTGACCCTATTTTGTCAAAATAGCTACTTGATTCAGATACACTATCTCTTGTACTTTAAATAAAGACTGATGGGATTGTAACAAAAATATGGTTATAGGACAATATTATATAAAATGAGCACTCTTATTTGATGCTATGAGAGGACACAATTGAGTGATTGGCAGGCATAGCTAACCATGCCGGCAAAGTTATGTTAACCAAGGTTAAGACAGTGATTTGTGTACCTTTTCTGATTTAGGAATGAGTTTCCTAAGAATTCCCAGTTGTGCATTGATCCTGTCCCGTCGCCGCTTCTCAGCTTGGCTGTGACTCCTGGAACTCGAAGCAGCTTTATCTTCTGAAGCTTCCTGAATCGGTATTGACCACGAAGGGAATCCATTTACTTGAAAGTTGGCAGAGGCAGAAGCATGAGATGGGTTTGGGATGAAATAGGACTCGTCATATACTGCAGCACTTGTTTGAACCCAGTTTGCCTCTGCACGAGCAGCAGGCCAGCAGGGAGAATGGTGATCTTCCATGTCCAAGCAACTTTCTTTTTAAAATCTAGGCCATGACTCTCTTCCTGCTTTTTTATCCTGGATTCAGAGTCCAGTTTTTCTGCACTAATAATATGTGATCTGCATCACTCGATGGTGATTGGTGTGATATCTTGTTAACTTCAATGGTCAGTTGGAAGTCGTGCTTGGCCATATTAGGCTGTCACCTCAACATGAATTTACTTGAATGACTCCATACAAAACAAAGCAACCCCAAATGTGGCTAAAACATCGTACTGAAAAGGAACAGTTGCTTGAAATCAATCAAACACAGATGAGGCATAATATAACTGTTTCGGTGGATCAGGGTACCACTCTCTTCCTTGTTTGTGATGATCCGAGAATCATTCTGTCACTACAGAACCCTGTTCTAAAGCTTCTCAATTGTTCACAGCTTGACTTATAATCATCCGTTTTATTTCCTCCAACTTATGCATAACAAGTTTTTCTTTTGCCTTGCCCTCGAGCATGTTTCTTCAAAGATATAGTACCGTTGAGCCCGCAACCACTTGCTCTCCTGATTGAAGATAACATCGGGCCTGTTTGGGAGGGTGGTTGCGGTAACATTTGAAAGTGTTTTTCATGTCGAAATATATCAAAATGATATTTTTTTATTTTTTAAAAATTATTTTTAACATCAGCACATCAAAATGATTTAAAACATCAAACCGCTATTTTTTCAAAAAAAAAAATAACAAAACGCCGTTTGGGCCGCCCACCCAAACAGGCACATCATGCTCCTGTGTCCCATCATGCATCTCATTCTTGATTGCCTGTCCTTACATTTACAATTTATGTTCAAGAGCAACAGATTGAGGATAGAGTTTGGCAACCGAAACATAATAAAGAGCAATCTCTTGACAATTAATCATCCCTGTTTTCAACTCATTGTTATCCCTTGTTCACTTATGCTTTGCTTTCATCCTATTTGCTTAGCCCAGGATCATCTAGAAAATCTAAGAGGTTTTTCATTTTGGTGGGTTTTTTGTTTTTTTGCCAGTGATGTCGTCCTCCACAAGCAAACAAGAGGCCTGCAATTACCGTCACCAGTAGTTGATCACCACGCAGGGCCCCAATAGTACAGGAACACTGCAACTCAAATAAAGAGTAATTAAAGATTGACACGACTTTTGATTGACGCAGTTAGAAAAATAAGAACATGAGATTCTTCAAATCCAAAAAACATTATCGTGAAGGGAGTGGTTCTCACTGCGTCTTCAAGGTTTTTTCTTTTAAAAAAATAATTTGATTTTTTTATTTTTTTTAAATTATATTATTTTAATACACTGGTATAATTTTTTTTAAAAAATCAAAATAAAAAATTTAATATTTTTTTTTAATAAAAATCAAAACAACCCTAATCATATTCCAAAATATATGCTAAGCTATAATCATGCTATTTTCTTTGATTTTAAAATATATTTTATTTGTAAATATATTAAAATAATATTTATTTTCATTTTTAAAATTTATTTTTTATTCTATCATATTAAAATAATAAAAAGAATTATCTTGAAGAAAAAAAAGTTATCTATAATGGAATTATAATTTATAGCCATTTTTTATTTTTTAAAAAACTAGTTTGTTTAACATGTCGGATATCTAGGACTTGTAATTTTGACAAGTGTCCCACGTCATTAACCAATCACTCACGTTCCAGCTTTGATATCTCAGGATTGTGTCGAGTCAATAATTCCGCGGCATTCCACTTGGAGTTCACTGGTGCATTCTTTTATTTCACCTTTTCTCCTTCACTAAGGATTGTTTCATCAAACTCGCCGAGCTTAGGAAGAGTCGCCAAAAGCACTAGGAAAAACGTTCCCAAATCTTTGTGCTTATTATAAAAACTTTTATTTGGTCATCAAAACTTTAATTCCATATTAAAAAATTATAAAACTACAATATATAATTACGATATAGCACACAGAAGGATCGATGCTGGCAAAGGGATGCTCCTTCTACACTATAAAACCCGCACAGCTCATGTACATGTAACATAAAGAATGATGTTATAATATGGTTAAGCACATCGAAATAAATAATAAAATTAAATAGAGACTTCAACTATAATGTCAGCCAAGTAATGCTTTGTACATTCACGTATGTATCTTTTCTAAAAGAAATTAAAGTCCTGACAATGTAATGAACTAGAGCAAGCACCTGAATCCAAATAGTTGATGATTTTCTTATGGATAAATCTGAAAAGGTAGCTCATGTAAATAGCAGAAATCCACCTTAATTAATACTCGTCAAAATGGATTGCACCAACTTTCCAGACAATGTAAGTCGTTGCAAACATTATTGAGCTGATTAAAACAAATGAAACTACAATGAAAAAGAGTTCCGAACCCCCTGGAAATTCAAAAGTCCACCCCTCCTTTGGCATCCCTCGCTTGCTGTCATCAAACAAGTTTTCAGGGGCTTCTGGAAGGCCGGATCTTTTCTTGCCCTTATCACTTTCTCTCATGGCATCCAATACTTTGCTGCCCATTTCTGATTTCGATGCCTTTGAGTCTTGGTAGCGGCTGAGAACCCTCGCAGCCTTCAGTCTCTCTCTTGCTGTTAGAGGCGACCTTTTTGGCTTCGACTTCATATCTGCAGAAGCTGTTGAGCCATTAGAACCACCAGAGGTTTTAGGTCCTGACTCCTCACCATCACTGTTTCCACCTGGAGAATCCTCAGAGGAATTCACTGCTGACAGCTGATTGTCATAAATTGAACTCTTAGCACCTCCATAACCCTTAACACTGGTGTCTGTGACAAGACGATCATTATCTACAGCTGAAACGAATGACCCTCTTCTTCTTTCATTTATATGCATCCTTGAAGCAAGCATACCCAAGGAAGTGGTCTTCGGTCTGCACACATGATGGTATCTGGACTGCAGCTTTTAATGGAGAAAAACTTTTGTAAATAATCTCGAGAAATAACAGTCACCAAATGTGTAAACTCCATCGATTGAAATAATCCAGAGCATAGATATTACTTCTGCTGAATAGCAAATACGAAAGAAAAAGATAAGGGAAAAATAAGAGTTCGTTTTACTGAAGAGGGTTAGAGTCAACACAAAGCATTTGAAGCGTCTCTTTTTATCCCCTATAAATGATTAAAAAGAGGTCGTAGAACCATTAAAGATCAAGTGAAACGGAAATTCTCCTTTTTTTAAATAAATAAATCAGGCATTACAATTGCAGGAAAAAGTAGCTGTAATTGAAAATTTCCTATGATCAGAGCAATCACATCGCTGGTTCATTAAACTAGAAAGTAAGAGGAAAGAGCAATGGCATGAGAGAAGTACACAAGAGGAATGGCCAGTAATTTGTGGGGCTCGCTTGATACACGAAGGAAGAATCTGCTTTCTACCCTTTCCAAATTTTTTTTTTCAAGTTTTAAAAGCATTAAAAATATATATATATATATATATATATATATATATATATATATATATATATATATTTTCTTCACTTCATATTAATTTTTTAAAATTAAAAAAGAAATCAAAGCATTTTTTTATTTATTTTTATATCATCTTATTTTGATATGATAATATAATAATAAATTTTAAAAATAAAAAATATATATTATTTTAATATATTTTTAAACAAAAATATTTTGAAAAACAAAACTACCATGCTACAAAACCTATTTAAAAACCTATTTAAAAAGGTTCTTAGGATTATTGCAGGAATAATTTTTAAAATAGTTTTTTCTTTACAAGTATATTAAAATAAGTTATATATATTTTTTTTTTATATCAGCATATCAAAACTTTCAAAACATTAAAAAAAAAACAACCTGAAATTACTTTAAAAAAAATATCTAAAAACTGAAGCCATAGCAAACACCACTGAACTTTCACTAGTAAAAATCATCTTATTTCCAGGTGACAGGAGAAACATCACAGAATAATGAAAAAGTTTCAAACAGATAACCTTTCCAACGTATTATATAGCTCGCGCTGTGGATTATAGTCCACTTTTTCCTAGCAGAAAGAAAAGGAACGATAAAATTATATATATGAAAAACCTTTTCACCTTTGGCGAAATCTAGTAGGTAGACCAGGAACAAATGAAGAATTCAGCTTTGCTATATATATATATATATATATATTAAAATATAGCCGTGATCTTCACGATAATAATTAACTCTTGTAGAATCTGTAGCCAGAAAGTTGGAAACCCGGCTTCATTTTGAAATTACTACATAAAACCTAACTCGGGGCAGCAAAAATGGAGGGCATGAGGTACAGAATATCTGTTCAATTTGTAGTCCAGGAAGGCCCAATCGAAGAAGAAAAATCGCTATCATTTTGCAACTACTCTTAAAGCCACAAGCAAGCTACGTGTTATTTTTTGCCAGTGACAGAGTAAACTAAACACAGATAGAAGAATCCCATGGCAACTGCCAGTATTATCGAATAAACATTGCAATTAATAAAGAAAAAAAAAACAAAAAAAAAACAGAGAGGAAAATCTAAGGAGCAGAACGGAAGTTACCGTTGAATTGATCAAGCCAGCGGCAGAATTGAGAGAAATTGCCATCCTCCTCTTTATTTTTATTTTCTTAAGACCCAACCATGTGAGAGAGAGATTTTGAGAGTAATCCAGCAGCTTGTGCGAAATAGAGTGGATGCCCTTGTAACCAAGCGAAGGAGATGAGCTACTTTGCTAGCGACACTTTCTTTTACACAGCGTGTATGGCACGCTCCAATTCCCACTTCTTAAATTTATCAACTTCACTTTCGTGGCAGCCAGCGAGTGTGGCACACTGCTTTTTCAAAAAATCAACAGGTTTTGGCCAAGTTTTTCCATGGCCAGTTGGTTAGTTGAGAGTATAACTTGAGTTATTAGATTTTTGTTCTTTTAAAAAAAAACACATTTGCAGTGTCAAAGCATTTTACGAATAATTTAGTTCAAACCCAAACACGATGCAATCCCTGTTTGGTACCAAACTATTCGCATTCATATACTCATCATCAAAACAACCAAACCAAATTGATTTATTATTTTAATTGACTAATTACCAAGAACAAATCGTCTTTAATGGTTAACACACTTGGCTTAAGGCAAGTTTGCAAGTTCGATCCATACTTGGAACAAAATCATTTTCATACTAAGTGAAATAAGATGATATATTCTTTCAATCTCTAGGTTAACATATTGTGTTGTAGCTCTTTGGTTGACTTGCATGGCTTAAGATGAGGTTGCAAGGTTGATCTATAATGAAAACAAAATTGAGTTTTTTGGTTTTTTTAACTATATATTTTAATATAAAATTTATTTAATTTTATCATTTCAATATTGATGACCTGATAGTAAAGTAAGTCATTTTTTTTATATTTCTTATCATATAATAAATAATTTTGCCCCCATGTTTTTTTTTTCAATTTTATTTTCTGATATAGGTTTTTATTAAACCTTAACTTTAAGTATTAAGTTGTTTTTTTAACCTACCCAGTAATTAAAATCATATTAAAATAATTTCTATGCAATTTAATTTAAAAATCAGACCGTATAAATAATCAAATCATTATTTTTCAAGTTTAAATCCTTGTATCGAGGCAAGGCCAGGCCAATAAACTAGCAACTATCTAAATGGAGTTCATCGTATCTACATTTGGCCAAAGCTCAAGTTCTGTACATGAATGGAACAACAGAACATCAAATTGCCACCACCTGATTCTGGTGGAGCTTAAACAAGTAATGAGAGAGAAAAATAGAAAAAACATTACTGATTTACAACTGATCATTCTCAATGAATAGCAGGATGAATCACCATCCAGCAGATAGAACTCAGATAGGTTTGTTGCGGCACGTCAAGCACCCAGCAGTTTTAGAATGGACTCGGGAATTTTGCGAAACAGATAGCGCTAATTATTGTCAGGGTGACCGTCATAGAACACAGGAGAAGCATGTAATATAAGGAATGTAAGGTAAAATGAAACCTCATATCTAAAGTTCAATGGAACTCGTGCAGGTAAAAGGGATAAGTATAACCATTACAGATCAAGCTGACGGTTTTATGACTTGTATGAAACGATTCGTATAATACTCGTCTAGCTCCCAGACCGTAAGGGAAAAAATATTGCAAATACAGAAAATCCTCGGCTTGCTCTCTACCAACAGCCAAAAAATGATTCCTACCAAAAAATGATGACATCACTTATCGACACACCCAGGACAGAAAAATGGCATATACATTATTTCAATTACACCACCTTCCCACCAAAGGAAACACGAAAAAAGAATGAAGGCAGCCATGCCCAGATAAAAAACCACCACCAAATCAAAAGCCCACACAGCTAGGAAACTTTTTTCTTCTTGAAGCAACTGGGAACTCGCAGATAATTCTACAAAAAATGGGTGGTTGTTTGCATATCAGTAGCTGCCCATCGGTGGCATGCCAAAAGGTGCCATTGGAGGCATCCCCATTCCACCCATGGGTGGCGGTGGAGCAAAACCTCCTCCCATTGTTGGTCCACCCATACCAGGCATGGGTGGCGCAGGCAAAGCAAGAGGAAGTAACTGAGCATACATGTTCTGCAACAAATCACATGAATCGTTCAACATAAAATTTAATAACAAAAAACCGCAAATATATATATATATATATATATATATATATATATATATATATATATATATATATATCAGGTGGGGCATGTAAAACCCAATGTTTATGTTCGAACCAGCTCTTCCAGACAAACCTATTTCAAAGAGACGCTATTTATATAAAAGTAAATGTGCCAACTACCACACCGTGTACTTTGACACCACCTGGATGCAAAATGATTACCTGCTGAGCAATTACATCCTTCTCTTCCTGCTCTTTGGCTTTGACTTCTTTCTGCGCCTCAATTTTGTCCTTCACGAGTTCATCAACTTTGCCTGTGTATTCACGGATAAACTGCAAATAAAGAGAGGAGGAAAGATGAGAGAAATGTCCTGGATAAGCTTCATTATTCCAGGTAAGTAGCTTAAAAAGGTTGGTTTGCCCATAAAAAGCTAATAACAAACATATGCAATCTGAAATCATAAGAATGGAGAAGCAACAGCTAAGAAATCACCTGCAATAGGTACGGGAAAGCAAAGTCAACCATATTATTCATCCAGGCAAGCTCAAGGGCAACATCTGGCCGAATCAAATCATAACAAACAAAGAGGCATGATGCAAAGCATTCCTTCTTGCCCTACACAATCACCAAATAAAAGGAGAGTCAATGAGCCGACCAAAACATTAAAAATTGACTACATGCCTTGGTAAAGTAAGGCCTAAGTCCAAAAACAGAAGAAAACAACATTAGAACACAAGACTCAAGTATTATCCTTCCCATAAATCACAAGCCTCAATCCTGAGATGCACAAGTGGTAAAATTATTTGGAGTGAAGTATTACACTAAGACTAATAAACAAGGAAAATATAATAGAAACGGTTC
The DNA here is from genome assembly GCA_015731905.1 of Salix dunnii. NCBI lineage: Eukaryota > Viridiplantae > Streptophyta > Magnoliopsida > Malpighiales > Salicaceae > Salix > Salix dunnii. The sequence continues at coordinate 13,281,635 of CM027668.1, forward strand.
ATATGTATCTGTCTACCTCTCCAGCAACCAAAAGGAAGTATAACACACCCAGCACACAATCAAGCAAACTCATACAAATTTGAGTGAAAGAAATGGTAAATCACCCATGCCAATAGAAGATGCCATATCATTTATGCACTCCAGCACATACCTGTTCAATGAAATAAATCAGCAACTCCTCTGCAAGTTCACGATCACCAGACTGCGATGCTGTCTCCATGGCATCTTTGTAAAGGTTATCTTTCTTTGACAATGCAATGGATTGCTTCCATCTTCCTGCCTTCTTGTAAATGTATGCAGCTACCCGCCTCATTTCAAGAAGCTCATGTTTCTCAATCTGGGCAAATTAGTACCAAAATGGATAACAAAATCAGAGTTTCATCAATGATCAGAAACAACAATATTATGGACCTTACCTTCTGTGCAAGACCAATCTGATCAAAGTTATCATGCAAATCAATTGATTCACGCAATCTTTCATAGTCCTCCTCCTCTACATAAATTTGATTCAAAGCCTCATTCACAGCAGACACATTGTTGCTCTGAACTGCAATCATGTAAGGCTTCACAAGAAGCAAATGACCAGCCTGAAAACCACAAATATCACACAATCAAGAGAGATAGAGCCGTTGGAAAAGAGTAAAAAATCTGCTTCTACTGAAACAACATGCAGTGGCACAAGCAAAAACCTTCCGCATAATGTCAACAACACGAGTATGGTCCACACGAAGTGCCAGCACATTGAGAAGATCATTGATAAGATCAGGATGTTCTTGCAAGTAGAAATGTACGGCCTTATAATATAGCTCCACATTAGCAACTTTGACGGCAACATCTTTGAATTGCATGTGATCCCATGCCTCCGGAGAATGGTTCATAATGGTAGTGGCAGCATTATCAAATTCATCATATTGAATGTACAAATAGGTAAGTTCCTTCCAGTGTTGCTGTTCATCACAGGCTCGGATAAGCTTGGGAATGTTGAGACGGGTTGAGAACAATTTAATGTGCTCCATAAGTTTCTCAGGACGATATCTAGCATACAGCACTCCCAACTCTGTGAAAATCCCCATGTGTGCTCGTTCTAAACCTAAACCACTCTCCATGAGAGAGATCAATTCATTGAAGTATCCTCTGTTCTGGTAATATTCGCTGACCTCCTCCAAATCATCCACCTACAAATTCAAACCCACAAAAAGTTGAGAAATATATAGTACAAAATAGTTTTAAATAAACAAAATGGGCAGATCAGTACAAATTCCAAATGCACAAGAAAGCACATGTTAACACCATTATGCGGGAAGAAATAAGGCATCCTACATTTTTATGTCAAAAGAACAAATCAATATAATGTCTAAAGGTAAAGCACAACTAGATCTTGATCTTGATTTCAAATATAATTGACCTACAATTCAATGAGAAGTTTACTGGACATGAAGAAAATACTTCAAAGTTTTGCTTAAAGATCCACGTGTCTAAAATAAACTCAGATATCAGTTCCTTTGCAATAGAAAATTTGATAAAAAAAAAAAAAAAATTCACCTGTATAATGATGTTAAGACCACATATCTGAGCCAGACGGAATTCCTCTGCATCAACACAAGCAAAGCAAACTTCCTTCCATGTCTTGGCACTGTTGGCTTTCCGAGCTGCATCAACAGCACTTTGGAACTGTTTCAACTTCACTAGTGTGCTTGCCAACTTCGCCCAGTTAGCTATAAATTGGAATATAATTCTTGCAGCCTCATAAAGAGCTTCGTCATATAAGCGATCACCAACATTTTGGAGATTTGCCACATTTGGCATGAGAATGAACTCCTCAATGTCACTCAACCTATCAATCTTTGCATATGCAAAAATAAGCTCACTATCCACCTTTGGCTCTTTTGTCTTCTGCCTAACCATGAGAAGGTACTTCAACAAGTCATGATAGACATTTGCATCCTCAGCAGCACGAATGACTTCCATGAATTGAGTAGCATCATCTGCACGAATAAATGACTCAATTGCTTCACTCACAAGCCCCTCTCTGAGTTGGGCCTTAGCCACCTGGCTCCAAACAGTATCTTCTTCAACACGAAATGCAAACTCCACAGCGCGGTCAATGCTTTGGATGTAATCCAATAAAACATTAACAGCCTGAACATTTAAGTTGAACTTCTTGAAAATTGCAAATGCTTCCTCATATAGCTGAGCTTCAATTGCCACTTCCCCAACAGCAGGCCCATCAAAGTTATCTAATCTATTTATATAATCCATAACCCTGGAAGGATCAGCCTTAATTGCTGTCAAGATAAGTAGGTTCTGGAGATTGAAATTTCCACTGAATGCAGAGTTTTGGAGAACAATCTTCTCAAGAAGCTCAATCAATTCGTGGGGCAGATCAGCAGTCATGAAAGCTTTAACAGCAGCAGAAACCTGCTCTGGGCTCTTACTTTCAGGCAAAGCAGTGGATACAACTTGATCGATAAGCTGTCTTCGGTATTCATTTTCAGGATTCAGAACCTTCTCCCAAAGATCACCATCCATCCTTTCAACCACATATCTGAAACCATAGTATAAGAACATGAGTCTTCTGAGAATGAAAGTAACACTTCAAAAAAAAAAATCAACAAACCTGGCTTGCAACTTGAACAAAGAGTTCTTATTTGTGACATTGATGAGTTCATCATCACATTGTCCTCTCCTGTACGCCACAACAGCTAGGGTGGGATCACGTTTCTCACAATATTTACCCACAACCCGAGAATCATAGTAAGGATTGGTAGTCAGGAAGTGTTCTGGGTTGTTATTGCTATCAATGATGATTTTACCAAGAGCATTGTGAACATGTGCATCTTGGCTTCCCTCACTCACAAGATGTTCCAAGAACTGAGTGAGCAAACGAAGTCGATTTCTGAAAACCACAAACAAAGAATTAGAACAAAGAAATAAAAAGAAACAACACCCAAGAATAAGGGCAGACAGTGAACTACCTCTTTTCACATTCCTCCACAAGGGGCTCAACTGGAAGCAAAGAACGGACAGAAAGAATAAGGCCCTTGATAAAGTCTTCAGGGCATTCATCATCTAACAGCTGCCCAACAACTAAAGGAGCATTCCCTGGGTTCACCTGTCAAGAGAATCATGCCAATTTCCAAATACTAAAAATTGAGCAAATTCATTAAACAATCAATATTGCCTTTAACAGTCAAAAACTTGCATACCTTTTGAACATAACCTTCTATATAACGAAGCATGTTGTTTGAATAGAGGTAGTGTGTGAGATCAGCAACAAAACCAAACCGGTCACAGACATTTATCAGAGGCCTTGCATCCGGAAGCTTGGCTTCCATCAGAAAGTTCTTGGTCTTTTCAGGATCATAAAAATTTGACTCCCTAGTAACACGCTCAACCTCTTTTATTTGCCCGGTTCTAGCAGCTGCCTCGATGTACTTAAAATGTATATCAGGATCCTCACTGCCACATGATTCACAGGGAAAAGGACAACATAATAAATAAAAACAATAAAACCAAATCCAAGACCAAAAGGGAAGAAACAAAATTCTGGTTCAATAAACATAATACCTGGAACTTAAATATGACCCCAAGAAAAAGTAAAGTCCTTCATATGATTTGAATTGTTCAAAAAGTTTTACACATGCATCAACACCCAACTGCTCACAATATTCCTTGGCAGTCTGCACAGATGCATGAGTTAGCATCATGATGCACAGAAGATCTCTTGACAGACAACTCAAGACAAACTTTATGTACCTGAACAATTATCTGAAGGTTGCCTCTTAAATTAACCAGTAAAAGATCCTTCATGCACTCCAAAGCCCATTCTCGTGAAAGAGTTCCAAAAAACTCAACAAGTGCCTGCAAAGAACAGCATATTACATAAGCAACTTGACATCTCCAATCCTAGAATATAATAGAATAATTTGATAAAACACACCTGTGGCTCTATTGCATGTGTATTCACAATCACACGTTTGATATCTGGCAAATCCGTATAATGCTGCAGAAAAGGTAGTGTTCAATCAAAGGAATGGCAATAGGTATGAATAGAACATGGAAAAAAGAAAAGGTAATCACCTGCAGGGCTCGGATGTAAAGACCAGCTTTTTCACAGAGTTGACCGATACGAGGACGATCATAGTGGCTAAACATTCCATTGGCTAGAATAGCATCAGCTACATTAGGAAATGTTACCAGATTTATCTCCAGAACCTACATAAAAAAAATCTCAAAGTCGAACATAAATGAATATATACAGATATAAATAGAAAAGCTTCTTGGATAACCATGTCAACCAACAAACCTTTGTTTGGAGGTAACCATGTTCTGCTAAATTTGGCTTCAAAACATCCAACAGAAAGGCTGTTGCCTCACGGATCAAGTTCCTCTAAAGGAAGACAGGGACATATCCATTAGAGTTGCATGGAATCACACAGAATGACAGTGATAAAGTTTGCGACCACAAAAAATTGACTTCCAATGCACTTCATATTATATAAATCAGAATATCAAAAGAAGAGCCGATCATGAACAAACCTGAAGAAAGAGATCAGTAATGGTATTGTAGTCAACTGGACAGCCACCTTCCATTTGGGACATCATCAAAGCAAAGTTAACTGCTCCCTGCAGTCAAAATTCAAGAAAAACTTTAGTTTATTAAAAACATCTCATAACAAATTTATTTGAGATAAATAAGTCACAAGGTGGCACACAGTATAATTTTTTGTCTGAAACCAAACATGTACAAATTAAACTCACTGAAAAACAGTACCTGTGGATCTGTGCGGAGAATTGTTTGCAGAAGGAATAAATAGTCAGGAGCATAGCCAACCTAAAGCAACAAAAGAGATCAAGGATGGGATCAGGACCCATGATTGGTCAAAATTAACACAATAAGAACAAGAATAACAGGAGGTATTCTGAAAAACAAATACTGATATAATTAAGAAACATTGTAACAATAAGGAGGTATAATTAAGAAATGCTAAAAAAAAGGCTGTCCTTTACCTGCTTCGAGTATATCAAGATTTTGTCAAACTCCCTTCTCTCAGCAAAAGCCGCAACAACTTTAGGGGTTGCCCTAGCTTTAATATAGATTTTCAGAGCAAGATCATTATCCACTGTCTACAGTGACAACAAGATTAACATCATTTAAGTAATCAATAAATGCAAGTCAGAAACTGCTGAAACAGAAACTTCAGGCATCTCAAAAAAGCTTCAACTATCTGTTTTTTTTTTATAAATCAAACCTTCACAAGGTCTCCCAGTTCCTCAGTACACTCCAACTTGTCCTCTGCCAGCCAGTTCTCCAAAAGATTCTTCTTGTTCTGATTGACCACAAGGCGGGACAATTCCAACGACTCAAATGCATTAAGCTTTCCTCTCGTTAAAAGGGTCCCAAAGTATTGCAATAAGGGAGGGGTCTGCCCAGGTTGCACAGGAACACTCTGCACATTTCAAATCGATACATACAACTTGCTAAGGTTAATTTCATCCAAATTGAATGAAGAATAAAACTTAAACAAATAAAGCATTAGCACTAAATTAAAACAAAGAGAGAACCTGAAACTTGGCAACTGTGTCAGGAGTTCGAAGAATGCCTTGTGGCGACTCAGCAGCAAGCTCAGCAGCTTCTTTATACTTTGTTTGCGCGAATAATTCTTGGAAACGCTGGACAACCTGAGATCCCCAAAATATCAGGGAACTGAGTTCTCATCACATATGAAACATAAATTAAATATGAATAAAAAAAAAAAAGAATAAGAAATATGTTACTTACCAGATTCTCAGCACCAGGAAGATTTCCTCTTTTGGCAAGATTGACAGCAAGCTCCAGATTATTTAACTAACAAGGATAGTCAGATTAATCCAAAATCAGAAAGCATTTCATCAAATGTTACAAAAAAAGGAAAGGAAGCATATGAGCATACCTGGCCACTAACAAATGGCACAATCATTGCTTCATTTACAGTGGCCAGCAACACCTGGCCTCGTCTATTAATGGCATAAAACCCTCCCACCGTTGAAGCCTCGGCTGTCAAAAATATTGGATCTGGACTAATTCTGTTTCGGTATACTGCAGTAGCTGTCTCCAAATCATAAACAAATAGCAGCCCAAGCTTCGTGATTGCATAAATCAAACTGTATTTGTGGGATATCTGTCATTTCAAAGATTTATGACTTAACCAGGATTGCTAATCAATAAAAGTATGTTCATATAAAAAAAGTGTAGCAGATACCTGCATTGCCACAGGAAAGTCATCAGCAAAATCAGGAGGAAAGAACAGATCTGCCTGTTTCTTCGTAAATGATGGCTTCCCTGTAACAAGGTTAAGACTGGGAATGAATGATTCAGAACTCCAAATCCAAGGTAAGGAAATAGAGGGGGTCGTTTCAAGGTAACTGATCATGATCACAAAAGACAATGTTAAACAGATTCTGAACATGCTCAAAACAAGACAGAAATGAAGAAAAGGAACATATAGAGAAAGGAAAATTGAAAAACAAGAATAATAGTGACAGTGAATGGAGAAAACTGACCTGGCTGGGCACCAAGCTCAATAACATGCAACTTCGATGTAATCTGCCCAGCATTAAAAGATTTTGTGGCAAAAGAAATGAGAGTAGAAGGGTTCTCGTTTCCCGGAACCTGCTCAACACCATAAATGGAAGCAAGGACCCTTGTTGAAAAAAAGGAAAAAAAAAGAGTGATACAAGAAAGAAAAGGAGGTTTATGGTTCAGAGAAACCCATGCCTTGAATTGGGCAAATGATGCAGCATGTGCTTCAAGTGCTTGACTACGTTGTTGATCCACGGAGAAAAGTTGCATGTTCCCTTTAACCAATTGTTGCCGCTGAAAACAAATACATCAGTAATTAAAACCATTAATACCATCAGGTTATGGAAAAACATTCATAAAGAAATAAACCTCGTGATCTCATACTGTAATAAGGGCTATCCTTGACAAACCATGGATCAAAACTGTTGAAAAAGATGAACAAGTAACATAACCACCTTAAGGCAAAATGACAGAGGGAGAGTAACTTGTAATGAAGAAACAAGACAGCTGAAAAAGTCAGAAAGAGTTCTTCCCTAATTCATATCATGAACATAAACACCCCAACCAGAGGTCACATCACTATGCTGGCTAGTCCAGCCCCACCTGCTAGTTTGATTTTAAATAACCACGGCATTAGAAGCCCCAGGCTTTCCAGAACAACCCCCACTACTGCCAACTATATTTAGCATGCGTAAGTAACTTCCTAATCATGGAAATTCTAAATTTCTCCTAAGAAAGCGGTGGGTGTTGTTTTGTGGGGGTGGCATGGTAATTAACAAACACAACAGCATACCTCAGGTGAGCCAGGAGCAATTCCAATCAAAACTAGCCATTTCTCAGAAGGGTCACATTTGTAGTTTATAATCTGATTGCTTTGCAAATTGGCAGTTCTCTCAAACATCTTCATTGGTTCAGAATCACCTAAATGAATGGAACAGTTGCATTCATATAAGAGAAACAATTCAAAAATGATAATGAACAAAGTGACAACATGGACTGGAAAGCATGAAAAGAAGTAAGAATATAAAAGCCATTGAAGAAGATATGCGCGTCATGCCACAAATTTAGGACTGCAAAAGGATTCTGACCTTCAATAGACCAATGATAAACTGATGTCTGTGTAACCATGCCCAACATCTTTGGGGTTATCCACTTCCAAAAGACAATCTAAGCATAAAACAAAGAGACATGGTTCAGATAACCTAAATCACTTCTGCTTTTGTGAAAACAAAACCAATCATCGAATAATATATCACAAAATGTTATGAGGTGGGTTAAAAAAGTTAATACCTGCTCAGGCATCTGGTATGATTTCATTTTTGCTTTCATCTCGATGTTAAATATTTGTAAATGATCCTGAGTAGTTCCCGGAAGTTGGGCTTCAAAAGAATGCCCCAAATCATCAGCAAAAGGAACAAATCTAGATAATATCACAAGAGTGTGCACACCCATGCTCAAATAAATAATATGCTTCAAAGATAATCAAAACATTTTCACGTGGCTTAATAAAAATTCCTAGACAGACAGGAAATCACAGAAATCCATGTATAACGTGCAGGTCTGATCAATCAAATCAGCTTAAAAATACACTATCACCACATAATCATTATATCTAGTACAGCAATAAATAAAAAATGGAAAAACTCCACATCATAGTGCCTGATTGGATTAAGATAGAGTATCCAGTTCAATTTTAATCTTCAATAGAACGCTACTAGATATCCAGCATTAATTTCATGTTCGCCTAAGGGATAATCATACCTGCACATCTTAGGAGAGCAAAATTTAAGAGAAAGTATCACCCGCTTGGTTGAGTTCTTTAGCGTAAAAAACATACATTTACAAGGAATCGTAAGTCATAACAAACTTTAAGAAGGAGAAAGACTCATACTATCAGCTCTCATGTGCTGAGGGAAAAAGAGATTGTCACAAACTTCCAAATAAGGAAAACAATGCTTTCGAGATAAAATCTAAAAAAGCTATGAATACCCATATACGATCACAGGAAAAGTAATATTGCTTGATGCATTATCGGCGATTAGAAGAACCCGAGGATTCAAACAATCAAATCCTACCCTTCAAAGCAAGGATTCTAGAATTTGGATTCATGAGAGCAGAATCTGCAGTGATAGGGCGTCTCAATGGCTGCATTGGCATGTTCATATCGATAATTACCACACTATTTTGTGGCGCTGTTTCCCGTACACATATATACTTGTCTGATTCCATTGTTACATTTGTAAACGTGATAAACTGAGGACCAATCCCGATAGCCGGTAACTGCAAAAAAACAATAGATCACACAAAATTCACCAACTCAACTCCTCCTAACTTAATTACCACTCGTTTACTAGCATTTTCAAAGAAACTGTAAAATTGAAGCGTTCTAAATCAAAAAATTACAACAACTAAGCACTTACAAACTCTGTGACAATATAATCAGTAGATCTGAACATTGAAACAGAGTATCGGATGTATAGAAACTCTAGCACAAGCTAACTTTTCACGTGTCACGTCAAGCTAATACAAATCATTCAAAGTTGAGCAGAAAATGATTGGCCACTGTTATTTTACTCGTAAGTGAGCATATTTCAGTTCGAAGCACAGTTTTCTATCTAAACTGAGCTTCAATTTAGAACGAAACGACAAACAAGCGAGTAGACAGGAGAGGGTGGGGGGGTGATTACAGTTAAGACTTCCTTCATGGTGATCGGAGCGTTAGCCGCCGCCATGTTTGCTGATTAGATCGACGGCTCAGAATGTGCTGATCGGATCTGTGATTGAAATTGAACAGTCAACTTGAGAGTCGACAACGCTGAGGATTCAAATCGCTGCAGGATCTAAAGCAGCGATAAACCCTGAAATATTCCCTCAGAATCAACAGAATAGAAGAGTTATGAAGAGAGGAGTGGGGAGGGAGAAGGGTGTGTAGCAGTATTGTGTAATAGACTGGTATAGATGGAATTACTAAACCAGTTCAAGAAATGAGAAAAGTACAGATTTTAAAAAAAAGTTCTTGCTTGACGAAAAGTAAAACGTGTTAAGTTGTGCGTTTTGGTGACTCCCTGCAGTCTGGGATTTTTTTTATTGACGTCAGATTCGGCCTCGACCCATAAGTTCATGACCCGCGCGTGTGGTGCTTGAAAAAATGCAGGTGGATCATGCCCTGGGATTTTGGTATGGAGCATCTCGCTGACGACGGAGTTCGTGACGGTTTAGTTCTGCCCGCCAATATCTAACGTATAGCACTTACGAGAAGAAAAAAATATTTAAAAAAAAAAAATTATTAATATTTTTAATATCAATATATCAAAATTATTAAAAGAAAATATTTTAAAAAATAGATTTCATAAATTTTTGAAATTAATTACTTTTTTATAAATATATTATAGTAGATAACTAGTCAAATGCCCGCACTACGTTGCGGGCGTAGTGCGGACGGAACAAATAATCTTTATAATTATTAAGATTAAAATATAATATTTCAAAATATAAAATTTGATATAATAAAAAAGATTAACATCCTCTATTATAATAACAGTAACATCGAACTCTTAACATTTTAAATTATCATCACTATCACTGTTAAAACAATAAACATTATTTAACAAATCTGAGAGGGAAACAAAAAAAAATATTAATAAAAAAACACGTAAGAACAAAAACTAAAATTATTATTATTATTCTTAATATTAATATTATTATTGCTTTAATAACGGGAAGAAAACGAAATTAAATTTAAAGCTTAAAAAAAGCCTAAAAACATTAACAAAAGAGCAAATGTAAAAATAAAATAAAAAATAAAAATAAAAATTATTGACTGGGAAAAAAATTACTTGGACAGAAAATAAAAAAAATTACCACACTATGTTGCGGGCCGAGTAAAAAATAATTTTAATTGTTGGGATGAAAGAAATTAATAGGATATGTTGGTCCAAAATAAAAATATAATATTTAAATATGTAAAATTTAATATAATAAAAAAGATCACCACACGTTATTCTAAAAATAGAAACATCGAAGTTTTAACATAAAAAAATATCATTGCAGTTACTGGCAAAACAATAAAAAACATCAAATTATCCCAAGGGAAAAAAAACTGAAAAACATTAATAAAAAAGCACGTAAGAAAAATAACTAATTTTTCTCCCTTCTTCTTCTTATTCGTATTATTATTGTGTTAATAATGAAAAAAGAAAGAAAGACAAAAGAAAATGATAATAACTTTAACAAAATATTAAACAAAAAAATAAAATAAAAATTATGAGGAAAAAAAATGATTTGACTTGAAAATAATAATAATAAAACAATAAAATAAATAACAGAGAGAACAAATAAAATAAGTAAAATAAATGACAAGACAAAAAAAATTATTAATAGGAAAAAATATCATTTGACTTGAAAAATAAAAAAATAGATTGCACTATGTTGCGAGCTAAGCAAGCAATTTTGATAATTGTTGTATCTGAAGTAATTTATTGATTTAACTAATTTAAAAATGAAATATAACATCTACATATGTAAAGTTTCATATGATACAACACATCAATACACATCACCGTAACAACAATATCTAAGTTTTGACACAAAAGAGACGAAAATAAGTAACTGCCTAGAAAGTTTTTTTAAAGAAAAAGTTGGAAAACATAGTTTTTTCCCAACATTTACATTAATCTTTGTGATGTTGTCGATTTGCACTACATCGCGGGTTGTATATATAATTTTTATAACTGTTGAGATTAAAAGTTTGATATAATGGAATAGATGAGCATACTTTATTATAATAAAAATAAAATCAAGGTTTTAATATCTAAAATTATCATCATTGTCATGGCCAAAATAGTAAAAATTATTAAATTAGCCCAAGAAAAAAAAAACAGAAAATGAAATAAAAACAAAAACTAAAATTATTATGATGATGATTATTAATATTATTATTGCTCTAATAATGGAAAAAAATAAATGAAAGACTAAAAAAAACAAAAAAAAACTTTAATAAAAGTGCATATAAAAAATATAATATATGATAAAACAAAAATAAAAATTATTAGCTGAAAAAAATCACTTGAAAATTAAAAAAAATTGCTCATTCCATATTGCGGGCTAAGAAAATAATTTTTATAAGATTTGCTTGATCAAAATTAAAATATAATAATTATATATGCAAACTTTAATTTACAGAAATAGATTAACACGTCCTATTATAACAATAGCAAAATCGGAGTCTTACCATTTAAAATTTATTATTGCTATTACTATCAAAATAATAAAAATTATCAATTTATACCGAGAAAAACTAAAAAAATTATCAACATTATTTTTATGAGAGAATAAATAAATGAAAAACTAAAAAAATGTTAAAAACTTCAATAAATGATCAAACAAAAAAATAAAATAAAAATAAAAATTATCATTATTATTACAGTTAAAACAATAAAAATTATTAAATTATCAGGAGAAAAAAAATCTAAAAAACATTAACAAATGAGTAAGATAGAAAAATAATTAAATTATTATTATTATTATTTATGCGTGTGTTAATAATGAAAGGAAAAAAAAATGAAAATAAAAATAGTCATAAAAATTATAAAATTATCTCGAGAGGAAAAAAACTTTAAAAACATCAATAAAAGAGTAAGCAAGAAAAAATCATTAAATCATCGTCATCATCATCATTATGTTAATAAGAAAAAAAAATCAAAGACTAAAAAAATCATAAAAGGTTTAACAAAAGATCAAATAAAAAAACTAAAATAAAAATTATGAGGTAAAAAAAGTCATATGACGTAAAAATAAATATAAAAGACGAATAAAAAGCTAAAAGAAAGAACAAATAGAGAAAAAAAATACAAATATCAATTTTCAAATGATCATAAATATAAAATAAAATTTAAGAACTAATTTTTTTAGAAAAAAATACCACCCCAACAAAGAAGAAAATAACAAAAATTAAAAATCAAAGCTAAGCAAACTTATATATACATGGATAAAAGTAAGGATTATTCTAGAAATAAAAAGAAATAAAAGGATTAAAATTAAAAATTAAAAGTAATATGGCTGAAATGAACATTAAATATAAAGGGATTAAAATTCAAAATTAAAAGTATGAGGGCCGAAATGAAAACCAAATATATTATCAATTTTAATCAAATGATAAAAATAAAGAAATTAAAACTATTGTACCGAATAAATTCATCTTTTTCAATACAATATGGAAATTATACACAGGAAAAAAAAACATAAACAAAATAGTAAGTAAAAAAACAATTAAAACATTATTATTATGAAAGAATAAATAAATAAATGAAAAACTAAAAAAAATTGCAAAAACTTCAACAAAATATCAAACAAAAAAATAAAATAAAAATAAAAAATATCATTATTATTGCTGTCAAAAAAATAAAAATTATCAAATTATCATGAAAAAAAAAACCTAAAAAACATTAACAAAGGAGTAAGACAGGAAAACAATTAAATTATTATTATTATTATTACTATTTTTGTTTGTGTTAATAATGAAAGGAAAAAAAAATATTAAAAACAATCCTAAAAATTTTAAGAAAACATAAAAAAAAAATTCATTCTTATAACTGTTAAAAAAATAAAAATTATCAAATTATCCCCGGAGGAAAAAAACCTAAAAAATATTAACAAAAGAGTAAGGAAGAAAAAAATATTAAATTATTATTCTTATGCTTATTCTTATTATTATTATGTTAATAATGAAAAAAAATACAAGACTAAAAAAATCATAAAAACTTTAGCAAAAGGTAAAAAAAAAACTAAAATAAAAATTATGATGCAAAAAAAGTCATATGACGTAAAAATAAATATATAAAACAAATAAAAAGCTAAAATAAAGAATAAACAGAGAAAAAAATACAAATATCGATTTCCAAATGATCATAGATATAAAATAAAATTTAAGAAGTAATTTTTTTGGAAAAAAATACCACCCCAACAAATAAGAAAATAACAAAAATTAAAAATCAAAGCTAAGCACACTTATATGTACATGTATAAAAGTAAGAATTATTCTAGAAATAAAAAGAAATAAAGGTATTAAAATAAAATCATGGAGCTGAAATGAATATTAAATATAAAGGGTTTAAAATAAAAAATTAAAAGTATAAGGGTCGAAATGAAAATCAAATATATTATCAATTTTAATTAAAGGACAAAACTGAAGAAATCAAAACTACTGTACTGAATAAATTAATCTTTTTCTATCCAATCCGGAAATTAAAAGAAGGGGGACCGAATTGAAAAATGGACATTCAATCAATTCCAATCGGAGGACCCAATCAAACAAAATCAAAACTTATATACCAGAAATAAGGAAAACAAATGAAATTAAAACTGAAGAGACCAAAGTGTAAAGGTATAAAACTCGGGGGGACTCTCCTGCACTTGTACGTGCAGGAGAGAGGAAAACGTCGCTGGCATCTTTAACTAGCCACCGCCGAGTCCACATACATCTGATGTGGAAACGCGCTGCCGCGGGAGGAAGACCATGAGGAGGCGCATCGCTCTAGACGACGGTAGCTCGTCTCCGGCCACTTTATGAACTTGTACGCGCCACCTAAACATGGCGTGGGGCGGAAAACGGGCTGGCGCGTGCGCGGTACGCACTGACAGCTCCGATAAGAAATAATAAAAAAATAGGGCCAATTACCTTACTACCCCTGTCCCGAATTCACCTTTTTTGTCTTATTAGGGGCCAAAACCGTATTTAGCCAATTTCAAAAAATAATAAAATAAGCAGAAAACCGGTGGGCCGGACCGGACCGGTCCGGTCTGAAGCGCGCAATGACGAATGAGCCCCTGATTCTGGCGGCGTTTTTTGTCGTTTTCGGGGGCTAAAATCGTTAATACACTTTTCACAACCCGAAAAAAACAAAAAAAAAGGGCGCATGTACTCGCATGAAGTATTTTTAACAAATCACTATTCTACAGTAACCGACTGATGTGTTTTAGTATATAGGATAATAAAAGAAATTGCAGTTTTACTTGTCAAATTCACTGTTTGTCTTTTCACATTTCACTGCTAGTTTTGATAATAAAATATTTAAAATTTAGTTATTAAACTATAATTTTGTATAATTTAGTCCAGGTTAAAGTCTAATTGTGATTTTATTTATGATTGAATTGTGAGATTTCTATTTTTTATTCCGGACAACAAGGGGGGCTAACACATCGTTTGCCTCATTAATTTTTTTTTTTTTAAATAAAGGCTTGCGTGAGTGGCCCCAACCTTAATTATGCTAACTGTGAGCCTTCACTCGCCAAGCTTAATAGTGTTTGGCTTTTTTTTAAAAAAAAATTATATCAATGATTTTTTTATACATATTTTTAAAAATAATTTTTAAATTTGTATCTTGATTAATATATATTTTTTCTAGCTTGTTTTAGTTTTTAGCCTTTAATTGATAGTGATTATTTTTTAAGAGGTAAGCATGGTTCACTTGTATTTTTAAAAATATTATCTATATACATTAAATATTAATACTATAATTTAAAATATTTTAAATATATACAACATTGCATAGTCTTTTTTTTCTTTTCTCTTATTCAGTAAATTTTAAACATGTGCTAATATTTATTAAAAAATTATGCTCATAAATAAATTTATCAAACACAAAAAAGTGAGTGATCCATATTACGACATCAGATATCATGATTTACATTAATCATATTTTTTTCTAATTATACTTTTATTTATTGCTAATTACATAATGATTTGTGATATTGGATGCATGGATTTTTTTTTCAAATTATATTTGCAGCTTTTTTATATAAAAAATCATATTAAAAAATTCTACATGTTAAAGTTTTTTTAATAATGTATTGATGTTTTTAATCAAGTTAATAATGTATTTTCACTTATGTGCGAGTGTATTCAGTTTGCTATTTTTTTAATATGATTTAAATAAAATCAGTTAATTTAGTTAACTAAGACTAAAATCTATATTATTGATTTTTTTTTAACGCTTAAATATTCGAGTAAAAAATAATATAAAAACAAACCGTATCACGAGAATCTATATTATTGATTTTTTTTTAACGCTTAAATATTCGAGTAAAAAATAATATAAAAACAAACCGTATCACGAGAATCAGCATAGTACAAACTAAAAAACAAACCGTCCTTTAGGATTGCAAGAGAAGGCATGCCCGCTTTGCTTTCCACGTAGGAATGATTGACGACTACAGCCATCGGCGCCTGGTGTCCTCACTAGGTTCCTGGACAATAATTCGTAAAAAAAAAAAGAAGATAATTGTTCGAGCTGCTCGGGAGCTGACTTGAATGTTTGTTCGCCTTGGGAGCATGCTAGATGACTTCAAGTGGGACGTCCACTTCCGATCGATACTCACATGCAGCGATGTGATTAAAAAAGGAATGCTAAACTTTCTCCAGACATGCTGCTCCAGGACCTGGACACTTGTATTCAATTGAAATTGAGCCAGCAAAGACCTGTGATTGGTTTCAGAAGGGGATATTTGGGAGTGTGATTGTGATTGTTTTTCAAAGTATTTTTTGTTTAAAAATATATTAAAATAATTTTTTTTTATTTTTCTAAAATTATTTTTGATATCAGTATATCAAAATAATCTAAAAATACTAAAAAATTTCATTTAAAATACAAAAAATAAAAATTCAAATTTCAGCGAAAAAAAAACAATTGGAATACAATGCCAAACAAATATTAAGAGGCAGTAGCTGCTGCAAACATTAACAGTATCCTGCTCTTGAGAAACAAAAGGTTTATCTGGGATTTTTTAACTGTAAAATGACGATAAGGTTGATTTTCCAGAAAAAAAGATAATTGCACACTTTAAAGGCCAACGAACCCTAAAGAAAACCACTGGGTGACAATTTTGCCTTGTAAATTTCAGGTTCCAAAAGATCACAGATCAGCCTGTGGCTCTTACACAGCAATGCTCCGTCAGCGATGAAGTAGGTAATCGCCTGGAAAAGGCCTTCAAACAGCTGGTTAGCTGCCGCAACTTGCAGAATTATTGAATAGAAGCAAAAATCTTTACCCGGCTTACAAGTTGAATCATATAACATCAATGAAGTCTTCTATATCATACCATGTAGCTTCGATTACACGGATGATGGATCAATCAACTAGCCGGTCACGTCATACAACTTGCTCTACCACCTTTTACCTAATTAGGGTTGGAGCCGGAATTAATTTCCAAGGGTGCCAGAACCAGAATGATTGTTTTCCAGGAGGATAAAATTAAAATTTACTAGTTTTAACCCCGGAATTTTTTTTTCAGAGGTTTGGTATTGATGTTTTTTTTTTTCCTGTAAGGTTTCAGGTCTTGTTAGCCCCTGCCTCCTTCCCTGTTCATGTAAACAGTGGAGCAGGTTGCATTTTTTTTTTCTTTCTTGCATTGGTTCGGTCAGCTAGGCCTCTATTTCGCATTTTCTAAAAAAAATAAGCTTTCTCCTTATTTTATTAGTTTTATAATTCAATATTTATTTGATTTTAAATTTATTTTCATGAATTATTCTAATTTTTTTATTATGTTAACATAATTTTAAATAATATAATGATAACTGATTTATGTCCGACCTTATTAATATTTGTTTATTTTCATATAATAAAAAAAGAATTTAATATTTTAAAAAATAAGATGTTCTTGAACCAAGTTCATCACTCATATTGTAAATTTTTGGTGAGTTAAGTAGGGAAACATAAATTAATTTAATATATCAATGTTTTAACATCTAAAAAAAATCAATTTGAATTATTTTTTCACATCAAATCAAATAAAAAAAAATTACACATTATTTAAGTTCTCTCGAGACAATTAGTTCATATCAAAATAATTACCATACAGTTTAATTTTAAACTTCCATCAATATTAATCTAGAAGGTTTAAATATCGATCCTTTAAATCAGGTTTAATGACAATATTAGTTCTGTTTTTTATATATACTTTTTTTTCATTTAAATATGTTTTATTTTAGCCGCAGCTTAATGCGGGCTCCAATCTGGAGTCATATATTACGATCGAGTCAAACAACAATGGATGCTCCAGCGCCACCAAAAGGATAAAAAAAATCAGTCGGGTTTGACTACCAGTTGAGAACTGAGAGCATCGGCACACCCCACATGAACCCTTCCAGAACAAAAATGTCTAGAAACCAAGCACCTATCAAATGGCCTCATGCTCAAAACAAACACTCAGAAGTATATGGCGATGGCTGCCGAACAAGACTGACCTGGTCCCATAACAAAACAAACGTAAAAGCTTCGCTAATAAACTCACACCAATAATGTAAAAGAATCTTTTCAAAACCTTAGAAACGGCAATTTGAAGGGTCAACCGTGAGAAGCAACACCCACCGTACCCTACATGCTGAAAGACCTCACACTGTTAATTCATTCCAAAATCAAATTAAGCAGCTGTTATTAGGATATCAACGTTGTAATTAAAACGTTTATTAATCTAAGATTAATTTCTGCGTATTTGAGAGCTCGAGTACAGGGCTAAAATGGCTGTTACTTTAGTTTTACTTCATAGAAAACTGATTCATTAGAGCTAGCTTTGCATATACAGTAATTTACAAGAATCTGGCCCTCCTATTCCTATAGCACAGCATCTCTTGAATGTGATCATCTACCAAACTTGCTGTATTCTTAGCGAAGATAAAATTTTGAAGATCTGGCCTCCCAACTCCTGAGACTGAAGGTTTCTTTTAAGAAACACTGGCAGAATTCACCGATCTTCTCCAGAATTCATCTCCTAAAGGCAAGTTATGGAACAAAGCGATCTAATAGAATTATCATCACACTTGTATCATCAATTGAGCCCCTCTCTAATGACAACTCAGCTAGCTTCTTACAAGCAGAGAAAGGATCCGGCTTATCAACGCCCGTGCACATAGGGTGAACTACATCTACTGCCTCCTGATTAGTAACCTGGAAAAGAGGAAAAATCAAAATTTAATCATATATAGTTAAATGGGAAGGATCCTAAATGAATTTGGTTTCAAGAAGTTAATTACCTTGTTCCAGAGACCATCTGAGGCTAAGATCAAGAACTCGCATTCGGGTTTAATCTTTAAAACTTTGGTTTCTGGTTCTGCTATCACCCATCGCTTAAGACGTCTATCTCCAATTCCTCTCGTTACAGCAAGACACCCTTGAATTCTCCACACACCATGGCAACAATCTACATAGCCACCCTATAAAGAAAAAAGGACATCAAGGAAGAGATTCAGCTACAATATATATGTGTGAGTTCTCTTTCACTTTCTTATATGGCATGATCGCCATTAATCGAACTAGTTACTTACCAAGGCTTCAATTCTGTCCCTTTCATCTTTGCGGGAAGGTTGGTGATCAGACGTGAGAGCCTCAGCGACCCCTTTTCGACTCATGACTGCACGACAATCACCAGTATTTGAAACAACGAGGTTCCCTTGATGTATCAATGCAGTCACGCAACAAGAACCACCGTCAACATTTTGTTTTAAAAACTCTTCGTCTGTGGTCAAGTAGCCATTTTTAATTGCCGTTTCAATTCCCTCTAAACATCTACTAGAAACTTGATCCATGATGTTCTTATTCAAATTCTCAGCTGCAAATTCAGCGGCTTTTGGCCCTCCATGCCCATCAAAAACACCAAACGAAGCCTGTAGCAGAAAAAAAAGAATGATTTATTTGATCCAAATTTTCATTTCAATAAAAACCCATCCTTACAGAGATGAAAGAAAGGGCAGGATACCTGTTTAGAATCTCCATTAACATCAACAGAAGCGGAGTACCGATCCTCCATGATCCCACCTCTCCTTCCTCTTTTACAATATACAGAATAAACATCTCCTTCGAATTCTGCAACCTCCACTCTTTCCTTCTCTCCTTTTGGAATATCTAGACTGAACCCCGAAACTCCCACCACCGGTATATTTAACCTTCCCGGCCTCTTTCTCTTCAACAAAGTATCTGTAATTGTTTCTAATCTTGTCTCATTATTAACTCGAAGAGCTAAAGGTGACTTCGGTGAGGACGACGAAGACGATGATAGCAAAGACGGTGGCAACGGTAAGGACGATGATGATGCCGGGGACTGTGGACCATGAATGATGCTAGGAGATGGGCATGGCTTGCAAAATATCGAAGGATGTCTCGGTGACTGAAATAATGGCGAGTTTGGTATCGTTGGCGCTATACTGCAGGACATTTCGTTTTCGTTCAAAGCTTCAAAATTTTCCGATTTCTCTTTGCCTTTCTTTGGTTTATGCTTCTTTTTATGGGCGAGGACGAGGGAGGTGAATTTGCTACTTATAGCATGTAGCGATTCAATAGGTATGACTGTGTTGAAATGGTGAATAACGGCGTCGTGCATAGAGATGAGTTTGGATTGACCGGCTCAAATGATGATTATTTTTTTCTGCTTGTTTCTAAATGTAAATAGTGCCCACGCCCTTTTGAGAGAGCGTGGGGTTTGACCGGGTCATTGGTTCAATTTGTGAAAGGAGAGAATCACGTGTACACACGCTCCATTTATTGAGAGTGTTTATAGCATACATTTGTTTAAGTTATTTGATGACTAAATCGCTCAATGGTCAGACAAGATACTCGATCTTTTTTTTTTTTTTTCGTTAAAGAAAAATCGTGAAGAGCTGGTTCTTGTTTTTTCGGGACACGTTGCTGGTTGCCTGGTTTTACTTGGACGAGGTTCGGTCGACGGTGGTCAAATGTTAATAGCTTCGAATATTGAATTGAACTACCGTGACAAGGGTACATTTATAAAAGTTGTGGGTTTTAACTGTAATTGTGATTTAAAAAATATAAAATAAATTATAATATTAACTTTTAAAATATTACTAGATACTTAAAAGCAGCAACTATCGCCACAATAAAAATGGTGATCTTTAAAGGTCGCGGAGTTGGTGTGACATCGTGCATTTGACAAGAGGTAGTTTTGTCCTCAGGACAACGTTTCATAAGCTTAGAATGATACTATTTCAATTATGAGCCGTGTAAGAAAAATTAGTGGTGATAAGTACATGATTAGGTATATTAGGTCATGTCGAGGATGCATGCATGCATTTACTAATTGCAAGAAGAGGAAAAGTAAGAATAAAAATGCATGCCATGTTTTTTTTTCTTTTTTCGACTGTGATGACGAATCAATTAGAAGTTCTTGAAAGACTGCCCCCGATTTTCTAGAATTGAAATATTTAATTTCCACGAGCAGGCTGGAGTACCAGTAAGCAAGTATTCTAGACCGTATCGGGGTTTGCTCTGGTCCAATTCGAGATCGTTCAATTGCTCCGTGATGGTTATATCAAGTTTGCTGAACGTTATCGTTGCTTGTCGTGGATCTTTCTATTATTGTAAGCGCCCATCTAATAATTCATCTCGAAAACTACGTGGACGCAGGAATGTGACCAAGTCCATTATACAGTACATAGATGTGGATATGCCTGGTCAGAGAGGGAAAGCTTCTGATGGATTCTTCTGTTTAGCACACGTGTCTCAATGATACCAAGAGCCCGAATCTCTATATGGGATGAGTGTGAATTGTTACACTATCAAGAGCATTGCTGATATTGTAATATAAGTTGTTTTTAAGTGTTTTTTATAAGAAAATGTATATTAAAAAATAATATCGCATGGATGCATTCCAATCAGAATCTTAGCTAGATAGGTAATCTCCATTGCATACGATGGGCTCAGTTTTTTGGTATAAAAACATAATATTAATATTATAATAGTGATTTGCGAGGAACATGAAAATTTTAAAATTGAAATTATTAATTTGAATAAATATAATAAACCCGGTTATTTTAATAGTATAATTGTGTGTGTGTGTAAAAAGACAATGACTAATAGAATATATATATATATATATATATATATATATATATATTAACAAAGAACCTAAAAGAGGACCGATTTTCACTGTTCGAACACTGTTCATCCTGACTCATGTGCACTGTTCACTCGCAATTTGATCCGGTGTATCACGCGAGTTCGTCCACCCTATTTTTTTTTTGTTTTATCTTGTGGTGAACAGTGTTTAACCGATTTTAACCCTCGAAAACGATAAAAAAAAACCCGCCAGAATCAGGGGCTAAGTCGTCATTGCACATATCGGCCCGGACCGGTTCGGTCCAACCCGCCGGTCTTCTTTTTATTTTATTATTATTCAAAATTGGTTAAATACGAGTTTAGCCCCAAATAAGACAAAAAAACGTTCTTCGGGAACAAGGGCAGCACGGTAATTGACCATGTTTTTTAATTATTTCTTTCCCCGGATGTCAGAGCGTGCTGGGCACGCGCCCAACGATTTTGCACCCCACGTCCTGTGTAGGCGGCGCATGCGGCCTCATACGGTGGCCGGAAAATCGATTCCGGTCCATAATGATGCGCCTTCGAGAGGACTTCCTGCCGCGGTGGCGCGTGTATCAAACTAATGTTCGTAGACGCGAATAAGGCCAGTTAAAAGATCCGACCATGTTTCTCTCTCTCCTGCACGTAAAAGTGCAGGAGAGTCCCCCATTTGTTGTTACTTTTCACTTAAGTCCCTTGACTTTTAATTTTGTTATTTGTCCTGATTTTTGTTATATAAGTTTTGATTTAGTTCAATTGGGTCCTCCGATTGGAATTGATTGAATGTCAATGTTTCACTTCGGTCCTCCTTTTTTGAATTTTCGGATTGCTTGAAATAATTCAATAAATATGGTACATAAGTTTCCATTTCTTCGATTGGATCCTTTGATTAAAATTAATAATATATTGAATTTTCATTTTGACCCTTATACTTTTAATTTTAATCCTGTTAGATTTTATTTTCATTTCGGCCCTTATACTTTGAATTTTTTATATTAATCCCTTTATTTCTTTTTATTTCTAAAATAATCTCTACTTTTGTCCATGTATATATAAATGTGCTCTTCGTTTTGATTTTTATTTTTTTTTTATTTTCTTATTTGTTGAGGTGATATTTTTTATAAAAAAATTATCTCTTAAATTTTGTTTTTTTTTATCTATGATCATTTAAAAATTGATATTTGTGTTTTTTTTTCTCCATTTTTTTTCTTTTAATTTTTTATTCGTTTTTATTTTTATTTTTATATCAAATGACTTTTTTTACTTAATATTTTTTTTTCTTTTATTAAAGTTTTTAAGATCTTTTTAATCTTTCATTTATTTTATTTTTTCCATTATTAACATAATAATAATAATAATAATAATAATAATAATAATAATAATAATAATAATAATTTTTTTATTGCTTACTCTTTTGTTAATGTTTTTAAGTTTTTTCCTCTCGGGATAATTTGATAATTTTTATTGTTTTAACAGTGATAACAATGATAATTATTTTATTTTTTTATCTTTCGTTGAGGTTTTTAGAATTTTTTCAATCTCTCATTTCTTGCTTACTCTTGTGTTAATGTTTTTTAGTTAATAATAATACTTATAAGAATTTAGTTGTTTATCTTGCTTACTCTTTTGTTAATGTTTTTTTTTCTTCTCGGGATAATTTAAGAATTTTTATTTTGTTAGCAGTAATCACAATGATATTTTTTTTTTATTTTTTTTTCTTTTGTTAAAATTTTTAAGATTTTTTTAATCTTTCATTTAGTTTTGTTTCTTTCATTATTAACATAATAATAATAATAATAATAAAAAATAAAATAAAATAAAATAAAATAAAATAAAACAAATAAAAAAATAACAATACAATAATAATAATAATAATAATTAAATAATAATAATAATAATAATAATAAATAATAATAATAATAATAATAATAATAATAATAATAATAATAATAATAATAATAAATATATAATACTACTACTAATAATAATAATAATTTAATTGTTTTACTTACTTCATCTTAAATCTTATGTTAATGTTTTTTTAATTTAATAATAATAATAATAATAATAATAATAATAATAATAATAATAATAATAATAATAATAATAATAATAATAATAATAATAATAATAATAGTAATAGTAATAGTAATAGTAATAGTAATAGTAATAGTAATAGTAATAATAGTAATAATTTAATTATTTTTCTTGCTTACTCTTTGATTAATTTCTTGATTTTTTTTTTCAGTATAATTTAATAATCTTTATTGTTTTAATAATGTTAGCAATAATAATTTTAGATTTTTAAAATTTGATGTTGCTATTGTCATAATAAGATGTGTTGATCTATTTTATTATATTAAATTTTGCATATATAAATATTATATTTTAATTTTAATCTAACAAATCCTATAAAAATGATTTTTTCCAGCTAATAATTTTTATTTTTATTTTGTCGTCTATTATATTTTTTTTATTTGATCTTTCTTTTAGTTTTTATTGGGTTTTTTTATTATTATTTTCAAGCTACATGATTTTTTTTTAACCTTATAATTTTGATTTTTTTTTAATCTTTTCTTCAAGTTATTATAATTTTTTTAGTCTTTCATTTATTTCTGTTTTTTTTCATTATTAACACAATGACAACAACAGCAACAACAACAACAACAACAACAACAACAATAATAATAAATTTAATTATTTTTCTTGCTAACTCTTTTGTTAATGTTTTTTAGTGTTTTTTCTCTCAAAATAATTGAATATTTTGAATTGTTTTAACAGTAATAGCAATAATAATTTTATATGTTAATACTTCAATATTGCTATTTTTATAATAGGGTGCCGTAATCTATTTTATTATATTCAATTTCGCATATATAAATATTATATTCTTGAAAAAAAATTACAATATTGTAATTTTTAATATTGCAGATCTAATATTATTAGGGGGAAAATTCAACTCAAAAAAATAAAAACTAGACAAATTTACCTATATTATCTACAATTAAAAAATATCCGAGTCCCTTCCCGTTTCTATTACACTATTCCTTTTAAACGGCAAATAAGTCATTATAGCACGCAAAAAAAAAAAGTTTATTTCTTAAAAAATTTATAATATTTTTATTTATAATATGTCATATCTAATATTACTAGGGAAAAAAAGCAACTCAATTTTTTTTTATATAAATTTACCTAAGTTATCTGCAATTTAAAAATATATTAACCACTTCCCATGTCGATTACACTATTCCTTTTAGGTGGGGGAAAAATTAATTTATGACATATTTTTTTATCTATTATAATGTTACTAATTAAATATTTAAACAACTAATTACAACATGTAAAAAATCAATTATTTTTCTACATAAAAAAAAAACATAGCACAATGTGCAAGCAACCATACTAATTATACCACACAAAAAACTCATTTCTAACATATTTTATCTATTGCAATATTAGTAATTAAAAATTGAAATAACTAATTATAGCACGCAAAAAATGTAAGTTTATTTCTGGAAAAAAATTACAATATTTTTATTTATAATGTGTCTGATCTAATATTACTAGAAAAAATACAACCCATAAAAAAAAAATTACCTGCATTATATGCAATTAAAAAACATACAAACCACTTTCCATTTTAATTATACAAATTTTATCAATTATAATTTTACTAATTAAATATTAAAATAACAAGATACAATATATATAAAAACAATCAATTTTCTACATAGATAAAAATCCCGGTGCATCGCGCGAGTATATGACTCGTATATATATAAAAAGACAATGACTAATAGAAAAAAGGCAACCATTAGAAAAAAAAAATTATATATATATATATATCTTTGAATGCTATTAAAATATCTCAATGATATTACTTTGTCAGTAATAAAAAAACGAAGGACAGCATAATAATCTCGCAAGGTGTGTAGTGAAAAAAAAAAAACCCAATAAAAACAAAAAATAAATAGAGAAACTTTTTAAAAATTAACTCAAGTCAAACATATCAAGTTTATGGTCTGATAATAAGTTCATGTTAACCTTGTACAAAAAACATTGAATAAAACAATAAATATCAACTCTCAATCACACTAAATGATATAAGATGAAATTAAAAAAAACTCGAGTTAACTAAATTAACCTACAACTCAAAAAATGAATCCGGGATAACCTTTTAAAAAGGAAATCTCATAATTACTAGACTAAAAAGACAATAATATAGTGTTGAGTGATAAAATTAAAAAATATATATATATATTTTTTAAATAACTCAAGAAGACAAAAGGTCAAATTGGACTAATTTTTGAACTTTGTTGTCCGGGCCATGATATCGGGTTACTCCATGTTAAGGAATCAACTCACCTAAAAGTTTGAGCTTGTAAGTGAGACCCCATAATATGATTTATATTATTCTCTAACACACCCCCTCAAGTGAAAACTCTTTGGGCTTAAAACTTGCACAGGTCCACATTACCTTCTTTATTATTCTCTAACACTCCATACACAACAAGCTTGAAAAATAACAAAGTAAATTTTTTTATCATCGAAAAAATTAAAAAAAATAATAGAAATAGCAATCAAGTAAAAGAATATTAAATCTGGTATATAAGATGGATGAAACAAAATAACCATTGATGAAATTAAAATACAAAATAAATTAAGAAGGTGATATAAAAAATAAAGAACAAATATGGTATAGAAAATAAATGAAATAAATTTTCATAACATATTTCGTGATATGATACCTATGAATAAGCAGTCAAATTATGAAATTAACTGTGTCTCTCGTGGTTTTGGATTATGAAACTATTAATTTTTTTTAATATAAAAATAAAAAATTTCGTTAAATGAAATACTTGATGTAGTTGTAGAAGTATTTTTTATACATCAGTGAATGCGTATTGATGAAAATTTTACAAAGATATTAAAATTCAATGAAAATAACCTATACAAAAATATTTAAGGATAAAATTCGAATAAAACCATCTACATAAGATAATATATATGGTAAAAACGTGGATTCTTTTTCCAGTGCTCCGTCAAAGCTCAACATATACCAGCATTATGGTCCCTGCAAATTCTTTTATTCTGAAGAGTTTGTTTTTAATGTTCGTGCGGCAAAGATCGAAGGGAGAGAAAAAAGAGAACGAAAGAAGTGTACACGGCTTGAAAGCGGCTAAAGATCGAGAACGTGTCAAGAAGTGGGGCCCTTAAACTATCTGTCACCCAAGAATAAGACCCGTGTCATTCTCCTGGCACCTCATTGCCCAGGTGTCTCATTGAATCCCCTCCTCTTTTGCCGCATCATCCACCACCTGTCACTCAATCCAAAAGCTGGTTCCTCACGCCTTATATATTGCGGGATCTATATTCTACATGGTATCGCTCGACTCGTAAAGCAGCTACTCTTTTGGTGAATTTTTTACGCTTTCTCTAACTTAACACGCAGGAAAACATGTCTTCCAATCAACAGTCGAGGGAGGAACTCGATGCCAGGGCAAGGAGAGGAGAGACAGTAATCCCCGGAGGCACTGGGGGTAAAAGCCTTGAAGCCCAAGAGCACCTGGCTGAAGGTATATACACTGATACCATCTCTTTGACTATGTGTATAAGTGCATAATGTGTAGACAAGCATGGACACAGCATATCTTTTCTCTCTGGAATATCTATGCGATACCGGCCGGCGCGCAGTATTATTTGCTGGTTTGTTAATTATTTGCAGGGAGGAGCCGTGGAGGACAGACGAGGAAGGAGCAGCTAGGGACAGAGGGGTACCAAGAAATGGGACGCAAGGGTGGGCTTAGCACCACGGGTGAGTCTGGTGGAGAACGTGCAGAGAGGGAGGGTATCCCCATCGACGAGTCAAAGTTCAAGACCAGGAGCTAAATTGATATGCGGTGGCGTCTCTGTCACTAGAGATGTTGTGACTGTCATTTACCGTCCACAACATTTAAGAGACGGGCGTTTCGTCCAGGACTAGTAGGGCATTCGTCCAGGACTAGTAGGGCATTGTAGTGTGGTGGTGATTGTTGTCGCTAGTCTGTCTGTGGTTTAATTTCATGGAGTTTCTGTGGCAGACACTTGGTCTGGTAATCTATGAAGAGGTTTGTGCATTCCATTTTTGGACAGGTATTTTACCTGTACGGACGTGAGATGATACGCCTTTGAATTTCAGAGATCATAGAAGGTAGTAATTAGCTAGATGATGAGGTGAGTGGCGATACGCTTCTGATTCACAGAGAGCTATCACAGAAGGTCGTACGTAACTCAATGTCGAGGTGATTTAACAAAAGTTGAAAAATAATAAAAAATATTTTTTAAATTTTCATTGTTTAAAAGTAATAGTTTATTGAAAAGTAAGATAATATTTTTAAATTGAATAGCTCTTTCTGCATATTAATTAAAGAGTCAAAAATTGATTTAATATATTTTTATATAAAAAAATGATTTTGATTGAATTTGTATTAGTTAATTATTAATAAGAAATTGTTATATTAATATTATATATATTAAGATAGAATTGACTCTTCTAGATAATTTTTTTATTAGTACACACACTACATTTACATTATTTAAACAGCTATATTTAATAAACTTCTCTAAATAATTATTTTCACGATAAATGCTCTAACATGAAGAAAAAAATCAATGTCAGCGGAAACATTTCAATTCCGTACCTAATTTGAAGAATTTGGTCGTAGTACAGCGAAGTAATTTCGGGAAAGAGGTGTCAACACTGTTGACTGAAATCTTCCGTGTCAATATTCGTGTTAACGTTGAGAGTTGAGACTGATACATGTCTTAGCCTCACTTAAAAACAGTTAAGATGTCTCAAATTATGACAATTAACGATCCGGTTCCTTGTCAAGTTCAGATCTTTTGCGTTATTGAGACTGGCGCATGTCTTAACTGTCGATTAAAAATAGGCAAGATGTCTTTTTATCACGTTGACCAAATTGAATCCCTTACCGGTGATCGATCGAGTCAATTAAATCTAGTTAATCAAAGGCATTAATGTCATAATCTCAAGTATCCATCTGATCAAAAAGTGAAATATCTTTCCAGTGGAGAAGTGTCTTACAAGATTCCCATGAAGATAACATATTATTCATGTAATAAATAAATACGAAATAAATTTCATCGAACGAATTTCAACGAATCCTTTCAGAAATTGTATGCTCTTGTAGTTTCGAGCTAAGGATTTATTTATTTATTATTTTTATGAAAACAAAAAAAATAAATTAACTGGTAATTTTTCAAGCAGCGCGTAAAGTAGTATAAATATCACAATCAAGTAGGATTTTTTCTAGGATATAAATTAGGAAAAGTGAACCTATCGGCAGTATGTTTTTTAAAACTTATTGGTACCTATTAAAATAATAGTATCTTGGAAAATTAGTGTAAAGCTTAATGTTGGTATTTTTTTTAATTGATGTGAGCACTCGAGTCAGTTTATATGAATTTTGATTAATCATACGAGTTTTAAAATTAATAAGTATATAATTTTTAATAATTATCATATTAAAAACTATACAACTTGAATCTAATACTATACAAAAAATATATCTTTTAATTTTAATCTCTTACCATTAAATTATTTATTAGTTAGCTGCGATAGTATGGTTTTGAAAGCCAATGAATGGGCCTTCTGCCTTATCTCTCTACTTTCATGTATAAACTAGCTTCCTTCCTCTCTCTTTCAACTTTTGCTCAGTACCAAATATCATTGGCGAAGTAAAATACAAGATCATTGGATGTGATGTTTATTTTTCCACGTGTAAATCAATTCGACTCATTAGCACATTTAAATAATGTATGATATAGCATTCAAATGGTTTTTTTTAAAAGAAAATGCTGTCACATACAAAAAATAAATAAATTATTGACTGAATTGTAAGATTATTATTATTTTTTCATATAAGACCCAATTACAAATTATCAGGTCCAGTAAAGAAGAAATCAAGCCCCAATACATATACACCCGTCCGACCCGATGAAATAGGGTCATGCGAGTCCGGCCCGCTTATTATTGTCCGGATCGTTAGTGTTTAAAAGCTTTAAGCGCAGCCACATTAGATTACTTGATAACACGAAAAAGAGCGGGAGTGAGAAAAATAGAGAAGAGGCAAATTACAAAAGAATTTAGGTTTTGGTTTTGGAGGGGAGGGGGATGGATGTTTATATATTACGAGGGGTTGTTATTAGTAATAATAATAATAATAATAATAACATGGAGGGTTATATATTATTATTAAGAATTATAATAGTTATCACAAAAAATAGTTAATATAAAAAAATAAGTAATTTGTTAATTATGATTTTTTTTGTCAGTTAAAATAGTTTGCATAAAAATTAGTTAGCATAAAAACAATATTGTGGATCTTTTAATTATAATTAAATTAAATTTTTTTTATTTAAATATAAATAAATAAAATAATTGTATTGTTGGCGGGTTTCTCAAAAAAATATTTAATTATATAACATACTCCTATTAATTATATAATTAAATTATATATAAAATAATTGATTTAGCTCTCCAAAATGGCTCTTACCATTGGACTTGCCCTAACACGAAAAAGAGCGGGAGTGAGAAAAATAGAGAATAGGCATTCCAGGATCCACATTTCCTTCACTCGCTCAACTAACCCAGTCACAACTCGAGTCATTAAATGGCCTTAGGGTTCGTGATATCACAGTACTTTGAGTTGGCGAGCTCAAGTCATGTGGCTTGATTGCCGAAGCTCTGGACGATAAATCCACCAGGCGATGCCCTTGACAAGTACGATTATTTCCTCTTCGATCCCAAGATCGACGAAATAGATGCATCTGGCTCCGCGGTTAGCAATCGCAGCGACAACGAGCTCTTCATTAGAGGAAACAAGTACATGCATTTTCTGTTTTTGTAATTTTCCTGGTGTAAATTGTAGGATATGTTTCGATTTGTTTAATTCCTTAACTCCTAATTTCTTGAGTTTTGTAGATCTGATTCTGTTAAGCTAGGTTAGATTTCCTTTCAAATTGGGGATGGTTTTTGATGATACAATAATTCACATAAGAATCGTGTGTTTAGGGCTGTGCTAATCATGTGACAAATACCTAACCTCAATTTTAACACAAACTAACCTTATTTATAAGAAGGAATACCTTTTCCAATATTTTTCCTCAGGACTATCTGTGCTGAATAACATGCAGTGGGAACCAAGTCCACCACACTACCAAACACACTGTCATGTATCAAAACCATCTTTTACTCTATCCACGTATGTGTTTGAAAGGTGTCAGCTGACAGATGGATTTGAAGTCTTTTTTGGATGGAACATTTTCTTGAAACTGACATGCTTCATGTATTGTCGCTCTAATATGATTATTTTCCTCAAATTCTTGCAGGTGTATTTGTCATTAGAACTACAATTGGTTCAATGGCTGACAAGATTATAAATACTTTACTATTGGAGACTCACTCGCAATTTCTAGTCTAAACGTATTTTTTTTTAATTATCCCTAGTATTTCATTTACTAATGGAACCAGGTCCTTTCTCCATGAGAATTGATAGCATTCTCATTCAGTAGCTTCATAAAATAATCCTTTGGTTAAATAACAAAATTTTGGCCGTGACCTAGAATATAACCACGAAAGGATGAGGAGCATAGCATTTAAGGCACTATATATTTGTAATTTGAAAGTGAATAAGTGAAACTAACATGAATTCCTTTAACATTATATAGCATACTGATTGTGGATGCCATCTCGATAACGGGGCCAAAGCTGACCAGTGTTTGGTGGTGGGTGGGTTGGTGGGTAGATCATACAATTGGAATAGCACAAGAGAACATGTTACGGGTTTGATCAATTAACTAATCATTCAGAATTGTCTCATCAAGTTTCGTTCATGTTAAAACATTGTGACAATCGCCATAAGCTAGCATGCATTACAATGGGCCATTCTGAATTTAATACTTAACCAAATGCATTGCTAGACATCATCTCTTGTGCAGGCCTAACAAACTCAGTGTGCTTAACGTAATATACTTGACAGCAACACAGCAAACAGGCCTAGCCAGATAAAACTGGTGTGGTATTTGGGGCTCCAGGAATAATGAAATATGAAGATAGCATAGGCCATGATACAAACTTTTATAAGCGAGAAGATGGAGAAAGCTGAAATACGTAAAGGCCATTAACAAATTAAATTGGGATTAGCTTCGAGAAAAGAAAACAAAACTAATGGAATTTACCGAACCAGTTTCTGCATGCTTCAAGATGAAGTCTTTGAGAATAACAATACTGAAATAATGTTCTGTTTGCAGCTAGCATTGACCCATACGAGGCCTTTGTGAGTGGAAGATTGACTACTACAAGAGGTAATAATACTGAAATAATCATTCTAGGATCACTTACGAAGTGGGTGGAAGAGCTGCTACATTGTTCAGAAGGATTGAAAAATGATTTTAATTATATGAACTCAGGTTGATGGCTCAATGATCAAACAGGGCATAGAAAAATTGTGCTTCTATCTTGGTATCTTCAACTGTTTGCAGTGCTGGCATCGTCTGTAATCAAGACAACAATGGAGAAAGATAAGCCCGAGCTTGTGTCAGCATCTTGGGTTCCCTTTGCGTTTGTTATTGCCAAAAACTGAAAACAATGCGATTGGTGAGATAGCTAAGCTGTTGGTTTCTCCCCAATTCAGTGGACGAGGCATGTCCTTTCCAAGGAAGGTAAGGCTAAGGCTTGTCCATTTTTGCAACTTCTGAAATCCTACTTTTTCATTGGCTCTACATTATGTTTTACGAAGTGAGAAATGGGACTGCAGTTCGGTTTCTTGATTCACTTGCTCTTCAGCTGTTTCAAAATGAAGGTTTAAAAAAGACAGAGTGCATCAAAAAGTTGGAACTGGAAATCTAACCAAAACGGACCCTCAACGTCATCCATCAATGCTTCAGTTCGGGGGTAAAGTGGTGAGTGCCTTGAAATTGACTCCACTAAGCTGACCCTACTAGAGATTCACCATTTCTCACGAGGTGTTTTTCAATGTGAATTTGTTTGTAGATTATATGTACATGTATCAGATGCATCTGTGAAAACCACAAGTATGAAATCACCTCTCCGAACAATTACCATTAAAAAATGTAAATGTCGATTCTTTTCAAGTGATTTGCGTCAGTGTGGCCTTTTACTCTTCCAATAGAAAATATTTGAAGCCTACTACTTCTTGGCGATCGACTCGATTTTTTTCAAATACCTAGTCCTTTTCAGAATTCACCGCTACATTAACATTGATCTTTTCTGTGTTAATCTCTCCCACAACATTATCAGCACCCAATTGATGATATCAATCAAACAGCTGGATAACCCCGTTGTCTCCTTAGCTGTTTCATCTATCTTATCTTTTTTTTTTAAAAAGCGAATTTGAGTCCTCTCCTATTACTATTGAAACTCTCCGAGTAAAAAAAAAACTCTCTAAAACAAGAAGAAGAAATAAAATTGTCTTAAAAATTAATTTGCCAACTATTTACTGTGCTGAACCCATAACTCTGCACCAATCTGACCCGAGTTAGAATTGGGTTTGAACGAGTTTCTTGCGTGTTTTTTAATATCATGGTTGTGGATTTCAAATTTGGAATATACACTTTTAAACTGTCTGGAGCTCTGGATTCAAAGAATGATATATCTCTATCATATATGTAAGTCATGGATCTTCAAATGGTTAAAAGAGCTTCATATCATTGTCATTCATGAATTTCAATAACAAAGCCTAAAAAAATTAAGAATTTGAAGTCAAGAGAGTGCCAAGATTCGTGCATAAAGCAATTCATTCCACGTATCAGGCACTCCAGGAAGACACCAATGGAGACAATCTGCATATATGCTTGGATTGGACCTTTGCTCCTGCGAAAGTAATTTACCATCACGAGCAGTGTAAACAGAAGCATGTGCATCTTTCCTGTACTCAGAGAGGGTGGTTACATCGAGGAAGTGAACTGGCACTTTCATTGATCGAGTAACATTAGCTGCTATTGCAAAAATTTGCCGGTCTGTGCTCACATCCAATGGTGTCGTCCTGTTTAGTATTGGCATGGTCTCTTTGGCACAGTTAATTCCATCTGGGCTGTTCCAGTCTAAACTCCTATTTATGCAATTGCATTCAAATTGTCACTTTCATCAGATTTACACTACGTACATTATGAATAAGAAATCGCTTCCTTCTATTAGTTCTAACAAATAAGTGCCCAAGAAGTTACTGCTTGTACATAATTATAGTGCTTTAGTATCATGAGTACATGCTTGAATTATTATCTGTTACTCTAGAAAAAAATTAAAGGAAATTGGTGCTTGATTGTTTGTTTTGACTAGCTTGTGGTAGGAAGTGTTAGGTGGAGCAGTTGTTTCATGGTTTTCATAGAGTAGTTGTTGAGGCCTGCTCTTCTTACTTTATATGTCGGCGTGTTACTAACTACTGGAAGGATGAGACTACAAAAATCAACTACACAAAAGTAAATTAGGTTGGATTTTGTACCTGTAGTGCTGAGGAAACATGCTGCTATAGAAAATTGAGGTGCGAGTGGGATCAACATTTTCTTCCACCCACTTGGCCCATGTCCTCAAAACTTTCTCATAGACTATATGCCGTTCAACATCTTCATACTCCGTTGCACCTTCATCGAAAGATCCTCGCCTTTACCATAAACCAGAAAGGAAAAATTATCCTTATGATCATGACCATGCCGTAAAATTTTGTACCATGCAATTTAAAAAAAGAAAGAAAAATGGAGAATACACCAATTACTTACAAAACTTTCATTGTGGGATACTTGAGCCACCAGTTATATGTATTAAAGATTAGGTAGTCTACATCTTTCCAGTTACGTCCATGTTTGGATATTGATTCAGGCATAATAATGGCGTCTGATTTGCCATCTCTCATTGCTGGAGGGTCTGAATTGGACTCAACTAGAAATGGTGCCCAGTAAAATTCTAGTGTAGCATTATAGTCCTGCAAATTCAAGCAAAACAATAAATTGATCTCGCGGGCTGATCTCAAGCAAGTCCTTCACTACTTCAATGCATTTTTATTTTGGTTAGCAAGTGAGGTTTATCTTTGAATTTGACGATGTAATGAAAATGATGAATGTCATAATTCAGAAATTGGGTCACCTGCCGTTTATCTTAGATATTGTTGTGTCTACATTCGATATGCTATCAGGATTTTTATAGTGGAAATTCAATTTTTCCAGCCAAATACAGATGGGCTACGAAAGGACATGCCGGTTGTTCAAAGTAGCTTGGCGGATATGGATGCTTGTAGAAAATAGACGGAACTTGAATATATGAAGTACTAAGGATTTTCCATGATTTTCAAGGCTACTAGAATTATCACTAACAACTGAATGCTGTATCCAACATAAATTTATGAGGTAGTTGACCTGTCAAGTTTGAGATTCAAGTGAGATATAGAATCTTGGTTGCCAGTACAAAAAACTTGGGCTTGCGGAAAGTTGAATAGCGTGCAATATGTTCATCCAGTTTTTTCACTCCTCTTCTTTCTTTCCGAATATTCCTAGCATGGAGCAGAGAGATACCTCAATTTTGAAAACAGTGATATAGTTTGCATAGTCCAAGCTCTTCTTCCCTGGTGGAATGGCAGATTGAACCAAACAAATCAAGGATTGCCACTGGTTATAGTGGATGGAATCTCCAACAAACATAAGCCTTTTCCCCTTCAATTTCCCCAGCAACAATTTTGGTTCAAACCTTGAAATCAAAATTATAAATATTTAGTTTACTCTTTGCTTGAGTGAAAAAAATGTCAGAAACAATAACTAGTGTTGATGGTAGGCAATGAATATTAAAAATTGAGCAAAGTTAGTCCAACCGAGAATGAATCTAGCTGTACCATTTACGGCACACTTACTTTGGCAAAGAACAATCTCTGGGCTGCCACCTCCAATTCTGATATAGAGAATCCCGCCTTCCATTCCTTAAGCACGTCGTCCATTCTGACAGAAACTCACATTCATCCTCTTTATACAAAGGACGGGTTTTGTTATCCAAAACCCACTGTCCTGTGAAGATATCACACTCTTCTGGTTGCAACACTATCTTTTCATCGTCTTCTTCTTTTTCAACTGCTGGAGGCTCCATTTTTGGACCACGTAGTGTGGGAGTTTCTTGAGCTGTTGGGACTCTGAAATTGAAAGGTTCTCGCAGCATTTCTTGGTGATTAGGAGGTCTTGAAACTTGGAATGCAATGGACTTCATTCTGTCACTATACAGAAAAACCCCCAGGAAAACTAAGAAGAATAGCGTGACGATCAGAATTGGGAAGGATTGGCATCTCCTATCAGTGCCATTAACAAGCATCATTGTTGACTGTTTCTGAGAGCAGAAGACTACTATCAGTATAAATCAGCTCCATAACATCAAAAACCTGCACAAAAAATATCAGGTTGTTTGTGGTTAGTAAACTGTAAGAGTTCAGTAAGCAAAAAGCCAAGTCAAAGTGTCATTGTTCATATGATAATTCCATTATCTGTATAGGATATGGATATTCGGCGTCGTGGGGTCATCATCTGAAGAATTCGGTAACCTCTAACTGCTCTCGAGCCTTTAGCAAAGACCGACTAAAATTATTGAGCTGACAGAAGGAAAAGGATCGCCCTCTAAATATCTACTCCATAAACGACAGCAACACCACAGGGACATGAAACCTGCTTCCAAATTCACACACACAAACAGCGCGCCATATGTGTATACGATCAAGAGATAAAACTCAACGAAAAAAAACAAGAACTTAACACGTTGTTCATTCATAGCCCTCAGAGCCCGTCTCAGGAAAGCATCCAAATAGAAGACAATCCAACGAAATGGAAAAATTACATGTTCGTAGAGAAATAACATAAGCAAAATGAAGATAATAAATAGAAATATGATCTTAAAAATATTTTATCTATAAGAAGCTTTTCTCCGGTACCCAACAAATCCCTTTCTAAAATCAAGGGAAGCAAATACATGTGTTTATAAAAATTAAATGGAGAATTAAAACAAGATTAAAAAGTGTAGTCAACATTTGAAATATAGCTTAGAAAAATAGTTATTAAGAAAAAATATAGCTGCTAGGAAAATAAACACATAATTTACTATATAAACACTATAAAAACATCTTGTTTGAATACCTATTAATTTAAATAATTTAACTTAAAAAATATTATCTTTCCCATATTAAATATTTTAAAATAACTTATTCAACAATATTAAATTATATTATTTACAGCATCACTTACTCCGCTTTTGCACCTAATACGGCGAGAGCACCTGAATTCACATGTCAACACCAACCTTTCATCAATTCTCCTCGACACATACCTTTCAACATCATTTTCCATGCACGCTGTCATCTTGAAACTGAAATCCTACTAAATAAATTTATATGGCCTACTTGATTCAAAAAGGTAGTCAAAGTGAAGAAAAAAATTGCAATTTGCAGGGCAAGATGAAAAATAGACTTGGTGCTTACAATACTTTGTATAAGTAGACGTCCTCCACCAAATATATCTGTTGAATATAAGGTATTCGACACTCTTCCAGTTATCTCCATGTTTTGAGATTGATTCAGGCATGGTAATACGGTCCGATAGACCATTCCGATTTGACAGCATCTGAATTGGACTCGACCAAAAAAGGAGCCCAGTAAAACTAGCATTGTAGTCCTTCAAATTCAAAGATGAATCAAATCAAATGACAATAAACTCTTCACTTAATTCATAAATGCCATTAAAAAACTCCTTCATTGCCATTTCACACATTAATTTGTGAAGCTTCCTACAAGCCAAACGCTTAATCTTGAAAATTTTAGTGTTGCTGTTATAAACGTGAATGGATGCTTAGAATTCTGTAATCTATGCCGGTGTCATTTATTAAAAGCGATTTTAATTTGAGGGGGGAGGAGATACCTCAATTTTGAAGACAGTGCATGAAGTGCTTGACAGACTCTTCATGTCTGGAGGAATCACAGAATGGACCAGACAAATCATGGATTCCCACTGCTGATGATTCAATGAATCTCCGACAAACATGAGTCTCTTTCCTCTGAGTTTGTCCAGTAACAACTTTGCTTTGAACCTGAACAAGATCAAAGTAGAAAACCATATTGCTCCTTTTCAATGACCTATATACAATTAAGTAGAAACCAGAAACTGAGTTCATCAGGTAATTAAGAAGAGTACTTGCTCGGGCAAAGAGCAATCATTGAGCTGCCATCTCCAGTTTTGATGCGTTGAATCCTCCCTTCCGTTTTCTTATGCAAGTCATTGAATCCGTCAGAAACTCAGAGTCTTCTTCTTTGTATAAAGGACGAGTCAAGTTGTCAAGAACCCACTCTCCTAATAAGATATCACACTCTTTCGGTAGTAACACCACAGCTCCATCTTTATAATCTCCCTCAACTGAAACCAACTCCTTATTTACATTCCCATTACTCCATTCGCTGAGAGCCTAACATCATCAATCTTGCTATTTTCTTGAACGCTGAGAGCCTAACATCATCAATCTTGCTATTTTCTTGAACCACTGGATTGGTGGAATTGGATGGTTCTTGTAAGATCTCTTCGAATCTTGGAAATGGGAGAGGTACAAAATTTTCTTTGAAAAAAAAACAAGCAAAGATGCAGAGAGTACAAATTACTAAGATTGAGGGGTAGTTACAGCTCCTGCTTCTAAGGTCCCCACTTTCCTTCATTGTGTCTTCTCTGAAAACTCTCCAGTTCTATAAAAAGAATCAATGGTTGTGGCCTTAAAAATGACAGTTCTGTTTTGCTTTCAATTTCTGTAAAGAGTGGAACAGAGCAGCACCACGGCTCACTGGTTCATAACTTAAAATTCACAGATTAGTCCAATTATAATAAGTTGATCTGAATTTGTTCACTAAGCTCGTCAACTCGTGGAGTTGAACACAGGAGTTTTTTTTTTTTTGGCTTTACTAGTGACTTTGTCTGTGTTGATTTGAATTTGTAGACTATGAGATATGCGTGTGATCCCGTGATTGGTGATTAAATGCAATGAAGAAGCTTGGAATTTCATGAGTATATCTTAGCTTACAAAATAGCAGGGTTTAGCCCCATAAACAGAGGAAAATTTCAGCTAGTCACCGCACATTTTTTAGAGGATGGGGTCGCATTTAAGAAGTGATCTACCGACAAGAACCTCTGTCCCCATTTTGGCACTTGAGGTAGAGAACTGAAAGCCTCCACAACCAAAAAAGCTGGCTTTGAAAGAATTTTTTTATTTTTTTTCAATTCGAGCAACCATATACACGAGATAATTTCAAATCCTCGCAGCCTGGCTAGATCTTCTGCAACGTCGACGTGGTTAATGGCTGGTGATGGAGGAATATTTGACTCGTATGCTCGACTGAACATCTACACGTCCTTCTATAAATATTGCGGAGGATATACGGTAACCTGTTACACGGGATGGGAAATCACTCCTAAACTATTGGAACAGGCAACTGTAAGCAAGCAACAAGTCATAAAGATTGACGCAGCGAACCTTGTGACTTGAATGATCGATGCGCTGACGTTTCGTGAACCTCGAAAGTCATAAAACACAAGTGAAGAGACCAGACTGCATTTCATAACTCTGAAAAATAAATAATAACAACAGCAGACCAATCAAATTTCCATTTTTTAACATTTTTGGAGAAAGCAAAATTCCAGGGTCTAAGTGTGAGAAATGATATGCATGTATAGGAACTCGTTCCAAGTATCTGGTAAACCGGGGAGACACCAATGGATACAATCTGCGTAGATCTTTGGGTCAGCCTGCTGCTCTTCTGTGAGCAGCTGGCCTTGACGAGTGGTGTAGATTGAGGTATGCGCATCTTTTCTGTACTCTGATAGGGTGGTGATGTTAAGCAAGTAAACGGGCACTTTCATCGATTGAGTCACGTTTGCTTCAACCACAAGTAGCCGGCGATCAGTGCCTACATTCACCGGCGTGGTCATGTTGAGAATTGGGGCAGTCTCCTTTGAGCATTTGATCCCATCAGGGTTGTTCCAATCCAAGCTCCTAATTTTGCATTTGCATTTGCACATCCATACTCAACGTCATTTCAAATCTTTCACTGTATCACCGTGGTTTAAGAGACTAGAAGACATCAATTCACTGATAACTACTACTAGGATAAGAAAATGAGCATAAATATGCCCTGGGAATTCAGCTTACCTGAAATGCATAGGGGACATGCTGATGAAGTAGACAGAAGTTAAATTAGGATCTACATTTTCTTCAGTCCACTTGGCCCATGTCCTCAGAACTCTTCCAAAAGCTGCTGTCCGTTCGATCTCATCATATTCTGTGACACCTTCGTCAAATGTTCCTCCTTGTTTTCTTCCAGCGTTCCATCAAATCCCAAATAGGAAAAGTCAGGCTTCAATACTTTCTGCAATTAAGAAGACTAGAAGCCTGGTTTACTTACAAGACTTTCATATTAGCCGAGTTCATCCACCATATGTATGTGTTGAAAACCAGGTAGTCCGCACCTTTCCAGTTGTCCCCGTGCTTGTTGATTGATTCTGGCATGATAATTCGGTCTAATATACTGTGCTTCGATGGGTCATCGGCATTCGATTCAACTAAAAATGGTGCCCAATAAAACTCAACTGTAGTGTTGTAGTCCTAAATCAACAGAAGGAGAAATTTAGACTAGTGTACATTGCATTGAATATATCTAACATTTGACTTCAATAGACATGGAGGATGGATGGAATATGCATCCCTTAGTTGATAGGCGTTCATTCAAACGCAACGCTGAATATGGATGTGCATGCTAATTAGTTGCAAGTAAATCCTGTGTAGATGCAATTAATGAGTTGCAGGTTAAAAATTATTCCCTGAAATAGGCTTAGAGTTAACTGAATAAAATAGGTGAAGTGACGGGAAAAAGAGAATGGATTTTCAATTAAGATTGCCATAATTTTATATCAACATTCAGTGCCAGTGAAATTTACTGCGAGCTGGTTAAAAAAAGAGATAAAAAGATACCTCAATCCTGAAAACAGACGCAGAGGAAGAATCGCTCAGTCTCTTCTTGGCCAAAGGAACACCGGATTGAAGCAGGCAAACCATGGATTCCCATTGGTTCCGATTCAGTGAATCTCCAACAAACATAAGCCTCTTTCCACGAAGTTTTTCAAGCAACAATTTTGCTTTGAACCTTGATCCAGAAAAACATACTAAATTCAGTAGATTTTTGTTTTTAGCTAATGCGTATAGATAAGTAAGCACGAAAGGACATAAATACACAAGTACAAGCACCTGGGCAAAGAACAATCTCTGGGTTGCCATCTCCAGTTCTGGTACAAAGAATCTTGTCGTCCATTCCTCAAACAAGTTACTTGCCTAGAGAGAAATTCACACTCTTCCTCTTTATACAAAGGGTGAGTCGCGTTATCAAAAACCCATTTCCCTGTGAAAAGATCACAGTCCTTTGGTGGCAGTATAACCTCCTCCTCCTTCTCTTTGATTACATGAACTTCATTTCTCGATAGCAAAAATGACCCAGAAAATACTGACTTGAAATTCTCACTGTACATAAAGATTTTGAAGAGAAGTAACAAGAAAACCATCAGAAGAAAGTAATGGTAGTAAGTACCCCATTTATAGTTAGATCTGCAGGGAATTAATGACATCGAACAGCTGAGCGCAGCAACCTAGAACTGGCAAAATGGAAGTACAGGGAGAGGGGGCAATAGGAAAGAGCTTTATGATAAGAAATATTAACCAATAAGGAAAGAGGAACTTGCGATGATCAGATATATTTAAACCCCGGCTATATTCTAGACATAAAATAAAGATTCATCAATCAGCTGTCAGGCTTATAAATAAAAACATCAAAGCAGTTCAAAGGTATCATCAGCATCAGTAGAAATGATTGAGCATCGATACGTCACACCCCCACCTCTGCCTTAAAATAAAAAGCCGTCCCATTAACAGAGGATTTCGATCTATTTTTGTCTTTATTTTTTTATTTTTTTTAGTCATTTTGTCTCTCATTTGCTTAAGAAACCTCATCCACCAACCGTGTATTTAAATATGAATATTCATATTAATAAAAAAATTTAAAAGCTACAGTTACAGTCATAGCATTGATATAAAAATAAGTTTATTTTCTTCTAGAACCATTCCATTCATCACCCCGATGTCTGAATAAGCTGTGCATTCTAGTTTTCAGCTTTTCAAAGCATGTGAGGGAGGTCATGGCGTTTTTTTTAATTATAAAAAAGAAAAAAAAAAGGCTAGTAAAATAATTTCTGTTTTCTTTTTTTTTTAAATACATGTAATTGTATTTCTAATTTAAATTAAGTTAAAAATACCTTTTATTTTTTTATTTGCAAAAATATATTTTAACCACCACCGTAAAAAGATCACACTGAGCTTGCAAAGTCAACTCATAATGATTATTGTTTAGATTCGGTTTGTGTACCCAAGCCAATGCCCCATTGCACTTATCAAATGCAAAAACAGCTGTGATCAGCTTAGACAGGGAGTCTATGTCATGATCATTATCGATCGATCTATGTTTATGAAGTTTAAAAAAGATGGCTGCAAAGAAGATTATAGCTAGGAAAGAGGTGAAGATAGTGAAAGTTGAAGATGATCGTTCAACCCACTCATCTTGAGAGTTCAAGATGGTTTGTAAGGTTTTAAATGCATGCTATGTGAGGGGTAAAGTAGTCAATACACATGCCACTGCATCTTTGGATTATTTGGATTAACATAAGATCAAACTTTAGGAGACACATGTTCACTTGATGTGATATATTCACGCTTTTGCCCTACGAATAGATCAGATTGACTTTGACCTGAAAATAATGCATCCAGTGCTAAACAATTAGTGTTGGGGCGTGCCTAGCCAGTTTAGGATC
Source organism: Salix dunnii (assembly GCA_015731905.1). Lineage (NCBI taxonomy): Eukaryota > Viridiplantae > Streptophyta > Magnoliopsida > Malpighiales > Salicaceae > Salix > Salix dunnii. The sequence goes on from CM027668.1 coordinate 13,323,983, forward strand.
TCGGCAAGTCTTATAATTGAGGGTGTTGCCTTGTGAGATTTTATATGGGCACCTCGAATCGGATTCATAGACAGGTCCTGTGGACTTGGTTTCAAGGAGAGCTGGCTATCACGAATCCCATGAACAGCAGGGCATGTGATATACTCGAGCCTGGAAGGATGTGACCTGTGCCTGGAAGCTTCGTGACTGTAGACCTTTTCTTATATTCCATATCATTATTCAGGTGATCAGGGATATAAATCTCATTTCCATCACTTTTTCATGAAATAAAATTTAAATTCCCCCATGCCCGATTAATTTTCCTTTCTCTGTTCTCTATTTTACACCGGTTTTCTCTTGGAATTGAGGATCGGGCGTCGAATAATGTGGGTAAATCACATACGAGAGAAGATTGACTTTAATATCATTTGATCACGCTCCAAGCAGGAAAATAACTTTCTGAGTGTATTCGCATTAACCATTCATTTTACACTAATTAATTTGCACGAGGCTGGAACACGGTGCTTCGTTTTCTTGGCCCCTTTCAAAGCATCTGGGCAACATGACCATCTTTTCAGATAATAATAATAATAATAACTAAAAAAAATGAAATGGGAGAAGCCATCGGGAAATCACAGACCGGCTATAGAAAGGGGAAAGTAGAAATATTGCCATGGATGCAACTGCACTTCACATACAAATCTGTACTTGTTCTTTATTTCTTTTTACATGTGCATTAGACAATGCAAACGTGGATCATGGTCTTCATTTTTAAACTTAATCAGGCATGCTTGCCTGGAACCCAACCTTCTTTTCTTCCAAGGGTAGGGCACGATGTAGCTCCCGGCCGAGCCTCTCGTAATGAATTGCACAGGTTCCAGGAAAAACTGGATGGGCATTATAATGTTACCGATGAAGAATCCGATTGCCTGGATTTTCTCGTGCCTACAACCCCCTGTCAGATAAAGCGGAACAGAGTTCCAAAACAATGTTGACGACGGCTCGGAACTATAATTCAGGCTAAAAAGATGAGACGAGGAGAAATTACAAGGGAAACTAAACAATGTCGATGAGGGTGAAAAAAAAAATTATTAAAAAAAACAGAAATAAAAAAAGATCCCGCACGTGTCAATTCCTATCCCTAGGGGTCACGTGCGAGAAATTATCCGTGTGTAAAGGAATTCATTCCACGTGTCGGGCAACCCTGGCAGGCACCAATGAATACAATCGGCATACGTTGCCGGGTCAGCCTTCTGCTCCGGTGATAAAATTTTGCCTTGACGGATAGTGTAGACTGAAGTATGTGCATCTTTTCTGTACTCGGAAAGTTTGGTGATGTTGATAAAATGGACGGGTACTTTCATGGACCCAGTAATATTGGCTGCGACCATAAATAGCCTTCGGTCCGTGCCCACATCAAATTCCATGCTCGCATTCAGAATTGGGGCTGTCTCCCTGGCACACTTTACGCCACCCGGATTCTCCCAGTCCGAGCTCCTGCTCCATTAGCATTCATTCAAACCAGTATCATTATTGTCTGAAAACAAAATGATCAATTGGAAAAATCGAAACGCAACCATTACAAATATTCATGCAGGATGGATATTATTTTTTTAGAAAATATATTAATTAATCAATCAATTATCAACCAGTCAAATCATGATCTGTGATCACAGGGCCCATTTTCAAGTTCCAACCACCGAAAATCACCTAATGCCTAATCAAATAATTTGGTACAACAAAACACAACAACTACTGCTTGGAAAATAGAGAAAACGTGTGGAGGTTGAACTAAAATGCTTGGTTAAGAAATTTTTACTCGAATAAAGAAATGTTTAGAATTAATTTCAGATTCGAGCATTACTTGATATGAAGAGGAGACATGCTGCTGAAGAAGACAGTGGTACGATTGGCATCCACATTTTTCTCCACCCACTTCGACCATGTTGTCAAAACTCTCCTATACGCCACTGGCCGTTCGATCTCATCATACTCGGTGGATCCTTCATCAAACGAGCCACGTCTGTCCCATCATCAAACAATAAATCAACCTCACGCATGGTTTTGAGTTAAAACACCTTGTTTAGCGTGTTAAGTAGTAACTCACAGAACTTTCATGTTGACAGTGTTCATCCACCAAATGTATGTGTTAAAAACCAGGTAGTCCACGTTCTTCCAATTAACACCATGTTTATCAATTGATTCTGGCATGATTATTCTATTCAAGATGCTGTGCATGTTTGGATCGTCTGAATTTGACTCTACCAGAAATGGGGCCCAATAGAACTCCACTGTCGCATTATAGTCCTACGGGAAAAATTAAAAACTAGAATAAGGATTTCATGCTATAATATAGTCCAGCGGGAAAAAATTAAAAACCACATCTGTTCATGTAATAAAATAACGTATTGCTTCTCAAAGATTAATAACGGGATGTTTCAACAATAATTTTATTATTATTTTAAGATTTTTTTTATTTTAATAAATAAATAATATATTATTCAAATACATTTCAAAATAAATAAAAAAAACTCTGAAACCAACTGATTTCACTCTTCTAAACACAAGGAATCACAAGTTCGAAGGGAAAATAGAAAACCAGGTAACAAATATGGATCAATAGTTGTTAAACTTGGTAGCTCTGACACCATCATTAAGAACAGTGAAAAGGTATTTAAGAACACCATCTATATATATTTGTCAGAGAAGCGGGGGAGAGATACCTCGATTCTGAACACAGATAAAGATCCAGTCTTGTTCATGCTCTTCCTTCCAGGAGGGATTAAGGATTGAACAAAACAAACCATTGATTCCCACTGATTCCTATTCAATGAATCCCCAACAAACATAAGCCTCTTATTCCTTAACTTGTTGAGTAGTAGCCTTGGCTTGAACCTTCATTAAACGTGGACATAAGAATTACCACCAAAATCAACAAAAACTCGAAAAGAAAAATTCAAGAATTGGTCATATATGTGCTTACTTTGGCAAAGAACAATCTCTAGGTTGCCATTTCCAATTCTGATACAAAGAATCATTTCTTCCATTCCTCATGCAAGTCACTTGTGCTGTAAGGAACTCACATTCATCTTCTTTATAAAGAGGATGTGTCTCATTGTCAAAAAACCATTGCCCCGTGAAAAGATCGCACTCTTCTGGTGGCAATTGAACATCTTCATCATCTTCTTCGATGGCTGGCAATTCAATCTTTTCCTCATCTTCTTTTGATTCACTAGACTTCACGTTGTGAGATTCTTGAACTCCTTCAAGGCCCTGATCAACTCGAGGTTCTTCCAATGAAGTTCTCGAACCAACAGAAGCCGGGAGTTCTTGGTCCTTCTTGAGGGTTTCTTGAACTGGGGTGGCTCCTTTTGATGTCTCTTCTTGGATTTCTTGAGATTTATGCCATGAAAAAGGGAACTCGGCAATGGATTTCATGTCCTCATTGTACATGACGACACCAAAGAGAAATACAGAGAATACGACAACAAATACCGAGAGTTTGCTGGTCTTCCTGTGCTTCATGGCTACAGTTACTGATGAGAGGAGAGGTGACTTCTTTCTTGGTGGCTGCATGAGAAGACTGGTGAGAGGAGAGAAAGGAGAGATGTGGAGATATAGAGAGGCACTGTGCTAAATAAGATAGAGACAAATAGAAAGACTTGCATTGTCTAAGTTTCATTGTTAGATTAGTGTTGGATTTGGTGAGACGGGTTTTTCTTCAAGAAATTGATTAATTAGGCTTTTGGTGGATGGAGAGTTGTCTCTCTCAGGTTTTTTTTATCTCCTTATGATCCTTTTTGCCAACTACTTTCTTTGATATTGTTCCGAGAAACACAAGCGAGAAAGGAACGAAGAGAAAAGTGATCTCAAAGTTTGCCTAGTTGGTCACTGTCTACCAAAAAAAGAAGAAGATATGGGAACTTATATCGACATGAATAATGGCAGACCAGATGTTATAGTCTACCGGAATTTGACTATGTTTTTTTTAAAATTATTTAATTAATTAATTTTATAATTTAAGTTAAAATAATTTGATGCTTTTAGATGATTTTTAAAATATTTTTTTATATATATTTCTAAAAAAAATATTTTAAAACAATTTCAAAATGCTCCTAAAAAAACACTTTGACATAGATGCTTGAACGTAAATTAAGCTGTTTGATCCAATTAAGAACATAGAATCGAAGTACCATCTCGGTTGATCAAGAATTAACGGGGAAATTTATGATGTTGATCAGGAATTACTCGGTTCTGTATTGCTGCCACTGCTAATAATTTACATCAATGACAATTCTTAAAAAAATTATTTTCTCAATTTTCTTTCCATGAAGAATGAGATAACGTGAATTGAGATTTTAAATCCGCAGCTATGTTGGGGGTAATATCGTAGAGAAATTTCTATTCTCTTATTATTTAGGGACACAAAGGTAATATATATATATATATATATATATATATATATATATATATATATATATATATATATATAAAACTGAAATTTTTAGATCCACTTAATATTCTATAAATCTAGTGAGCAAATAAGACATCATAAAAATAACAAGCATGAATAATAAAACTTGAACCCAATGCAGAGAAAAGAAACAAATTCATTTAACTACTAAATCAAGATACCACCTGGGATCCTGTATATTTATAAAGTTTGAGCTTCTACCCTTCACTTGCCCCCTTGGCGAGCAGCCTGTGATCTTTCTTTGTCAACCCTAAGTCATTTGATGAATTATCAAGGCTCCACTAATGATGATTTTGTTCCGGGGGCAGACCAAATCTGAATTATTAGTAGCTTTATGCTTGAGAAAAGTAGATGCCAAGGAAAGTACCAGTAGTAGTAGTAGTAGCAGTAGAGGTAAGCACACCAACACCGTAATATAGTGTATTTGCTCACCTTGCTTCTTCAGGCCGGCAAATCCCTTTCTTTCCAAGTTAAGGCAAACGATGATCAAGGTTTGGCACAGAGCCTCCTGTGTCAGTTTCTCAGACACGCACACGCTTCAGACGAATTGCATGAACTAGCGTCCATAATCAAGTAAGAGCTAATGATAACAGAGGATTGATGATTTTTATATGGGGTTTGGATAACATGATCAGCGGCAAAGAGAGCAGATGTTGCCAGATTTTATCGGATTGGCCTACAAGTTTTTCGGTAGTGATTTATTAAATAAGGCTACGTAGGTGATATGTGTGTCACGTTTTCTTAACAACTAAACAATTCTGCCCGTACGTGTCAATTAATTCTACTTCTAGATTTCTGAGAAAAAGATTTGTGTAAACCTGAAAGTGAAAATTTGAATAAGGATGGTTGGTAGTGTGGTCTGAATTGATATTACAAAAAAAAAATTAGTATTTTGATGTTTGGTTAAGATTAAAAAATTGAAAATTTTATGTGGGTTGCATAATGAAAAAACAATCAAACCAGCGTTTTAGCAGCTATTTCTCGTGGCTTGTCACCTGCGTTTTAACTGGTGCTTTGTATAATAGCTTAAGCATAATAGAGAGATGCACGGGCGCCCGAGGATGAAAAATGAGAGTTCCAACATGGACATCACTGCAAATTCTTCGCAAGTCACTGGAATATTATTATTATTATTATTATTATTATTATTATTACAGCAAGTCCAATGATAATAGTTATTTTAGAGAGTTAAATCTCTAAAAAGATTCTTTGAATAATATATATATATATATATATATATATATGATTTTTTTTTATGTGTATTCCAATGATAAAAATCATTTTGAAAAGCCAATATTGTTATATTATTTTAAATATAGTGTAATTATTTTATATGTGGTTTAATCATGCAATTAATTATACAATTAATAGGAGTAAGTTATATAATTAAATAATTATTTAAAAAAACCCAACAATATAATTATTAATTTTATATTCTCTTGATGAGATATTTTTGAATAAAAATAAATATTTTTGATGTAGTTATGTTATTTCTCCCCAACACACATGGAGGCCCATCTTCCCCCCGGCCCACCCCACAGACACACACACACACAAAAAAAAAAAAAAACACCCCAAGCACCTCCAGATCAGCTCCAGGCACTCCAGGGGTATGAGGTTTTTTTTATGTGTATTTTTTAATTTTTGGCTTCTCTCAAAATATATAGGAATGACTTTGAGAGTGAAAAAAAAAATTATTTTTGCTACCCGAATGGCTCTCCCGTTAGAGATATAAAAACAAATAAAAATAACCAAAATCTTAAAACTTTGACTTTACTTTCTATAATGGCTCCCCTGGACTTGCACTCAGGGCAAGTCCAATGACAAGAGCCATTTTGGAAAGCCAAATCATAAAAATTGTTCTTTCATTAGTGTGTAAATGATTTTTGAGTTGATGTGCTCTCCAATGGTAAAAGTTAATTTAGAAAATCATTTTTTTGAGTTGATGTGCTCTCCAATGGTAAGAGTTAATTTAGAAAATCATTTTTTTAATCTTATTTTAAATAAAATTTAATTATTTTGTATATAGTTTAGTTATACAATTAATAGAAGTAAATTATATAATTAAATAATTGCTTTTGAGAAACCCGCTAACAATATAATTATTAATTTTTTATATAATTTTTTACTCTCTTGATGATGTATTTTTTAATAAAAATAAAAACAAATATTTTTTATATATACCCTCGTGTGTGTCCCCCCCCCCCAACACACACACGATATATACATCCCTCGCCCAACACGCACACACGCGCGCGCGCGCACACACACACACAAATACACAGACACACACACACATGGAGACCCATCGTCTCCCTCCTCACTCCCACTCCTTTCTCGGAGACACACACACAAATACACAAAGACCAACCCCCCCACCCCACACACAAAGACCAATACCTTTTCCCCGGCCCTAAGCACTTGCAGATCAACCTCCTCGATCTCAGCTCTACTCAGAGGTATGTTTTTTTTTTTATGTGTACTTTTTAATATTTTTTAATTTTTAGCTTCTCTCAAAACATGTAGGAATGACTTTTGAGGTAAAACAAAGCCACTTTGGCTATCTGGATGACTCTACCATTGGAGATGCAAAAAAGAATAAAAATAGTTAAAGTCTCAAAATTTTGGCTTTACCTTTTGTGATGGCTCTCCCGTTAAACTTGTTCTCAGGGCAAGTTCAATGGTAAGAGTTATTTTGATGAGCCAAATATGTAAAATGACTATTTAAATAGTGTATATATGGTTTTTTTTGCTGATGTGTACTCTAATGGTAAAAGCCATTTTGAAGAGCCATTTATTTTTATATTATTTTACATATAATACAATTATTTTATATGTAGTTTAATTATGCAATTAATTATACAGTTAATAAGAGTAAGTTACACAATTAAATAATTGTTTTTAATAAATCCTCCAACAATATAATTATTAAGAATAACTATTTTTATTTTATTTCGTTAAAGTTCATCATGTATCATTTAAATTTTTATGATACTTTTAATCAATATTACTTATTATCATTGAGTGTTAGAAAAACTTTAAAAAGCAAATTGAATTGAAATTAATTTTATAATATGGTAAAATATATTTAAAACTACTTAAAAATAATTTTTTTATAGTTAATATAAGTAATTTATATAATTAAATAATTTCTTTTAAAAAATTTGCATTATAATTATTATTTTTTTAATTATATTTAAATAAAAAAATTAAATTTAAATTTAAAATAAAAATACTAATATAAATTAAATAAAAAATTAATTTATAATTAAATATCAGCGCCTTGCTACTGTCTTTCTCTTTCAAATAAAATAAAAATTTAATTTATAATTTATGGCTTTTGATCCGACAATGTTAAAACTGCTGAAATATGGAACAACTATTTTAAAAATTAAAATAACTGCCCCATTAAAATTAAATCTTTTTTATCAAAAAAGCTAAAGGACATATTTTTAGCTTTTACCTCTTAAAATTAAAATTAGTCACGGTTGGACTTGCCGTTATAAGTAAGCTGGGCGCGCAAAGGCATAGGGGACGAGCATATTCTTATCCATTAACATCGTGAGATCGCCCTAATATTTTCTTAATAAAGTAAATTATATCTGGGTTGGAGAATAAAATATGTTAATCCTCCTGCAAGCGAACATTTTCTTATTTTTTAAAATAAAAAATAAAAGTAAAAATAATTATTATGATAAATATGATAACCAACATATAAAATTTTTTATTTAGTGTTTTTAGATCATATTATTGATGTGAAAAATAATTTTTAAAAAATAAAAAAATATTATTTCAATATATTTCCAAAAAAACAATTTCAAAATCATTCACCTTTACTTAAATTCCAGATAATCAGTTAAAGCTCGTGCGAAGCTGAAGTATAAAACATAACTTCATCGCTGGGCTCCAGCAACAGGCTGCGATAAAGGCCCAGATGTAACCTAATCGTGCTAGATCTTTCTTTTCAGGCGTGTAAAGGCCCAGGAGATTAGAGATTTTCTAGTACATTCCCGTGGTAAAAGCACTCCTTGGACATCTGACTTGAGGAAAATAAAATACCACGCGCGAGTTATATAAAAAGAAAGAATTGAAAGTTGTACAAATCATGCATTTACTACTGTTTGTTTTCTTGTTTTAAAAATATTTTTGAAGAAAAATAATTAATTAACTTTTTTATTTTAAATAATTTTTTTAGAATTTTAAATTATTTTGATGTGTCAATATAAAAATTAATTATATAAAAATAAAAATAAAAATATTAGTTTAGTATATTTTCAAGCAAAATACACTTTAAAAACCAATCATCACCACATTCTCAAACACCATTTTATTCACATTCTCAAACACCATTTTAATTCCAAATCCCTGGAGCACAAGCTATATATATATATATATATATATATATATATATATATTTGGATTTGAGAAAATTATATCCCCTAAAAAGTGTATTTTGTGGGTCTAGGTAAGTGAATAAAACTCTAACTGTCCCAGGCTCCTATAAAAAATACATGCTCTGAGTCAAACTCGAGATTTACTGTATAGATTTCAAATTTTTTACCACCACACTATATCCTTAGGGATGCACAAGCTAATATGAGACAGAGAACAAAATCTTCTACATTATTTTTCTATGATTATTTTTAAAACATTATAATTATATAATACCAAACACGAAAAGTGATATTATATGATCTTAATCCAGACAAGACATAAAAACTTTTGAGATATATGTATGTATCTATATGTGGAATGCTCAATGCCTTGTTCCTCGATTCATCCTTCCTCCTTGTATAATATTAAAAATACTGATAATATTAAATTAGATTAAATATTATATTTTCAAAAATAATTGATATTATGTTTCCATCAATTATACCATTCAAGCAGTAAGATTATACCATGATGTCTATTTATTTATTTTTGCAAAATTTCAAAGTAATACATGCCATGCCAGGTAGAATAATCAGAATTTTATTTATTTATCTAAATTTATAAAATATATTATTCAAAAATTGGGATTTACTTACATAAAAAAACTAGTCTAATCAACTTTACCGTTTAAATAGTAAGATTATGGTGTGATGACTACTTTATTATTGCAAAATTCCGAAATAATGCATGTCATGCAGGACAAAGTGGGAATACAGGGGAAATTAACCACTGGACCAGGCCATATAGCTGTGGGCCTCCACTTTCCTATGAGGCAAAAATTCGCCCACCAAAAGAGCAGACCAACCAGTCATCAGCTCTGTATGACCGTTCATCTTAGAAGGAAAAAAAAAATTCCGATGAAAATCTTCTGATCGTCGTAGGTACATGATAATTTGAATTCGAAACGAAGAGAGAACAGCTCCCTCGTCGATCCACCATGTTTTCCAAAATCTTTCAAAGAAACACCTCACAACAACAATCACCCCCACCTCAGCAACAACCACCACCGCAACCGCAACCACGACCACCACCACCCGTGGAGGTACTGACTTCTTTATTACTTTTACAGTAAATCCTGTTGCTAAAAAAAAATTTTCTCTGACACAACAAATTAATCCCTCGATGCATTTATTAACCTCGTTAATCAAAGGAAATGTCATCCATATAATCCTAGAAATTCCCGCACAAATTCAAGTTTTAAGCTGCTTATTTTATTGGATAAGTGCTAATTATTGGAACGAATGACTCGGTTTATGCATGCTAATTTAATCAGGCGCAGGATAATGAGTCAAAGGGAGTATTGACCTGTAAAGATATGAATCCACGGATTGCTCTTCACTACGGGATCCCTTCTACTGCATCTATTTTAGCTTTTGATCACATTCAAAGCCTTATAGCAATCGGAACACTGTGAGTATACATTTTTTTTTCGAAGTCATAACAATCTTTGAATATTGACCGGTTATTGCGCGATTACCTTAATTGTTCTAGTTTCTATTAAATATGTTGGATGCTGTGAGGAATTAAATGTCTTGCATTTTCTGTAATTTGAATATCGAGTGATTGGCAGAGAAGCTGGAAAAATTAAAATGCAGGCATTAGAAGGAATCAGTACGAGGTTTGTTGCTGATTTTTTCCCGGTTCTTTAATTGGTGCAGGGATGGCAGAATAAAAGTGATTGGTGGCAATAACATTGAAGGACTTCTTGTCTCTCCAAAGCAATTACCCTTTAGATACTTGGAGGTCTGTAAGCTCAAATGTGGAGAGTAAATAGCACCTTTCTGTCCCTTCTTCCCTTCATGTCGTTTTGTTTTGATTGATGCATTCCTAATTCGTTTCTTTGGTAATTTATGATATCAATTCATATGCATACTTGATTGTTTAAATCTCAACAGTGAATATACGTGTTTGTAGACATTTTTTCCTTTTCTTCATCAGAAAATCACCCCCTATGTCATTCTTGTACATGCCTATTACTTGCTTCTACATAGTTTCTAATTTTGTTATTCAAATATGATAAAAGGGGCATGATTAATATATTGGCACAATGCGTTGCCTGCAGTGAGCTTTTTGAATATTTTGATCTTTGGAAACTGATAATTTTTATACGCTTCAACAAAGCTATTTGCCATCCTTTTTATTTTATTTATCTCATGTCAAAGAATGTCCGATCCTCATTTGTATCTCTTGACAGTTTCTACAAAATCAAGGTTTCCTAGTCAGTGTGTCAAATGAAAATGAGATTCAGGTATGGCTCCTCTAGCTATGCAAGCTCATGTTGATATCTGCGCTTGCACTAGGAATTATATAGCTTGCATATTAATAGGTTATCAATATTGGCAGGTTTGGGATTTAGAACAAAGACGGATTGCTTCCTCTTTACAATGGGAATCCAATATAACTGCGTTCTCTGTTATTTATTGCTCAAGTTACATGTACATTGGAGATGAGTACGGGATGGTGTACGTGTTAAAGTATGATGCTGAAGAAGTTAAACTTGTACCAATGCCATACCATGTTCCTGCAGATGTAGCAGCTGGTAATGATTTCATTTTAAGTTGGGTTTGATAAGGTTTAAGTGAACATTTTTCTCTTCAAGCCTCTTTTGCATTAGTTTTCTAATTTACTGCTACTACATCCCTTGTTGAAGGATCACCTTTTGTTTTAGTTTCTTTTTTGGGTAGATGATTATGGTTTAGCACAGTTGCAAAGTTTGCAACCCCCCCAAAACCCCCATCCTTTATGTCTCCATCTCTCTACACTTTATGTGCTTTCACCTATTTTCTATGCTACCATGCCAAACGTTTGCTTCATTTTGCAGATGCATCTGGGTTGTCATCCCCTAAAAATCGCTCTGTTGTAGGAGTCCTGCCCCAACCTTCTTCTCAAGGAAACAAGTAAGACAAGATTTGCTTGAAGTTTCCTCCCTTTTTTTTTTCTTTAAAAAATATTGGTTTTCTTCTCATGCATCTCAACATGTCAAGTTGGTGGATGCACCAGCAGCTGACTTATTTCTATTCATAAATTGTAATTCTCTGCTTCTAGAGGCATGTGGACTGGATACTGGCCTCTGGACCATCTGTAAGGGTTGGTAACTTAGTAATTATGCTTGCACTTTTATCAACACCAGCGCTGGAATATGTTTCTGAAAATGTAGAATCAGACACTTGCAAATATGTCAAGTGATGGGTATGCTTCATTAGATTAAATTAATCTTTCTTTCTCTCGAAGTTGTGTGCATGTATCTAATCATACAAGTTTTAGATTCATATAAAACTAGGGAATAGCTGTATTATAATGCTCCTAATTCTTTTATGCTGTTCTCAAGCATTTCAAATAATTTGTCTCTTTCCAGAGTGTTATTGGCATATGAGGATGGATTGATTATTCTTTGGGACATCTCTGAAGATAAAGTTGTTCTAGTTAAAGGGAATAAAGATCTTGAGTTGAAATGTAAAATAGCAGCTGATTCTCACAAAGACATCAGACCTGACCTTTCTGATGATATATCAGACTATGAGCCACTGGAGAAAGAGATAGCTTCCCTCTGTTGGGCATCTACTGATGGTTCAGTTCTTGCCGTGGGTTATGTTGACGGAGATATATTGTTGTGGAATCTATCAAGGACTACTTCTAAAGATATGCAAGCTGCAAAATCATCAAACGATGTTGTTAAGCTGCTGTTATCCACAGGCGAGAGAAGACTCCCTGTCATTATTTTGCATTGGTCTGCACACAGATCACATAATGAATGTTGTGGCCGTCTATTTGTCTATGGTGGTGATGCAATTGGATCTGAAGAAGTTCTAACGGTGTGCTTTCTAACTGGGATTAATTTCTTGCAGTTTAGTTTTTTTTCTTTCATATTTGTTTTCTCATACATTAAAACCTATCACGGTACCCTATATCACTCAACTTGGGATTTAAGAAACATATCAAGAGTGAAGTGAGATAAGAGCTTATTTATTTTCTCCATAGAAAGGAAAAATAACAATTACATGGTATATCATTAATACTTAAAAGACATCTGAGAAGAGGAAGGGTATCTTTTGACTGAAAGATATCTCTTTTAACTGGCTTTGCACTTGATAGTCTCCTGTTCACTAGGATGTTAGATTTTTATGTATTATTATACCATATCAGTGTTCACAAGAATTTCAGTAACTTAAAATCTATTAATTAGATCAGCAACTGATCTGTCAGTCTTTCCTTTCAATATTTAAGTCTAGATGGTGCACACTTTGTTTTAACACATCTCTATGTTAAACAGATTTTGAGCCTTGATTGGTCTTCTGGGATAGAAAGTTTAAAATGCACAGGGCGTGTTGATCTTACTCTTAATGGCTCTTTTGCTGATATGGCTCTTTTACCATGTGGTGGTGTTATGGGAGCTTCTGGCACTTTGGTATTAACAAATCCAGGACAGCTGAATCTTTATGACGATGCTGGCTTGTCTTCCTCAATATCCCTGCAGGAGAAAAGGAATTATGTCTCTTCTATACAGTACCCTATGGTCGTACCTACTATTGAACCACAATTGACCCTGGCAAAACTTGGTCTGGTCTTTAGAGATGGGAAGTTCTCAAAGGCTCTTTCTGAGGTATTTTGTAGTTTTCTCTCTCTCTTTCTCTTTAATCACAGCTCAGATGCTATGGATAGATTTCATTTGCTTGGCAGGAAAACGAATTCAAAATCTTCCATGGTTTTCCCTCACTTGTGTGCTTGGCTACTGAGAATATAAACAGTTCCAACTCAAAATACTTTTCCACGAGAAATGTTTCATTTGAATCCCATTGAACTACCATGGACTATAGGTTCTCTTGGCTTGAATTCTGGCTAGAACATCGTTGCCTATCAAAAAAAGAAAAAAAAATGTTTCTACTTTCCTTCAGATCTCACCTTGCTTTTAATTGGGAAAAACATAAAGTTGCTTATTGCTAACTTTTCTAGAAACCTAACATGCCAGTTGTGCTCTTTTTTCAACATCATTTTCACAAGAATTATTTTCCTAAAAAAAATTTCAAACAACCAAGGAGACAAACAAGTTGTTTCTGCTGCAAAACTTTGAGCAACTTGTTTTTCAGCTGCCAAAAAAAAATACAAAAAATGATTTCTTTCTCATTTCTTTCTCTTCTTATTAGGCAATTTCTTCTAGAAAACTTAAAGCAACACATTGTCCCAGAAGTACAAATTGGCCTTTGACTGGTGGAGTTCCCAGCCAACTTCATGATGCTGAAAAGTATCAGGTTGAGAGATTATATATAGCAGGTTACCAAGATGGAACTGTAAAAATATGGGATGCCACATATCCAACATTTGCGCTCATTTATGTTTTAGGACCTGAGGTTAGTACTTTCACAAATTTGTAAGTTTCATTTTCAAATTCCATAAACATGGCATCCCTTGTTGAATTAAAATTAATGATCAATATCCCAAAATTTGAATGATGCGCAGGTCAAAGGTATCAATGTTGCTGATGCTGATGCATCAGTATCTGCTTTGGGATTTTGCTCAGATACCTTAAGTTTAGCTATTGGCAATGAGCGTGGTATGGTAAGAGTTGATTTGTTTGTAGTGTCACATTATGACTTCTGAGATTACTGGTTTACTGAATCTATCTCTCTTGGAGAGCATGTAGGTTCGTCTTTATAAGCTTGTACAGAATGCTGATGAGATGACTTTGAAATTTGTGAAGGGAACTGAAAAGGAAGGTATTGTTATATCTATCCTTTTTATCTGTACAAAGATATCTCTACTTATTTATTTCCAAATTTAGTTTGGATTTAAGAATTAGGGTGAAGAATTACTAACAAGCAGATGATAATTGATAAGCTAGTTTTATGACTCTAGATGGATCTATAAAGTTGTATAAGATACAAGTAGCTGGCATTTGTTTTGTATATCAGATTGCCTGTGGTTCCATTTTGTCACTCCAAAACTCATAGTCTGACCTTTAAGTTTCAGTTTTCCATTCTGAAATAAGCTCTTCACAGTATAAGCAAGTAGTATTTCTCTGATAGTGCTCTTCCACTCTATAGTCATGCCAACATGTTTCTATTTTTTCCACGACAATCTTTTGTAATAGAACTTCTATTGGAAACAGTGCCATCTTTCAATAACATGAAAGAGTCATTCTACACTCTCCTAGTTGCCAAGGAATGGATCAAGATATTGGCCTTTGGCCAGCTATTTTCTCCATAATGTGGTTTACAATACTTGACATTTTATTAAGAATGTCTTACATTTCTCCATGAGGATTGAAATTGGGGGAGGGGCGGTGTTTCACAATCGGAAGATAGACAGGCTTTTCTTGCTCACTAATTTAATTGTTCATCAGAACTGTCAGCAGTCAGCACGGCGTGGTTGATTAGAAATTGAGCCACCCCTGCTACATATTTCTATTTTAAGTTCAGTTTTATTACTTGAAGAATTCATGGATAATTTTTTTTTCTTTATAAAGATTAAAACAGAGATTTTTTTTTTCATAAAGATTCTTTTTATTGTTCAATACTTTTTGACTTTGTAACTGGTCTTACAACAAACATTCGCTATACAGCCAGTTAAAAAATATGGTGTGGTTTGAGTTTCTTCTTCTTCTTCTTCTGATCAGATGGTTGTTTCAGTTCGAAAGACTAGTCTAACGAGTAAAAGTGATAATTGTTCAACTGATGCAGGAGAAATTGGAGAGCCAATTGGTTTTTGTTTTTGTTCTTTTTTGCAATGATAGCAAAGCTGCTTACTTTCATAATGTATCAACCTACTATGATCGAAGTTCCTTTTCTTTTTCAGTCTACAGTTTAACATTTAATATCTATGCAGTCTACACTCTGGACCAAGGGGATGGGCCTCAATGTACAGCTGTATTTTCCTTCCTAAGTTCACCTGTACATGCTCTGCAATTCGCAAATTTTGGAGCCAGACTTGCTGTGGGATTTCAATGTGCCCAGGTCGGAATCATTTGCTTAGTTTTCTCTCTTTGTTTATTGGTAATGCTTAATTGTCAACCAAATTAGTTTCAAGAGTTCATGTTTCAATTTGATGTTTCAGGTAGCATTGCTTGACACTAGTACATCATCAGTGTTGTTTGTTACTGACAGTCTATCTGGCTCCAGTTCACCAGTCAATTCGCTAGCTGTAAAATTGTTTTCAGATTCTAGTGAGTTAATAAATAATCAAGAAGACACTGAATCCAAAACTATGGAAGATCATTTAAGGTTGGAAATATTTGCTATGACCAAAGATGCCCATATTGTTCTCATAGATGGCAACACTGGTGGTATTATCAGCTCCCAATCAATAAAATCTGAAAAGGAAGTGATTTCACCATCAATGTATATTCTAGGTAAGTATTTGTTACAACTGGGCAGAGGATAGATTTCTTTGCCGCCTTCAAATTGTATGGATTTCTGAAAACTTTCTCCATGCAGAGGGTGATGACTTGATATCTGAAGTGTCTAGTGGAAAACATGTATCTAATTCATCTCAGCAAAACGAAGCTAAAAGTGAAACTGGCCCAGATGTTGCTTGCAGTGAAAGTACTCCACTTAAAGTTGACCACGAGACTTCTGCCAAAGCTGCCCATTTTAAGCAGAGAGTAGAGAATTTTCTTCTTTTGTTTTGTTGTGAGGATGCATTGAATTTGTACTCTTTGAATGAGGTGCCCTTTTTTGCATCAGTCTTTGGTTTCACCATCTGTACCTCCACTTTCCATTTAGTAAAACACTCTTATTCTAGGTGGACAGTAATCCTATTCGAAAGGTAAATCTCACGAAACCATGCTGTTGGAGTACAATGTTCAAGAAGGATGATAAGGAGTGTGGGGTCATTTTACTCTATCAGACTGGAGAGATTGAAATAAGGTTAAGCACTCATTTTAGTTCTCTTTTAATTGATGTTGCAAATTTTCATTCACTTTCTAAGGTAACTGTAACTTTTAGCTAGTGGAAAATGATCATCAATGAATCTTAGTAAATCTTTTATCTCAAGTAATTAGTTTTCATATAGAAGCTAATTTATGTTTGCAGATCTTTACCAGATCTTGAAGTGGTTGGAGAAAGCTCTTTAATGTCAATCCTAAGGTGGAACATGAAGACTAATATGGAGAAAACAATATGCTCATCTGAAAATGCACAGATTATTCTGGTTAGATTTTTTAATTGGAAACATAATTTGTTTTCATCATGTTATATTTCCAGCACATGGATTCTGATGTACAATCTTATGAATCCCTTAGTTTTATTTACCATCTTCTGAAAATTATAGAAAGAAAATATTGCTATTAACCTGGTCATAATTTAAAAGTTATCTTTCATACATAACTAATGACAAATAATTTGAGTTGGAAGTATGATGGGGGGGAAATGACTTGAAGCCAGTTTTTTTGAAAAGGAGGTATGAGATGGAATCAGTAAGTTAAAAGTTTAAAATTCTTATTTTTCGACTAAAGCAAAATTTTGAATCAATTCTGTAAACATTTTTTTTAGTTAAGGTAAAATTTATTTCTAAGCCAACATTTTTATGATTTTGCATCGAGTCAAAAGTGAAAAAATAACCTAAATTAATTTACAAAAGTCACACCAAATGGGACCACAGATTTGGTAAATCTTACGGGAAATTTCATTGACTAACATGAAACTTGCTGATATGCTGCACTTTTTCCTACCTGATTCATTATGCAGGAATGAAGAGCATCCTCTCCTCCCTTTTCCTCTTATTTTATGGGAGGAGGTGTGGTGCTTGCAACAGTTGGTCTAGAAAGAGAGATCTATACCTAATTTTGGCACCATGGAAAATCTGTTTGTAAAATTGTTTATAATATAATTTAGAAGAATAGTAGGCGTTTTAAAATGAGATGTATACAATTCAAGTGTACTGAGATTGATCTTGAAATGACTGGTGAAAAAAGCTACAACCAGATTGAATAGGCAAGGAAGACAGGTATAGAAGCAGGCACTAAGCGATTAGCCTTGGACATATTTCATGTTGTGATTATATTAATATATTGGCCATTTTACTTAATAGGTCTTCATCCAGCATGGACATGATCGTGTGTTTCATACTGGCCCAACAAGAGATGAGTGACACTCGAAATGAAGCAAAGTATCTTGTTTTTTTACAATGAAATATCATAAACCCCACAAATTACTGATTCTTCCATCCTATAATAAAGAAAGAATTGACCATAATGCTTATTAGTGTAAAGACTGGGGATAAGTTGAGCTTTAGTTAATGGAGCATTGAGATTGACTAGATCATTGCTAATGCTTGTAAAGGTTGCAGGCTCATGATAGGAGTAAGGAAATGTAGGCACCAGCAATTGTGTGATAAATGATGCATAACAATCAAATTAACCGGAACAGCTCCTGATAACTAAAATGATGGGAATGATATGAAAATATTTGATTTGAGGGGAGTGTTATATACTGCAGCTCTATCTCATGTCTCCAGATTTTGGGAGGTTACAAGAAACTCGGCTGCTGTTTTTACTTTTTGATTCTACATGACTGGCATCTATTCTTTACTTTTGACTTCCTTGCCATGATTATTGTTCTGCTTTAAATTTACTTATTTAGCTCATTAACGTTGCATGGTTAGCTATGGAACATAAACTTTAGCTCGCTTTCTGTTAAATGTTGATATATATTCAAACCCCATAAACCAACTAAAGTTTTGGCGTGTAAATATCTAACTTGGAATTATAATGTTTTTGTTTTATAGGTAAATGGATGTGAATTTGCTGCAATATCACTTTTGGCCTGTGAAAACGACTTCAGGTCTCTCTTTTCTCCGCTCTTATCTGTGGATGTGTTGTTTATCTATTTACCCATGACCTGGAACTTTGATGGGAAAGGAAGTTTACAATTTTACAAAGAAACGGAAATTATAGGATTCCAGAGTCGTTGCCTTGCCTTCATGATGGACTACTTACATCTGTTGCTGCTGCCGCCACCGCCTCTGCTGCCACCACTATCAGTTCATCTTCCAATCAGAAGATAGAACAGGTTGAAGTTCTATTTCAAACTTTCTGTTTTCCGCCCAAAACTTTATGGTATTGTGTAAATAGCTTCTGTGGCCACAGGATGCTTCATCTGGGATTTTAGGTGGTTTGATTAAGGGGTTCCAAGGGAGCATGGCAGAGCACGATGTAGATCTTTTTGAAGTTTGTGAGAATAATTTTGCACATTTAGAGAGCATATTTTCCAGCCCTCCTTTCTTAAAGCCTTCCTTCGACCTCGTGGATGACCAAAAAGTTGTGGAGCTTTGCATAGGTTCTGTATCCCTCTGCTCCAAGAATCTTCCTCTATTTCCTTGTCTGGTCCTTTTCCTGACCGTGCTTCTGTTTGCTGCAGATGACATCGATATTGATGAACCTCTATATGTTTCATCTTCATCTGAAACGATGGGCAAGAATGATACAAAAGGCATACCCCAAATCTTTGTACTTTGGTAAACTTTTTAATTCATGCTAACCACTCTTTTTGTTGCTCTGCAGATAGGGGAACAGAAAGGGAAAGATTATTTGAAGGTGCAAGAACTGATTCACCGCCAGAGCTCAGAACAGCCGATGAAATTAAGGCTAAATATAGGAAGGAGGTAATTCAACATGAAAGGTTAAAATGCTGTTGTTTTGTGGATAGTATATTTTCTGACATGGTGGTTTACATTTCCAGGATGTCTCTGCTGTAGCTGCACGTGCAAAGGATAAGCTCATACAGCGCCAGGAGAAGCTTGAGGTACTGATTGATTTAATTTTGGTTCCCTTTTATGAACTCGTTGGATGAACTTGGCTTCTGGAAGAAACTTTCGTTGCCTTGAAGGCTCCAGATTTTGAAATTATGCCCTCGATGTAAAATTATCTGGACAGCAAAGTCATTATATACCAAACTTAGATAAACAGTTTAGGCCCCACTTGACTTGACAGTTTGGCCTCCCCTTTAAGAACCATCCGTGAATTGTTCTAGCCCATGGTGCACCTAACCTCATAAAACGATACTTGCAATACAGTTGATTAGTGCCCCACCTTTTGGGATCTGATAATGGCTGCAATCGTAGCCCAGTCTAATGGTATCTCATATGTGAACTAAATGCTTGAAAAAGTCATCTGACTAAGGTTAGCATTTACTTACTTTTTTATATTCTCTCATTTAATGTGGAGCATTGTTAATAAAACAATTACATCAGGTCTTAACGAAGTATAATATCATGCTTTGACGACATTTAAAGACTTACACCAGAAATGGCTTTGACAAAACAATTAGAAACATGCTTTCTGA
This sequence comes from Salix dunnii, assembly GCA_015731905.1. Taxonomy (NCBI): domain Eukaryota; kingdom Viridiplantae; phylum Streptophyta; class Magnoliopsida; order Malpighiales; family Salicaceae; genus Salix; species Salix dunnii. The sequence goes on from CM027668.1 coordinate 13,344,143, forward strand.
AACCTAAAAGCAGGCATGAACCTTGTGGATAGAAGCCCAGGGAGACCTATTAATTCACCACCATCTACACTCATTCTAATTGTAAATATACACAAGCTCTTGCAGTAATTTGCTCTGACCCAGTCTTTTTATTTCACGTTTATATTATTCATAACAGAGGCTCGATGAGCGTACAGCCGAGTTGCAGAGCGGGGCTGAAAACTTTGCATCAATGGCTAATGAACTTGCCAAGCAAATGGAGAAACGCAAATGGTGGAACGTATGATCATCTGTTGCCACTAAGTGGTGGTTTGATACATTATTCGTCTGGCTTCCCTGAAAGCCCACCGTTGACAGGGAGGTAGCCATGGCTTCGTATCCTTAACGATCCATTAAAGTTCTCGGATGGCACCATCAGTGCCAGTTTTCTTCTTTGCATATTTTGATGACTCGTACTTTGTCGTGTAGATCCGTCCGTGTATATTCTGAATAGTCAAAGCAACTCATCTGCATCTTTTTATTTCTTTTTTCCTTTTCACACCGCATGTTATTTTCACCTGCATGAATGAGCAGTTTATAAAAAATAATTTTATTATATTATTAATCCTTGACATTGGGCACGGTCTTTGACCATTACGTGTCCACGTTTTCTCCGAGTATTAATCAACTTTTTTATAAAAAAAAGGTTGAGAATGCTTGTCATTTCGGAGTTACCGTATTTTATTCGATTAAGTTCTCGAGTGGTGCCGGTGCTATTTAGATTAGAGCACCTTTGTATGGCTCGCTAAAAAATGGGATTATGGGGGGAAACTCGTTGGTCGGAAAGATTTAGGCGCTGCTTGTCATTTCATTTTTAAAAAAAAAAAATTTGAATTTTTTCTTTTTTTAAATTAATTTTTTTAGTATTTATAAATTTCATTTCATCAAAAATAATTTTTAAAATTAAAAAATTATTATTTAATATATTTTTAAATAAAAAATATTAAAAAAAATATTTTTAAAATCAATTGCAACTATACTCTCAAATAGTGGTCGGTGCCCTTGTTAAAATAAATCCAAATTTAAAGATTATTTTCTTTTATGAAAAGAAAAAAAACTGTATACAATACATTGGCTGACCATACATCAAGTATGATATCTTATGCCTACCATTTCTATGCATCTTCCCCCCCCCCCCCCCCTTATAATCAAAATTTAGGATACTTATATAAATAGAATTAGCTCAACGTCATACCGCATACCGTCTCTCTAGGAAGTTAGATGACCCCCCCCCCCCCATTTTCTACCCATGTCAATCCTTTGGAAGGTCAAACTATGCATGCATGGTGATAAAACTACTGAAAATAATTCCTGTTGCAGCCGAAAGGATGTTTATGCATTTATATATATATATATATATATATATATATATATATATATATATATAGAGAGAGAGAGAGAGAGAGAGAGAGAGAGAGAGAGATTCTTAAAAAAAAAAAATTGAGGGTGGGGAAATGTTTTTTTTGCAGACTAGCATAGCTTGATTATTTTATTTTGTTTTGAGAAATAGCAAGTTTTAAGCAGTTGTGTTAGTGAGAGTTGCTCTAGCAATTAAAGTTTAATAGGTCGCGTTACTTTCTATTAGCGCAACCGTTTAGTTAATTAATTATTTTTAGGAGTTGCATTAATGAAGAGGAGCGCGAACCATCGAATTTTAATCGGCTGCCCAAATTAAACATATAGCTATCCAACAGCATAGCCCTTTAATTTCTTTTATATATTTTTAAGGCGAAATCGTTTTTATTTTATTTATTTATTTTGTATTTTTAAGAGCTGGGCAACTCCAAGCAATACAGCAACTTTCCACACACTGTTGTTTTTTCAATTTCTTCCCTCTGTCTACGAAAAAAAATCTCTCACCTCACCTCGGATATTTTTTTTATAAAAAAACACACACCAATATATATGGACAAAAATAAAAATAGAAGTTTTATGTTTGCACTTATTACATAGATGAGGAATTGGTAAGACGATAAAAGAATGGAATATGAAATTCCCAAGCTTGTGTTGATTGAAATTTTGAATTCTTCTCTTTTCTCTTACCAGCTTTCATCACCTAATACCTAAAACGCAAGGACCAGTTTATTTGACCTAAAGTGGTCGGAGGAACTGGAGCAAGCGGCAAAATCGAATGAGCGCTCAACATTTGTTACGGAAAACTCTCTAATCGAACAGTGGCCGGTGGGTTATTTCCGTCCATGTGCCAGAAAATAGCCATCGCGTGAAGCACATGAGAAAACGAAACATCAAGGAGAGTTCATTAATGTTGAAAAGGAAGGGCAAATGAGAATAAATGTATTGACTTTATAAGATGGCGACCTTGACAAATGTAAACTATAGATGATCAACATTCCAGATTTGACCACGTCAGTCTACTTTCTCCGTTCGCACATGTGATTCTCCGTTGTCCACAAAAAGAAGAGAAAATCACACAGAGGGTCAATATTGAAGTTTTGTTCTTATACGCCACCCCATTGTTTCAAAAGCCCGTCAAGTCAATTAGTGGGCAGTATGTGTTTAAAATGTTTTTAATATTAAAATAATATTTTTTTCAATATAAACAGAATCCCCTCTCCTCCGCTGGCTGAAAGAAACACACGGTTATACATGTATACACGGACACATTAAAAAGAGGGACGACAAGCTACAAGCAGCACAAGCTGAGATTTTTATAGCTAGCAGGAGAGAAGCCCTTCTGTTATCTCTTCATCTCCTTTGCAAATTTTGTACCTTTTCTTTTCACTAGGCTTCCGATCATTTTATTTTCTTATACGAACTGAGATAGCAAGAATTGGATACACTTGCCTTCTCTGCTTCTGGGTCTTCAATGGCTAGCTGGGTTTTATCAGAATGTGGCCTAAGACCCCTTCCTAGAATTTACCCTCAAAGCCGAACTGGCTTAACATCAAAAACTACCGATCTTTTAAAGCTTAGACAACCGCCAGTCTCCAAAAGTTACAATCTTGGTTCTTCTGTCAAGGTCTCTAGTTGGTCTAGACAGAGAAACTGGGCATTGAATGTTGCTGTTCCGGTTAGTGTTCCAGTAATTGAAAAAGGAGATAAAGAAAGAGAGAGCGTTAAGGGTGTTAATGAACATGAAGGTGAATTATTCGACCCTAGTGCTCCACCACCTTTCAAATTAGCTGACATAAGAGCTGCTATACCAAAGCACTGCTGGGTTAAAAATCCATGGAGATCTATGAGCTATGTCGTGAGAGATGTTGCTGTGGTTTTTGGATTGGCTGTTACTGCTGCTTACTTCAACAATTGGGTTGTTTGGCCTCTTTACTGGTTTGCTCAGGGGACCATGTTCTGGGCTCTCTTTGTTCTTGGCCATGATTGGTAAATTCATGTGTTTTCTGTTTCTTAAATTTGAATTTTTATTTCACGTTCTAATTTGCTTTCAGTATAAAGATTTATGGCCAATTCTTTCCTAACATTAAGGATCTGCAGCTTTGCTTGAGTTTTAGTTCTGCATTTGTTTGTGTTTTTAATGTGGATGGTGTTTCGTTATTAATATTCAGTGGTCATGGGAGCTTCTCAAATAATCCAAAGCTGAATAGTGTAGTGGGTCATCTCCTTCATTCTGCAATCCTTGTTCCTTATCATGGATGGTTAGTTCATGCAATCCTGCTAAATTCCAAGTATTTCAGTGTCCTGTTTAGTTTTAAATGGAATTTATCTATTTCATACCATCTGATATACTTGCAAATTTGATCATCACTACAGGAGAATTAGCCACAGAACCCATCATCAAAACCATGGACATGTTGAGAATGATGAATCATGGCAACCTGTGAGTTTTTGTGATCAGTGACCTCTTTGTTTCAAGCAATCTGGTTTCTCTGCTTTCAAGCTTGGAACTCATTGACGTGTACTATTTGTTACTGCAGCTGTCTGAGAAAATTTACAAGAGTTTGGATATTGTCACAAGAACATTGAGATTCACTTTGCCTTTCCCAATGCTTGCTTACCCTGTCTACCTGGTAAGCCTTTAGCATCTTAGTTAACCAAACCTAAAGATTAACCTTAGGATAGTTTTTGATAGACTGATAACTGTTACATAACATGAGTTTCAATGACCTTACAGTGGAGTAGAAGTCCAGGAAAGAAGGGCTCTCATTTCCATCCAGACAGCGATTTGTTTGCCCCAAATGAGAGGAAATATGTTATTACCTCAACTGCCTGCTGGACTGCAATGGCAGCATTGGTTGCTTGTTTATCCTTTGTAATGGGTCCTGTCCAAATGCTTAAACTCTATGGCATTCCCTATTGGGTAGGTTTAGTTCTTGGCTTACTTATCTCTTTACCATTTTTTAAAATTTCTACAACTCAATTATTCTTTAGTGCTTATATTCATACGATCGAATTTGCTTATAAATGCAGATTTTTGTTATGTGGTTGGACTTGGTCACTTACTTGCATCACCATGGACATGATGAGAAACTTCCTTGGTATCGTGGAAAGGTTGGAAGATGAATCTCCTTAACCTTGGTCTTGCATTTCTTGTCAATATTCACCAATCATTTTTCTTCTCCTACCAAATTGTCTATTTTTACCACAAAATAGGAAAGCCAGTGGTGTTAAATTTCCTAAGCTAATATGTATATTCTATACATTCTGGATGCCAACAGGAATGGAGCTATCTGAGAGGAGGCCTTACAACCCTTGACCGTGACTATGGATGGATTAACAACATCCATCATGATATTGGGACCCATGTGATTCATCATCTCTTCCCTCAAATCCCCCACTACCACTTAGTCGAAGCAGTAAGTGAAATTATACTCGCCCCCTAATTATTATCAGGTTTGTTTTAGTGGTCCACTTTCTTCTGGATCTTTTGTAATGATTGTCCATTCTGATCTTACAGACAGAAGCAGCTAAGCCTGTACTCGGGAAGTACTACCGAGAACCAAAGAAATCTGGACCTCTTCCGTTTTACTTATTGGGAACACTTCTAAGAAGCATGAGACAAGATCACTATGTTAGTGACGATGGGGATATTTTATATTATCAAACAGATCCCAAGCTCTATGGACCAGATAAAACAGAGTGAAGAAGCCAAATGTTTCTAGGCATCACAGGTGAAGCCAGCCAAGCCAAGATTCTTTGTGACCAGTCATTTAACTTCTGACAATTTGTCGGCATTGTCTTCAGTCATCGGGGACAACCATTCTCCTCCGCATTTTTTTCTTTTTCTTATTTGATAATAGGTGTCGCGGATGGTTAATCTCAGTCAGATATGCTGCGTCATGGACACGGAAAGTTTAGTACTATATGATGTAATTGTGATATAAAATCTACATCTTTGGCTTGTTGCCTCCCCCCCTCTCTCTCTCCGTTATTCATCATTGGAACGAAATTTATTTTGCCAAATCAACAAAACATCAGAAGAAGAAACCCTCATTCTCTTTCATTGCATCTCATACACTCTCCAGTTTCCATCTCTTGAAATGTGAGGCGGTAAAAATCACCTTTTCTTTACATGATAAATGAAGATTCTGAACAATTTTTTTGCGGTAGTGATTTCTTGTTTGTTCCTACTCATTGGCTCAACCAAAATTACCTTCGATTTATATATTTGGTAGAAAAAGTTGTGCTCCTATTTACCATCTTCTATTTGTAAGATTTTTCCATGTACTTACCAAAAGTCATGCATGTACCCATTTTGTCTCTTTCTTGTTTCTCATGAAGATGAATTTTATGTGAAAAACAATGATCCTCACGGTAATGGAATGTGTCACCTGTCTTGCCGTGCGCAGACATGGTTGAGTTTTGGTTTTTGGGTCATAACCTTTGACATACATAAACCCTAGATTTCACCATCCATTGCTTGCAATTTGTGACCAGAATTTAGGGTTTGACATCATTTTTCATGAACTTTGCAACCCCTACTCGTTGAATAGGTGTGTTTGGTATTACTTTTGTTTCTGTGAGATTTTAAAAAAATAATTTCATTAAAAGTACTTTTAACTGTCGTTAAAAATAATTATTGAAGTGTTTGGTTAAAATTGTGGTTGAGTTTGAGGTTAATAAAAAACAGTTTCATATGTTTAGTTATCAAGTTTTTGATATTGTTGTCAACATGTAAAATTAATTTAAAGTGTGTGTGTGTGTGTATACATATTATTTTTAAAATATTATAGATTTAATAACATAATAATAAAATATAATTAACAATTCAAGTAAATAAAACACTTGTTTTTATTCTCCTATCAAACTCCTTATAATTTCATTGAAGAGTAATTTTAGTTTTATTCCACTCGTTTTGTTATAGCTAAATAGTATTTTCTTTTATAATTTTAAGATGAAAAACTGGTAAATCCTCTTATTGTGTCTTCAATCCGCGTCAGGAGGAAGTAGTAAAAAAGTCTCATGAAAACATCTTGCGCTGGAAGAATTGGCGAGTTAGCACCCAGGGGAAAAAATCTTACCTCAAAATATGCGGAAACCCCTCCTGAGTCCTGACTCACAATGGTTTTTTCTTGACATGGCAATAACTCGGTAGATTAACAATTAAGGAGGTGTGGTGGATTAGTAGTAAGACACCAGTAAACTTGAGGCTTATTGAACTATTTAGGGCATTTTTTTACTTTGGCAACGTCTCTTGGATTCTCGAATCCTTGTTTTGAAATGTTCGAATAGCACATTAAAATACTCTTCGAGCTGCCTCTAATTTCAAAAGGTTGGATTTCAGCTCGGGCTGGCCTTTGCTACATTCACACCGTTCACCTCAAATAAATGAACTCCATGGATCTCATGGGAATAATGGCTCAGTGCACATCAGATTTCACGTCAGGCAATCAGAAATAAATTCTTTTTTCTCATGACCGATCAGTACAGTATAGAACGTACAGCATCCATAAATCTGGAAAAACTGCATAATAGAATATCAAAGTCAAACAAAAAAGATATACTACTACACAGTACACACATTGTCGAAAGTGTAAAATATATACCTGCACAAATTCAAGGTCTGCTGAATCCGCAGTTCTCATTATTGTGTCCGCTTCATCATCCACAAGGACCCCTAAAAGTAAAATTACCAGGAACGTGGCTTCTTTGTATGTTGACAAATTTCCAGTAGTCGATCCTGTTGATAACCACCAAGATCATTAAAAGCTTATGATGTTTTATCTTTTTAATTTGACCCTCATTCTTTTAGATTTAGATTTTTCTTTTGTTAAAGTTATTTTTCTTTTCAATTTAACCTTTTAATTGGAAATTTTGGTTCCCTTATAATTTGTTTTTCTATTTCATTTTCACCCTTATTTTAATTACAACTTTTCTAAAATCCTTTTGTGTAATTAGATTTTTTAAATGGTTTTCTCACTTTCTATTTGTAGTGATTTTAATCTATGACCCTAGTCATAGTTTTAAAAAGTTAATGAGGTTTAATATCTTTTTTTTGCTTATCCCTTTTCTATAATTTTACCATTTAAAAAAAAATATATCAGTTTATCATGATTTAATAACCTATATCATGGGTTTTGCGTATCTTTTTTAATTATATATATATATATATATATTCATCTTTTTTTTTGTATGGATGAGATTTATTTAAAAGAAATTTTTAAATAATATTTCTAATATGCTCGATCATGCTTAATACTTTTTATTTTATTTTATTCAATTTGTTTCATGTGTGTTTTTATTTATATTATCTTTTATTGATTTTAAAAAAATAGTAAACATAACCATCTAAATATTCTATTTTACGGTATTAAATATCTTAATTTATATTTATCTTTTAATTTTTTTTAGTTATTGTTTATTTACATAAATAATTATCAATTTATTTAATAAGATACATGCATAAGAGTTTTTATTTATATTTTGATTTTTTTTTCATGTAAAGAAACACAGCAAAATAGCATTCATATCTTTTTGTTTAAAATAAAATCACTGTAGCTGTTGGGGGAAGAAAATCATTTCACTCCGTAATAAGCACACGGTATCTCTGAGAAAATTCAGCAAATTTGGGCCCGGTGGGCTTAAAAGAGGCCCCCGGTTGAATGTCTGGAAGCATTTTGATGGATCAGGAAAGCGTGTTGATACATTTTGGCTGAATTTTTTTTACATTTGACATTTATTTGGATGTCTGAATTTTGGCTGAATTCTTTTTTTTTAAAATATTTATTTATAATTTTTACGTGTGTATGTGTGAGAGTATTGTAAAAATTATTGTTCAAATTTTTTAAAAAAAATATATTATAATAATATTTTATTTTTAAAAAATAATTTAAATAAAAAAAATGCATTTTCAAACACTTCCAAATTAAGTTGTCTTGTTACTCTTGAGATGTTTTTCACAGGTGGTGGATAGGTTTTTATAAAAAAAAAAAAAAATTGTGAGAACTAAACCTTTTATAATTAGATACAAGAGACCCATCAGCAATTCAGCATACGAAAGTATTTTTTAATCTATATATATAGTTTTATTATCTCTTTATTAATTTGAATCTAGATAGTAATACGAGAGATAACTCACAATAAAATGATTAAATTTTATATACTTGATCATATATCTATTCAAATTTAATTTTACATAAGAAGCTGATTATCCAAAATTAAATAATTGAAAAAACAAATTGAAAAGTTAGGGACTAGAGAGGGATTCGGACCCTGATGGCAGGCACCGTGACTTCCACAGTAAAGAAATCGCTTCGTTTTATTAAAATTTTTGGGAGGCTCGAGTTTTAACTACTTCCTGTCCCGTGATCAATTGTTCTCCTCGGGAGAAAATTCCATATGGCGATGGGCCATGCAGATTTTCTTTGAGGAATTTTCCGGGCCGGAAAAAACTTCAGGCCCATAAAATGAGCCCAAAAATAGATAATGCATGCAATGATGCAAGGGGCCAGAGGATCTCTTCTGTAGATTTTTTGTGGTGCTACGTCTTTTCAATAAACAATATCCAAAAAGTGGAGGCATCAAAAACGTTTGAGGTCGGTCCAGTTATTATTGTACAATGAGAAAGGTAGGAGAGCAGAAACTTCAATTTCAGGATAATGGAAAATAATGCATGGTTGAGAATTGAGCTCGTGGGCAGTTCTGGCTACACCGCCCCAATACCTTGCGTAGATTTTTTCTTTGCTGAGAGACCAAGAAAGACAGTGGTGAAAGATGTGGGGCTCACACGGCTTATCATGGTTGAATCGAAACCAGCATCCTTGTCCTTTCCAACTTTAAAGGGGAAATTTCCCGGATACATTCTTGGGGCGGGTGATTAAAATCCGGAATAGAATATTATGTCTGAAAATCAAGATATCTTACATATAAATTCTAAATTAAAATCATAAGCAATAGCTAGAAATATCTGTCAGATTTTATCTGATATATTACTTGAACTAAGACTTGAGCCTCGTTAATGACTAGCTTGTAAATAATCAAAGCATGATTGATCAAAATTTCACTCATTTCATGTTATTTCTATGCTCAGTTGCATGAAATCAATCTTAATTACAACAACTAAAGGTTAATTTATCATAATTTAAGCAAAATTATCCCTTCTAGTAATTTATTTCAAAACTCAACACAAAGCAAAATTTATTAAGATTTGATATTTCCATGCTCAGCTGCATCAAACCTATACTAATCGCAATAACTAAATGCTGATTTATTAAAATCTTCAATTTTATAACTTATCCCAAAATACCATCGGAAAACATAATTGATCAGAATTCAACCAAATCTATGTTAATTTTCATGCATAATTTGCATAAAATCAATCCTAATTGCAGCAAGTAGTTAATTCAATCAAACCATTAAATATAAAATAAACTAAATTAATATATATTTAACTTGTTTACTTCTTGTTGTCAATTGGGGAGTGGTGGTTTTTTGTTTATTGGGAGAGTTGATTGTATCGTGATTTTAGAGAGCTTGCAATCTACATAATAGATATTAAGTTCGAGTTAAGATATATATTTCTTGTAAAAATTTAAAATAACTAAGATTTTACTTACTCGTCTAGATTTATAAAATATAATTTTCAGAAAACAATGTTTTTATTAGAAAAATTGATGGGAGTGATTTTTTTTACGCTAAAATAGGTAAATGGAGGTTTGGAGATGAGGAGTGATTTTTTGTGTTTATGGTGGGGGGCGGCAATTCAGAAGGGTGTTTTTTTTAGAGAGGGAGAGAGAGAGTGGCACTGTGGGCGAAAAGATAAGGAGCTAAAATTGGGGGAGGAATAAAATGATAGATATTATTTCATAATATGTTACGATTTTAGAATTGGAACATTCATGATTTTAAATGCGACATGATAAATTACGTTATTTCACCCAGTTTTTTTTAAAAATATATTGAAGCTTTCTTGCTCTGCCATGAGAAACTAGATGTACACCAAGACCAGGATATGGTTTTGTTTTCCTTTGAGATCTAATGTTTCATGGCTTGAATCGAAATTCTACCGTCTCAACCTTCTTGCCACGCACGAGTCCTGGCAATCTTGGCATTTTATAATTCAAGCCACTACAGAAATGATAGTGTACACTGCAATGAAAACCATTCACTCAAGTTGCTCGCCAGACTGTACCATGAGCGAGCAGCTGTGGCTGAGTTCAAAAAAACAGAAGCAATTCCTGTCAAAGAAAGAATCAATGTAGCATCTACAAACCACGACAATAAATGAGAACAATCAAGATCCTTATTATTATTATTAAGGTTTACAATTAAGTCATTCGTTAAGGGAAATGGCAGTATTTGAGAAAATAACACTTCCTCTCTTGGTCTTCCACTGAGATACAAAGTGCACTCTCCAGAGAGGAGAAAAAAAAAATAACGATATAAAATAATAAAAAAAATCTCCTTGTTCCGCCTAATTTTTATCCTAACTCTCACTTGGTCTATCGATGCTGAGCATGCCTGGAGCTCCACTTCTGCAGTTTGCTTTAGTATCAACTTTGCTTCTCCTAAATTTAAATACACTTATTTGTCAGGATAATAAGGTAATAGCATAGACGTTTATGCCACCATCTGCTCCTGTTCAATGTACATCTGCTCCATCCATGGTGGCAGCGATTCTGGAACTCCTTCACGAAGACTATATTGCTTCTCAGCACCAAAAAATGTGCTTCCAGAAGGGGGAACATCTTTAACTAGCGAATTAACCCAAGAAACATCAGGCTCGTTAATATGTGAAGCTGCCAAGTTGGCAGCTGTTGTCGCAAGATTATTGTTGCTTCGAAATCCAAAGGAAGCAGACTTCTTGAGCTTGTTCAGCTCATCTCCTTGAATGCCCCAGTCCAATTTCCCATTAGGGGAGTTCCAATCAGAAAGATTAGAGGACATCATTGTTGCAGAGTTTGCAGCTGCAGTGAGGCCAAAACGGTTGGGTACTGCTCCGCGGTCAATGAAACTCTGGCTCCGTTTTGCAAAGGCAGAGGACCTTGAATTCATGACAGCAGCTGCGACTGCAGCAGATGTATCAAACCCATATGAAGTGGGGTTCCTAGCTGGAGAAGATGAGAGATTGGCGACTGGGTAGCTTGAACGTAGTTGGTTCATGTTCTGGCGGATTTGAAGCCCCTTTGGAGATTGTAACTGTGTGACTCCCTGCATTGGAGACATTAAAGAAGGATCAAGAGATCCAAAAACATCATCAAGGGTGGTAGGTTTCAGATCTGCCATCCTATTGCTCCAGTGAGATGGCGAGGAGAGACCAGACATCTCATCCCTTAGATGCTGTTGCTGTTGCTGGAGTTGGTTAGAGTAACTTTCCAGCCCAAGCAATTCCATCTCCAAATCCAAATCTCTAGCACAGAAAGCTGTCTTTAGCCTACTTCCTGGGTGCTGTAGAGCAGGTGGGGTAAGGCCAACTTTGTTCTGCCACAAGCCTCCACTCTTGGGAGACGAGGAAGCTGTTACCAAGGGGGACATTGGTGGTGTTGAAGTGCCAGGCAGTGACAGAGATGATGATCCGAGGGCCAATGAACTCAAAGTTGCCATGTCCACTGCACTAGATGTCGACCTCGGTGAAGGCATTGCTGAACCTGTAGCAGCATACACAGGACGCAATTCATCGGGCTTGTGTGCAAAGAAACACACTTTTCGAGCGCAACCAGTTTCATCCTTGCAAAGCCGGGTACGATATTGAGCAGGATGCAGCCAGGACTCGAAAACACCGTGTGCATATTCACAATAATCACCTTTCTGGCATGTTCCCTTGCGAAATTCAGGGCAAGGAACACAACTGTATGGGTACTTCTTTGGGTCTCTCCTCCTTGCATTCTCTCCTGGATGGACAAATGGACACTCGGTCCAGTCATGAGAGTATGCCCTGGAGCAAGGCTTGACCTTGAATGAGTACATTCTAAACTCGTCAGTACCATATATTCCATCGTTTATATCTGGCAGTGTCACGTCAAGAGGGTATTCTTTCTTTTCAATTCCCTCTTTTGCCAACTGAGGCATTATGATCAGTTTATCTTCTTCATCTTCACTTAAACGTTCGCCTTTTAGCAACAACTCAATCAATTTCTTCCTTGAATTGCACAGCAACTTGGATGAGGGGGCAAAGAGATCACCAGGTTTATTTCCATTACCATCAACGCTGTTAGGATCAGCAGATGCATCAAGCAAGAGCTTGACAACCCCAACTGACGAATCGGCACAACCAGCAACAGCGCAGTGGAGGGCAGTGACCCTATCCGAGCCACACACCCTATTGACTTCGACTTTGCCTGTTTCAATGATATACTTCAAAACACGGATGCTTCCGAACAAGGCAGCAATCATGAGAGGTGTCCTCTCTTCGAAGCCCATTTTTTTCAACCCATTTCTTCTACCATACCAATGGCTTGCCTCATCGATATCCAAACCCTTCTGTTCAACCTCAATTTTGAAGCCAGCAAGGTCATCAGCGGCAGACAATTCGAGCAAAACTGAGCATTTATAAAAGAGACTGTCCTTTTGACTGTAAGATTTGTCTTCCATGATCGGATTTGAGGGGGGGGGATCACTCTTTGAGCCTGTGCACATACCCAGGACCTGCATCGTTATAAAAAGCATACTTAATATACCATAATCAAGGATTATATACAGTTCATTAATAAAAACAAGAAATAACAAAGTCAAAAAACCTATATCAAGTCCAGGAAAACGATGCTGATAGCAAAACTATTTAATGATGACAAAGAGTAGACAAGAATTCAATCATTTCAAACTATTCTCCTCTAAATCTAATGCTTTTTTCCACAAATTTCCTCTCCAAACATACCAAAAGAAAATCACAAACACAATTAAACCCTTAAAGAGCAAAAAAAGACTTATTATTCTAAGATCGCAACTATTTCCAACAAAACAAGAACATTTAAAAAAGAAGAAGAAATCAGATGAAGCAGCCCCAGACACAAAGTTTCATACTTTAACCAACACCTACAATTCATAGAAAATTAAATTAGCAGGTATGTTAGTTTCATTGTCTGTATTAAAAACATGGCCGTACCTATGAGCAGTATTACTTGTGATAGAAAGAGCAAGAAACAGCTAATGGATCGAAGTCTTTAGTTAAGTTTCAAGTGTGTAGAAGAGGGTTGAGACAGATATAGCTCAAATGGTGAGGAGTATGGGAGTGGTGAGCTGCAAATACAAGACCCAGTCATGGGTTCTATATAAGCATATACGTGAGAATTTTCTTCAGGAGGAAGGAGAGAGGAAAGTAGGAATTCTCTCTCTCTCTCTCTCTCTCTCTCTCTCTCTGGGTTTTTTTGGTCAAAGTCAAATCTTCAAACGCAGAGCTACTGTTTCTTTCATTGTCAGGGTGGGTTAAGGCTAAACAGTTGCTTAATTCTGCTGTTCTTCTTTTGAAATTAACAAATGAAATGGAAATGAATGGCAAATTAATATTTCGAGTTGACATGGACCCCGCATTGCTCTATAGTATCTTACCGACTCGGCCAGTAGCCCGTCACATGTGCGTGTGTGTTCCAGTTCTTATCTCACGCTCGGGATACTCAGCATGCTTTACAGGATTGGACCAGATAATGACTGTTTTATTTTTATGTTTGGTGTGTTTTGAATTGGACAGATATTTCTTTTATTTTGTATTTAATAAATATTAGATAAGATTTATTTATTTGGAGATTTGGATTGGTCTGAATTTAAAAAAAATAGTGAAACTACCCGGTTAATAAAAAATAAATAAAGATTCGTCTGTGTGTGAAAATAAGATTGTTTTTATTTTTTTTTTAATCTGTTTCTATACGAGATGATAATCTTAATTCATTAAAAGAATCTTATCTCATGTGATATTGAGTTTTTAAATTATGATAATAATTATTTTAATTATTATATTAATTTTGGTCAATGACCAACCTCACTTGTAATCCAAGTTTATCCCCGAGTCAATCCATCAGTAGAATTTTAAAACTACAATAATTATTATTTTTATATTTATTTTGAGTCAAGTTGATGATCAATCTAAACCGTGAACTAGGCTTGGCCTTGGGTCAATTTTTTAGTTAAATTTCAAGATCATGATAATCATTTTTTATCTTTATGTGTGACCCGGGTAAATGATTAACCCTGATGGTGACCTGAGTCTAGTCCCATATTAGTTTTGGGTTAGGTTTTAAACTATTATAATAATTATTTTTAATTTTATGTTAACTCGAGTCAATGGTCAACTCAACCTGTCACCCGGACCTTGTCCTGGGTCAATCACTAAGTTCAGTTATTAAAATAACAACAACAACAACAATATTTTTTATCGTTACATTGATTCAGACCAATATTCAACCTAATCTCATGCTTCAGGCTCAGCCATGAGTCAACTTCAGAATCAAGTTTAAAAACTATGATAATAATTATTTTCATTATCGATCATTGCATTAATCCAAGTCAAAGGTCAACTTGACTCGCGACTCGAACTTGCCTCAAGTCGATCCTTAAGTCAGGTTTTAAGAATACAACAATAATCAATTTTATTTTTTATATTGATCCAAATTAATGGTCGACTTGATTTGTGACTCAGGCCTAGCCCCGAGTTAACTCTAAGTCGGCTTTTAAAACCATAATAATATTTGTTTTTATTCTTGTGTTTACTCAGGTGAATTGTCAAACCAATCCACTGTCGAGGTTTAGTCCTAAGTCGATCTCGAAGTCAGGTATTAGATTAATAGTCATTTTTATCGTGTCAACCTAGCTCATGACCCGAGCCTAGCTCCAAATTGATCTCATGTTAAGTTTTAAGACTGTGATAATGACAATTCTTATCCTTATATTAATATTGTCAATGATCAACCCAACTCCCAGGTTGGGTCTACCCCGAGTAAACTCCCGAATTGAGTTGTAAAAATATAATGATAATTATTTTTATTTTTATTTTTATACTGGTCAAGTTAATGGTCACCCCCACTCATGGTCCAAGTTGACCTCTAAATAAGTTTTAAAACTATAAGAATAAAGATTTATATTCTTCCTATACCCGAATCAAGTAGATTAACTGAACAAGATTGTGTTGCCCCTTAGTTGAACAAAAATCCTTCTATGATAGCTTTAAACACAATAAAAAAAATAGCTCGAAGAAAAAGGTGGAGAGTAGTGTGTATTAAAACAACAAAGAAACAGTCAACAAGATTTAACCAAAGTAGACAAAAATCAGATAGAGTTTTTGAAATTATTTATATTATTTAAAAATCAATTTAGATTTTCATTGACCACTGTGATATTAATTTCAACAATAAATTATGATAAACTTGACAATATACATACAAAATTTATGATAATTGGCTCGTTAATGCTACGAGCTAAATCAATTTTTTTAACATATCAGCACTGTATTAGTATTTTTTTATATAAAAAATATTAATGGAATGGTAACGTACTTTTTAGTAACAACAAAATTATAATAATTAATTCAAAACCTATTGCTTATAATCAGTAAAATAAATTAAAAAAAATCAAACACCCACTAAATCATGAAATTAAAAAAATCAAAGAAATAATAAAAACAATCGTGTGAATACCAAATCCTCTTAGTTGTTTTATCGTCTTTTCAATTAAAGTTTAATCGTGTAAATATAAAAAGATAACGTGATTTTACCTTGCAGTCCACCTTGGCAGGCAGGAAGAGGAAAGGACGGCGGGGAAAAGGTAGAGGCGAGGCGAGTGCGTTGAGCAAACATTTGATGTGAAAGGCGGTGAATGATGACGTCTGGGAAAAAAAGAAGAAAGAGAGAAGTGGACCGAAGGGTGACCGGTTGAAGAAATATTCCAACGTTGGCTAAGGGCAGTCCAGCCCACCACGCCTTGCGCGCCTCTCCTCACCTTGTTGCCTGCGTAGCATTATGTATTTTTTTTTTAAAAAAAAAAATACATGTATTAAAATAATATAAATTTTAAATAAAAATAGATTTTTAAATGTTTTCAAGAATAATTTTAAGACTAGTGCCCAGAAAAAAACTTATTAGGTAAAAAAGAAAACATGTATTAAAATAATATAAATTTTAAATAAAAATAGATTTTTAAATGTTTTCAAGAATAATTTTAAGACTAGTGCCCAGAAAACACTTATTAGGTGGGTGACAAGACATGCCTGACTCAGCCTTCCACCGCATCCATTCCTTATGTCTGTGTCAAGTTTATCCAATTTAATATTACCAGCATTGTTATTATAATATTAAAAGTGTATTTGATATTGTTTTTATTTTTATGACCGAGATTTCAAAAAAATAATTACATAAAAAATACTTTAGCCACGATTCAAAATAAGTTTTGAAATATTTGATTAAAACTGTTGTGAAGTTTAAGGTTAATGAGAAACAGTTTCAAGTATTTGGTAATCAGGTTTTTCATATTGTTTTCAATATATAAATGTATATATATATGTGTGTGTGTGTGTGTGTTGTTCTTTAAATATTTAATAATTAAAATAATAATATATAATTAATAATTTAATGAAATTAGACATTTATTTTTATTCTCCAATCAAACTATTTATAATTTCATTATGAACTATAAATTCATACGTGAAGGCCATTGCGATCCTGGAACAACATATAGAAAAATATCATCTGAAACAAATTTAGAATAGTGAAACAAAAAATATATTGTGATTTTCTTCTAATATATTTATTTATATTTTAATCAATTTTAGATTATTCATATTGAAAATATATTTTTATAAGAAAATATAATAAATAATAAACCACTCCCTGCAAAATCCCCTCACTGCAAAGTATAATCCTGCAAAATATAATAAATAATATTACTCTCACCCCCCCTGAAAAAAATATAATAAACCCCTTAATAATATATAATACCCAAGCCCCCCAAACGCAATAGCTAAAGACGTGTGAAAAGCAACAAATTGTTATTTTTCATGAAATTGAGGTTAACAAATTTTTCAAATATAGGTCACATCATCTTTTTAACTTCTTAGCCATTACCAAACATCAAAACTATCTGTTTTTTCTCAATCTCTGGTATGACCATACTCCCACACACTTTCTAAGAGCATCTCCAATTAAAATAACCATTTAAAAAAGATAAATTTATTTTAATATATATAATATTGATATAACTATTTATTAGTAATAAATAGCTAATAAAGTTACAATTAAAATAATTTTTTGCATAGAAATATATTAAATAATTTTTGACTCTTTGATTAGACATGTAGTGATAACTCTTCAACTTATAAATATTATTTTAACTTTTTAATACAACTCTTCCCTTGATGTATAAAAATGAAAAATAAAAACTATATTTTTTTTTATCTTTTCCCTTAATTTTTTTAGCTTTCCCATTGTAATTGCTATTATAGCACTCCTCTCTCTCTCCCTCTCTCTCTCCACACACACACACACACACACAAATTTCATAATCTTTATTTTATATTTTAGCTCAAAAACAATGCTGTCAATGTTGGTTGACCAATCTAAACGTATTTGCCTTGCCTTCCAAAGGTGTTGTTTTTACTCTGAGATCAAAACATCTGCACAACTTTGGTGTTTTCGAGAATTTCAGTTTTTTTTTTTTGAAGTCATACCACGCAGGAATGGGAATTCACACAGCATGCACCGTCTGCACAACCTTGGTGTTTTCGAGTATACTGAATGCCCTGCTTTATTCCGCTGGTTTTGCAATCTCCCCACTCTAATTATCAGCAACCAAACAGTTTCTTGATTATGCGTATGCCATGAAAAATTAGAAGTGGCTGTCCAGAAGGATCCATAGATATACCTTTTTCTTCTGGATATATATAGCCCTGGGCAAATGAGAGTTCACTTTTAAGAGAGAAGGCACGTAAATAGATGCTAAGCTCTGTATTGCTAATGCTATATTTCATTTATTTTGATTTCTGTTTCCTCCAGTTTTATGTGTCGGCTTCGAATTTTGAGAAAAGATGGCGTTTAATGGCGTGGCTCAACTGGGCCATGAGCTAGTCCATAGGGCCAGGATGAGGCCTGCCTGCTAAAAAAGATGGTCCAGTTCAGCCTTGATCAAGTTCGATGTTAATGGACATGGAAATTCAAGCCTTGGGGTAACCTTTTTATTCGCATTTTTGTTTTTTAAAAAATAATAATTCCAGCGAGTAGTGATAGGCTAGCCCAACGAGGCCCATTTCTCTCTGAAATCATCATCGTTCTCTCTCGGGCTGATTCCTGGGAGCTAAATTCTTGTGGATGTGACTGTACTTGTTGCTTCATTTTATTTATTTTTTAATCAAGGAAAAGTAAGTAAATTGTTTTGTTTACATAATTCATTTATAGAAAATAAAAATAAATTTAACCAAGGTAACGGTTACTTTAAATCATGGATGATAAACAAGCAACGGTGGCTGTAGCCTTTCACGAAGTTTGCCAAATTTGTAGATGATGATCCTCATAGAATATAAAAGTTGCGCTTTAGTGCCTTAACATCCATTTTATCTTATCTACCCTTCCGTGTGTGTATATTCTTGAAACAGCCATAATTTTAATTTACTTCATTTTTAATTTTATTTTTTAACTCGGATTTTCTTAAAAAAAACATTGAATTTCAAGACCTGAACGAGTCCCTATTTTATATAACTGCCCAGGTGTCAACACAAGTACTGTTTTGTGCTACCAATCGTACGGTTGTAGATTTTTGTGTTGATTTATCCTCCTACTTTAAAAAGCTGTGTGCGTATTCACAAGGAAAATGTGATTTCGCCTTTGTTTTCATGACCAGTCATTTCTGTAGTCTTGTCACCGGATACAGCAGGATTGAAAACAAGTGGGTGAATGTGAACACGAGCTGTAGACCCGACCTTTGTTAATTAGGCGCGGCCGCACAACTTCCTGTCCCTGTCATGGAACCCTACAAGAGGGGCAAAACATTATGGCCGTCACTATGTGTGCTTAGGTTCAATTAGACCCGGATAGAATGAAAGTGGCGAAAGCAATGACACACGCCTTTTCTGGATAAACGATTTACAACTTTCGAACTCGTCGAGTGCTGAAACTTGCGCCTTTAAGTTTTATCAGGATTCATGATCGACAAATTATTACCCACAGGTTCTTAAATTATAATAACAATGGAGCATCTGTAGAGTTGCAGTTTAGATTTAACAAAAAGACACTCGGTATGAGATTTCACCTCTTCCGCAAGAGACACCATTGAATTACAAATCTTTGGGTTTATCATATTATGAATATCCATTTTGAATTCCCGAAAACACACCAATCCCTCGTCGACGTTCATAAATTCAACCAAGTTTTTCCGATCTCTCTACGTCACATGGAGATATTTGATCAGATACAATTCTTTGAAATAACTAGGGCAATCGAGACCTGCAATTCTAATCAAAAGGTACAATCATGTGAAGTGTTTTTGTTAACAGATCAAGCAGCAAACTAGCAAGAGTAGCAGAGAAAATGGTCTCCGCACCCGCAAATTTGTGGATGTGAACGACTCCAATGCGTAGCATTAATGGCGATTTTCCGTAGGATTGTACCCCGTTTGATCCCTGTTAAGGAAAGAAAGTAGAAGAAAGGACGCTTCAAGGACTCGATGGGCAGCCAGTTTCCCGAGAATACATGAAGTTAGTCTTTTGATAAAGATACAATTATTTGACTATACTCGTTATCTTTAAAGAGAACACGTGTGGTGTTGCTCGACAAAAATTTATAACGAAAAACATTGCAGAGCGCCATTGTAATTTGATTTGCTTTCATTTATGGCACGTCAAGGTTGCTGGAAACGAGGGGGGAAAAAACTGATATTAAGCAGCTTTCCATGCCAGGTGAGTGTGCGTACTCCTGCTTTTGCGATGAGCTTGTATGTACAAGGATTTAATCATAACCCTATTTTTAATCTTGGGTGGTTTCTGTGGATTGTGGAATGGTGATCGATGAAAACAAACAATAATTGTAGTGAAATTTGTTCACAAAATCTTCTATGATGATTCTGCATATGATTGCTTGTTTGTCGTGCAGGTAAAGGTCGAAATCGCTAGCCATAGATATTCGAGAAAGCCCACCTTTAAGATGAATTTATTGAAATGAAAACTAAACTTTTTCATGACCAAAATGTAGCTCTCTAAATATTTTTTTTCTCTCATCTTCCATTTTCTAGTGAATTTTTTACTCCCCAGTTGGCATCCAGGGACGAAAATGAAGATAAAAGAAAATTAGGATGCAGACATAAAATGCTGAATTAACATGGAACAAATATGTAATAATTTTAAATTTCATGGACCAAAATGAAGTTTTCTGATTGACAGTGTTATTAAACAATAAAACCTAAGTGCCTTCTTCATTGTTCTTTTATTTTAAATTTAAATTATTTTCACAAGACTGATATTTAATTAGCCGATGAAATACTTTCATGGACCTCCCACACGTCATACATGCAAATAAAAGTCAATCTTAAAATGATTAGTGCCCTTCACAATGGTTTTATGCGACAGGGCACGATGAGTATAAATTTATGAGTTTTTTGTAATCCTAGTGCGATTGTATTTGTGATTGTGATTATAAGTTTAATGATCCAAGAATTCATAAAAGCAAGCATATATATATATATATATATATATATATATATATATATATATATATATATATCAACTGTCTCTTTTCTCCACAAGCCGTGTTGTTTTTAATTTCTAACTTTTTATAGTATTTTTTATAAGTTCTATCGTGCACGATGCGTGTATGTGAAATTTATTTATTTATTTATTTAGTTGTGCATACCATTGCTTTAATATATTTACTTCAGATTTACAAGTGGCCAGAATTATTTGAACATATTTATATCGCATGGAATATCGGAGAAGCTTAACAGATCAAATAGACCGTCAAGGCACATCTATCATTTTTAATTCATGAAACGACGTGGGGCCTATAAGATGCTAACGAAAAGCTTAGTTAACACTTCAAAGCCATGGACTATTTGGCAATACCCTGTTTTAACATATTTTTTAGGCCATTTTGAGAGCCAAGTAGCAACTTCAATTTTTTTTACTACTAAGTTTTAGTTATTTATTATTTAAAAAAAACCCCTGAAAAGATTGAGCTATTTTTTATTTGCCCTGGCATGTATGACTAAAAACTCTGTAGCGTGTCCCCTTATTTATAAGAATATATAATATATATTTTTTTAATATACATGGAAGAAAATTGATGATTTTATATTGAAGAAAAGATAAATATTTTATTGGTGAGTAAAGTAGGATGCTCATTCCCGGGACATTCAGATATCTAGACGTCTTGTTTTTGCACGTGCTATATAACTCTAGCATAACTAACCGGAACTTACAGCTATGTTGGTGGAATTAGATGGCTAGTTACTCTCTTCGGACATCAGGGACACCTCAGCAGTCCCCACCAGAGATGTCAGGTTGTGGCCACCATGAGTCCACGACTGCATGGACTACCTCTCTGTTTCTACTCTAGCAGTTTTCGCACATGTCTGTCTCGTGATTACGTGGAGTTAACAATCGATATGTAATGACTTTTGGTCGAATTGGGAGTTTACTTTTCAAAATATTTTGTTTTGCGTATAAATGTATTAAAAATATATTTTAAATGATACAAGGATTAGCAAATAGCTTCGTCTTTACTTGATTGAAAAAACAAATTAACTTCGAAAAAAATCAATCAACTGAAAAATGGATATATTTATATACATACAGCAAAATATTTTGTTTTGCGTATAAATATATTAAAAATATATTTTAAATGATACAAGGATTAGCAAATAGCTTCGTCTTTACTTGATTGAAAAAAACAAATTAACTTCGAAAAAAATCAATCAACTGAAAAGTGGATATATTTATATACATACAGCTTCTTCTTTATTAGTTGTTGTAATGATAAGACTTGTGTGTGTGTGTGTGTGTGTGTGTCTGTGTGTGTAGAGATAGATGATAAGAAGACCGCGCAATATGATGATATACTAATTACATCATTCATGATGGCATGTATAATCATTGTTGAATCGAAAGTTGTTGGGATCAATTTTAATTTTTTATATGTATGTACGTATGAAGGCTGCCTCCTAGTTAGAGTTTATTTTGTGTTAAGTTTTATAATTCAACATGTGTATTTTAATATTAAGATACTAGCATGTTTCAATACTCAATTAAAGGTATTCTTAACATTAAAAAACTAATGTTAATTATATGACACATATTTCAAAAATATTTTTTAAAAATTTTAACCATAAAAATAAAAAAAAATACCAAGATTTGTGGGCCGTAGTTTGTCATTGAAACCCGCAACATGTACAGGTTAAACTCTCTCTCTCTCTCCATCCTACCTCCCCCCCTCTCACGAGCCAAGTCTCGAAGAAGGGAGATGGAAAAAGCTCCCCCTTTTCTCATGTCTCGTTCTCCAGACTCTGTTCTGCAATATCTTTCTTCGCTTTTATTTTTATGCTTGCATAATGAATATATAAGCTATAAATAAAAAAACATTTTAAATTGTTTTTTATTTATTAATTCTGATAGTTAAGATTGAGGAATCGCAAACAACTCGCGGTCTTTTATTTTGATGATTGAAAAGAATAATAAGGGAGCAGTTAGTTTCCCACCTAGTCGGTGGCTTACACCTCCAAAAATAAATCTAATTCATTTTTGGCCGACTAAATTGATACGGGTCCCTTCATTTTTTGGACCGTGATGCATTATGAGCCGGTTTAAACTTTGTTTGGGAGAGAGAGAATCGGTGGTCTTATCAGAGCACGCCATTTATTCACAGCAACGATTTTAATTTCTGCGTCGTCGACCGAACAGCAGATTCCAAGTCGGATACAAGTCGCTTGCAGACATGTTCTCCTTGCACGGTACCTTTCCCTTCCATCTTCCCCTACTAGCCGTGGTTAAGTATTATAAAAACTCATTACCAAAAAAAATATATATTATAAAAATTTAAAGAAAAAAATAAAATAAAAATTGTTTTTAAAATACAATGTAAAATAAAACCACGGTAATCTTCTGGTCTCATTACTAATCTCTTTTTTCTCTCCACGATTCTGTCAAGTGTTTCACAGATAAAAGATTTTCTTTAAACAGTAAAAAAAAGAGTAGACAGTAAAAAAATCCAATATAACAGTAACAATATTAATTGTAAGACCACACCCAGCCTTTATTAGTCGATATAAAAAAACACAATAATCATATGCGCGTGGTATGCACCAGTTTGTTTAAGCACGCTACACACTTCATGCTATATTAGTTTATGGGTCCGTGAACTAAAATTTTAAAATATTTAAAATACAAATATTTTTTTTACTATGTTATTAAATTTAGTTTAATGGGTCAATTTTGAAATATCTACTTGTCTTGGTCTAATACTCGACTTGAATGAGACCCTTCTTGATTTTGGATTAGACGAATTAGAGGCTGCCGTTTAAGCTTTATAGATATCCTTTGTTTCTCTGTATCCATTTTACTCTATGTACTTTAAACTAACCCATTTGATGTCTTTTAAAGTTTCTTTGCCTTAATTTTTATAGTAGATCCACTTGGCACCACCAATAGATCATTTACATGATTACACTTGGTGTTGGGTTGGTCCTTATCATCATCGTTTTTTTATAAGTTGAAATATAATTTTGATAACAGGTAAAATCATGGTCTAACTCTTAAAAAATAATAGTTTAAAATGATACTTTTGTTTAAAAACATGATAATAATGACAAAAAGACAAGTTGAATTGATTTTGGTCTCTCATCGATCTATGTCATGGATATCATATAATCAAATTTTTTTATTTTATAAACTATTTTTTTTAAAAGATCATATCATAAAAATATATGGTTGTCAAATTCAACACAAATCTAAAAATTATAATTTTTTTAAAACAATGATAACCTCATTAAAAACAAATAAAAATAAATTATACAGTTTATTTCTAAATTAATATAAGTTTTTTCTTCTTCTTTTTCCAAGATACAAATATATTTCATATGAATAATAAAAAAACCTGAAACATATAATTTTTTGATCATGGGGTCAAATAAATATTTTTACTGTATAAAAACACATGAAAGTCAAGAAAGTCCTCAATGAACCGTCTAGATTTTATTAATTTTAAGGGTGATTTTTTTTTTTTACCGTATAAAAAGAAATACAATATCTGAATGACTACCAGGCTAGCAGAAAAATAATAATCCCAGTAGCCTTCACCATAAAGGCTTACATTTCCCCCGCAAAAGGATAAAAGGATAATTTTCTTTTTTTAAAACAATCGACAATAAACTATTGCGATTTTGCTTTTCTTTTAATACGTCACAATAATATATAATGCAAGTTACACTAATTTGGAAAAGCACATGCTGATGCCAACCACCCATCTGTAACTGCCCAACAACTCCTTTGCTCTGCTGCCTACCAAACCAACTGTCGATACCGATTAAGTGATCTAGTGGTACAAATTTAGCAATACAAACTTGCTTTTTAGCTAATATGATAATTTATATAATTATTAATTTTAGAATTTATATGAGCAATAAAATATGTATAAAATGATCCAGATATTTTTATTAATAAAACAATCTGTTCAAATCGATTTTCTCAGAACCTAAAATTATATTAAAGAGTCCATAGTTTAAAACAAGAATGATGTTAAGCATCAACCTGAAAATCTCATGTGATTGTTATTCATGCTACCAGTAATTATCTGACTGGGAAGTGTGGTGTGGTTGAATTTAATTTTAAAAATATTTTTGTTTAAAAATGAATTAAAATATATTTTTTAAATTTTTTTATAAAAAACTAATATTTTTATAATTTAAAATAAATTTTTTTTTTAAAAATTTTTTAAAATATATTTTTAAAATAAAGAGTCAAGCACCATTTATTCTAGACGGTCACTCTCTAGCAGTGTCTCATTGGCGTGTCCCCCACGACTGTGGCTGCGACAGCCTACCTCCATGGTTTTTGCAAAACCGGGGCAAATTGCTGCTCTGTAGAAAAACGGGTATAGACAGTGATAACTAACGGGCAATGAACTGGTTAATAAAACCCATCAATTAATTTTAATATATTTCTTAGAAAAAGGCCCTCTCATTCTCAGTGAATAGTTAATTATAAACTCACAAATGTATAGTCGGTCGATAGAAATGTCAACTTGGGAATAGAGTTATCAATCGACCGAGCCGTCGCTATCCAACACATTAATAATTAATTGCTTTTATTCACATTTAAATTACTCGCCATTCAATGTATCTGTAGTCCCCGGAATTGTTTTTGTTTGATATATTTATATTGATCCAGCCCTCCCCTGATCTATAAGAGAATTACTTTATTATCAATCACATATAAACAAAAATATATTTGAAAAAAACATTTAATCTATATTTTCGTTCACATATAGCATACAAAAAATGACTTGTATAACTAAATATCACCGAGACCATAAGAGTTTATCACTCGAGATATTATTTTAAATCTAAATTTAAATTAAGACCAGATAAAAATATTATTTAATTAAGACTATTAATTTACCATGGTTATATTATATTTGTTCACCTGTCAAATTATTTTTTGAGCCTAATCCTTGTGTTTTTAGCTACAAAACGATATCGTTCATATATTCATGACTTGAGCTGATTGACTAGCTAGAAAGATCTTTATTTTTCTGGTGGAAATGAAACGCTAAACAGAAGGCTCCAACACTTTCTCTCGCAGTGGCCATTAACTGGAGCTTGTGGTTCACATCAAATGAAAGGGAGAAGAGGAAGCCAAAGTGAGCACGGCGGCGAAAAGAGTAAACAGTCCTCTCTTCATGCACGGGTCCTCCCTCAGACCAGGAGCTGTGAATGGTTTCATATGAAAATAAATGTCTAATTAAATAGAATTTATTTTTTTCAATGCCAGTAAAATGGTGTAGCTAGCTAGGTCTTTTGGGTTTATAAGAGAGAATGGGAGGTGGGTTTTAGTGGTAGATGGACGATACATGGACTCCTACTTACCAATCTATTTTGGCTAGGCGGGATAGAAAAACACAGCACAGCAGACAGATTTTGCAAAAAAACACAGCACATGAGAGAGAAGAAGACTGTTCTGTCCTGAGCCCTCAATCTCAACCCAAAATCCACACGCGCAGACACTAAGTATAAAATATGGATATATATGATCATGGCCCCATTTAGATATTTTAAACACCATTATTTCCACGTTCTCTTTCACGTCAATTTCACTTTCACCTGCCACTTCCCCTCCCCCCCTTATATTTACCTCTCGTTGCACTCTTCTCTTGTGCCTTTATCCCCCGCCTCCCCCCCTCTCTCTCTGAACTCATATACCGCTTTGTCTGTCTTTCATTGTTTTACTCCCCCTCAAAACTATATAATTACTAAAGACTATGTTTATTGTTTTATGGTACACATAGAATCAACCTTGGAGACCAAACCTACAAAAAGACGTCATGAACAAGCTTCAAGATTGGCCCGAACCAATTGTCCGTGTACAATCCTTGTCCGATAGCGGCGTACCCCTGATTCCAGAGCGATATGTCAAGCCCGTGCTTGAGAGGCCATCCGTGAGTGTCAGCACTTCGAATGATGTGAACATCCCTATCATTGATCTTGCCGGACTATATGGTGATGATCATGCTCTTCGAGCCACGATACTTGACCGAATTTCAATAGCATGCCGGGAGTGGGGTTTTTTTCAAGTTATTAACCATGGTGTTAGCCCTCGATTGATGGACCGTGCTCAAGAAGTATGGAGAGAGTTTTTTCTTTCGCCCATGGAGGTCAAGCAAGCTTATGCAAACACACCCAATACTTACGAAGGTTATGGTAGCCGATTAGGGGTAGAAAAAGGTGCAATTCTTGATTGGAGTGATTACTACTTCCTGCACTATCTTCCTTTACCATTGAAGGACTATAACAAATGGCCTGCCATTACAGCTGATTGCAGGTACACACACACATACTCGAATCCCTTTTTAGAACACATGCTTACTTTTTTGGTTCTTCTTTGTTTTTAGCAATATAAAACTACTCGAACACTTTTCGAGTTGCAAATTCAAGTGTCATGTTGATTTCCTATTATACATCGTACCCTTAAAAATAAAATTTATCATACACCTTTTCTGGCCTCATAAAGATATCATTATACATGACTGTTTTATAGCAACCATGTATTTGGATTTTACCTAACTAAGATTGGATTTTTCTTAGCACCAGCAATTTCAATTTAGTTTTAAGTAAGCTTTGCTAATTAATTTGTAGGGCAGTTCTTGATGAGTATGGCAAGCAATTGGTGGAGCTGTGTGGGAGGTTAATGAAGGTTTTATCAATAAACCTCGGGTTAGGAGAGGAACGACTTCAAAATGCCTTTGGTGGCGAAAATATAGGGGCATGCCTGAGAGTTAATTTTTACCCCAAGTGTCCTCAGCCTGACCTGACCCTCGGTTTATCGTCACATTCGGATCCCGGTGGCATGACCCTTCTCTTGCCAGACAGTCATGTCCCTGGTCTTCAAGTCCGTAAAGATGAGAATTGGATCACTGTAAAGCCTGTTCCACATGCTTTTATTGTTAATATTGGTGATCAAATTCAGGTAACATATACTTTCTCTATTCCCCTCACTATCCATCTATCTATCTAGGCATATAACAAGTAATTATCCAACAATTGGTCTAGTTTTTCTTCTTCAAATAACTTGCCATTTGGTCCCGTTTTAGAATAGGGACAGAGTGCGAGTGGTCTCGAATGATATATAGTTTCTTCTCTTAGTTTGAACTCGTGGATCATGAACCTAGAAATTTTCTTGAAGCAAGAAAAAGAAAAAACTTAACCCAGACCCTCGATTAGACCTCTCATGACAAACATTACTGTTCCCACGTCAAGAAAATAAATTAATAAACAGAAGAAGATCACAAGGATCTGTAATGGCCTGATTCTTACCTCTCATACGTTCTTTCTTCTGTTTCAAGTTACATTACTTGTCACTCCCAGCACTGCTCCACAGTGAGAGTTCCTCCAGTAAAGAGTTTAAATCCCGCTAAAAAATACATTCGAGCAGTATTATTAATTTGATTCCGTGTTCGTTTTCGCTCTGTTTTCACTGGCTATGCCCATGTCTCAAGAGAGCATTTCCTCGTCTTTCTTTGCCGTAATTTGATAGAGATGAATTTTTCAAACATGGATTAATTATTCAATGCCCCGATCATAATTAACATGTGGAATAGGATTGAGACTATTGACCCACAAAACAAATGGGACTGCCTCTAGAATTCTAGTTAATTACTTCCACACCTTATACTCTGTATTTTTTTACTCTTAACACTTTCCATCTTTATTTTATTTTATATCATTGCACTTTCCACCTTTTGTTAAAAACATTTTAGTTTATCGTTAAAAATTGTGTTGAATTTTAATTCAAAAGATAATGAATATAATTTTAAATAAACATTCAAAACTTTTATTTAGCATTAAAACGATCTCATTCTGTAAAAAATAAAAAAAAAAAAACATTTCAGCATTTGTAGGTAAAATGATGTGTTAATTCTACATATAAATAAGCAATTCATTCATTTATTTTTTAAATAAAATAGGGAGCGGAAATAAAATGAAAAACATGGGGTGTTCTTAGATTTTTAAACATGTCAAGGGAAAAGTGAACTCCACTAATTTTAAAGTGAAAACATTGATTAATTTTTGGAAACACAATGCGCAAAATATAATGGTATGTTAAATAAAGAGTGGCGGAATAAAAAAATACATTCCCAAGTATTGCTCGTTAATTAAATGACAATGGATTGGGTCACCAATGGTAGGCGCAGCTCAAAGAATTATTAATTCGAGGGACCTAATTGAATTTTTAAGAGTATGGAATAAAAAAACCAAACGACCCGTGGCTGGATTCATGATTTAATACGAACTGCTTAATTCTCACAGGTTTTCATCACTAGCATAACCTTTTCCTTCCATCCCATCCCGTGCCTGACTTTCTGTTTTTAATTTTCTGAAAAATGCCGAGGGATTTCACTGACTAAAATCAACTGACGGTCGCCAATTCGGTGTCGTTTTTTGAGTGGTGTGGTAAGCAATCTTGTTTCGTTTCGTTTAAATAGGTGCTAAGCAACGCAACATTCAAGAGCGTGGAACATAGAGTGATGGTAAATTCATCAAAAGAGCGTCTCTCCCTTGCTTTCTTCTACAATCCAAAGAGTGATATACCCATAGAGCCATTGAAGGAGCTCGTGGCACCAGACAGGCCTCCACTCTATCCAGCCATGACATTTGACGAGTACAGGCTCTTCATAAGAATGAGGGGTCCCTGTGGCAAATCCCAGGTGGAGTCTCTAAAATCTCCAAGATGATGGTGTCGTCAAAATAATTTCCTAGCAAGTTTCTTTCTTTCTAGCTAGCTAGCTAGTTCAGTATTATATTAATTAATGTAAACCAAAAGCAAACGTCCCCCTCATTGGATCGTATTCGAGTAATTATTTGTACATCTTGTGGTCGAAGAGGAGGGGACTTCGTTGGGAAAATGTGACTGCAAGAGAATGAAATGGATGGGAAAAGCAGATAAAACAAATATATTCTATATATGTTCTCTCTTCCGAGCCAAAAAAAATGGCCCAAAAAGATTCTAATCACATCTTGTGACCACATATTTCACCGCTGATTAGGGCAACAAGTCGTTCATCATTTTTTTTTCCCAAAAAAAGTGACATTTAATAATCTTGATGTTCTAGTATTGAAAATATTAAAAACCTGAAATAAAAATTAATTTTAAATTAAAAAATATTTTTAAAAATATCCTATACAGTCCTATCATACACATCTAACTGGTTGTGGAAACATGAATTCAACACTAAAATAGCAAGATATTGCTCAAATCATTTGGAGGGGTGGTATTTTACTAAAAACTCCTCCCTTTATTGATGATTTTCAGAAAGAAGATAAGATGAGAATAGTTGTGTGTCTATTCACTCTCCACCATGGTGGCTGTACGGTTTGTTTTTATTCATGAGAGTAATCAAACAGGAGATTCTTTTCAGCTATTTGCTATAGTCTTTTGAGCTTTATCTCTTTCTGAATGGACTTTATATATATATATTCTTAAGATAATAACATATACTCTTAATTGCTTTTAGAGATTGATTTGTTTAATGCATCAATCATGCTTGAAAGTCAATACTGTCAACTATAGATATTTTAAGGTTCTTGTTGAATATTATAAAATAAACAAAAAATCACATGTTTCTTGTCGTTATGGTTTTTTATCTACTAAATTCAAAGATCAAAATTATCGCCTAGCAATGGAAAGGACTTCACTACTCTTTTGTTTTTATTCTTTATACTGTGATTCAGTGATTGCATGCATAGTAAGAAATCCACCCCCCCTCTCTCTACACCTCTCTCTCTCTCTCTCTACACACACACACACACACAGAGGGGGAGGGAGGGGGAGAGAGAGAGGGAGGGAGGGAGGGTGCTGTTGAACATCTGAGTCCATGTTGTATGATCATGATGAAGGCAATTATGGGTAATCTTGCGCAGCTGCTGGCTCTGTGGTGGGATTTATTCGTCACTAATCAAAGTCCATGAGGATTTACAAGTTGTGGTTTAGTCTTCCGTTGATTTTGATGTGTTCATTAGTTTAATGCCCGACCTAAGTGCAAGCTGAATTGCAAAAGAGTGGACGAGAGAATCCATGCTGTCATAAAACGTACCGCTAAGTATAATACTTTCTTTTATCATTATTATTTTTTTATACGACACCATACCGTCGTTAACTGAAGCCATCCATATTCCATGTTACTTCACAAGGTCACATCCCCCCTAGACACAGGACTTCGTCAATCAATTATATGGGTTCGCTCTCCGATGTGCTATTATTTTTAATAACAAAATTTATATAATTAATAATTCTAAATTATATGAAATTATATACAAGTCTGGATATCTGTATTAATAATACTAATAAATTATTTGAGGTAGTTGCTCCATGGAAAAAGTGACCATGCCTCTAGAAGGGTTTTTAAAAAGAAGTGGAATATTTTTTATAATATCCGTGTATTTTTCTACAGGCAAGGCCACCTTGTCGTTGTTCATTGGATTAGTATTTTTCTAATATTAAAAAATACAAGTATTATAAAAAATCTGTTTAATTTGACCTGGTCGACTTAATTAATTCAAAAATAATATGAAGAGCTAGGAACAACAGCTCTACTAGAAATTTTCAAATAATGTTTTTTTAAAAATATTACAACAATAATATATTAAATAAATCAATGTCAATTTAAATTAACAAGTAAAATTCATGACCTGGTTTATAGGAGTATATAGAACAAATTAAAAAATATATATTGAAGGCAATTTCTCAATCAAGTAAATAATAAGAAATAATAATAAAAAAAGAGTCAATCCAAATTATAAAACCTAGATCATGATAAGCAAAGATCATAAGATCACGAGAATTCAATCAACAACTTATAAAACTCAACACCCATTAAATTTAATTTAATTTAATAAAATAAATATTGTTGTTTCAATGAAGTAATCATATTGCAAGACGGGTTTCCATGTCAATTAACTTTAGTTGACAATACTAGCGACTACTTGAATCCATCTCGAAACTCTTTCCCACTCTTTCTCTCTGTATACTTATTAGTATATACCTAGTTCCCTGTCTTGCTGTGGACAAGCTGCCGCTTACTTGTCAATTCGTGGCAAATAACGAGCCCGTCAAAGAAAGAGACAAAGTGCTCCCAGCAATATGATTATCCACTGGCAACACAACATGTCTATATCGGCTGGAAATGGATAAAAAATATTATTTAGAACAAGGCAAGTCTAAGAGTGGACTCAGCACTTAGCATACGTATCTTGAATGATTAAAATAGACAAGATGGCACGCTCGCCACTTGAAATGCAATTAGTATCATCACTTGACCATTTCAAATCATCATCATTATTATTATTTAACACATATATTAGGATAATTTTCATATCTCTCTCTATTAATTCTATAAGTTCTAGAATTAATGATTATATAAATTTCAAACGATCATCGGATTAGTAATCAAATAATTCAAAATCAAAATTACAAAAATATAAATTTTTTAATCTTAAATTCTTAGTCGATAAACTGTATTTATATTTGAAGTTATCATCGGCAAAACTATATGTGGATTACGCAGAATTAGCGTCTCGCAGCAAAACAAATCGTTCAAGGTACAGTCATCGAAACAGACGTGATTTATGACTCTTTGTCACTCATCTCTCGACTCTTCCCATTCATTGGTCGAGCGTTTCTCCATGTAGAGTTTCCCCTCTCAAAAAATTGGAGCCACCTATGAACCAAGTGTTCTGGTCTATTACGTTTCTTTCTTGCTTTATTTTTATTTATTATATCCTATTGTCTAAAGTCGGGCGACGCTACTTATTATTTAGCCTAAAGTAAATATATAGAAAATAAGTATTCAGCGTCTTCGTCTGACGCCCACCAATCACCCGTAGCTGTTGTTGTAGCATATCAGTGCTCCTTCGATTCCTACACTCGAGCACTAGCTGGATCATAAACTGGTGATTCAGGCTTGTTTCCACTGAAAGGACGTTTTGCATTCACGTTTGTCCCCTGCGCAGTCCACTCCCTGTCGAGGTGAGCGAGCAATTCACCACCAGAGCAGTGATTTGCACCTGACAACGTATCAGAACAGTGCCGCATTTCAGCTTGTGTACTTGATTGTTCCCCATTTCCTGTAAGAATCCACGGGGCCACCGCCCACTGGATCCATGTCTGTGTGATGGCTTGTGACAAGTCAGTCTGCTACCGGACAAATATGAGTTCAGTAGTTTAAACCCATTTTCCTTCCAAATCCCAAGAGCTGGTGTACTCCATCGACAGTCCATGTGCGCCTCTCTTTTGGAAGCATGTTCCTCTGCTAATTTTCTTCTCTTTTCTTTTTTTTTTCTGAGAAAAAAAACGACGCCTTCAATAATGCAAATTCTGTGTCAATCAACAATCACTATCATTTGCAGCCCTGTATGCTACGTTGCTTATAGATAAGAGCCTTTGAACGTACTATGGCACCTACTAAATTGATGCTCCAGTGATTTAAATTTATAAAAACTCCTTTGACTAGTTAAATAAAGCCAAGATGGTAGCTGTGAGTTCTGAATATTTCACTTTGATTTGGCTAATATAAACAGATACTCCAGCGAATATGTGTTTTTCTTCGTCGGACTTCAATATTTCTGGAGATAAAAATCATAAGTTAGGGCGTGTTTAAGGAGTAAATA
Source organism: Salix dunnii (assembly GCA_015731905.1). Taxonomy (NCBI): domain Eukaryota; kingdom Viridiplantae; phylum Streptophyta; class Magnoliopsida; order Malpighiales; family Salicaceae; genus Salix; species Salix dunnii. Next base: position 13,377,848 of record CM027668.1, read on the forward strand.
AATAAATAAATCCAAAAAGCATAACATCATTGACAAGGAAATGAAATGAAATGAATGTTAAGGGGTATTGTGTGTTAAAAATATTTTTGAAAAAAAATATTTTTTTGATTATATTTTTTTATATTTTTAGATTATTTTTATGTGTTAATGTCAATAATAATTTTTTTAAATGTCATTTTAATATATTTTTAAATAAAAAATATTTAAAAAATACAACTGACACTACATTCTTAAATAGACATTCAGTAGCATACCTTATAGATTTAAAACAAGCTATCAATTAAAATCTCATGTAAAATGATAAATGGTTTGATGTATTTAACATGCACATACAAGTATCAAACCTAGGAGCACAACTCAATGATCTAATTCTAGATTTATTCTTTAGACATTGATAGTTTGACTTTCATAACTTTTAGAATTATTGAAGAATGATAATTGATCATTTATTTCAGAATTTACAGGATTATTTAAGGTATACACAAACTTAACTTAACTTCCACATTAAAAAAAAAATACAAATGTAATTCCTGACACGATGCTTGCCTTAAATTTCATATTCCGAAAATAATATTTTGAATGAAATATTGGCACGTAAATAACCACACCCAAGAAATTATCTATTTACTATCTTCATTTAACATATATATATATATATATAGAGAGAGAGAGAGAGAGAGACTCTAACAAGAAAGAAGACGACGACGACAAAAATAGCATAAAAAATAAACACCCGAACTGTACGAAGGATACGCCCCATAATAAATTAAAGAAAAGCATGTCGTGACTTTGTAATCTGAAAGCAAGACTTTAGCTCCAGAAAGTATTCGACTGATTCAGTGAACCACGAGTTACGGTTTCTTATAGGAGATAACTTTTCATGCTCAAATTGGGGCTAAATAAAAACAATCAATTAAAAAAAGTGCTCGTCATTCCATCTCATGGTTGTGAGGAGAAGGAAATTACTATGGCTCTTTTGGCATTTCGATCCAATCTGTTTATCGTTGTTTTTTAATTTTTTTTTTTAAAAAAAAAACCGGCGGTTTAGTGTTTTTAGATCATTTTGATGTGCTGATGTCAAAAATGATTTTTAAAAAGTAAAAAAACATCATTTTAATACATTTCAGCACGAAAAACACTTTGAAAAGCAAAAACAACCTCACTCCTAAACATCTCCTATCAAAGCAGGGCACATGTTTCCGTCATCATGAGAGAGAGAGAGAGAGCGCACGTGTTAAAAATAGACTCAGCACGTTTATTTGCCGCGGGCGGTGGTTAGAAGGGCACCACCATCAAAGGAAAGATGACTAGGAAGCAACTGTTGGATTTCGCCTTGATCATAGCCTACAAGCAAGCATGTTATTATTATATATGACAATGACATAGCCAAATTTTTTATATTTATATTTTATTTTATCCAAATTTTAAACATTAATAAGTTATTTATTAAGTTTTCAATATTCAATGTATATCTATTAATAAAAATTAAAACATTTATTATATATTTGAAGTATGTATTTGTATATTAAATGATGAAATGATAATTATATCTGTGTGTGTGTGTGTTTTATGTTAATATTAAAGTATGCAAATATTATATATTCTATAAATATATTTATATAATATAAATATATATTTCAGGTTAGGTTCAAACAAAATTTGAATCAAATTATGATATTTATATCTTATTTATTATTAATCAAATCTAAAAAAATATACTGATTTAAATAAATAAAATATTATTCATTAAATCGGAAAACTTTATATCCATTTCAATGAGATAGGTTTGGTATCGAGATAGCTCTACTAAATTGCCAACCCTAATGCTACTACCTATCATTTCTTTTTCAGTGTTGTTTTTATTTTTTCCTCCGACAAAACGTACGTCACCTGAAATATATCATCTCCAGTCCCCTACTTTTATTGTCTTCTAGGACTTTTTTTAAATATTTTCAAAACTTTTTTCATCGTTCTTTCCTTCTTTCTTTTGGGAACCCTCAATTAGTCCACTACTTCTCAACTGAATCACTGAACTAGATGTTTTCTCAATTGGGTTCTTAAAATGCTAAACATTACTCAATCGAACTCTCCTCCCATCCATGTCTTCGTATTTTTCATTATTTTATACAGTAAGACTTCACCTTTTCAATATAATTTGACATTTTCCGTTACAATATCCTGATGGGTTTAGAAGAAAGGATCCAATTGCGAGATGTCTAATACATTGGGGATGAAACTCGAAAAGATTAATTACTCTGGGATGAAATTGAGAGTCGGGACCAATATAAGGTCCTTCCTGACCTGCACCAGCACTGCCCTCGGACCCTCCAACCCAGCATAGAACATGGTAGAGGAGGAATAAGAAGAAATATTATATTGTAGGCTCGTTTTCCCGTTCCAATTCCATCAACCAAAACGTTCCTTCAAGCAAAACTGGAAAGGAAAACAGATGAAGTTCCGGCCGAGTCTTTGGACAATTGGACTAAGAGAATTAGAGCTCCAGACCAACAAGATTTCTCACCCCTACAATATGCGATAACCACTTGAGGAGATCAATCACCCACTGTGCATTTATAGTTAAGACTGTCATCTTCATTCCGTTAATTCTGCAAGGTCTCTAGTTGGTTTCTCTGCTGAAAAGTATCTAGAAACAACTCTAGCAGAAGCAGATTCTTGTTTGGCGAAAGTCCAAGTTATGGATGAAGTTGTCGCACGATAAATGCTCCGTGAATTTGCTTCGACTTGTAGCAAACACAGGATGTCTGCTGTTTGAGCAAGCAAACTAAAGTAGACAGCACATGTTCTGTCGAAGAAACATGAACTGGGGTGTTGGAAGCGGAGCTTCTTCGAGCAAAACGGGACCAAGAATTTCCCCGCACCGAACATAGCTTGCAGAAGAACCCCTTTGATTTTGGAATCCTGAGAATTACTCGGTGTGCCTGTATCTACTTTTCTTGGATGGAAATAAATGCTAGCCTGCATAATAATCAGTGTACTAATTCTATAAATATGATTCCATCCATAATGTTTCTGCTGGGAATAGATTTAATTTCTTCTCCTATAATGTAAAGTTGATATCAGACAGCCTAATGCATTTAAGAAATTTTCTTATTATTGATTGTCTTGGATGGCTGGGCTATGTAACAGGGCGTTTTTCATTGATAATGAAAAGTACTCTTTCATCGGGGACAAAAATTGAGGCCTTGAATCGGCAAACAGTCACAGACTAGTCGGATTTCACACGTGATATACAAGACTCACGAGGATTATTTTAACTTGAGCAGTTTTGCCCGCGCAAAAATTACTCCCAACTCAATCGAGTCGTGTTAGAAACAGCGAGCTCAGTACGAAAATATTCTACCAACCAGAAAGAAAGAAAATATATCTCTAGATTTTAACATTTGTACTCCACAATTCACCAGCCAAGTTGAAAAAATGGGCTGTGAGAGGCATAGCCTCGTCTGCATGCAGGTCCCAAATCCTAGTTGCACATGCAAATCACACATTCATTTGTATATCTAGGATCTATAACTGCATCTAACTGTGCCTGTCCTAAGAGAAATTCTTCCGAAAGAGCCACCTGCAATTCAATAGTGGCACCGTTAGTATTAACCATACAATCCGTTAACTATCATTAAACAAAATCTAAGACCGATTTCCCAGTGTAAAGACTCCAAAGTTCAAACAACATTCACTTAGATAAACACCGATCCCATAGAGAGCCTCGACTCCTTTTTCAAGGAAAAAAAACTATCAGTGCATTGGAACAACATCAGTGAGAGAACGAGGTCAATCTCCTCACAAGTTTGACTGTTTGTTAGTGCCTAGACTTCTTTGTGCTGCAAGAAGGGCATTTGTACTGCTTTATGCTTTCTGCTTTTGCTGGTGTTATCTTCACACACTTTCCATGGTACCATCGTTCACAAATGTCACAACCAATCCAAAACTCATCAGCATTATAGTTCCCTCCACAGCTCCCACAAAGGGTGTCTCCATGCTCATCTTCATCCTCCACATAACTTAACTTGGAATTGCTTCTTGCCTGTCCATCAGTTGGTCTCTGCAATATAATAGGCAGGTTATAGATCCAAAATTAGTTGATAAAAGGCATATGTGTTTACGGTGCTTAAATTTGATAGATTGCAATGCTTTTGTTGATCTGTGAAAAAAAAAAATTCACCTTAGTGCTATTCCTGGATTTGCCACCACTGTCTGCACTAGGTTTATCCTCTACTGGTTTCCTCCCAGTTACAATTTCAAAGAGGGTGGGCAAATCATTTACCATGCTAAACAGTCGCTTCCTGCAGAAAAAAATCACATAACCACTAAATCATGCTCCCATGAATCGTCAGCATAGAAATCAAAGACTTAATACACAAATGCACACCCACCAAGTGAGACAAAATCATCAGAAGCATAAAGTGTGAACCATGAAAAGACCTCAATATGTGTCATTTGTGCAAAAATGATTTAAATAGATGAATGAAAAGAGCAGATAAGTCACGATAATAAAAAGAAAATCATAATGCAAGCCAATATTAAAAACATCTATAGGCTTTATCACAGGGTCCTCCATAGACAATACACAGCTAATAAGTTATTCAACACTACAAATCATAAACCATTCCAGTAAGGAATGAAAAATCTAGCAAGCAGAAATGATTGAAAAGGTCTGGGATCTAAAAAAAATTGCCGTGGAGATACATATGCAACCCCTAGAAGATCCATGTTTATCCAGTTTTAAGTTCACTTTATTGAGGATACATGCCTAGGATGTACATCATACACAGGATGAATCCAATGAATCATCATTCTCACAAAGAGGTGAACTTGGGCATGGTAGAGATATGTCAAAGCAAACCTCACTTAAACTTGAGTTCACTTTATGTCATATATGCCTATGATCATATTCTTATCTGCATCTCAGGCTGGTTACCCAAAGGGCATGGTGACATTCTGAAAAAAGGGGTGCACGTGGGCCATATAGCAGTCAGGCAAACCCAAAAAAGTTCTGCTCAACCCCAAGACACATATTATACAGAAGATACCCTTAATTTACACAGGTGCACAGAATACTATAAAAATTAACTAAGAAGCCCGCTCATCAACTCACATGTTTCATTAGGAAAAGAAGAAGAAGAAGGATTACACCTCAGTGCTTAACAAGCACTACTGGAGTGCATCTGCATGATTGCAAAACTGCTAACTTCAATCCCAAAAGGTCAAAACAAGAAGCTGCAAACTCCATAGGTCAAATTCCCTCTCAAGCAAATAAAATTAATTCCACGCTGAATATATTGAGGCAGATGATGGACAATACTTAACCAGTCCCCACTGAAGGAAGGCACAACATCACTTGTATAACTTGTGTGTAAAGCAAAACTTATTTCTTTCAAGATACTTGTAGTTTTGCGACAAGTTAGTGACATGGTGCGTCACATCACATTCAAATCTACAGTTCTTGAATGACCAAGGCAACAGGACCAACTAATAGAGTGGTGAGGGAAAGCAACATACACTGAAGACATTTATCATCATGTAAAGGATGAATAAACTGGGAAAGTAGATGGAAGAGCTACATTCTTACCCAAACCCACTTCACATAAAATTTCATGGAGAAACTATTCTACCACAACAAATACAACTACAGGAGGTTTCACAATAGGGCGAACCTTCAGTCAAGGCAAGACAACAAATTAAATAGTTAAATGAGGGGGCTATCTTCAGCCATAAGTATTGATTCTTTAGATTCCAATGCATCAAACATCATTTTGCTTCATTAAGTTCTTTCAAGCGTGTGTTTCTGTACGAATCAGTTTTTTTTTTAACATTCATGACATAATGTTACCCCGATAAACCAGATGTATTCTTTTTTCTACGTCAACATAGAAAAGTTATCAATCGTATTCCTATTAAAGAAATAAAATTATACACAAGATGAGAAGAAACTCCAAGTGATTTTGCTGCAAATATGCTAATAAACAGTTATTCTTGGTTAGATACTAAACAAGCTCACTGAAAAACATGGCCTGCACCAATTTAATAGCAATCTAGTTTACAACTGTTCAGTAACATGAGACAAGTAAAATAGACATATATGTTAACTTTGTTAGGCAAGGATATTGTTTTATCCTTTCAGTACCCTTTTCACTTCCCTTTCAACTATTTCTTTCATCTCAACGAAGTAAACACAAGGAACATGCCTTTAAGATCTGAAGAAGGTAATTAAGCACATGAAATATCACTTTCCCCCCACTATATACGTGTTTGGTATCATGGAGCATTTTAAGTGTTCATGAAGTGTAAAAATAATAAATCCTTGCACTGTTTCATGTCTTAAAATGTTTTATCACCCTTTTGTGCAAAAATTTCTTGGCCACTGACCAAATGAAGCTTTGAACTTTAGTAATTTCACATGCCTTGCGCTTTATCTTGATAAGAAAAAAGAATAAGATGCATATATCAAGTGCCATGTTTCAAAGATTGTTTACAGATTACAGGCATTGTGAATCCCTCCCTAATTTCAAGAACTTCAAGCTACAATAAATAATTGATTTTTTCACATAAATCACTCAACACATTGTTCATAAATCAGAACACCAAGTCACCACATAAAGCGGTTAGCATCATGCAAAATTGGTGCAAGTCTCTGTAATGTGGAGAATTAAAAACTAGGTTTCCTTCAATATTTGCAAACCAATGTGAAGGGGAATCAACAAATAAAATTAGAATGAAAAATGTACCTTTCGTTGCGATTAAGTCGTGCACCAAAGTAGAAACCCACTGAAAGCAACCAACTGTCACTGTGCACAGCAACAAGAGAAAGCCAATCTTTACGCGTCATTCCATCTCTGGCAAAATTGATGCCCAACGCAGGCTCAGGGAGCTCTGGCGGGACTTCCTCTGCTGGTAGAGTCACTTCCCACGATTCATTTGGATGCCCATACAGACACAAATTCTCTTTTTCTACATACATTGACAAGGTCAATTTAAAACAAAAACAAAAAGACAAACCTGGAATTAGTTTATCTTTTTAAAACAAAAAATAGTGAAAAAAATCAAATAAAATCACAAAGAATTAAGAGATTAGTAATAACAAAAACAGCATAATACTAATACCAAAGAAAACTTTAAACAAAAGGAAAGAAAGAATTAGTTTGTCTGTTAGGTCAACTTTTAGCTTAAAAGAGAGCGCGAGAGACAAACCTGGATCGCATTGAAGGTAAACTTCATCAGCCTCTGACAGAGAAAACAACAAAAAGACAGATAATATATACATGCGCGAGGATTAATCAATGAATTAAATAGATAATTAAGAGATTTAGGGGTTTGACACGGTGATACCAGTAGTGAGCGCGCGAACGAGGGCAGAGCGACGAGCGTTGTAATCTTTGAAGATCTCCTCTACAGTGCGAGGGGACGCCATACATAAGTTAATAAATTAGGTTACAGCAGGTAGGTAATTTAATTAATTATTGATAATGGATCGGGTTCATGTTAGGACAGGAGAGAGATGGAGATCATCGATGTGTTTCTGTGGTGGTGGTTGTATTTTTTGTATGGAGAGACTGGCCGAGACAGAGAGAAGGGCAAAGGGGTGAGGTCGTACGTTTCTTGGGTTTTGTGACAGTTTTGGGGGTCTGACACGGCAGCTCAAGAGAAGAAACGATTTGTGTTTACTGGCAAAAGACCAGGATTGGTTTTTGTGAGAGAATGGGCTTTTGCTTCAGGGAGGTTTTGTTTAGTTGGGCCGAGTTATTATGGTCTCCGACTTTCAGACCCATTACTCATGTTGCTCAACATTATTATTCCCCTCCCTCCCTCCCTCCACCCACCATTATTATTCTCACACGCTAGCCCCCTCGCGTCCCATCCCAGACAGGACTATAATTTTTTTAATATAAAAAAAATTATATAATTATTTTTATCATAAATTTATAATATAAATTAGACAAAATAATAAATATGCACAGAATTTCTGTTAAGTACAAGTTTTCTATAAAATATATAAATTTTAAATTGATATAAATTTATCTATTTAGTAGATTATAACGAAATAACCAGTATAAAATTATCATTAAAAAAACAAGAAGATTGAGATATTTGAATTTTTGAATTCACTATATTAAGATTCTTTCATTTTATAATTTAATTTAAATTCAACATGAAAACAAAATATAAATTGTGAAAAAAACAAGAAGATTGAGATATTTGAATTTTTGAATTCACTATATTAAGATTTTTTTATTTTATAATTTAATTTAAATTCAACATGAAAACAAAATATAAATTGTGAAAACACATGTAATGATCAAATAACAAAAATAACTAGTTAATTTTCTATCTATAAAAAGAAAAAAAATATAAATTAAAAATTCATCCCTACGTTACCATCATCATCATTATTATAACAGTTGAAATTATTATAAATATTATTGCCCAAACAATTGAAATCATTAAGTTGCCCAAAAAAATAAAATAAAAAATCAAAATATTTTTACAAAAAACTAAATACTAAAATTATCATTATTATGGAGAAAATAATAAAATCATAAAATTATCTGATCCAGATAACGTATAAAAATAATAAAAAAACACAAAAAAAGACGGAAAAGGGAGCAATATTAAAATGATCATTGACGTAAGTTAAAATTTCAGGACTGAACCAAATAAAAATAAATCCCTAATAAAAAATAAAATGATAAAAATTAAAAATTAAAATTAAAAGCATAGATGTATGAATAAGGATAAAAATTAAATATTGTCCGAGAATGACAAAAAAACCAAAGAAATTAAAGCAAATAAAAAATTTAAAGAATAAGGACCGAAATGAAAAATAAAATATATAATCAATTCTAATCGAAAGAAAAAATCAAAACAAACAAAAACCTTGGGATCAAGACAAATAAAGATATCTTTTAAAAAAAATTACAATGTAATTTTATTAAAAAAAATAAGGATTGAAATAAAAAGTAGTATATATGATTAATTTCGATTGGAGAACACAACCAAAATAAATTAAAACAAACTATGCAATTAATTCCAATTGAATAACAAGATTAAAATAAATAAAGACATTTACAAAAAAAAAAATCGTGTAATGCTTTTAAAAAATTAAAGAAATTAAGATCAAAATAAAAGATAGAATATATGATAAATTTCAATTAGAGGACCCAGTTAGAAGCAATTAGAACCTGTATAGTGAAATAATTAAAATAACCATAAACAAATTAAATATCAAAATAATAAGGACTAAATTGAAATCCAACATATATAATCAGTTTCAGTTAAAGGACACAAAACTATATTGAAAAAAACAGTAATAAAAGAGAAATCAAAAGTCTAGGGACAAAAATAAAACTTCTACAAACGATAAGTCCTTAAGTGTATTTTTGAGCGACAGGAGAGAGAAAAGGGAGAAAAAACTTAAACTCATCCACTGGAGCTTCATCGACCACCTTAACTAGACATGTGTCACACCATGAAGAAAATGACATGTCGGCGCACCATATGTCACGACAGAAGTCTGTTTTTGACCACTAGAATGATGTGCACATGCCACCCCGAAAGGCGCTTGCGTGTGAAATATTATAGATGCTCCGTAAAACATGCCTGTAGTATTTCTGAAAAAAAATAATAAAATAATGGACAATTACCTATATACTCCTGGATCCAGCGATAACTACGAAAAAATAACTATGAAAAATACAACAATACCCCCATACTCGGGGCTCATGTTTTGTCATTTTTGGGGGGCTAATTTTATAGTTTTTTTGTGCAAAGAATTAAAAAATATCATGCATGTCCCTGGTTCCAGTTAACTTTTTTTGTCATTCCTTGGGGGCTATTTTCATAGTTTTACTGTGTAATAAATTTAGAAATATTATCTATGTTTTCTAGAAATTTCTAAAATACCCTCAATCTCGGAAGTTAAAAATTTTCAAGCATGTGGTAAAACGGTAATTTTAGTATAGTAATCTACAATAATCTAAGTCTGTGTGAATAATAAAAATTGAATAGTAAATGTGGGATGCATTTATATATATATATATATATATATATATTAACTTTCTCTTGCAGAGTTCCCCGTTTTTATCCTCTACGTTACGCATTGGGTTTTTTATTGATAAATTTGGCAACTTGGTTATTGTGCTTTCTTCAGGCTGCTTAATCTTGCCTTTCCTCTTGTATGGTCTATTTGGGATCTGTTTTCCATTCCTTTGGAATGCTTTGTGAACTTTTATTTTCTCCCCTGGTTTCCTTACTTGTCTTCACTATTTTGACTCATTTATTACCTTTTCTTTCCATGGTAGTTTTTTTTCCAACCTCTCTCATAACATAGGATCTTCAAGAAGGCCTTGCCAAGACTATGTTTTCATTAGTGTGTTACACTTTTACATCTTTGTTGTCAATTTTATGCTCATATGTTGATTGAATTGCGTGTTTTCTTTAAACTTTCTATCCTTTTTGGACAGTTTCCTTTCAATAAGAAAGATGCTGCAACGTTGATGTTTTAGTATGGTTTGGCAGAAGTTCATTCATATCCACCAACAAATAAGAACATCAACAAGATCCTTTTCCCTTCAACAATGAGTTTTCTGCCTATAAACCTCCCATTTTGATTTCTCTAGAAAAATAGAAACAAAAGATAATGAAAACCCAAAAATACCTCTCAACCAACAACACCCAACCTAAAATCATTAAGGGTAAAATCATCGATACACTAATGAAATCCTCAATGAATCACCTCATATGCTACAATGCATTACCTAATAAAACACCCACACCTTTAATATTTTAGTTAATATATAAATTCCGGGCATTTCTACTCAAAAGAGGAACAGGATTTTTTTTCATAACTTCAGCAAAATTACCAAAACAAAAAAAAAAACTTCACGGTAGAGATTAAAGCAACGAAAAAAATTGAATTATGTATTCAATAAGTAGATGACATTTTTTTTTATGTTGAGAAACCCCAGAAAACATATTTTATAGATCTAAATGAGCAAGTAAAACCTTGGTTATTCCAAGCTCTTAAAATAAAAGGTACAACATGAGAATTGCTAGGAGGTCACCCATCCCGAAGATGACATACCACACAAGCACTAGCTGCAGATTATACATAATACACAATTACACACACCTAACCTGCAAAACCCCCTATAATTAATGGGATTAAGAGGCTAAACAAAAGCTACTACATCCTACATGCTAAATTATACAAGAATAGCCCTTTCCGAAGGCATCAGTTAATAATGATTTTTGTCGGAAGGTAAACTCCTGGCATGCGTCCTTCCAAATACAAGCCCTTGCATGCAACAAGTTTCACAATAGAATTTGCACTCAGGCTATACCTTCTCAAAACTTCCACAAATCCCCAGCCAAGAACGTGCTCTACCCAGTCCTCAACCACATTATTTTGATCAGATAAATAGGTAGCTGCAAGTAATTGCTCCATGACTTTTGGATCAATATCTAGCAAACATTCCCAGCGTACAATCTTGTGGAAGCACCCATTAACCTCATTCAATATTCTCTCGGCAAGAGCATCAAAATCAAAAGCCTTGAAAAACACTCTTGCGTCCAATTGTTCAAGAAAATCATGCAACCAAGCCTTGGAGTTATCAGATGCAGGATCATTATCAAAGTTTCCATCATCAATGTCTAGCAAATCATTCTCTACGGCAGGAAGGTTCAGATCCAGATTCCTAGCCGACATCTTATGAGCTCGTTTCACCATCTCTGTGATTTCTTGGTGGTCAAGATTTTGGTTTGCCCCAACCATCTTTCTTTTATTCATAAAGGTTGAACTTGGGATGTCATTATTCACAGTGATTGGTGTAATAATTTGGCCCATTTTTTCATCAAGAGCTCGTTCAATTAATATCTTTATTGGCCAGCCCTTGGCTCTCAATATTCTCTCCTCGGAGTAAGTCGAGAAATCATTGCTAGAAGAGCCAACTTTATCCTCTGTCAATGTTGTTGTCATGAATATTGCATTGCTGATCCCAACTTCTCTCCCATGGGAATCTGCAAATTTACCTGTCTGAATAGCGTGTGACAAGCTCTTTTGAGCCTGCACATCGGCCTTGTCTATATTTTCAAGAAACACAATAGACAAGGGCTTCTTGCACAGCTCCCCAGCAACAAAATCAACCACAGTCTTCCCCCTAAACTTTACAGTGTAGCCACTCACCTCTTGGCAGTCAAAGACCATGTGGTTATGAACCATCCCATCTTGGCTACTTAAATCTGCAGAAATAAAGTTTTCCCTACTTCCATATATGATCTCAGCAAAGGCGGAAGCAATTTTCTTTTTCCCACACCTATCAGGTCCACAAAAACTGAACCAAATATCCCCTCTGAGATTTGCTCCCTGGCGTTTCTGATTTCTTGCCCTGCAGTGAGCAATTGTTTGGCTAATAATGCTTATTGCTTCATCTTGCCGGCCAACTCTTTCAACAACAGCTCTAAAGAGCATCTTGGCATTACTGGGATCAAACTGCCCACCATAGACAGGAGAAGAAGATGATGGTGATTGAGCCTGATGATCAGAGATACTCCTATGCACAACATCAATGTTTGCTGAAAAAGAACATGACAAGTCCTGTGGAAGCTCCATGTGGTTTTGGCTTACAGTTTTCTTCAGTTCATTACCAACAGAACTTATCCTTAAGCCCAAATCTGTGGTCACAGAAGTCACAGATGTAGGAGATGCTTGACTACCATCAACCATGCACGAATTGGAAAAACTACATGGAGATCTGAGGCCACTTGACTCGAGATCTTCTTCTTTGGAAGGTTTTTCCCATTGCTTGGATAGAATGCTATCACTCCTAGCCTCAGAAACAACAGGAAAAGAGAAACCTAACTGCTTTCTCGATGTATTCTGAGTGTCAGAGGGAATGTGCGAATTTAAGTCCACACATCTGTTTCCATGTGGCAGTGCACTTGTATCTTTGCTGCTGAGATTTTCAGCATCTTCCTTTTCATCTTCGACCAGCTGAAAGCCCGTGACAGTTGGAAGCTGAGGGGGGTGAGTGTTTGACCCAGGTGCTTGAGTGTGATGAAGACGCTGGCATATACTATCCCATTTCCTTTGCAGACCTGCAACTTTGGTACTCAATACCATTCCATCATCTCTGATCTGCACTGAAAAGGCATGGACTGGTTTTTATATGGATACAGCAAATATTCTTTATAAGTTAATGCAGCATGTTAAATCAAATGTTCTATGATAATTTTCCCCTCATTCATCGTGCAAGAAAGAATTGTTAACCAATTCTTGTCCAAAACACAGAGTACCATACTTTACACAAAAAGCATAGAGCTGGTTAAGTTCAATGTTTATAATAGGAAAGTTGGGCTTAGAATAAGGATCCCTGCAATCATATTGTAAATGTTGTGATTCTAGACATGTTGGTGCATAGAATCTATTTCCAATGATGTCAAAGTCTGGTTAACTGTTAAAAATTAATAAAAATTATATCTTAAAAACTTATATAAGAACAACTTAAACTTTTAAGTTGAATGGTTTTTGATACACTAAAACCTTGTTGACCAAGCAGTCATGAGTTTGAATTTCACCAATCCCATTTAATTTGATAAAAAAATAAATGCAAGATAGTGTGAGCCTGTATAAATTTCAAACTCAATGAGTTTTCACTTGAGGGTTCATTAGAGAATAGCATATACCATATCTGAAAACATTACTTAACAACTTAAACTTTTGAGATGGTTCTTTGACATTAACTATATTTGATGTGCTATTGGTTCTTTGACATTACCTACATATGATGTCCTATATAGTGAGTGATTCACAGGATTATGAATCACAATATAATATCTCAATACTCGGATCACATCATAGTCATCTCCTGTTAAAATAAAAGAGCATGATCTAATTAGAAGTTAAAAACGATACATACCTTCACATCCAGCCCCTTGTCTGTGCCAATATCAGCCATCTGCATCCAAGAAGTCAAGCTAGATTGGTACTGGTCTGCTACTGAACCAATAAATCCTCCCTTTGAAACAGAAAGTATTTCTTGTTCACACTTCTCGTCGCATAGAGGACAACGGTGTAAATACTGGCATGATCTATTTAAAGGGACATTCAAGTCAGAGGGTGTAGAGAAGAACCCACCGAAAGGAACAAATGACTCCATTAAGCTGCAATTACAGCATGAAGATCAAACTGTGAGAATATAAGCTTTAAACGATTGAAGGTTAAAATGAAATCACACATGCATACAGCCTATGTAAAGAAGGTCCACATGCTCAGACACAAAGGACCTTAAATTGGCAGGGAATTTTTAGTTCCTGAAAAACACAAATACCTGAACGATGAATTATTATTAATATTATTATTATTGTCACCAAAACAAGAGACTGTATAAAAGAAATTGCTATATGCATAATTAAAATTATGGAATGAAAATGATGTTCATACTTGTTTACACAGTTGATTTTGAAAGATCAAAGGACAACTAAAATGACAAGTTGTTGGCTAATTACTGTGTGTCCATGGCAGTATGCGAACATCTGGTAAACTACAGAAAGTACTCACCTATGGATGATAACTTTACCTAAGTCTTTCCAGAAGAAGCGTGCATGTACACAATATAAAGATGGCTATGGGATGGATGATACCATGGTTTAAGACACCACTGATCTGGCACCAAACTAGTAAAGCAGGGAGGGAGAGGAAGGGAGTACTTGACCATCAAACGGGAAGAGAGAACAAGCTGAAGACAGTTTAAGATCAATTCTGTTTCACAAAACTAAAAGGTATCCTATGGTGCATTTTTAAGAGATCCAAAACATTGTTCTGAAATTAAAATATGAATAAGTTATTAACGGGAAGAAAAAAAATGAGGTTTATATCGATTAACATTTCATTGTCTAGAAATTTTGTGGATCTTGAAGCGATAATACATTTCAATTGATACTTTTGCTTCAAAGGTGGTTAAAAATATGAAGATTGTAAATTATACATCTCCCATAATTCCCTTTATCTAAAAGAATCTTAATCTACTCTCTGGAAAATGATCCTCTTAGTGGTCTTTAATGGACAACAACGTTAACAGTCTAATAATTTGCTACCACATCCATGCATGAAGCTGCACCAGTGATATCCAAGACTAATTTTATGTCAAAAAAAAAAAAAAATTGAAACTGCAAAGCAAGAAAATTTAGATAAACTCGCCGCAATTGACAATCCTAACTAGTGGAACTCAGGTAAAGGATGCAGTCAAGGTAAGGAAAAGCACCATTATCGTATTCACAAGGTAACAGCGGGCAAGCAATGGCAATGCACCTAAGCTAACAATTTTAGTCAAATTAAAAAGGGACCATTTCTAAGAGAAAGTCTTAACATATTCACTGAATTGTGTATATTATTGAGTTATAATAAACTTATATGTGAAACATTCACCTCAAGAAATGAAAACACATACCTCGTTAAGTACTAAAGGCATACCAAATAAGTGTTGATAGAATGAGAGATTCAGCTTAAAATCACCTAAATGCATGATGCAATAGAAAGTTGCACTGATCTCCGATTAGCGCATCTCATAAAAAGGATATGGCCAAGACAACTCAATCAAGATCAAATCACCCTAAACTGGTAAATAGCCACGGAGTTATCAAACATAATTTTCACTCGGTAATGGAAAGTAAAATAAATGAAACAACCAAAGAAATAAGATTACTCTGTCTTACATCACATACCACTATAAAATCACTAATTTAACTAGGCATGGCTTGGAGATGCTTTCAAAATTGGCTGGAGATTCGATCAGAAAAAACACAAAGAATATCTTAGATTACAAGTCATGTAAAAAAAATATAAAAAAAATTGTCCCCCTAAAGAGATTATGATAGAAACATCCCATAGCGAACTGCTAGCACTTTAACAACCAATTCAAAAACCATTACAAAATGACTTGCATGCATTCACATGTCTATAAAATCTAAACAAATACTAGTAGAGAATGCAAGAAAAGCCACTTTACCTTGACCTTGGATAAGATTCAGCCACGGAAGAAGTCCTGAGAGAAGTGATAGGCAAGAGATGCAAATCCCAATCTTTTTCAGTGGAAGGAAATCTTCCAACAAACTTGGAATAGTTCTCGTTGCTCGCCGCACCGATAAGCCACATTCTTCCTCCATATAACTGCAACAACATTGTCAATTTCTCGATAACATAACTAACGGCATCATCCAAACCATTATTATGATCGTCGTTACTAACAAATGCCTTCAAGTCACCAAAATTCACCAACAACCCAGGTCCTACAATTTTCTCCACAGATTGACCCATCTCCTCAAACTTCAAATCCACACACTTTTTATCAAAATTCTCACTTGTAATAAACTTATTAACATCACTTTCTATGCAAATGAAACTTAATCCACATAACTCAACAGGCAAGACATTCTCTTTTCTTTTCTCTACCATCTCACTGAAACTTGCAAGTGTATGACAAGCACTTAAACCTACAAGCAGAGGATTCCTCCCCTTTTTTCTCGCTAAAACCTCACCAATTCTCCTACAATTAGCATCCCCCATATTACTGTTGTTGTTGTTGTTAAGAAACAACCCGCCCGAAAAAGGAAAACTGAAAACACCTCTCCGACCCGGACCCGAATATAACGAATCCGGATCTTCGCTTGATAATAAATTACATAAAAACAAAGGCGGGCCTTTGAAACGTGAGGAGGAAAATTTAAAAACCTGCGGTAACGGCCTAACAATAGCCAACTTAATTTCGGAGCTCCGAAATCCCGCTTCACCAAAAACCCTGCTCACAACCGGATCATCCAAAATGGATAGAATCAAATTCTGAAGCTCCACTTTGATACAAGAAATCGAGGAAGACGACTGTTGCTGTTGCTGTTGAATTTGATGATACAGATTGAAATTCTCCGGCTGTCTCCTCTGGTTCGCTTGAGACCGTTTAATAGCAGCCATAAGCGAGTTCGAAACTGGTGGTGAGTCATCGCTGAGCTGACTCGTCGGCACTCGGTCGAGTGATACACCGAGGCAGAGCTCGAGCGCTTTGAACTGGAGTCGCGGTGAGTACGCAGAATTCCTCGCACGCGCACACGCGTCACGTAGAGGTGACGAAGGGAGTGATAAGAGAGCCGAGACGGCATGAAGAGACGTAGTTTGGCCATGTCCTCTTCGACGAGCGACGTTCACTGCCTCGTCGAGCGCGTGAGCTGCTTCTTCAGTTAAGCATTGCCTCGCTGTAGTTACCGGCGTAGGCATAGCCGGTAAAATCGGTGAGAATTAGTTAAAATATAAAGAAAAGCTCGTTACGTTTTTTTTCTTTATATAAATATATATAATATTTGCTTTAATTAATAGAGAAGATAAACAAAGTAGGGTTAAAAAAACTAAATGAAAGAGAATGAGGTAGGTGTTTTGGCAAGGGGTGTTTAAAACTTAAATATAATGTGATGATGTTGGTGGTGGAGGAGCTGGTGGTGGTGGAGTGGAGGGGAGACGTGGGGTCCAATATGAGAGATAGAGACAGGTGGTGAGTATAGATTCTACATATATCTGAAGATCTTTCTGTTTCTTTGCTTGCCAGAGGGGGGGGGGGGGGTGAGCGGGTGTTTGATAGCATAAAGCTAAGCTTGGGAGTTGAGGGGGAAAGAGAGAAAGAGATGCCACGTCCACTTTGTTTGAGTGGACCAACAGTGACAGTCAACGTCACTGTCTGCTTACGTGTAATTTTTTGGTGGAGAGGAGGGGAGAGTCAATGGGTTTTAAAAAGTACTGTTAGTGAGTTGACCCGGTGATGAGTTAGATCACCAGCTCGACTCGAATAAAACAGGCCCTGCTGGTTAGCTGTTGAGTTGTTGATTTTAAAGTTAGAAGTTGGGTGTTTCGCTTTTATAATGTCAGGTACAAAAAATCTAGAGTAATGAATCCAATAGAAAACAATACTTTTGGGTTATACTCAAGTTCTGTTTTTATAATTAGTAGCAAAACAGGTTTTAATTACGTGGACTTTTTTGGATTTAAAAATAAATAAATAAATACATTTTGGCAGAGCTTTTAATAGAATAATATATGCTCAAAAGAATATTTAGAAAATAACACGGATGGAATAGTAATAATAATAATAAAAGATGAGATAAGATGATTTGATATAGCAAAGAGAAAAGGAGAGAGATATTTGGATTGGATTTTGTATATATTAATTATTTTGAATGAAATTTTATTTTTGAAACAACGTTATTTCTAAAAACGACGGTTTATAGCTGTTAGTTGTGCTAAAATTATACTGTTTTTTTTTTCAAACCATATAATGGATGCATGGATTTATCTTGTTTTATTTACCGTCGTCTCAAACCGTGCTGTGCTGTGGCGCTGCACGCAGCACACCCGTCCTTGGAAAACAAAAGGTTCAACTTTCTAATTCTATCAGCAACAACCTTCACTTTTCGTAAAGTAGAGATTATTGTGTCCCGAAGCGATCGACCAAAGACGAGTTGACCTAATAATTAAACATGATTAGTGAGAGTAATAAATCTCAATAATAATAATAATACATATATATTTTCACCTTATCAGTTTCAAATCTATGAAGAGAATCCATTTTTCAAGGCTTGAGATCAAGTAGACAGATCATTGGCGGATTAAGCCTGCGATTTTTTTCCTCTCAAGACCTTTCGAGCATGATAATTGAGAAGATCACAGTAGCTGAGTTGAGCTCGGAGTGAAGTGGCTGAGTTATGAGCTTCCGCGTGACTGTGCGCAGAGAGAGGGGGGGGGGGGGGTCGCTTCAAATCGTAAAGGTTGAAAATGACAGGGAGAGAATAAGCCTTGCACCCACTACCGCACACGCATCATTCATCATCAGAGTGGAATATCAAAGCAAACTGTTGAACACACTCGAAGTGTGGGGGGAGGTGAAAAAAGGTGTTTGATTTGATGTGGTGTTTTGTTGCGACCTGTTTGTTCGCTTTAGCAAACCCTTTTCAGCTGCCTTTTTTCTTTTCTAATTGCTTGTTTCGAGTGCGTTTTAAACTGTAACTGGTTTAAGAACTTGTGTACGAGGATGTTTTAAAAATATTAAATAAATAATTTTATTATACTGGTATTAAAAATTAAAATACAAAAGTATTATAAAAATAGTTTTAAAAATATATATTCTAAAAAACTAATTTTCATTTTAAAATCAAATGCACACTAAATACATAAAAACCAGTGGTGTCCTTCACGGGATATGATGATTATTTCTCCTCTTTACTCCCTATCTATTATTGATGTATTATTGTGACTAAGCTATTTTTTAAAATATTTTTTATTTTAAAAAACATTTAGTCAATTTAGACAAATAATTGAAAGATACTAGTTGATTAATCATTAAAGTGCTCACTAGTTTCCACGGTTATTTTTTTTAAAAAAAAAGCAATTTGCTTTAAATTATCTATTTTAATAATTTTATTTTTTTAATATAGTAATATTAAAATTCAATTTTAAAATATATAAATTATTTTAATATATTTTCAATAAAATAATATTTTAAAAAATAATCATCCTAGAGAAAAGTACTTCGAGAAGAGGAAGAGATGCTTATATATATATATATATATATATACTTGTAATTAAAAAACAACATGCGTAGAGAGATACGGAAAACTGAGTATATATATATATATATATATACTTGTAATTAAAAAACAACATGCGTAGAGAGATACGGAAAACTGAGTGCTGCAACTATGCTTCCCGTGACTATAATGCAACTCCAAAATTCAATATAGGAAAATATTTCAACTCTCTTTCTTAGAATTTTCCATATCTTCGTAAGAGAAGATTGTCATATTGACTACAATATCATCATTGTAGACGTTCAATTACTCTAACTATATTTATAAATGCCCACTCACGCTAGTTGTTTTGTCTAGTTTATTTTTCCCTCGTCCTCGTAAACAATATTGTTTGGCTTTAACCTTATTTTATATTTTAACTGTTGGGTAACATTTATAAATAGTAATTGAGTGCTTGTTTCACAGTGCATTTTCAAAATGTTTTTGAAAATATTTGAATTTAAAAAAAATAAAATAAAATTTTAAAAAATAATCTCAAAATCAATACTGATTTTCACGCCAGTTTAATAGTCATATATATGATGGTTTTTCTTCTCAGGAACGATAGTTGCATGTAGTTAAGGAATCTAATGCCCAAACAGTTTTAAAATTTCAACTTTTTTTTTTCTCGCATCAATTTGAAAATTTAATATCATTTATTTTTTGAAAAATTAAAAATCATTTAAGCGACTGTCCATCGATCGGCAGTACTGGAGATTCAATTACTGTAAACGGGATACACTTTTCTATTCCATACCGTGATTAAATAAAGAATTGACAGATCAAATTATCTTTTCATGGCAGCATCTCGCTATCCAAAACTATCATTAACTAACTTCAAATATTATTTAATTACAATTTAGTCCCTATAATAACTAAATCAATCAATTAATCCTCGTGATTTCAGAAACTATTACTTTATCCCTGCATATTTAAATACTTTTACCTCAGCACTTTCGTTAAATTCGTGATCCTTTTCAGCTTATCAAGATCTTGAGGATTAATTAATTAATTAGTATAAATATCAAAGAATAGGCTATGAGTAAGAGCTTGTTTATGGGCGTGGCAGATTTGTATTTTACAAAGTGTTTTCCACTTTTAAATATTTTTTTATTTTATTTTTAATATAAAAACACCAATTTTATATTAAAAAAAAAACAGAATTTTAAAAATCACGTCAACGCAAATAAACAAGCTCTGCAGATATGCTTAGCCAGCAGTGGGAAAAGGTTAGCTATCCAGATACACGTGTAAGAGTCTCCGTCCGCATACCGATTGCTGCGAGGGGTTTCACGTAATTACAAAGCTAAAAATTAGAAGTGCATGTTCTCTGGCCCTCTTTTGTTTTAAAAATATTTCTGATTTTTTTTTGTTTTTATTTTAAATTTAATATTTTTATGTTTTTGATCATTTTCAACATTAAAAATTATTTAAAAAAACAATAATTTAATATATTTTAAAATAAATAATACTTTAAAAAACAATTACAACGAAACTTCAAACACACTTTAGAACCGTATTCATACCTTACTGCATTGTCATTTTCACACACACACAAAATGCTGTCCTCTCCACTGCCAGAGAGACATACATTCTTGTCCCACCACAAATAATAATCAAAGTTTTCTGGGAAAAGGCATAGAAAGGAAATTTGTGACAGGGAAAGGAAAAGAATTAGAATCTGGGCGTGGAAGATCTCTTGCTTTGGTGGAATCTTTCGTTTAAGTATATTTTTTTTACTTGGTCAGAAATTGTTTATTGTATTGCTCTTGATGGACCCGTGCAAAAGCAACCGAGGGGCGTGTCGACCAGTTTTACCGATGAGAAAAACTGTATTTAACTAGGTACTTTTAGGGTTTGTAAGAGATTTTTCTGTGGAAATATTATTCCACAAGCATCCATCTATGGTCAACAAATAAAATATAAGGCGATGCTTTTCAAACTATTCCTCAGGAGCTTAAACATTAATTTATTTCTAGGCTAACCATCATGCACCTTAAAATTCGTCGTATCTCTTGTTGAAAAACAAACGGAAAAATAAAATTCTTGAAAGAGCTTCTGTTAGCTCCTGGGTGGTCATATCGAGATATCTTTATTGTTCAACGTGAACAGTTAAATTCTTACAGTTTGGTCCCCTTAATAGAAAAGGTCTTTCTATTTATCCAATATTCCGTTATTTTTGATTTTTTTTTTCAAGGAGAGAGGGACACATAAACTGTTTCCAAGGTAAAACAAAAGGAAAATGATTAAAGTTTTTACAAAATATATTAAAGATTTTTTTAGGAAAAAAAATGTTATTTTGCCTGCAACTTTTTATGTATTTATCGCTATAAATTGTTTTTTATTTTTGATTGTTTATTTCCTATCTGTTTTTTTAATTTATTTTGAAGAGACAGAAGGAGTAAAAAAAATGCTAATTTATAGTGGATTTTTTTTTTTTATTATTTTTCTAGGTGCCTTTTATTTTATTCTCAAAAGCAATTTTTTAATTGCAATGCATTTTTTAAAAAAACTTTGATTATTTTCTTTTAAATCAGGGCCAATGAAAATCCGGCACGTGTCTTCCTATCTTTGGCACAGGTTGCGAGGTCGGCATCAATGAAGGAACATTTGCTGCCGAACGACCAAACTATAAAAACCCAAGTACCCGAATCGAAAGCAAGACGATATTTTTATTAAACCGATAGCACGAGAACTTGCCGTGTCATTAAACCGTACAGTAAAGGAATCTGTATTCTGGTATGATGAGGACCAGGGAAGGGAAGAAGAAACAGGTTATTATGAGGACGTTATTGGTACCTGGGTAATTGTTCATCGTCAACGAAAAGGTCACCACATGCCGGTGGGGGGCATCGCGCACACACACATATCGATGTATTATTGGGGGCCCTCTCCTATCCACTTAGCTAGCTCCCTTGGAGCGCTCTCTCTCTCTCTCTCTCTCTCTCTCTCTACACACACACACACACTGCTAGGAGAACAAATCTTTCATATAGGGATCTGTAGAGCAGAGCTAAATTACAGGGGAATAATTTAAATGGGGGAGATATTGAGGTTAGATGAAGTAACTTTTTTTGGTTAATTTGTCGAGGGCCGGCAGCGGAATACCAATTTCCTATGTTTGATGGGTCCATCACTTTTCAGGAGAAAAGGAGAGGAGCAACCAGATATTTTGCAAAAGATATGTCCAACTTTCCTCTCAACTAGCTCAAAACTGCTGACCACCATTGCTCATGAATAAGCTTTAGCTTTTTATATAAAGAGTGATGGGATTTGATCTTCGTTGTTGTTATTATTTATCTTCATCGTTGTGGGCCCATCTCCAGATGCGCATGGATTGAATCTTGTTCCGTTTATCGACGGTTTATTTTCGTGTTACAGATTGTTTTTTAAAATCATATTTTATTTTAAAAACGATCGACCTGGTTAAGTATTTTTTACAGGTTTAATATATCGATATATATTTAAACTATAAAAATTATTGTTTTAACTAAATAAAAAAACACTTTTCATCATCACACAAAACACACTCACTCAATCATATATCTTATACTCATTGCCCCCCCTCTTTTTTTCCCTTTCATTCATGGTGGGTATTCCCCTCTGAGTGATATGATTAGACGGGGCCGTTTTCCCACCATCTTTCTGGCACCAGTAGATCTAAAATGTGGAGAATTATGAATCTTGGACGACACAATTTTGATGGCATAAATAATTAGATGGACGAATTTTTTTTCTTCGTATTAATTCATCATCTTAACCCTTTTCTTTTCTTCTTGAGAGAGAGAGGCATGCTGTATCTTTCGGCCACTTGGCTCTCCGTTGAAGTCAAATTACCAGTCCTTACACGTGGCAGATACAATATTTTAAAATTTATAATCTGTGAAATTTACATTTTTTCATTTACGGGTGACGGCATCGGTGTTGATGAAAATTCAATATTAGTGGTAGATAATAAGTATGCCAATTTATGGGGCTCGCATTTAACATTTACCGGGCTAGCCGGGCGCTGTCCTGATAAAGATGGTGCTTGGCCGGATGGAGGCTTTGTGGCAGTCATTTATTGTTTTATTTTTTATCTGCAGTGTATGTGAAGTTGTGAACCGCTTTCTTTTTTACTCGTAGACAGTCACTAAACTATTTTTTTATCCTCGGTTATTAGAATCACAATTCTAACCTTGTAAAACATAAATTATAAAAGTATAATTCATTATAATTAAAATAAAATAAAAAATCCTAAGCAAACCAGGCTAATTAGCAAAATCTGATCTAAATCATGAAATTAAAATAATTCCAAAAAAATATAAAATTTAATTTTTAATAAATCTAATTAACAATTGTTTGATCAGGGAACAGGCATTTCAAACAATTATTGAGTGCAATATCGGCAATTAAATATTTTGTAATATTTATTTATAGTACTAGCATTTTCAAATTTCGAGAATCAAATAACACCCCAAAAAATCTATCCTTTTGTTCATATTTTTCAAAAAAATAAAATTTATATAATTAATTCCTTGGTTTTAAATTCCTTAAGGGGTGTTTTGGAGTGTGGTTGCTGTTGCTTTTCAAAGTGTTTTTTGTGCCGAAATGCATCATAATGATGTTTTTTTATTTTTTAAAAATCATTTTTGACATCAACACATCAAAATGATCTAAAAACACTAAACCGCCGATTTTAAAAATGAAAAACAAAAAAACATCGATAAACAACGAAAAACAGATTGGATCGCAATGCCAAACGGGGCCTATCGGTTTCTCTCTTCCGTGTGAGAAAAATGCGGAACACAGTCTGTAAATATTTTGATTATCTCATCAACGCATTCTTCCTATTTCCAGAAGCTCTAATTCTACAATCATAGACACTCAGCATCAAATCTTCAACATCAGCTACAAATTTATCATCTGCGCTGCATGCATGTATAATTCCAGAGCCATGATTCTCTAGCTTGCATTCTTGAGAGAGGATGAGAATTAGCCAGCAAAACTAGAGTTTAAATTACCATCCCAGAAATTAAGCTCTTAAATCTCAAGTAATTAACGACACCGTATCTTATTTATTCCCTCCAACGTGCGAGAAAAAAAATACTTATTTGTTTTGATTTCAGTATCAGAGGAAAAGGACGAGCCGATGAGGTGCGCATAAATGGTACAAGTGTATGCGAACAGCAACAATGACCCGTATCCATAACTACATGCTTTTCCAGACTAAGAGCCATGGCTATCGTGCTTTTCCTTTGATACTAGACTGCACCAACTAAGAATTTCGGTGCACCAAACAAACATCTGATTCGCCTGTTCAGACTTTTCGTGGCAAACTATTCACCACTACCAACAAATTCTTCTCTTGTGTGGAGAGCATAGATGCCAATGCCCGAGGGCTCAGGTGCAAAGCAACTCGTTAGAAGGATACATGGCTTATACGCTGTCTTCCCTGTCAGATGAAGAGGAACTGATAAACTTGTAGCGGCTAAACACTTGAACTAAATATTCACAAGGCAGGGGGGCCGGTCCATTTAAGGACCGGCATCTATACTGCAATAAGATGGAACTCCGAGAGATTGCGGCTTGTAATGTTTAACTCGTTGAAATTAAGGGCGCCATGAATCTATTCAATGATGCTATGATCACTCTGAGATTGAAATTCTGGCTATCGCCATGACTCGACGTGCTTGTCGGATAAAGAGTTAATAGACATGACTTCACTCTTAATTTATTTTCTAAGTTTCGCTAATGAAAGCACCGATACTTTGTATTCTCATGTTTTGATTCCTGCTTTCTTTCCCATTCCCATCTTCGCTCCCTTTTCTTTACTTGATATGCTCGGAGGAGTTATTAGTTATTAGATAATTAGCTGCAATATTATTGAAAGCAGCGGTAGCTGGTGGTCGGTTTTTTTTTAAGAAACTTGGCAGTCCTATTTATTGCTCGAGCTTTGTGTGCATCGATAATCCTTTCTTTATTAATATCCCTTCCTCCCATCTCAATTCTCAAGTAGACGTGGATTTCGATTATTTTGTTTCCTCTTCTTTGGTCTGTTTTTTCTTTTTCTGGGGTGGGATTTGAATGAAAATTTAAAACTGGAGACCTTAATTATTCTCTTGAATCATTGATATACATGGTTTTTCTTTATTTTTCAGTTCCATGGAGAGATTCCGAATAGATGAGTGATAGTGTGCCCGTTGTTCAAACACAAAACTAGCTAGCAGCAACGAGGTATACTTGGCTGGGTTAAATTGCCATCAATTGCAAGTGGAAATTAACTGTGTAATAACCATGACAGAGATTGTTGGTACAAGTCCTGGCCGACAATAGAATCAGTCTGAGTTTTGGCGTGATCTTATTATGTAGAGATACAAATCCAATTATATGGACATAGCTGCCAAATATTAGCGTTGCAGTAGAAACATATAGGAGGCCATCGCATGTCATACCATTTTGAAGACTCTTCTGTCAATTCTATTCGAATCCTTCGAGATATTGTCTGCTATCGTCGTATTCAACGGGGTTTTGCCTGAATTATTAATTTTTTTGGGGGGGTTGTTGTTGTTACAGAGGAGATTGACAGAGGCTCGACTTGAGCTCCAAACGTTAATTTTATTTTAGCTCGCAAAATAATTGTGATGAAATATCAACTTTATCTCTCTGTTCTCCTGTCTGGTCCGATGCTAACTTGATATTGGCAAGCTGGGATTTCTTTTACTGGTGGAGCTTTGAAACTTTGCTTCTTTTTTTATCATTGCATCATAGAAATAACCCTCCCTGATTGCAGATCTCTATCTTGTCCTAGCCATATCTAATAAAGTCTTGAAATCCTAGCCAGGCCTGGCAATCACTTGGCATTGATTTAAACGCAAAACTCATTTTGAATAAATAAGTAATCTTATGGCGAAGTTGGGTTCGGTTTGATTTTCAAGAAACACAAACGCAGATCCATCCTGCATTCATGTTAGCAGCAAAAGAAACCTCAAGGGCTGGTAATTAGGAATCCATTTCCATGAACGGTTGTTATGTTCGTTGACAGGACACTAATTTCTTTACCAGAAGGAAGTGTAAGCAAACACAGATGACCGAAGACAAGACACCAATACCATTGATTTCAAAGGCCTCTGACAGGGAAACCCCACTCGCCAGAATTAAGAGGCCACTCACACCAAACCGGCTCAAATAATTTAGTCTATAGTTGAAGCAAACTCGCCAATCCCCGCCCTGCACGTAGTAATCGTGGAAGCTCCTCCCCCACTTGTATGTTCTTTGCCATATTTGGTACACATATGCTATAGTGTTTTTTGCCTCCACCAAGTCCGTGCTTTATAATGGCTACAATCACTAAAGTCAAGCAACGATATCTAATCAAAGGTCCCTGTTTTTTATTGTGCGTATCCCTATTTGCTGGTAGGAGATGCGTAGGACCATGGAAGTGATCCCTGAACTGTGGAAAAAGTTTTTCTTTTCCACGTAAAGAGGCAATTATGGAGATGTTGAAATGGAAAACAATGTGAAGATGAACAAGCACAAGGTGGGTGGGGTGGCTCAGTGGACTACTTGCTATAGCTATGGATTTTACCCTAAATAGGAATATATGTTTTCAGGTAGTGGGGAACCTAGTACTCCTCCATTAGTTTCCTAACTTTTGACAAATTTTCACTTTCTCCAGAATGGATAGCATATACATATATTGTGTGTGTTTTAAAACACATTATTTTTAGGAAAAAGAGAGGTCACTTTCTACTGCACCGAGATCATGTGAAATTCAGAATGAGAAGGTGGGAAAAAAGAAGTTATGGCTGGGTCCATTTAGCAGCTCAAAATCACAAGACACCCTGCCTCGGCAACACCGGTGTCTGGTCTTCTATTCTTAGGAGTGGATTTTAGTTGCCTGTCTTGGATTCCGGCTGTTTGCAGTCTAGGAACACAGAGAAGTTGATAATAATGACACGTAAGCATATATCGATCATATGAAATAAATTAAATGTAATTTTTTTTTATGAAACCATGTCAAGGATCATCGAGAAAACATTTAATCGAGAATTTTATAAAAAAATAAAATAGAAAAAGTCAGCAGAGAGCTGATCGTTTTTTTAATTCTTTTTCCAGCTCAAAAACTCACTTATTACCGGTGAGCAGCGTTTAGCTAGAAAAATGAATTTCTACCATTTCACAGGAAAGGGGCATTTAGCTAGACCAAATGGTCTCGTCCATGTCCACCGGTGTCCTGTCACTCAATCGAGTTAGTTTTGCTTTCTAATCAAACAAAAGCCGGATTTTGGGGTTTGCGTGGTGTGTTTTTTCTTCTTCTATGTTTATTTGGGACCATTTCTGATTTGATTTCATGGAGCGTATCTCCTGGATCACATCATGTAAAAAAGTACATTTTGTCATGATTCTTGCAGGGCTCCCCTCTTGTCCAAGTTTTATTGATCCATTTTTAGACGGGCCACAATTATTGATCCATTTTTAGATGGGCCATAATTATTGATCCATTTGTAGACGGGCCGTAAATCGAGGGCGGGAAACTCATGTGCATGGAACAATCTTAGCTATCCAACCCACCAAATGAGATCCAAATATTTGCCGAGGACTGAGTGTGATAGGGATGCCTAGAATTGAGATTTACAGCCTGTCTCGCCACTCGTTGTCACTCGCCGTCTATCTGGTTTCAAATCACGCTGAGAAAAGCTAAACAAAAATAAGTTGTGGTCGCTGCTAGTATTCAGGCAAACCATGTATTCAATTAGTTTCAAATTTCGAGTTAAGCTATAAGAGGTAAAATTCCAAAGTTAATTGAAAATACTAGGACACTGGTCTAATCATGAGTTATCATCATTATCATCTCTTCGATCATATTATAAGATCAATCTCATCGGATATTTTATCGGATGAATATAGATAGCCGTACAACAAGCACAGATACGAGAACTGATGTGGTAGCCTAGCTAATGTAAGAAAAATGAAGGAGAGGGTGTCATTTCTCGTCCATGCGCAATTTCAATTGGAGTACATTTCAATCAGTCTGCCCCCAAAAATGCTGATGAGTCCTTGTAATCATGGTGTTGTACGAAGAGGAAGAGAAAAAAACAAGCTTATATATCAGAGGAATTTCAGTCTGGGAACCCGTTTTTTCCAAGCCAAAATTAGCGTGTTTTTAGTGATTGTTTGGAAATGGAGGTAAGAATTGCTTTTTAAAATATTTTTTATTTAAAAATATATTAATATTTTTTTTTTTGTTTTTTAAATTATTTTGTTATATCAACAAATCAACAATTAAAAACACACACAAAAATATTAATTTAAAGTTTAAAAAATAATATAAAAACGAGAAAATAAAGTTGAAGATTATCACTGTAGCTGGAAGGAAACAAGTTTAATCAAAACAATTAAAAGAACACAATAAAATATTAATTTAAAGTTAAAAAGTAATATAAAAACCAAAAAAGTAAAGCTGAAGATAGTTCGTGTGGCTTGAAGAAATAATATAAAAACAAGTTTAATTATAATCTTTACAGTAAAATATAATAGAGTTGGATGGAGAAACTGATGCTATCATGAGAACAGATAGGTCAAGTGTGCTAAAATTGCAATTATTCAGGGATGAAATATGTAAGGAAACCTATATATAATTTATTTAAAAGAAATAAACAAGGCCAGTGCCTGTTCATCTCGGTCCACCCCATCGAGTTTGGTTCATTTTGGTGGATTTTCTTGCATGTCTTGTATATGGCATCAATTCAGATTGATTGGGTGATTAGATCACGATATCTCTGACTCGATCCGAGTTTAATGATTCTATATAATTGTTTTCATGAATCTCTTGAGTTGAAGATGAGCGAGCGGTCGTGTACTGTGCTTTCACGTAAATGGACAAGCAAGCAACCAAGAATGAACCTTCCTATATTTATGGCTTTAATATCTGCCAGACTGGCGACATACTTAAGAGAACACTTGCTGATCGTGACACTTGAGATGATTTCCTACTGGAGATGAGCTGCTGCCACAACCTTTTAAGTACCTGGTCCACGGGATTTTTGAGTCCTGGTCGATTCATTTTCATGTTTGAGTTGATTCCGGAAACACAGAATGCTCTTTTTTCCATGCCCAGCTTAGAAAATTGTTGTAAAACCCGAGCATCTCCCACACGGACATGGCATGCACATGTTCCCAGGGACGGATTTAGGGAAGACCAGGGTGGCCTGGCCACCTCCCCAGAGTTTAAGATATATCCAAAATCACCGGCTTACTTGTAAAAAGATTTAAAAACTTTTTTGCAAAATGGTTTCTCCAGAATCAAATTTATATAGTCGGCCCCGACTTTACCCAGCCGGGATTCGCACCTGAATATTCCGATCAGCTGGATATATATAAATGATGACAGTGAAGTTACCACTAACATTTCACAACGGGCAACTGGTTTCAAATTTCAAATCCAATGGTAAGGGAAAAGAAATAACAGTAAGAAGACAATAATGGTAGTAAAAGGGGGAGGAAGAGGAGGAAAACATCAGTTGAATCAATCCTTACTATATATGGTCACATGGGAAAGAAGCTAGAAAGTGAAAGAAAAGCCATTTGCGTCACACAGTTCATAGAGAAACAACATCATGACGCAAGACGTGAAGTGTGGGCTGTGTTTTTACCTGCATGATGATCCTCGCGAAAAGAAGACTGTACCAGTAAAACAATCACCAGCCCCCGCATCAAACTTGAACCAATAATTAATTAGTCAGACTGTTAAGAATTGATACACAGGATTGAAGAAAATGCTCTGTATTTTATTGAACGAAACTGGGTTTATAAATACCCTGTTATAGCTTAATAGAAAACAGAAAAATCAGCTCATATCACGAGCTAAGAGTTACAAGTAACTGAAACAAATAAAGAATAATTAATTCTCCTAAAGACTTGGTCTTAAACTGATTGCCAAGGACTACGTCTTATTAAAGTGTTATTCAAGGCCGACTAGGACTTACTAATGCTGACTAGGACCAGGACTCTAAGCTTTCCCTTCATTCCCTCCCTTAAACTAGTTCCCAGTTACAACTAGTTTAGTTCAGGAACTTGATAGACTCCCAATTGACTTCGAGACTTCTGGAATGCTTCCACAGTGCGAGGCTTTGTCATCATATCTGCCAACTGGTCTAATGTTCCACAATAAATCAACTCAATTGTTCCTTCTCGTGTGAGATCTCGCAGAAAGTGAAAGCGCACATCAATGTGTTTGCTTCGACCATGAAGTACTGGATTTTTTGACAATTTAATCGTGGAGCTATTATCACAAAAAATCTTTGCACAATTACTTTCTTTCAAGCTCAGTCTTTCAAGTATTCTCTTCATCCAAACAGCTTGACTAGCACAAGCAGCTGCAGCCATAAATTCCGCTTCCGTTGTTGAAAGTGTGACTATAGGTTGTTTCCGTGAAGACCAAGCAACAGCTCCAGACCCTATCATGAAGACATATCCTGATGTGCTTTTTCGGTCTTCTATATCTCCTGCGTAGTCACTATCTGTATACCCAATCAGACCTTCACATCCTCCTTTCTTGTAAAAGATTCCAAATCCAGTTGTTCCCTTTAAATATCTCATTATCCTCTTGGCTGCCAGCAAATGTAGCTCAGTGGGTTTGGCCATGTATCTGCAAATTAGACTTACTGCAAACATCAAATCCGGTCTCGTAGCCGTCAAATACATGAGACAACCTACCATCTGTTTAAACAATGTTTCATCAACAGCAACACCATTCTCATCTTTGACAAGTTTACAACCTGGAACAATTGGATTATGAACTGAATTGCTGTTCTCCATCCTAAACCTCTTTAGAACCTCCAGAGCATATTTTTTTTGACAAATATAAATGCCATCCGTCCTTTGTAATACTTCGATGCCAAGAAAGAACCGCATTCTTCCCAAATCAGTCATGTCGAATTCTCTCATCATAGAATTTTTGAACTCAGCAAACATTGACTCATCATTGCCAGTAAATATTAAATCATCAACATATAAACTGACAATAAGAATTTTACCTCCCATTCCTGTTTTTATGAATAAAGTGTGCTCGGTATGACACTTCTCGAACCCTTCACGTATGAAATGTGTTTCAATACGACTAAACCAAGCACGTGGTGCTTGTTTGAGCCCATAGAGTGCTTTCATCAATCTGTATACTTTCCGAGGACTGTCTTTCAACTCATACCCTTTAGGTTGCTCTACATAAACCTCTTCATTCAACTCCCCATGCAGAAAAGCAGACTTAACATCGAGTTG
Source organism: Salix dunnii (assembly GCA_015731905.1). Taxonomy (NCBI): domain Eukaryota; kingdom Viridiplantae; phylum Streptophyta; class Magnoliopsida; order Malpighiales; family Salicaceae; genus Salix; species Salix dunnii. The sequence continues at coordinate 13,409,717 of CM027668.1, forward strand.
ATAGATCACCCATCCTTTCTGAGCTGCTAAGGCCACAATCATTCTCACTGTATCCATTCTCGCAACTGGTGCATAAACTTCGGTGTAGTCTATTCCTTGTTGTTGCACATATCCCTTTGCTACTAGACGAGCCTTAAATTTGTCTACTTCTCCATTTTCTTTGCACTTTGTCTTGTAGACCCATTTCAAGGCAATTTTCTTTGCACCATTCGGCAGGTCAGTAAGTTTCCATGTGTTGTTTTTCTTTATTGCTTCTATTTCCATATCCATAGCTGTCCTCCAGTTTCCATGCTTCACTGCCTCCTCGAAGTGTAAGGGATCTGCTGATGCAAAGAAAGCTAGGTTAACATTTAAATCATCCACTTCTGAAAGCTCTTCTCCACTGATATAATCTTTTATCCACCCCGGGGGCCTTCTATCTCTTTTCCCATTGCCAGTGGTTGATTCTCTTATAGTTCCAACAGTTTGAGAATCATAAATTGGTGGTTCTGCTGCAGCTTCCCCATCTACTACTCTGTCAGTTTCAAGTAATCTGTGTCTGTCACATGGCTCTGCAGTGGCAGCCACATTGCTGGGTTCTTCAGTGACAACTTCATCTTCCCCATGCATTGCTGCAGCATTTTCCGTGTCTGTGATATCAATCTCATTATTTTCCTCATTCTCCCATATCAGATCAGTTAGAATGAGTTCCTTGTAATTATTATCCCAATCCCAAGATTTATCTTCCTCAAATACGACATCCCTGCTGATTACCACCTTCTTTGCAACTGGATCGTATAGTCTATATGCCTTAGACTCTTCACTTAAGCCTAGCAAAATACATGTGAAGCTCTTTGCATCCAGCTTTGTCCTTTTTACATCAGGAATGTGCACGTGTGCCACACATCCGAAGACTCTGAAATGATCAACCGAGGGTTTGCTTCCACTCCAAGCTTCCTCGGGTGTTTGATTCATTACAACTAATGTAGGACTTCGATTCAGAACATAAGTTGTCCAGTTTACTGCCTCTGGCCAAAAAATCTTGGGGAGGTATTTTTCAGACAACATACTCCTAACCATATTCATCATTGTTCGATTTTTTCTTTCAGCTACCCCATTTTGTTGTGGGGTATATGCAGCAGTCAATTGTCTTTTAATGCCATGTTCCATGCAAAACTCATTAAATTCAGATGATGTAAACTCTCCTCCTCGGTCTGATCTTAAACATTTAATAAGCTCTCCTACTTCTTTCTCAACATAATTCTTAAATTGTTTGAACATGTTCAATGCCTCAGATTTTTCTACTAAGAAATAGGTCCATGCTTTTCTAGTAAAATCATCAATAAAGCATATTATGTACCTCTTCTTGCTGTTTGAAACTGGCGAAATTGGTCCACAGAGGTCTGTGTGAACAAGTTGGAGCTTCTCCGTAGCCCTCCAATTGCTCCTTTTTGGAATTGACTCTCTGTGTTGCTTCCCGATCATGCAATTAGTGCACACAGTTGATGGACTTTTAAACTGAGGTATGCCATGCACCATCTTCTTGAATTGAAGTATCCTCAATCCCTTGTATCCCAAATGTCCATAGCGACAGTGCCAAAGATATCCCAAATCCTGTGATGAAGTGTAATTACAAGCTGGTTTTGGGGGCAGTGCATTTGCCAGCAATACAAACATTCGATTTGCTGTCATCCCGGTTTGCATGATCAACCCCTTCACTGGATGATAGATTTTGAGCCTGTCGTTTTGAATGAGAATTGCCAATCCCTTTCCTTGTAATTGACCGATGCTTAGCAGGTTGTTTGTGAGCTCAGGTATAAAAAATACACCACAAACAATATGTATGGACCCATTGATTTTCAACCTCACATTGCCTTTACCCAGCACATCCATCTTCATATTGTTTCCCAGTTTTACTGTCTGCCGAAATTGTTCATCTAAATCATGAAACATGCTCTTGTCACCACACATGTGGTTGCTGCACCCAGAGTCTAGAAACCATGCATCTTTTCTGTGAGCATCATTTCTCTCCACATATGCCATAAGCAACATTTCATCTTCTTCTCCTAGTTCTGCAGAGTTTAGTAACCAAGCATCCTTTCTGCAATCATCAGTTCCCTCCACAGATACCATTAGTAACATCTCGTCTTCTTCTCCTTGTTCTGCGTAGTTGGCTTCTTTATCCCAGGTTGGACAATCAGATTGAAAGTGTCCAAGCCTGTGACACTTGTAGCATTCAATTGTGGCTTTGTTAAATGACTGACGACCTCTGCCTCTGCCTCTGTAACCACCTCGCCCTTGGCCTCTTATTCCAAATCGATCTGCAGCCGTGATTTTGAGTGCCTGCTCCTCTTTTGCATAACGATGGAATTTTTGTTCATGCACAATCAAAGAACTCTGCAGTTCATCAATAGAGAGTTGTTCGATGTCTTTGGATTCTTCTATCGAACACACAACATAATTAAATTTCTCACTCAGAGATCGAAGAATCTTCTCCACAACTGTGACATCTTACATTTTTTCGCCATGTGTTCTCATTTTGTTAGCTACTGATAGTACTCGTGAAAAATACTCAGTAACCCTTTCCCCAGCCTTCATCTCTAAGGTCTCAAAGTCTCTGCGGAGAGCTTGTAAATGTGACCTCTTAACCCTTGCACTTCCCTCAAATTTCTTTTTCATCGACTCCCAAATCTGCTTGGAAGTGTCTTTCACCAGAATTGTCTCCAATATCGTTCGATCGATGGCCTGAAAAAGATAATTTTTGACCTTCAGGTCCTTCAGCTTCAATTCATCAAGTCCCTTGCGTTGAGCTTCTGTCAACACCACTCCACTTTCTGATTCAACATACCCAGTCTCCACCAGCCCCCAATATTCCTTGGATCGCAGGAAATTCTCCATTAACATGCTCCAATGGTCGTAGTGACCATCGAAACGAGGAATAGCTGGTTGCACAAAACTCCCTTCAGAAGTCATCGTTCCTCTCTGCTCTCTGTGTATGAAAAAAAAACAAAGACTGCTGCTGTGTTTTCTCAGTCCCAGTGGGGGCTCTGATACCAAATGTTAAGAATTGATATACAGGATTGAAGAAAATGCTCTGTATTTTATTGAACGAAACTGGGTTTATAAATACCCTGTTACAGCTTAACAGAAAACAGAAAAATCAGCTCATATCACGAGCTAAGAGTTACAAGTAACCGAAACAAATAAAGAATAATTAATTCTCCTAAAGACTTGGTCGTAAACTGATTGCCAAGGACTACGTCTTATTAAAGTGTTATTCAAGGCTGACTAGGACTTACTAATGCTGACTAGGACCAGGACTCTAAGCTTTCCCTTCACAGACCTCATCAGATAGCAAGACTCCCTGTTTTTCCTGTTACAAAGTTGAGAAAATAATATCGCTAGAAAAAAGTTCTGGGAAATAATAAAACAGTTATAAAAAAACACAGTCGCAAGTGAGAACTGGGGTTTTAAAACAAAATATATTTAGAATAAAAACTGGTTCTGCTATTGAAAATTCCCACCTCCGGTTTCTAAAAATCGTAGGCTATCATTGTTTGGGTTACATAGAGGAAGTTGTCATTCACATGTTCGAGAGTGATAAAAGCAATAAATTTGCATCTGTGTGCAGGGGATATGGATACAATGACATGAGACAGACATTTCTAGTCGTCTAATCCTGGCTTATTACTCTTTTAAGCCCCGAGAAAATCAAGGCAGGGACGAGAGAGAGCAATATTATAGTGGGTTTTGAAAAGTAGCCAACCACCGGAATAAAAAACTAGGTCATTGTCATGATGTGTTTTGTGACAATATGTGATCAATTATTCGTTTGGTCTAACCTTCGCACCTTTTTTCTGCCCAAGGTATGCAAGTGCCTTATTTCTCTCACAAGTAAAGGATAAAAGATTGTAAAATCGGGCGATGCTACTGGGAATCTTTCGCTGGCTGGCTCCAGGTAAAAGAGCTCTCTTAATTAATTAATTAATTAATTAATTTTTATTTCCTAGTGATTAAGAATTTCTATTTTGTATTTCTCACAGTAGAAATACAATAATGACAGATAAGGATCACTATCGTGTTGGTGTAAATGCCGATGAAAAAAAAAAGAGAAAAACATTATCTTGCCTTCTTTTAGCGGGAGAAGAAGAAGAAGAAGAAAGGATCCAATTAAATGATTAATTACAGTAATCACAATTGCAAAAGGTAAATAAATTAAATGATTATTTGCAAGGGGTTTACTCTTTTATGTGATGTTTAAGTCGTATAATTATTATAATTACTAATATAATAATTATTAAATATTTATATGATTGTTAACAAGATAACGTGTATATCTATATTAATAAAATAAATAAATAAATTAATTATAAAATGATTTTCCATAACTAAATTTTACATTTAACACGAGTATAAGTCCCTTCAGAAGCTTTTTGTACCCATTGATGATTATAAAATACAGTCAACTTGATTTTAAATTTTTGGATCAAGAAATCATCGTGATTATATTTTTAAATGTATATTATTTTATAAGATTATTTTATTTAAATATACATGAAATTTGTTTTTTATTTTTCATATTAACATATAAAAACATAAAAAAATAATAATTCAAACTGAATATATTTTCTTACGAAATCAAACTCAACATAAAATACAATCTCAAACGCAAAAACAAAAAAGAGGTCAATGTAAAAATTAAACACTGACTTTACTTAATTAACCCTTAAGAAGTCTATTCATGTCTAAATCACACCTTGCACAGGAAAATATACTCACTGCCCCACGATACCAAAAAGTGAAAAAAGAGAGAAGAAAATGAACACGCACTTTCTCGAATGGTCCCCTTAAACGAGCAAAATGACATTCTACCAAAAACTACTTAGTCAAAAAAACCATCCAAACCATCCACTTAAATCTTGCATGCTCCTGATCGATCCACGTGTACACGTGACCCCTCAAAAATCCCAAAATACCCTCTTCTCAGAGTTGGTAATACGAAGAGACATGACAACCTCTCTCTGGCTTCAGTTTTACAGCAAAACAGTCAGGGGGAGAGAGGGGAGGCATGCAAACCTTAAAACATGTTATGTTTTCTTCCACTTCTGACCCTCCGAATTTACTTAATTCACATGCAAGCACCTCTCTTTCGCTGCTCTCGAGTTACTTCTTGGCTTCAAATATCTTGACTTTCTTTAATGGCGGGACCAGAAACAGAAACAGAAACAGGACTAGCAGTCCCGAACGCGGAGGCAGTGTTGGATTTTCTACGCAAAAATGGGTTAAAGGACGCAGAGCTGGCTCTTGAAGAGGACATGACTGAGAGAAACAATGAATTGGGTTCTTTTGACTTTGAGAAGTTCTTGTTTGTCTTGCCACCCGTGAGGATTCCGTCGAATGGCCGGCAAATTGAGGTCGACGAATTTGGCGGCGGTGGCGAGAGGTTGGAATCGAGTTCCGGGTCTCCGTCGGCTGACGAGTTTGTTAGCTTGGGGTCCTCTACTGCTGCCAGCGGTGGGTGCTCTTCAGGTAGTTGTTGATATTATATCAGATTTCTTTGGATGATTGTGATGAAAGTTTAATTCTTGATTGGTTGGTTTTTCTTTAATTATAAATATCTTGATTGATCAAGGAATTATAGAAGATGAAGAAATGCGGTAGAGAGAAGAATTTTGAGTCCTGTTTATTTTATGTTGGCAATATGATTTTTAAAAGCTCTACCTGAGTTTGTTGATCAATCATATTGCTTATGATGAAGCAGATACTCTTTGTTTTGTCTTGTCATTTGTCGTGAAAAAAATTAGAATTTATTGTTTCGTGAGTGTCATCTTTGCCAAATGGTCACGCTGATCCTTTCTGAATCGGTCCGATTTCATCTGTTGTTCCGGAGGGGACACTGATGTTATTTGAGTGAAATTTTATTTTTGGTAGATTGATGGATGATACATGGTTTGCTGCAATGTGTAAGTTTGGAATAAAAGATGCTGCCTTTTCAAATTGATATGTTTTTTACTCTTTTCTTAGAGTATCATGGCAATTGAAGCTCCAGAATAGCCTGCAAGATTCCTACTAGTATATATTCCCAACAACTGAATGGTTCGTTACTGAGAATTTCTATTTAATGATGACTTGAAGGAATGAACTTGACCTTATATTAGCCATTTCAAAACCACTTTTTTCTTATTTTCCTTGTCAAATTTGGAAAGATTATTTGTCTAGGAAGGCACTCATTTTCAGAAAAATATCGAATCCATTGTTCTGATTAGCTCACCTTTCATCATCATCGTTTCTACAAATTCGTTGTCTGTTTCACCCCATTAATAGTCCATCATTTCTTCATTTTCAGAATGTGAAAATCAGTATATTAGTCAAAACACTGATTCTAACGCCAAATAATCACTGGGAACCGAGTTTAAAAATATACCTCATAAAGTAGCAATTTGTTGGTGTGAGCATTTTATAGAAGCCCGCATGCTGAATGGAAGCTATCTACAAAACTCTTTAAAACAATATCCTTTCGTTTCTGGTATTCTACTATGGCTATTCCTCTGTGCTTTGTGCTTGTAGTTTGGGTTGCTGTTCTGTATCAATTTTAGCTGGTGGGGCAATTAGGCATTTTGACCCCTTTTCGTTTCCGCAGAGTTCTCAAATCCATATGGACTTCATTCTGCATCCCAGGCTAATTCAGAAACTTCATCTGATAGGCTGTCTCAGTTTGGTACAGCACGTGATTACCGTGATTTTGATATGCAAAATGACTTTTGTTGGTGTGATGAGAAAGAGGAAGGCTACTTCTTGACTCCCTGCTTCAATGGGCCAGACTACTTTAGCTGTCCGAGTGAGGATAAGTTTGTCATGACATCTGAGACAGGGAAGCAGTTTGAAAACTCCTTGGGTTTGTATGATAAATCTGAAGGTGAAACTGAAGGAACAACTGGTTACTTGGATAAGCAGTGTCTTTTCAATGTCATGTCTGTGAATAATAAAAATGAGACTCAATCGATCAGTTATTATCATTTTGATATAAGAAACCAGCTTGAAGGAGACATTGAGGGGGATGGCAGTTCAGCCTCTAATTGCAAATGCTGTGAAAAAACAGGAGGGACTTATAGCAAGAATCCGGTTGACTGTATATACTTGAGCTCTGAAGAAACTGATTTAAGTGACTTTCAGTTAAAAGGTGGGGAAACCCTTGCTGATTATGATATAGCCCGAGTGCATATGGGAAACAAGAATGCTAATTACTACTGTAAAAAAGGTCTCAACAGTGACTCGAATGAAGGGTTTAAAAGTACCTCTGGCATCATAGAAAATGTAATTGATGACTTTGAAGTCGGAGATGGTGGAGAAGTAAATGGAGAAGCCCATGAGCTTGAGGCTGCTATAGGTGGAGAAGATGTTAATGCCGATGAACTTTTGAGGTGCTATAACCAGGAAGATGAATATGAAGTATTCAATTTGCGAGTTATACACAGGAAAAACAGGTTCTTGAAGACAGTAGATTAACTAAACTTTGTCTTGCTTTATGCTTCAAATTTTGGCATGCATGTTAAGTGAGAGAGTTTTAAATTTGGGTTAGAGTTCCCATGAAGTAGGCAAATTAGCTCAACTTTTTGTGTCTGCTTAGTCAGCTGGTTTTAATTCAGTAGGAATTGCTATAACTTAAGATAATACTGACCTGTTTCTCAATGCTAGCAACTTAACCACCCATTCTTAATCAGAAGGTACAGACTAGCCTCTGTAGAGAATCTTCCTTCTATTACTGTAGATCTTTTCATCATGCTGTTAGTACTTTGTTTTTTCAGAGATCTGATGCTTGTGCAATGCAGTATAAATTGCTAGAACACTGCACTCATTTTTGTCTGCCATCTACAGGACTGGATTTGAGGAAAACAAGGATCTGCCCATTGTGCTAAATACTGTCATTGCAGGCAGATATTATGTCACGGAATACCTAGGTTCAGCTGCTTTCAGTAAGGTCATTCAAGCGCATGATCTTCACACAGGAATAGATGTTTGCCTGAAGATTATTAAAAATGACAAGGATTTTTTCGATCAGAGTCTAGATGAAATCAAACTTCTGAAGATAGTCAACAAGCATGATCCAGCAGATGAACGTCACATTCTGCGCCTTTATGACTACTTCTACCATCAAGTATGTCTAGAAAATTTGGGTAGTTAAAGTTTTCTCCGAAAAATTGGTGTGGTTTTGTTAATCACTCTCCATATATAGATGCTATTCTGTGCCTGGTAAAAGAATTTTATGCCATCCTCTTGCTGTTCAAATTCTTGAACATCTACTTATGTTCTCTAACTAATGAACCTTCACAGGAGCATCTCTTCATTGTCTGTGAACTCCTTAAGGCGAACTTGTATGAATTTCAGAAATTTAATCAAGAATCAGGTGGAAAAGCTTATTTCACTCTGAGCAGATTGCAGGTTAGTTAGGTTATGCCTTAATTCATATCAGCGTTCCTTCTGATTCCTTGGTGTGACCTCATTCTTTTATCAGGCCCAAGGATGTAGGTTAAGAAATTGGTATAATTCGTTTGAATAAACTAATTTAAAACAGACAGTATGAAACGTGTATAACGGTGAGTTGTTGGTTGTTTGTCTCACAGGTCATAACCCGTCAATGTTTGGAGGCACTGGAATACTTGCATCACTTGGGAATTATTCACTGTGATTTAAAGCCTGAAAACATTCTTATAAAGAGTTATAGGAGATGTGAGATAAAGGTTATTGATCTTGGAAGCAGTTGCTTTAAGTCAGACAACTTGTGCCTATATGTTCAATCTCGTTCCTATAGAGCCCCTGAAGTCATTCTAGGTCTTCCCTATGACCAGAAGATTGACTTATGGTCTCTTGGCTGCATCTTGGCTGAGCTGTGCTCTGGGGAAGTATGTCGGGCTTGGCTTTGCTTCATTCAATAAAATTAAAGTTGATATCGCAGCTTGTTATACCCTCCTTGGGTTGACTTGAGCATTCATTGATTATTTTTTATGGTAACCTATTTTGTTTGCTCTGGGTTGTCAGGTGCTTTTTCCAAATAATGCTGTTGTAATGATCCTCGCACGCATGATTGGTATGCTGGGTCCTATTCATTCAGAGATGTTGATGAAGGGACAGGAAACACACAAGTACTTTACAGAAGAATACGATCTCTATTATTCAAATGAGGTTTGTCATATTTCTTTCAGTTCAAAAGATAGATGTGGATTAGACTGTTGAATTTCTTACCTTTATGCTTTCAGAATATGTTTTTTTTTTTTTGGAATATAAGGTGCATAAAAGTATCCGGGAGGGAGGGGAAGGTTGCATTCTTGTAAACTCTGCATTCATCAGCTTCTGGTTATTCATTTCATTTATTTAGGCCATGATAGCTAACTGGGGGAAGGGCTTTCCGAAAGTTCCAGACTGCAATTACTGCACAGTTCAACTTAGGTTTTTATTTTGTTGTGTATTTTTTTGAAAAAAGGAGCAGGGAGATGTGTTGCTTCAATATCCATGCTTATGAGTGTTTAACAAGGTGAGGCAGCACACTACCCACTTGAGAGCAAGATGTAAAAATGACGTGATTAAATATGCTAGTTAAGTTCAACTGTCTTCAAGGACGATGAAATATATATTGCCAGTCATACTTCTGACTTGTGCCCCGCTTTCTATGTCCAGGAGACAAATCAAATAGAATACGTTTTTCCTGAGGAGTCCTCACTGGAGCAACATCTAAAAATTTCTGATGTTAGATTCATTGATTTCATGAGAAACTTGCTTGAGCTCAATCCCCTGAGGCGACTAACTGCAAAGGAGGCACTAGAGCACCCATGGCTTTCACATTCTTACTGAAGTTCTGGATGATTTTACACTCGTGACTATATTTACTACGTCTCTTCTTTCTGGAATCCATCCTTCCAGAATCAGTTTTGGTTTTCAGTATATGCAACTGCATCAGATTTGCTATACTGTATATATATATTTTATACCCCCACAATTGTTTGTTGAACACTTATTTATTTTGTACAGGAAATTTTCTTGCATTTTCTTTTCTTCCTTCACTTGGTGGGGCTTGCAAGTATCCTTTGATTGGGAATGCTCCTCCAAAGCTGTCAACGAGCGTGTCTAATTTCAATAAATCTGCTATATTCCCTCAAATAAATGAGATTATTGCTCTTCAAAGCTGTCAACGTTCCAGCCAATCATGTTCATTGGAATTCAAGTGCACCTGCCCAATTCTTTCCCCTTACACAACTTTTGGCTTTCTGCTTCCAGATGCACGCATCTTCGTGTTGTATCACGGCTGCTATCTTTATCGACAATGCATCAAAATATGGTTGAATATCCAGTGCTACTTGTGAATTTCATTGTTGATGGGTAATCCACACTCCAAACAATTTAAATTTGTCTGATGTCTTTTTCTTAAAAAAAAAAATGCTTACCATAGGGAAATGTCAAGCGGGCTGCATTGATTACGTAAAGATAGGCTGCAGGTGGACAAGAATCCACGTTTATTTTTCCCTTTCGGATTTCTTTATAGAATTGGCATTTGATTAACGGGTCGTCGTGGAGAAACCTAGACCTGATCGCTTATTAGGCCAAATCTAATAAGGCGGCTATTTGGAGTTGAAGCCGTGGATGACTCGAAGTATTGGTTGCCAATTTTGATTTGGATGGATTCGAAGATGTCGATCCTACGCAACCAAATTTTGACGTCTGGACAAGAAGTTGAATAACTGGATTAGCACGCTTTTGGACTCGAAGTTAGAAATTATGAAACAACACTACAAAATATATACATGTTCAAATTCACCAGTTTCCCGGAAATGAAACGCGCTTTGGAACCAAATTTCTATATTCACCCGCTAGAGAAAGATCGACTTCTTCTTGGACCATACCAAGTTTTGAAGGAGAAAACAGAGAACTTTCTTGGACATGGATGTTAAAATTGATAAACGTAGCTTTCTTTAGCTTTTGCTTTTGCTTTTGCCTCCTCCCTTTTCTTTTCTTATTGTGATGGTCTCAGTCAGTGTACATATCCATCAACTGAATTCTTCATTAAACTATCAGTTTTTACCAGGATAAAGCATCGCAAACCTTTTCAACAGAAAAAATCAAGAACTCACCGAGAAGCAGATATAAAAGGGGAAAAAAAACAAAAAAAGAAGAAATAAATGGCCCGTATAAAATAATAACCAGTTGGGTTCGGGCAGGGGTGAAGTTCACGAGATCACCTGGGCCTGATTTTAGGACATGATCAGTCGATCAGTAATAATTAGCTCAGGAGTGAAGTGAAGTGAAGGACAGAGGTGTCAAAGAAAAGGAGCTAAATTTGTCCTTATCTCATTGGCACTGCCTGGTTCTGCTCTGTTCAATAATTTAAATAGTAGGAAGAAATCTCCCTCTCCCTCCCCTTTCTCTTTCCCTTTTACTTTCTCTGTTCTCTCTCCTCCATTACACATTACACGCTCCCTGCCCACGAGTGCAAACCCATCACCCTCCACGTCAACACCTCCCGTCATCCACGTATCCATTCCACGTGGACGCGTGATGCTTGCTTGTGTTTTTCAAGGATCCATCTGGCCTTTTCGGGACCCACTTCAAATACACATTTTTAAGGTACGTTGCCGCTATATTTTAAAAGTTTTTTTTTATTAAATATTTTTGATGTTTTTAGATATTTTTATATATTAATATAAATAATAAATAAAAAAATTCTAGATAAAAAATAATTCTAAAAACAATCACTAACTGGTAAGATATAAAGGTTATATCAACACGCGCGTAAGCTTTTCTCTTTGATAAAGAATCATGGATGTCTTGTTTCATTGGAAGAAATCCATGATATGTCTTATTCAAAACAATCCATCATGACATATGTTTTATTGTGACTGTTTATTTCTTAACTTTTACCTGAGTAATTAATTAATTACTTAATTAATATTTTCCATGAGCTTTCGTTCCTCTAGTGTGTGTGAAATTTCGAGATATTCACTGCTCACCACCTTGAGCTTCCCCAAATATGCATTAGTTATTTTAATTTCAATAAAATTTAATTTTTTTAAGATTTTTTTAGTTTAGATGATAGAATTTGAGTCTTTTCGAACAATACATAAAGAGCATAAGAAAAACACTCTAATTATTGGGTGCCCATGGAAATCAAAACTCATAATCTTAAAGCTATTTCATATCTTCAATATCTTAATTAAAGGAATAAATCATATAATCTCGAAAAATATAGCATGATGATAGACACTGAGATTTATACAATAAATCTTGAATTTAAATAAGAATATATATGTCTTATAATAGATTGGAACAATCAGAGTTTAACTCGTTTATTTGGACCTATAAAATATATTTTTTAAAAAATAAGATTTATTCAAATTAAAAAGAAAATAAAAAAAATCCCAGATTAAATGACCACGTGCAAGCAACAAATATTAAATCCCACTTGGTTTAAAAAATCAACTCAAAATTAGACTTATCAGATCTTGAACTATATCAAATAGTAAAAATATAATTTGAAGTTTACTTGATTATTTGACGTGATTGATTCAGCAAGAGAGTTCACCATCTGATCGACTCAATCGAATTATAGTTTACTTCTTTTTAAATAACATGATTTTATTTTTTTTTTAAATAAATTAAAACGATGCGAAACTAAACTATCTTGAATTAACTTCTGACGTTGTTTTTGGATAAGGTTACTTAAGGGTCTGGCTGGGCAAACATCAGTAGACCCAGCTTTCCCACCCGTAACAAAAAGCGCGTGAGATTTGATTTACGTCCTTCTCTTGACTTCGATCAAATCGAAGAATAACCACTCGCTCACCTCCGACCACCACCCACACCATCTCTCCTCATCACCATCACCATAATAAAAGCACGGAATTATAGACTAATAGAATAAAACAAACATAACACCGCGAAATAAATAAATAAATTTGATGGGCTCTCTTAACTGCTTGGACCATTTCTTCCACCGAGAAAAACAGATTTCAAATTACTAGTATAATCGAATAAGCTATTGGTCATCGATGGCTGAGTTGACTCAGCCCGAGGTGGTATACTCACCGCGTTCGGTGCAATTATGGAGGACACTATGGAACTGGCTTGCTTTCTTCTTCCATATCTTTCTTCGGATCCTTAGAGCCGTTGGGCCCCAAACTCTGTCTTCTTCTTCCCACCCTTTCAAACCTTTGCCTCTCGTCGAGTTGCCTAATACCGCCGACCCTACTCCCGCTACCGTCGAGATCTCCGCTGGCACCGACGCCGTTTCCGCTAACGAACCTATCCAGAAACTGAAGGTATGTTATTGAATCTCACTGGCTCACGATTCTACTGTTATTTTATTATTTTCCTTTTACCGCTGTTATTTTTGCGATAGTTGCGTTTAAAAGTGGCACTGTCCGTGTTCTGATTTATGCTAAAAAAGAAAAGAAAAGGAGGAGTATTTCTCGATGAGTTTTTCAGTTATTCTGGTTAGCTAGGTTCTATTTTGTGATATAGATAGATATGGAGAGTTGGGCTAAATTAAGGGGTGAGTTAGTTACCTGTACTAGTTGACAGTAATAGATTGGGAAATTCTAGTTTTAGCTTAATGACCTATCACTACTATTTAGAACTGTGTTGCATGTTGGTGTAGATTTAACTATTTGAGAAATTATGTTACTGGGCTAAATCTAGAAAATTTGTTTAATTTTTATGTGATATAGTAAAGTGCGCGTGTGCTTTAGATTATTTTTACGTCTTATGTTTCATTTGATGAGATGATTATTAGCATCTTGCTTAGTTTTCCCATTTTGTATGATATAGTTTTGTGCTCGGAAGTGTTTGCATTTACCTTCCTGTATTTATATATCATACGGGGGTTACATTTATTTATGGTTTTTCTTTTTTCTTTCTCACATCTCCCTTTAAATCCTCAACATTCGAAGTTCTAACAGGACCACCCTTTCTTGGGTTTATAGGCTTTGATATCTGTTTAAATTGTCACTTGGAATGTGAATTAGTTAATTGAAGTTCATGGAATAAATACGGCACTGCTGTGAAATCTCACTATTGATTTTTCATGTGCTGAGAGGGTTTAGAATTCTAAGGGCAATGCATTGATATGTGTTGCTGCTCTTAGTTATTTAACTTTCTGATCTGCGAAGTCATTGTGGGAAAGGTGTTAGCAGGGTTTTTCTTTTTCTTCTCCTTTTCTGCTTCTTTGAAAATAATTATTCAACATGACACTGACTCCGAAATATTTGCTGCAGGTTGTTCTTGACTTGGATGAAACTTTAGTATGTGCTTATGAGACATCTAGTTTGCCAGCTGCTCTGCGCACTGAAGCAACAGAAGCTGGATTGAAGTGGTTTGAGCTGGAATGCATTTCTTCAGACAAGGTTCTTATATGCATGTCATTTCAAGTAGAATTATTGTGCGATATCAATTTAAGATAAACTATTTTGACTTGAGTATTTTGGGATTTGAAGGAATGCGAAGGGAAACCTAAGATCAATTATGTCACGGTCTTTGAGCGTCCAGGGTTGGATGAGTTCCTAAAACAACTTAGTGAATTTGCTGAGCTTGTGCTATTTACTGCTGGACTTGAAGGTTTGATCATTACTTCACCATTCATTAGGCTTTTGTACTGTCTTTATTGGCTGTTATCTCTTCCCCCTTTATTGATGATTTCTTAGTAAGTTAAATATACAACTACTGAATGTTTGCAGGTTATGCCAGACCACTTGTTGACAGAATAGATACAGAAAATCGATTTAGTCTACGTCTTTATCGGCCTTCAACATCTAGCACGTAAGCACAAGTTTCTGTGTTCATATTTTTCTGTTTTTTCTCACCTTAATCAATTTTTTCCTTGAATTTGTAACTGCTGACAGCATACCAGTTGTTCAAAATTTAGGATATTTACTTCTTTAGATAAAAAGGCCTCTCACAAGGACAAGATGAACCTGTGTTCTTGTCCTTCTTAGTTTGCCAAGCATACAAGCATACACAAGTTAATAGTATTCTACAACGAAGCATGCACACATCTCTTTTTGAATTGGATATGAGTTATGATCATTACTTATTTCTGTAGCGAGTTTATTTGAAATGGTTAAAACTTTTATTCCTTTTTTTCCCTGTCAGTTGTATGCATTAGAGTTTCTCTATACATCTTGCAATGTCCGTGCAGAATTTACTTTTAACATGTCAACTCAAGCTACTATGGTTTCATGTAAAGTAGAAAATGTAAGTAATTATCTGTAATATCTGTCTCTGGTTAATGGTAAAGTTAATTGTTAAAAATTTCTGTATAGGTTCTTACAAGATAAATCTAATATACCTCAAATAAGCTAAAATTGTTATAAATACCATGTTAAAAATTTTATCAGCATTCCATTCAAGATAAATAAGGTTTTAATTATTCGTGGAAATTAATTTCATGCTTTGCTTCTGACGACATATCTTGCCAATCCAGACTAATTCTGGGGCTATTGGTTGGTTGGATTTTGAATTCAGTTGCTTTTTTTTAATACTCAAACTAGATGATGCATGCTTCCAATAATTTCTAGTGTAATGGTGCCTCGGTATTCTAACTAGTGACTTCATGTTTACCAATTTTTGTTTTTGAATTGTGATGTCTGGCTACTTTATCATTCTTCAAGCATCATATAATGATCTTATTTCCTTACTAATTGTAATGGATTTGCCGGGTTTCAATAATAAGTTCCAATACTTCACTAGTGCTTTATGCCACACCTGTAGTGGTTTGAACCCATCTTTCTAGTTTTGAGTTGGTGTGAAGTCCTGATAAACATGTGAATTCCTGATAATGAAACAATATGATGTGGGGTGATTAAGTTAATCAAAAGCAGATGCTTTGTATCTTTCATTTAGTTCTAAATGAAGGAATTAACTTCTCTTGTATTCTTACGCGTAAGATTACATTTTTAATTTGGCAAACCACTTATGCTATATGTGAACATTGTACAGGGAGTATCGGGAGCATGTGAAAGATCTCTCCTGCATAACAAAGGATCCATGCCGGATTGTTCTTGTTGACAACAATCCTTTCAGTTTCTTGTTGCAACCACTAAATGGAATTCCATGCGTTCCATTTTCTGCTGGACAACCGCTTGATACACAGGTAGCAAGATCTAAAATTAAAATTCGTAGTTATTCCCCCAATCTTGTTTGATCATTTACTTTCCCCCTCTCTATCCATTTTCATGGGCTGTTCAGCTTCTGGATGTACTTCTTCCGCTCCTAAAGCACCTCTCTCAGCAGCAAGATGTGAGACCTGTGCTCTATGAAAGATTCCACATGCCTGAATGGTTTCAAAAGCAGGGAATCCCTGCTTCTGGTTGGACGTAGCTGGATGAAAGATCATCTGCAATGAAAGCAGCCCTCCTTTGTACTATCCACATTTATTTCCATTCAAAGGCAGCATCTCCTTGTAGGAGCGATAACTTTTTGTATAGCATCAATGCTTTGATGGAAGCTGAAGTAACACAGCTTCAAGAATGGGATTTATCAAATAGGTAAAACATTGATGTCTGTAGATTTGTTTATACTCTGATTCTTGTTGTAACTTTTCCCATATGTTCGCACCTTGCAGTCTGCATGATTGTTAACGTATCTTTCAGACTTTTGTAAATCTGCGCCTTATTAATGAAGGTTTTTAGTTAGTTACTAGTTTGAAGGCCCGCACTTTGTTGCAGGCGGAACAAATTTTTTTTATAATTGTTCAGATTAAAATATAATATTTTTATATATAAGTTTGATATAACAAAACAAATCAAAATACCTTATTATAACAATAGCAACGTCGAAGTATTAACTTCTAAAATTATCATCACTATTATTGTCAAAACAATAACAATTATTAAACTACCTCGAGAGTAATAAAAACAAAAACTCAAATTATTATTATTATTATTATTCTTAATATTAATATTATTATTGTGTTAATAAAAAACAAAATTAAATCAAAGATTAAAAGAAGTCTAAAAACATTAACAAAAGAACAAATAAAAAAATAAAAAATATAATAAAAAAAAAATATTACTTGAAAAAAAATCATTTCAGTTGAAAATTAAAAAAATTTACCGCACTACGTTGTGGGTTGAACAAACAAATTTTATCATTGCTGGGATTAAAGAAATTAATAGGATTTGTTGGTCTAAAATTAAAATTTAATATATATACAAAATATAATATAATAAAACAAATTACCACGTCCTATTATAAAAATAGCAAAATCAAAGTCTTAACATCTAAAATTATTATTGCTATTACTGCCAAAACGATTAGAATTATCAAATTATCCTGAGAGAAAAAACACTCAAAAATATTAACAAAAGAGTAAGTAAGAAAAATAATTAAATTTATTATTATTGTTATTATTATTACTGTGTTGATAATGAATAAAAAACCAGAAATAAATGAAAGAAAAAAAATCCTAATAACTATAACAAAAGACCAGATAAAAAAATAAAATCAAAATTATCAGGAAAAAAAATTAATCTAACTTGAAAATAAAAAAAAACCAATAAAAACCTAAAAGAAAGAGCAAATAAAAAAATATAATAGATGACAAAACAAAAATAAAAATTATTAGATCAAAAAAATCATTTAATTTGAAAATTTTAAAAAATATATGTTCTCCATTGCAGGCTAAGCAAATAATTTTTATAGGATTTGCTAAATCAAAATTAAAATATAATATTTATATATGTGAAATTTAATATAATAAAATAGCTCAACACACCCTATTATAACAATAGCAAAATCAAAGTTTTAAAATCTAAAATTATCATTGCTCTTATTATTAAAAAAATTAAAATTATTAAATTATCTTGAAAAAAAATACTCAAAAACATTAACAAAAGAGTAAGTAAGAGAAACAATTAAATTATTATTATTATTATTATTATTATTATTATTATTATGTTAATAATAAAAGAAACAAAAATAAATGAAAGACTAAAAAAATCCTAGAAACTTCAACAAAAGATCAAACAAAAAAATAAAATGAAAATGAAAATTATCATTGGTATTACTGTTAAAAGAAATTTTTTTTATCAAATTATCCCGAGATGAAAAAAATTTAAAAAACATTAACAAAAGAGTGAGCAAGAAAAAAAAAATTAAATTATTATTATTATTATTATTATTATTATTATTATTATGTTAATAATGAAAAAAATAAAATACTAAAAAAACCATAAAAATCACTGTTCAAAAAACCATAAAAATCATTGTTCGAAAAACCATAAAAAAAAAAAGCACTGTTCAAAAAACCTAAAAATCACTGTTCAAATAAATAAATAAAATGAAAAAAAAACGAAGAAAAAAAAATATTATTGAAGTCCACAGTGTTTTCACTCACAATATACAGTGAATTCCTAAAAGAAGTCTAAAAACATTAACAAAAGAGCAAATAAAAAATAAAAGATAAAACAAAAATAAAAATTATTACCTGAAAAAAGTCATTTCACTTGAAAATAATAAAAATTATCAAACTATACCGAGAAAAAAAACATCATCATCATTATTATTATTATAAAAGAATAAATAAATAAGAGAAAGATTAAAAAAATCATATAAACTTCAACAAAAGATCACACAAAAAAATAAAATAAAAATAAAAAATATTATTGTTATTACCGTCAAAACAATAAAAATTATCAAATTATCATTGAAAAAACCTAAAAAACATCAACAAAGGAGTAAGCTAGAAAAACAATTAAATTATTATTATTATTTTTTGTGTTAATAATGAAAGGAAAAAAAATGAAAGACTAAAAAAATCCTAAAAATTTCAACAAAACATAAAAAAAAAATGAAAATAAAAATTATCATTGTTATAACTGTTAAAAGAAAAAAAAATTATTAAATTATCCCGAGATGAAAAAAATATAAAAAAACATTAATAAAAGAGTGAGCAAGAAAAAAAATATTAAATTATTATTATTATTATGTTAATAATAATAAAAAATAAAATACTAAAAAAACCATAAAAATCACTGTTCAAAAAACCATAAAAATAATGGTTCAAAAAACCAAAAAAAAATTGTTCAAAAAACCTAAAAATCATTGTTAAAAAAAAAAGGAAAAAAAAAGATAAAAAAAAAACTGTTAAAAAAAATAAAAAAATGAAAAAAAAATCACTGTTAAAAAAAAAAAAGACACTGTTGAAATCCAAGTGTTTTCACTCAGGAGTTACAGTGAAACACTGAGCTCTTTTAGTTATAGTTATAATTAGTTAAATACTCGCACTATGTTGCCGGCAAAGCAAATAATTTTTATAACTGTTGAAATTAAAATATAATATTTACATATGTAAAGTTTAATATAATAAAACAAATCAATATATTTTATTATGGCATCAGTAACATCGAAGTCTTAACATCTATAATTATCATCACTATCACTGCTGAAACAGAAAAATATTAAATTATTTTGAGAAAAAAAATAAAAAACAACAACAAAAAAAAAAGTAAGAACAACAACAACAATAACAACAACTATTATTATTATTATTATTATTATTATTATGTTAATAATGAAATAAAATAAAATTAAATCAAATACTAAAAAAAGCCTAAAAACTTTAACAAGATAAAATAAAATAAAATAAATGATAAAACAAAAACAAAGATTATCAGTTGAAAAAAAATCATTGGACTTGAAAAAAAAAATAGAAATAACAAAAAAAATATCGATTTTTAAATGATCATAAAGACAAACTAAAATTTAAGAAAAAAAACTTTCAAAAAAATATTATCCTTTAAAAAAAAAAACTCAACAATATTAATAAAAAAGTAAGTACGAAAAAAAGCCTAAAATTGTTGTTGTTATTGTTGCGTTAATAATAAAAAAACAAAATTAAATGAAAGACTAAAAACTTTAACGAAAGAGCGAACAAAAAAATAAAATAAATAACAAAACAAAAATTAAAGCTATCAGTTGAAAAAAATCATTTGACTTTAAAATTTAAAAAATTATCCGCACTACGTTGCGGGCTGAGCAAATATTTTTTATAATTTTTGGCATTAAAGAAATTTATAGGATTTACTAGTTCAACAATAATATATGCGCGTGCCTGCGCGCGCAACAATATCAAACTCTTAACATCTAAAATTATCATTATTATTACTTCCAAAACAATAAAAATTATCAAATTATCCAGAGAGAAAAAAAACTCAAAAACATTAACAAAAAAGTAATGAAAAAAATTAAATTATTATTATTATTATTATTAATGAAAAAATAAAATAAATGAAAGACTAAAAAAATTCTAAAAACTTTAACAAATTATCAAACAATAAAATAAAATAAAATAAAAAATTATTAGGTTAAAAAAATTTATTTGACTTGAAAATTAAAAAAACTAATAAAAAACTAAAAGAAAGAAGAGAGAGATAGAGAAAAAAACAGAAATATCAATTCAAATGATCATAGACATAAAATAAAATTCCAAAACTAAATATTTTTAAAAAATACCATCTCAATAAATAATAAAAATTAAAAACCAAAGTTAAGAGTACACTCATATATACATGGACAAAAATAGGGACTATTCCAGAAATATAAAAGCAATAAAGGGATTAAAATAAAAAAGTATAAGTATAAGGGCTGAAATGAAAATCAAATATATTATCAATTTCAATTTAAGGACAAAATTGAAAAAATCAAAACTTATGTATTGAATATATTAAGGTATTTAAACCCAATCCAGAAATTAAAAGGAGGACCGAAGTGTAATCTAAATATATAATGAATTTCAATCGATGGATCCAATTGAAATAAATAAAAACTTATATAACATAAATCAGGGGCATCAACAAAATTAAAAGTAGAGGGACTAAAGTGACAATCTCACAAAACGGGGGGTCTCTTATGCACTTTAGCATGCAAGAGAGAGAAAACGGTAAAAAGAGGTTTAACCGGCCACCGTTGCCCCAAACGTGCTGCACCAAGAGGACGACCACACGGCAGCGCATCGTTGGAGACGCTGGAAGCTCATTTTCATCTACTGTAACAGTACTCACGCACCTCCCGAACAGGGTGCGAGGCTGAAAACTGTTATGCGCGTGTATCACACGCATTAACAAAATTCCGAGAAAATAATAAACAATTAAGGTCAATTACCGGTCTTCCCCTATGCCTAAGTCATCTATTTTATCTTATACGGGGCTATATCCTTATTCAGCCATTTTAAAAAATATGAAAATCCCGTTGCACCCCTTCAACTCAAAGCTGATTTTTGTCATTTTTAAGGGTTATAATCGTTATTTTACTGTGCAAAGAAATATAAAAACATCAAAAAGTACGGCGGACCGAACCGAAATTGTACAATTACCATGGAGTCTCTCCACCTATAACTTTTTTTTTTTTATCTTTTTCGAGGGATAAAATCATTATTTTATTATACAAAAAGAAAAAAACCACTAAACCAGTGACCCGAAGACTTAAACCAAACCGGCCTGAAAATTGAGCAATATTATTATAATTTATGGTGATTTAACTCATAATACACAGTAACTCGCCTATGCCGTCACAATCTCTGTTAGTGTATTTGATAATTAGTCTGTATGGCAGTGCAGCTGGTTCTTAAGGAGTATTTACTGCTTGGATGTTCAATTTCACGTGGATTATTTCTGTTAATACTATGAGGATAGTTAAGATGAGCTTCGAAGAAATTAAATTGCTGAACATTTTTTGAATAAAAAAGTCAAAAGAGTCAAAAGACCGGTCCTGTTTGATGTCTACACGTTAACTGCACTGACCAAACTAATTATGTTGATAATGCTATATTGTAGTCCTCTGTTTTAGCTTTCGTCGAGATGCTCCCATTTTCCTAACCCTAGCCTCCTTGCCGTGGACCAACCCTTTCAGAGTCTCAGATTGCCAAGAAGCATGGTTATCCCCTTCAGTTCCTTTTTTGGCACCTTGTGGCCTAGTTTATGTAGTTGCCTCCCAGCTGTGGGGTTCTTTTCGGGGCTAGTTTGGTAGAAGAATTTCTTGCCTAAACTCTGCGTCGTAGTACTCCAGAAGTCTCAACAAGTATACAATGACTACAGTTCTTTAATGGCTTTCCAGAACGAACTTCCCTTTGCCAGGCTTGATGGGGTGAGATATCGTGTGCCACCAGAAAATGTCCGTCAGTGTAGGAACACAGCATAGAAGTAAAATACCCTGCTTTGTCACATGGGCGGCGGCGGCTTTGCCAAGTCGATTTATGAATAGGGTTGACATTAATTAATGAAATGAGACTAGCACTCCGACATGATGTTAGGAACTTGACCCCTCTCACTGGCTTGCACGTTCCTAAAGTTTATAAATGGTGAAGCAAAGACAACCCAGAACTCCTACATGTACATATATACGGTGACAGAAAGCAGCCACTTTTCAATCTCAAGGGTGAGCATCTTTCCACCTTTTCTTTCCCACACGTATACGTTTTTTGATTGAATATTCTGCTGTGTAACAGATAAAGTGTTTCGTTTCAAGGTCGTAGTATACTTGTGGCTTCAAGTGGTGAAGTGAGAGGACCTGAAGTTTAGGCAGCGACGCTAACTTCCAAGCTTGTATCTATCGTGTTTTAGAATCAGATTAAATATATCAGATAAGGTAGGTGGTTGAAAGGTATTTCTTATTTTATGATTATTCTTGATTTATTTTTTCCATTTAATAATGAAAACAGGACAGCTTTCTGTAGTTTCGTGGCTATATCTATGAACACAGGCAGATATTAGAAGATACAGAACGCAATTACACCCAATGTTGGGAAATGCACCGAACGATAATCCTAAAAATGTGACGTTCGGCAATCATCCTATAAAAATCACACAATAATCGAGCATCGGTGCTGTTATTAAATACAAGGGTGCCGTGCGGAGGACGAACACGAGCAAATCTCTGTATATCAGGTTGACAAAATTATGAAAGGACAAACTTCCCGGGCCTAACAGGTGGAAATTAATAGAAAAGAAGAAAGTCATATCAAGCTCGAAACAAAAAAATAAAAATAAAGTTATTCTCAAGCTATGATGATACAGATATAATGGAGTCTCTTGCATGTGAAAGGCTGAATGCCATCCACTACAGAAGGCAAACTTGATTATTGGTGCTAATTGCAAGAAACACAGAATTATAAAATTGTGAGAACCAATTATTATATCGTGGAAATAATTATACTCCATAAAAATTAAGATTTGATTGTAAAGGATGCTTTACCTTAAAAGAAAAACTGTTCTTTGCTTGCAATGTTACATTAGTATATTAGTCATGCTGTTCTCTTGTGTAGCAGACATGATTACACTCATTAACTACTTAGCCATGATGAATTTCTTTATATGTACTCTTCTACACATCGTTTTGACTGCGTGTCTTTACCTAATCTATCTTTTTGTGCATGTTACATGAATTAGGTCCTTGGGTCGCTGCCTCTTCTTGTCTTCCTAGTTCGCAGCACCATTCTGCTGACATTTATTTATTACTATGAGCTGTTCTTCAGATTCCCTCAGCTGGAGCCAGCATAGCTCAGTTTTATCATCAAATTCTATTTTCCGTATTTTCCATGGAAGCTAGGAGCACGACACAGGTTAATTCATCAAGTACTTGTTGCATTTTTATAAGATCATCATGCAGAATGCATGAGCTGGTTCATGACAAACGAGTTGAAGTTAACCCGTGCCTTTGACTCTACTGGGAGTAGAGAAAATAGCTTGCCTACATTCAATCACCGCATAATTAATTTAGAATTTGAATCCAGAATCTATGAAATGATTACTTCCAGTGCTATCCTCCAGATTCTCCCGGAATATAATTTAAATCCACGGTGCCTTCTAGCCAAGAAATTATAAAATATCCGATAAGGAATTCTGGGTTTCTTCTTCTACCCAGCAAGCTTCTCATGGAGTATAAATATAATATGAGAATCGTGTGTGTTATAAGGGAAAATGCAAAAACAAATGGGCCAATAGAGGTGGAAATGAGTATACAATGGAACCTGTAACTTTTCAAAACAAAGTATCAAACTAAAACAAATCCTTTGTTGATATTCTGAAATGGAGAAGGGTAGATCATGAAAGGGATGGAGAATAATACTTGGTCAAGCGCCACGTGGAAACGTTATTATGTGGACCGAATCATTTCATTTTTATATCAGCAAATATTAAGACAGCAATATTGACAATTCGAGAGGGATGATTTATGATTATTTAAGGTTTATCTGTTGCTATAATTTTCCTTTCTGAAAAGGTTTCCAGGCAAATTCAATTCGTTGTCTGAACATGGAAAGTATTGGATGCTCTAAAAGGCAACCTCCTTTTCTTTCTTTTTCTCTCTTATTTTTTAAATAATAATCAAGAAATAATTATATAACTTCAGTAATTCAAGTGTCCTTAACTGTGATGAATATATTTTTTTGTTCATAAATATATTAAAATAATATATTTTTATATTTTAAAAGTTATTTTTGACATTGACATATAAAAATGATTTAAAAACAATAAAATTTTTTAATTTAAAATATATATATATATTTTTTTTTAAAATAACTTTGAAACATAGCATGAAACACGCTATTAAACTAAATCGGTGGAAGTCTTCAACCATAAATTTGTTGCAAACTTGCAATGATGAGGGTATGAAACCGACTCAGGTTTCGTAAAATAACAAGGATTCTTACACCCTATAATCCTACACTACATGTTAAAACGTGAACACCAACTCCATGATACACGCACTATGAAGTTTCACACAACATGACTGACTTGAAAAGAAAAGAAAAGGAGTTGAGTAATTTTGGTCGCTCAAATGTGCCCAGGTCGTCGCTTGAAACTTCTTCTTCTGCTGCTGCTTCTTTCTCGACGAGTGTTTGCATCAGATTATAAACACCTGGACTAATTAAATTTCTAAGCTTTTCTCATTCAAAATTAGAGCAAGTCACTGATTGTTTAATTATATGAACCACACGTCTCCTTTTTAAAAGTAGAATCAAACATGTCAAAGGGAAGTTGTTATCAGCGGACTCGTCCATAAACTGAGTTGAACAGGTCAAAAATTTGCTAGAAGATGGACACTGTCTGTCTAAAACAACATTTAAAAGATAAGTTGGGGAGGGTCCATTCTTAATTCTCACGAGTCTCCATCAGACGTGCTTGAACCTTCAATAAAAAGAAAAAAGAAACCTAAAAGCAAGCTAATAAATTGACCCCAGAACAAAAACCCACAAGGCCACACCCATCTTTCCTTCTTTGCTTTCATTTTCTCTCCATTCTCACCCGCTTTAAATGAAGCAGTCAGCCGTAATATTCATGCAGTTTGACCCTTACAATAAATGTTGAATATAAAACCACCGATATTTCTGTCGAATAAGTGACGAACAACCTCTCAAACAGGAATACCGGGATGAAAATCTGATACCCTTTTAAGTTTTAACTGTAAAACAACACTTGCCATATAAAATACAGGTCGAAAGGATACGTTTACTTTTCAAATATATTCCATATTCGCAGCCTTTGTAGTCAAGAATTGCTACCTTTTCAATTCAAATCTTGCCTTTGCATGGCCGACGCGTTTCTTTTCCTTTCTTCTGTTTTTTTTTTTTTTTTTTTTTAAATATCGACTAGGCATGGTTCAGGTGCTTCCCTCTCTAGCCGCGTATAATTTGCGACAGATTTTTGGGTCGTCA
Source organism: Salix dunnii (assembly GCA_015731905.1). Lineage (NCBI taxonomy): Eukaryota > Viridiplantae > Streptophyta > Magnoliopsida > Malpighiales > Salicaceae > Salix > Salix dunnii. The sequence continues at coordinate 13,435,386 of CM027668.1, forward strand.
AAGATGGCAAGCTGCAGCTCACCGATTCCGAGTATGCCACCGGAAACTTTCGGGCCGAGTTTGTTTCGCTCGTATATCGGTTCTTGCAGCCACCACGATGGAATCATAATGGTGCTTCTGTGTTTCCATATGAAAAAAGTGTCTGGGTGAATCTTTTCCCAAAAGACAAGAGCACATATGTGTCTTCAATTGCTGGGAAATTACGGGATTTTGACCTGATTTGCATAAAACTAAAATACAGCTTCATAAATATATTGCAATTTGATTGGGTATTACAAAATAGTGCTTCATGTCTACTACCCAATTAAACCAAAATTTTATCACTTTATATAATATTGAGATATTTATTTAAATAAACTAATAAAATTGATAGTAAATACAAACCATTCTAACCTGGTATTTTCGTTTAAAATTTATAGTTTGAGGTCAATTTGTTTTTTAACTCTTTCAATTTGAAAATAGAGAAAGAAATTCTTCAGTCCGATTTTATTAATTTCCATAGCAAAAACCGTCCTATACACTATACATGGATGTTTAATTTTTACATATTAAAAGCATGTTTATTATTTTATATTTGAAAAGTATTTTTTTTTATTTACTAAATTGTTTATATATATTTTTTAAAATTATTTTTAATATGCTAATATTAAACCGTACTATACACTTTACATGCCCCCCCAACACAACTAATTTGTACATATTAAAAGCATGTTTATTATTTTATATTTGAAAAGTATTTTTTTTTTATTTACTAAGTTGTTTATATATATATTTTTAAATTATTTTTAATGTGTTAATATTAAAAATAAAAATATATTTTAAAATACAACCCAAATACCACATCCATGCCATGTAAGTCGTACCACGAATCAAATCTTGAAAATTTCTTTCCAAAAAATCTCCTAACCTTCCTGACACGTCGTTAATAATAATAATAATAATAATAAAAACACTAAACTCGAGAGACCGGAAAAACTTATGTAACCTGCACGGAAGACAGAACTTAAACCTCCCTCTCTACCTTTCTCTCCTAACTCAACCCATCCTTCTCTTAAATTCAAAAAAGAATCCGATAAACATTCAGTAGCTCAGAATCTCTCTTCTCTCTCTTTTTCTCTCCAGGATCCCCTTCTCTCTCTAGACCTACTAGACCAATGAAGCAAACCCGTCACCAAAAACCCACTGCCTCCACCACCACCAAAAATCTCCACTCCTTTACATGACGAAACCACCCTTCTCCTCTGCCATCCTCACCGTGACCGCCCTCACACTCCTCTCCTTTATATTATCATCTCCATTTCTAACCCATGCCTTGGGCTCCGGTTCGACCCTTGCCATCATCTCCGCCACCTCCACCGTCTGTGGCGTCGTGAGTTCCCAGCCAACCCAAAGCATCACCTGCTACAGAAGACTCCCTTTGGAAGAAAACGTCACTGTCCAACCTAACATCTCCTTTTCCTCCATCTCCGGCGGCTCCACCTTCTTCTGCGGCCTACGTTCCGGAGGCTACGCTTTTTTATGCTGGGACACAAGGAATTTTAAATCTCAAAGAGTCTATATTAACAATACTGTCGTCTTACAAAATCTTTCTGTTGGTGACAATCAAGTGTGTGCGATTGTCAATAAAACAGGAACTGTCAAGTGTTGGAGAGGAGATGGTAATAAAAACAATCAATTACCAAGTGAGGATGATAAATATAAGTCAATTTCAAGTGGGTTTGGCTTCTCTTGTGGGATTTTAATGGAAAGTAATAGAATCAAGTGTTGGGGTAATGATACAATTGCAAGAGGGATTGAGCTTGGTTTCGGAGACATGGAAATGTTGAGTCTTGAGGTGGGTGGTTTGCATGTTTGTGGTGTGAATTCTAGTGGGCTTTTGGTGTGCAGAGGGGATAACGAATTAGGTCAATTAGATGTTCCTCCAAATAACGCATTGGAATATTCACAGCTGGCTCTTGGGGCTAGACATAGTTGCGCGATTCGAAAGAATAATGGATCGGTTGTTTGTTGGGGAGGTGATGGTGAATATAACGTGAGTGAGATTCAAGGTGTTCTCTTTGAGTCTATTGTTTCCGGGTCTAATTTTACTTGCGGATTGGTTTCGTTGGATTTTTCAATTATGTGCTGGGGGCCAGGTTGGTCTAATGGTTCAGGGACTCGGCTTCCATTGGGTGAGGTTTTGCCAGGGCCATGTGTGCAATCTTCCTGTAGTGAATGTGGTTTATATCCACTATCTGAGAGACTGTGTTCTGGTTCAGGGAATATTTGCAAGCCTTGTGGGTTCAATGCTTCGAAGCCAACACCAATGGCTCCGCCGCCATTGCCATCAGCACCACCCCCATCGATAGTGCCTAAGTCACCTCCGTCCAGGGAATTGACAACTGGGTTATTGGTGTTTGCTATTGTTGGATCAGTAGGGGGTTTTGCTGGGCTTTGCACGATTATTTACTGTTTGTGGACTGGGGTTTGTTTTGGCAAGAAGAAAGTGCATAATTCAGTTCAGCCTACAATTACTAGAGATGGTTCCAATGGTGGCATGACTTCAAACAATAGCGGTCTAATTTCGAGATCATCAACGATAAGGCGCCAGAGCTCGAGGGCGATGAGACGTCAGAGGAGTGGGACGTCGTCAAAGCATGCTGATAGAGCTGAGGAGTTTGATCTTGCTGAACTTGCTGCTGCCACCAACAATTTCTCACTAGAGAACAAGATTGGTGCGGGGAGCTTTGGTGTTGTTTATAGAGGTAAATTGAGAGATGGCCGTGAAGTGGCGATTAAGAGAGGGGAAACCGGGCAGAAGATGAAGAAGTTTCAGGAGAAGGAGAGTGCCTTCGATTCAGAATTGGCATTCTTGTCAAGGCTTCACCACAAACATCTAGTAAGGCTTGTTGGGTATTGTGAAGATGGAGATGAGAGGCTTCTTGTTTATGATTACATGAAGAATGGAGCTCTTTATGACCATTTACATGACAAGAACAACATCGAAAAGATTAGTAGTGTGATAAATTCATGGAAAATGAGGATCAAGATTGCACTTGATGCTTCTAGAGGAATTGAATATCTTCACAACTATGCAGTCCCGTCAATAATTCACAGAGACATCAAGTCATCAAACATTTTGCTGGATGCGAATTGGACTGCAAGAGTTTCTGATTTTGGACTGTCATTGATGGGTCCTGGATCAGAGCCGGATTACAATTACAGACCACCAAAGGCAGCAGGAACAGTAGGTTACATTGATCCTGAGTACTATGGTCTAAATGTATTAACTGCAAAGAGTGACGTCTATGGCCTTGGTGTGGTATTATTAGAACTCTTGACAGGAAAGAGAGCCATATTCAAGAGTGGTGAGAATGGAGGCACACCAACAAGTATAGTTGATTTTGCAGTGCCTAAGATTATGGTTAATGAATTGGGTAAGATTTTGGATGCCAGGGTTGGTCCGCCAGAGCCTAATGAAGCAGAAGCAGTGGAGCTGGTAGGATACACAGCAATGCATTCTGTGAATTTGGAAGGGAAAGATAGGCCAACTATGACTGACATTGTTGCTAATTTGGAGCGAGCTTTGTCACTCTGTGATGGTAGCCATGGCAGCATCTCAAGTTGCACAGTATCAATTGTTTCAGATTGAAATTTCAATTTTCAACCCCCCCCCCCCCCAAAAAAAAAAAAAACAAGAAGAAGAAGAAAGAAGAAATATCATTTTTTTTGGACAATTCAATTGGGTATAACATTTGGGTTATTGTAAAGAATTAGGAATTCCCTTTCTTCCTCTTCCTCTTCTTCTTCTTTTGTTTATCTAACATCGAGCTGTAGTGTAGGATTTTGTGAACACTGACAACAAGGACAATGATTACATGATTTACTTTATGGAGAATATTCCTTTTCCTTTCTGCAGTTTAAATTGTTAAACACGAGCACCTCCCCCATACCCCTTCGCTCCTTTTCCTTTTCTTGTGTATACACGCACATTGGTGTATGCTTGACTTGGCCCAGTTTTCCTGTTGACAGTTTGCATTAATTGATCATCCTTTCTCAGAAAGAAACCCTGCAGATTAAGATCTGTCTATTTCTGATGCAATGCTAGGAAAGGACATAAAGTAAACAAAACCAGGCTTGATGGGGTGTGCGAGTGCCGCCAAAATACACGGCGATGCTTCTTTTCATTGTGTACTCGAACCCTTCACAGAGTTAGAGACCGGGCACCAATACTGGGAACTCTTTTCAAAGCTGAGTTATGGGATGGGTCCAACCCTGGAAAGGACGAGAGTAGAGAAGGTTGTTGCGGTCCAACTTCCAGACTTTTTATAATAGAATGGGGACATAGTTTAAGTTTACGTTTGGTAGTGCTGCCTGAATTTGACTTTGAAAAATCAATTAACAAAAAGGAGTCAATTGAACGGGTCTTTGATTTGGTAGTGGTGAATCGCTATTTCTTTGACACGTGTCATAGCCACATACGCATAATATTCTACTTCTACGAATAAAAAAATTCCATGATCTAGCCTAATTGATAAATAATTTCTTTTAGAGAAACCTATCAATGTAATCTTATGTTTTGTGTATTTCATCCATTATATCTTTATCTTTGTATATAAGAAAATCAATCATTGATAAATTTTAGATTATTACACATTACTGAGAGAGCATTTAATTCGATTAATAAGGACGTTGTTTTGTGCAATGCATGTTTGGGGTGCTGAAAAAGTTTGATTTTTTTTAATTTTATTTTAAATTAAAAAAATTTAGTATTTTTAAATCATTTTAATGTGCTATGTTGATATCAAAAATAATTTAAAAAAAATAAAAAATTATTTTAATACATCTACAAATAAAAAATATTTTAAAAAATAAATATAACCGTATCCCAGACAATTTCTCCATCGGGAAGTTAGAAAATATAGTTAGACTAAAAGTTAAAATTGATTGATTTTTTATAATAAAAAAAAAAAACACTAATTAGAAAACGTGAATATTATAAAAAGAGTATTTCAATAGCTCACTCCTTTTTTTCTTTAATTTATAATTTGAATTTGATGAATGATTGCATGAAAAATATTTTATAAACGCACGATTTAGATATAAACGGCTTGTTTAAAAAATGAATCAAATTAAGAGATTTAGTTTGAAAATAAGATATAAAGTCCGTGAAAGATGAGCAAGGATACATGCTTGATGGATTTTTTAAGAGAGAAACTCATTGAATAATGCGGCAAGAGCAGGTATCTGTTCTTGATGATTAAAGAAAAACAAAACCCAAAGAAGAATGCGGTGCCTCTCGAAATATATATTTAATGTCCAAAGGGAGTCTTGATACCCGAATGTAAACATGCGTGAGTGTGAACGCTGCAGATAATATACGGCAATTGATTCTGCATGTAGCGAGATTAAATGTGGTGGGGGCAGAGGTGGTTGTTAGTGGCGGTGGCCGGTGAACCTCTTCCTCGCACTTGCGATATTCCCCCGCCCATTTAGACGTTTTAGCACAGCATTGGTTGACAATGTGCAGTGCTAATTAGATCGATGTTTCATCACTTGTTGAAAATAAATCTGGACTTTTATTGAGCATTACTTGGTTCCCAGATTCTGATCGTAACTGGAAACGACGTTTATCTCTATGATCGGACTATATGATGTCCGGTACCGGCAAGCAGGCACCGTATGTCACGACTCACGGGAAACGACTATTGGCCGAAGGGATACATTGAGGTGGCGAGAATGAGCTAGCTTCAAGTGAGTCACGTGTGCTTATGATGCATGTGACTCCAGCGTTTCATGACCATTCACTCACGCTCACTAATGCTTATAGCTAGCTTGTGTCACTCACCAATTCAAAATTGCCGTGACCTGACCGCTCTCTAGTTCATTTTGAAATTAGTTTTTGAGACCCGTTAGGGTTTAACGGGTGAGGAGGATTTGATTTGATCATGTCACAGACTTATTAACATCTTGCATCCCCACTCTGGTGCATGTAATTCTCTACCTTTCAACCATAAAATGTTTGTATGTGAAGCTTTGGGGAAAAAAATTAAAAAAAAAAAGTTTGATTATTTTTTGTATTAAATTAATCATGAAAGGGAAGAATTATTTTTAAATATTTTGTTGCGATGATATAAAAATATTTTTTAAAAAATAAAAATAATATTTTAATATATTTATTGATCCAATCATATCATTTCTACACCATAGCTCTATTGACTGAAATTCACATCCATGTAAATGAAAAATAAGAAGTGGTCCAATCATGTCATTTTCACACTATGGTTGCTATTGACCGAAATTCACGTCCAACTCCTGATGGATTGATGCGCTTGCAAACGTTTTACCTGGATAGTCATTGCAGGAAAGAAAGAGTGGGAAATGTAGCTGATCAGACACGTGTTGGTGCCAGGGCATATAAAGTCACCGACACCTCTCCACGTGTCCTTATGGTAAATATTGTCCAAATTCAAACCTAGAGCAAGCCAGCTTTATGGAAAAAGCCGCATGGCAGATTCTTCTATTAGTTTGGGGATGCTAGAATGTTGCTTTTTATTGGATGTACAGAATAGAAAATGATTTGCATCACATCAATTTAATCATTCAGGAAATTGGGTCGATCCAAGCCTATTTACTTTTCCAATTGCATTTTAAAAGTATTTTTTTTTCAAAAGAAGAATATTTTAATATTATTTCTATATATATTATTTAAATACATTTCTAAAAAACAATATTTTAAAAAACATCCACATACATTACCAAACAAACACGTGATCAACCTTGTCTGTACATATCATAATAGTACATCTCATCAAGTTCATACAATCATATCAGAATCATGTCTCGCTGCGCTAATCGAAGTGGTGATATTTGACGGAATTAACGGTTATGTCCATATCAGCATCCACGTCCCTAAAAAATCACGTTGTCTGCCCAAATCAGGCGATGCCAATCACTTCGGTGTGTCAGGCAGAGGACTACCATATGAAAACAAAATACCCTGAAGTTTACTAGACAACAATTATTTGTAAGAAATAAAGTAAAAATTGGTAACACCAATAAATGCCTATCAGAGTTCAAGCAATGTTAATTCGATCAAGACTCAAGTGACAGCATTGCCGATGGTTAGATTCGTGGATGTCTTCTTCTGTGTCTTTGTTGCTCTTCAACTTCATTCATCCAATCAGAGAGCCACATAAGACCTTTGTAGCCGAAATATGCAGCTGCTATCAGAGTCACCACAAGGATGACAATTGCAAGAAGCCACTTCATGGTGGCAAATATTTTCTGCTTCAAAACAACTCATCATTACGACTTGGTAAAAGTTAATAAACATGTTCTTACTTCAGAGGGTGACATACCTGCAGTGGTGAGGTCTTCTTTGTTTCTTGTAAGCGTTCACGCCGTTTTCGGCGCTTTGGTATTTCAGTGGCTGGAACCTTCTCCTTCAATAAATATCATAAAACGCTATCAGATTTCTGGTTGTGGGAACCGTGCACCAAAAAATAGTTTGTGCTTGTGCACCAGAAAAGTGGATTCATTTTTGTTACTGTGTATATCCATGGTGGTGGTTTACCAAGCATTCCATAATAGAAAGGTGAAGCCATGTCCTTCAAATGCCACAAATCATAAAAAGTAAAACTGTGGCAACTAGTTTATGAAGAGGAGCATTTTCCAAGATAACCTTGTAATAGAAATCAAAGTAAGAATGGTTCTACATCCGAATCCTGATCGCATAAATAATGATGCAACTATTAAAGGCGCGTATTAGTTGACCAAGCTAAAGCTTATTGTGACATCAGTTAAATCAATTGACATCTTAAATTTGTATCTGAAAAGCTATCAGTGTTACTCTCTGGAACCATAAGCTCAGTCATAAAGAGTTGCCACGAATAAATTGCATGATTCTAGTAGGGATAAAGATTACCTCCAGGTCTTTTGATTTACGCAAATGCAATTCCTGATCCACAACCTGCGCTTTACTCTTGCAACCAGAATTGCAAGGAAGAAGTCCAAGACCAAAGTGACTTTTAGATATATCTTTGGGATTGGACCCTGCTTTGTGATAGGCTGCTTGAACCTCTTGACATGGCATCTCCTTTTTCAAGGTTTGGCATTGACAACGAATGGTGACCTTGTAAAAGAGTTGGCATGACAAACAAATTAATGACCTGAAATAATGCTGCCGTTTGACACATTAACAAAACATCCTTCTCACTGATCATTTTTTATGATGAGATCACTGAAGTCAGTACCTTTTTGGTGCACTTGTCAGGTGATGGGCATTGACCTGGATGGCATATCTTGGGACATAAATGTGTACAATTAGGCAATTTCCTGCATCAATCACTCACGTCATATCATTTTTGAGGATTCTCACAGCAATTCAAGGCAGCAAGTCATTCAGAGGTTATGCCACTTCTCTCATAATATGTTCCGAGATCATCGATATTATTCTAAAAATTACAAAATTTTGAAGGTTTCAGATTTTAGCCTGAAGCACTTGATGGACCCTCTAAATCGTTTCCTCCAAAAATTCCCACGTATAACCATTATCAAAACCCAACTACATTCAAGTTTCCACTAGAACCATTTCAATTTCTTCATCTGCCATGAGCAGGATGGAGTGCATATCATCATAACTTAGTATAGAATATTCAAGAGATTACAATTGTGTCAGTACAAAAACATGCAGGTCACTTACACGTGCAACATTTATCTTTACAGCTTTGTCTTGGTTTAACTTCTCACACAAGAAAATGAGAAGCAAAAGCAAACTGAAGCGCACAATCAACAACAGAAATCATATGCAAAGTCAAAATATAAGGTTCCTTGAGTTGAACCAGGGACAAAAATCATCAATAGAAAAGTTTTGCAGAAAATACTAACACGATAAAAATACATAATCCATTTATTACCTATGGCAAGGTCCACCACATGAACGAGCTGCCATTTGCTCCTTTTCTGACAAGTTATTGTAATATATGCACTCAAAAACATGGACCATAGAACCACAATAACAAGATCGTTTCACAAGAACTTTGCAAGGGGGGCAATCCCCAGGATGACATGGTAGAGGGCAAGAATGTCGACAAGAAGGTTCCCGTTCCTGAACAAATGAGGTAGCTAAAAAAAATCAAAAAACATACAATGATGCTTAAGATGAAACATCTCTGATGCACCAACAAATAAAAAAAAAATTACACCCTGTTTACCATCTTCTAAACCCGAGACAAGAAGAAAAAAATTAAATGAATAAAAAATATTGCTAATAAGAAAAATCGAATGGCAAACAATAGAATGGCATTGCAATAGTTTATCACCTTTTCACAAGGAAGATGACACTCTTCACAAGACTGGCTCGTTAGTGCATGGCAGGTTTTTGTACAATAATGATTGCCACAAGAAAGAGGGTTCCCACACAAATTTTCACAGGAAAATCGGGTTCTGTTTGAGCAGACCATCTGAATGAGGAGCAACCGAAATAGGTCAGCCACCCAGCACAGAGAGAGGAAAAAGGTAAGAACATTTATTGAGCCTCTAGATAATCAAAACAAACCATTCTCTCTGCTCCAATGTGCTGGCCAAGACATGGCCTCCAAACAAGTTCAGGGCAAGGAGGACATGGGGATCCTGGTGTACTTTCACTCTGATGATTTGGTTTCTTTTTCTTTGGCTTCAGTGTGAAATCTGGATTAGGAGGTGGTCTAGGGCCATGGCACCTGAGCCACAACAGAAAAAAAAAATACAAGGATAGAATGATTTCATGGATTACCAACCAAAGGAAAATCTTGAGAAAACATTCACTAATTTGAAATTCCATGAACCTTAATTTGCACTTATGGCTGCATGGGTATTCTTCATCACAAAGCAATCGACAAGGAGGGCATGCCCCATAATGGCATTTGTGTGGCTGGACAAAATGACAGACAATAATTGCTTAAATAATCTCCAGCAAAGCATGTTATAGATCATGAAATAGCAACAACATCTCTCTCTTAAATCAGAATTACAAGTAGAAGTACAGAATTACTAAAGAGAAGTCAAAATTTAGACCAATGAACAGCCAAGTATAAAGGATGCCACTATTAGCATCAGCTGTTCAATCACCACAGCAACTTCACATGTTTTCAATGAAACAGGGCACCACCACAGCGTCAACCAGAAATATACACCTGTTCTTACCTTAGAATCTGATCCATGTCGGCATAAAGGAGATATTCCACATGATTTTCGGCATTTTGGAGGCTTTTGGTCCATCTCAGTGCCACAGGGAACCTGAAGGAAAATCCATAGTGAAATATTGATTAATGTGTAGGTGTTAGCATTTTCTTTTGGTTTCTTACAATAGTGAAGGCAAGGACTGAGCCCAAGTCCTACCCCATGTCATTGCTCTGACACAAAGTACTGTTGGGCTAAGCACAACTGGTTAAGTATTAATAAACTGAAAGCATTAAATGAAGGAAAGGAAAGGAGATTCAATATACAAAGGGTTTGTAAAATCTATGAAGGCTCCATTCTAATTATATTAAAACAGAAAGAAGTTAATTCAAAGACAGGGTTCCATATATAAGCTTACTACTATGCCACAATATAATTGCTAAAGAATGATTCAGAGATATGTAAATGGTGCATTCAGATAATCTTCATTCCAGTTCTGGCTAGAAATTAAAAAAGTTATCCATCAAGCAAAACACTGACCTCAAAATGAGTCCCTCCACAAGCACATGAAATTGTAAACATTACAGGACAAGGAGAACAGGCACCTCTACAAAAACAAAACCAGGTATCAAGTCATTGCCTAGATACAAAAATATCCATAAAAAGTAACATCTCATTAGCTAACTGGGAACAATTCCACAGTCTAAAGTATATTGTGGGACTGATCCACAGTTTCAGAAGCTCAATCAAATATATTTCAAACAATTGAGTTGTGCCTGAAGAATTCTAAAATGCAGTGGCATAGCAAAAATACTTTGCATCTAATCTTTTTTTATTTTAAACCTAATTAACTCGCAGTCATCCTCTTGTTTACAAGAAATGCAAGTGAACCAGGATGAGGACAAGCATACCGATGGCACGGGGCAGGACACTTGTGATTCTTACACCTAAGCCTCTTGCCACAAATCTGAAATTTCAAACATTTATTGAATTTCAGAATAAAAAAAAATAAGGTGTACTAAGCAACCAGGTACTACAAACTGCACCTCTCCACATGGCGGACAGTCCCCATCACAGCAGCGACGTTTACAAGCATGTCGTCCACAATCTCTCATTCTTTGACACTTCCTCTCACACGCCAAATCTTGATAGCAAGGAACCTAATCTAAATTCAGTTAAATCTCCCCAATTTTGAACTCATAAATGAATAAATGGGAAAAAAAGTAAAATCTTCAGTTCGCTACAAATGACTGAACTAACACGTATTTCACTTCACCCAATTATTCAGTATATCCATTGAAATACTGAATACAATTTAACAATAATCATTGATGTAAAGCACTAAATTGGATTATACAACAAGGGACAAAAATGAAGTTTGTACCTCTTTCTTCATCCCCCCGCACCTACACAACTTGGCGACAACTATACGACAAGTCTCAATGCAAGGTCCTCGATGACATCTCTCATGGCACCTATGGAAACCACAACTCAACATTTTATCACAGGTACCACCACAAAGCGGCACAGCAATATCACAAGCCATTCCTTCATAGAGTCTCTTCCCGCAAGGACATGCTCTCTTCCCTTGAAGAGGACAATCTCCACACTCCCCAAAATGGCACCCCCTCTCACACACATGTTTTCCGCAGGCTAACAATTTCTCACATGGATTCTCACATCTAAATTCTCTCTGACAACACTCCCTCTCCTCAACTTTCCTTCCACATGAACATTTATAAACCCCGCGGGCATTACACGGTGGGCAGGGTCCATCATGGCAAATTTGTTTACAGCTATGAGTCCCGCAATCTAATGATTTATTACAAATATTGTTACAAGAAAACAATTTGTAACCACAACGCTTAACATCCGTCGTTTTGCCGCAAAAGCATGTCGCTTTGACGAGTTTCGGGCAAGATGGACAGGGACCGGGATGGCAGAGTAACAAACAGAAATGGCCGCAGTTATTCTTCAACTGACGGTTACAGACTTCACCGCAAGAATGGGGTAGAATCCAAGGATCACTAGGTGGATTTTCAACTTTGCCACAGAAACAGAGATAATTTCTGGGGATTTCAGATCTAGAATAATCAGAGCGGCATTTAGGACAATTCCAGGTGGAGGATTCAGCGGCTTTATCAGAGGAGATAGGGAGGCGCGTGGAGGCGCGAAGTGCTGAGAGATCGGAGGCTTGGCGAGCCCACGATTGGATACAGATAAGGTGGAAAACAGTGTAGCACAGAGAAGTGCAAGACCAGGTCGGATCGGAGGTTTTGATGCGTTCGAGACAAATGAGACATGATAGGGCGCCGGAGGAAGAGGAGTTTAGGAAGGATTTGATTTTGGTGAGGTCGTGTTGCGTTGGTTGTGAGGAATGGAGGTTGGTGTGTTCGAAGTAGGATTTGAAAATTGAGTTTGTGAGATCTGCGGAGTGGTGGTTTTGGCTGTTGGTGGTGTCGGAGTCGTAATCTGTTAAGATCCTGAACAATCAAGAATTTGAGACGAATTTGTTTAAGGATTTTCGAGGAATCCAAAACCTCCTAAAACTTAGAATTAAGAAAAATTGTTCTGCCTTTTTTTAATTGTTTAAGGCAGCTTAAATACTGACTAAGGAAACAATTTGGATTTAAATGAAACACTTTTAAACTTAATCCTATATGCTAATCTGATCAGCTAAACTGGGCACGTGTCCCACCTTAATTCAAACACCTAACTACAGCTAAACATAAGGAACTAATTGTTCCAATCGAACCGAACTAATTCCAACTGGATGGGATTAGCTGGCCTTGGCTGATGTGACTAGACTCTGGTCTCCCTGCATGGCTGTCCTTCCTTGCCTGTCCTTGTGGCTTGCGTGGCCTCCTCTTGGCCAAGTCTTCTCCTGCCACGATAAGACCAGGCACGTGACAATGCCTCTCCCTCAGAAGACCTTGCCCACAAGGTCTGGGTATTCCTTCACCATTTCTGCGTATTCTCTCCACGAGGTCTCTTCTGCTCCCAAGCCTTTCCACTTAACTAAAACTTCAGTCACAGCTTTACCCTTCTTCTTCACCATTCGTCTGTCCATAACCTCTTCAGGTTCGGGTTTCATAATTCCCTCTCTGTCAGTGGGTGGGAGAGTAACCACCATCTTGTGTCTTTGACCCAGTTTTTCCTTCAAGCACGAGACGTGAAACACAGGATGGATTCGAGACTCGGGTGGTAAGTCCAACCTGTAAGCCACATTTCCCACCTTCTCTAACACTTGGAACGGTCCATAGAACCGAGGTGAGAGCTTCCAGCTACTCCGTTGGGCTAAAGTTTGTTGTTTATACGGTTGTAGACGAAGGTAAACCCAGTCCCCCTGTTTAAAACTTCGATCTGTTCTTTTCCGGTCAGCAAATGTTTTCATCCTTTCTTGTGCCTGTTGCAGGTTCGCCTGGAGGATGCTCAAGATTTCGTCTCGATTTTTCAAGGTATTTTCCAGTTCTTGTACCTGTGTAGTGCCCTGTATGAATGGTAATAATTTCGGGGGGGAGTAACCATAAACTGCTTCAAATGGGGTGAGTTTGGTAGATGTGTGGACCGTAGTATTATACCACCACTCTGCCAGTGGAAGGTATTTAGACCATCCCTTTGGTCTGTCACCTGAAAAACACCGTAGATATTGTTCAACCATTTTGTTGACAATTTCTGTTTGCCCGTCCGTCTGTGGATGGTAGGCTGATGAGAACTTTAGAGTTGTTCCCTGTAATTGGAAAAACTCCTTCCAGAATGCACTTGTGAATGTTGGGTCACGGTCAGTGACGATAGACTTAGGCAAACCATGCAATTTGAATATGTGATGTATGAATATTTGTGCGATTTTTGCTGCTGTGTATGGATGAGAAACAGGAAGAAAGTGTGCATATTTAGTTAATCTGTCGACCACAACCATGATTACACTGTAGCCCTCTGATTTAGGTAACCCTTCAATAAAGTCCATTGAGATGTCAGTCCATACCTGAGTAGGAATAGGCAGGGGTTGCAGCAACCCTGGTATGTGAATATTTTCAGCCTTATTCTGCTGACAATTGTCACATTCTCTGATAAACTTCCTTATATCTTTCTTCATCCCCTTCCAATAAAATTCCATTCTGGCCCGCTGTAATGTTTTGTGGTAACCTGAGTGCCCCCCTTGGGTGCTACTGTGGACTAGTTGTAAAATTTGGTCCCGCAGCCCATTAGATACAGGAATCACCAATCTGCCTTTGTAAAGAAGTAACCCCTCCTTTTCCTGATAATATGGAGAAGTGATTTTACCTTGCCTCAACTCTTCTAAGATTTCTTGAGTCTGGGGGTCTATGGCATACCCTGGTTTGAGTTGTTCCAACCAGCAGTTGGATGGGGATGTCAGGGCTGATAATTGGCCCTGCTCCGGTGTCTCCATGTTCCTGGATAGTGCGTCTGCCACCTTATTATCTTTACCCTGCCTGTATTCGACTTGGAATTCATACCCCAAAAGTTTGGTGATCCATTTTTGTTGAAGTGGACTTCCAATCTTTTGTTCCAGCAAATACTTGAGACTGTGATGGTCTGTCTGGATGGTGAAGAAATGCCCCAACAGATAGGGTCTCCATTTCTTCACTGCTAGGACCAAGGCCATTAGCTCTTTCTCGTAGGTAGATAGTTGCAAGGCTTTTCCCTGAATTGCCTGGCTCATGTAAGCCAAGGGCCTCCCCTGTTGCATTAAAACAGCTCCCACTCCAACACCAGAAGCATCACATTGAATAATAAAAGGAATTGAAAAATCTGGTAAAGCTAAGACAGGAGGGTTAGTCACAGCCTGTTTAAGATTCTGGAAAGCCTGTTTTGCGGCATCATTCCATTGAAAGGAATGTTTTTTTAGTAGGGCTGTGAGAGGGGCTGCAATGGTCCCATAACCTTTAATGAATTTTCTATAATACCCTGTTAATCCTAAGAACCCTCTCAGTGATTTAAGAGTGGTAGGTAGGGGCCAGTTAAGCATAGCTTCAATTTTGCTTGGGTTAGCTCTAACACCCTCTTTAGAAATCAAGTGTCCCAGGTACTCAATTTCTTCACATCCAAAACTGCACTTAGACCTTTTAGCAAAAAGTTTATGTTGTTCCAAAATTAGCAGAACACTTTGCAAGTGTTGAATATGGTCTTCAACATTTTTGCTGTATACCAGAATGTCATCAAAAAATACTAGAATAAATTTCCTCAAATATGGTTTAAAGATGTCATTCATAAGGCCTTGAAATGTGGCCGGGGCATTGGTAAGGCCGAAAGGCATCACCAAAAATTCGTAATGGCCTTCATGTGTCCTAAAGGCTGTTTTGGAAATGTCTTCTGGGCAGACCCTAATTTGATGGTATCCCGACCTTAAATCCAGCTTACTAAAGATGGTTGCCCCATGCAGCTCATCAAGAAGCTCATCAACTATAGGGATAGGAAATTTAACTTTAATTGTTTCCTTATTAAGAGCCCTATAATCCACACATAGTCTCCAACTTCCATCTTGTTTTCTTACTAACAATACTGGGGAGGAAAATGGACTTTGGCTTGGTCTTACTATCCCTGATTGTAGCATCTCCTGAATTATTTTTTCAATCTCAGTTTTTTGAAAATAGGGATATCGGTAGGGACCTACGCAAACAGGTTTGGAATTTGGTTGCAACACAATGTGGTGGTCATGGGTTCGGGTTGGGGGCAATTCTTTTGGTTCTGAAAAAATTTCTGAGTATTGCTGAAGTAAAGATTCTATTCGGTTCTCACAAGGTTTGTAAATGGACCATAGTTCAGGAAATTCAGAATCAATAAGCTGAATGACTAATCCCTTTTTATTCTGTCTAGATGCTTTAACAAATTTTTCTCCTGTTATTATTGAAGTTCCAGTAGGAAACATACCTTGTAGCTTCCTTGGTCTATCCAGGATTGTGAATGCCATGTATAGTTTAGAAAAATCCCACAGAATAGGCCCTAGGGTCCTGAGCCATTGTACTCCAAGGACCACATCACAGCCCCCTAATATCAGAACATGGAAATCAATTGTATACACATTGCCCTGCATGTATAATGGTACCTCATTGGCCTTCCCTTCACAGCTCACAGACTGTCCATTTGCAACTTTGACCTGCATTGTTTCCTCTGCATCAAAGGGTATCTGGGCCCAACTGATAATAGCCGGGTCAATAAAGTTGTGGGTGCTCCCTGTGTCAATTAATATCACTACTGTCTTCCTGCCAATCTGCCCCTTAATCCTCATGGTTTTAGGATTAGGTGAACCGCATAAGGCATGAATTGAGATTTCTGGTTCAACCTCTGTTGTTCCCATTCTTTCATTGAGGTGAATGCCTGGATCATCATGGTTCTCTGCGTGGAACATCTCTTCCATTTCCCAGTCCTCACTGTCCATGATAAACAAACGGGCTGACTTACACTTGTGGCCGGGCCCCCACTTATCATCACAGTTATAACATAGGCCCTTATCACGTCTTTCTTTCATTTGATTTGGCGTTAATCTCTGGACGGGCACCATAGCCCTTCTCTCTGTTATGTTTCCCGGCCCAGGCCCAGGCCCAGGCCCATGGATAATACGGGCTGGTAATGCCACTGTTCCGGCCCGTGCTGTCCTCCTGAGGGCAGCCACATTCTCCTCCTGCATCTTGGCCAGCCCAAACGCCATGTGTAGATTCTGTGGGTTGAGCATACGCACCATGAACCTGATGTCTTCCTTCAGTCCACTTAGGAAGCAACTGAGTTTATAGGACTCAGCTAAACCTCTAAGTTGGTTAGATAAAAATTCAAACTGACTTTTATACTCCTCTACCGTAGTAGTTTGCTTCAATCTGATAAGTGTCTCCATGGGGTCATCATATGGTGACGCCCCAAACCTTGTCAGGAGAGCCCGAATGAACCCATCCCAACTGTTAAGTCCTCCAGCAGCTTCAATGTCTTGGAACCATACCAAGGCTTTTCCTTCCATGTGAAAAGAAGCCATTAAAACCCGGTGATGAGGATTGGTTTGGTGATAATTAAAAAATTGGTTGGCACGGTAAATCCACCCATTGGGGTTGTCCCCATTAAATCTAGGAAATTCCAACCTGATAGCCTTCGTCTGGATTCCAGCCGTGTCCTCATACAGAGGATTTATGATCTGTTGGCCAGATCCCCCTGGCCCTCCCGTGTTTTGGGCTGCCTTGCCTTGGACCCAAGTTTCCACATGTGAGGCCACCATATCAAGTTTTTGGGCCAATCCCTGCACTAGTTGTTGTAGTTCATGATGATTTTGTTGAATTTGTTCCTGACTTTGTTTTACAGATGCCACAGCTTCAGCCAGTTGAGAATATCTGGTTCCTGCACCCTCAGCCATGGACGCCGCTCTGATACCAATGTTAAGATCCTGAACAATCAAGAATTTGAGACGAATTTGTTTAAGGATTTTCGAGGAATCCAAAACCTCCTAAAACTTAGAATTAAGAAAAATTGTTCTGCCTTTTTTTAATTGTTTAAGGCAGCTTAAATACTGACTAAGGAAACAATTTGGATTTAAATGAAACACTTTTAAACTTAATCCTATATGCTAATCTGATCAGCTAAACTGGGCACGTGTCCCACCTTAATTCAAACACCTAACTACAGCTAAACATAAGGAACTAATTGTTCCAATCGAACCGAACTAATTCCAACTGGATGGGATTAGCTGGCCTTGGCTGATGTGACTAGACTCTGGTCTCCCTGCATGGCTGTCCTTCCTTGCCTGTCCTTGTGGCTTGCGTGGCCTCCTCTTGGCCAAGTCTTCTCCTGCCACGATAAGACAGGCACGTGACATAATCAGAGTCGTAATCGGAGTCGGAGACTGATTTTTTTCGTTGCAGTTGTTGTGGGTGGTGGTAGCTAGGGGCGGTGGACATTTTACGATCTTGGGGGTGGTGGGTTTGATTTGGCTGGAGATTGAAGAACAACGAATCGAGGGCGGGTAATGAAGTCACTCACGTTAAAAACGTTTCAGGTTTTGGAGGGTTGGGCTCAGTACAGGATTATGTTGTTGGACTGCTTCCTTCCCTACGGCTAGAATCCCGATCCAATGGACAGGCATGGTTATCATAACGGGGGTTTCATTTCTTGTGACGGGCCCTAATAAGTTTTGTGAAATATCAGGTATCTGCTGCTTCTTACAGCAAACACAAACACGATGGAATTGCATCACACTGCTCCATTGCCGGGGCTGACCCTTATAGGTAACCTCTTTTGAAATTTTAGCCTTACTTTAGTTCAGATCCTTCCCAGTTTAATTTATTGCAATCTTGATTATCTCATCTCTAATGTGTTTAGGGTTGTAACATTTCTTGTACTGAAGAAGTGGTGAAAACTTATGGTCAAACCGGTAGGAAACAAGATAGATTTGGAATGTTTTTGAACATCAAAGGGAACCAATGACAAGAAACAAAGGTGATTGTCTTGGAATTCGATGTTCACAGTTTAACGATCTTAGTCTTGAGGCAACTACAAAATACTTGCTAGCTGATCATAGAGGAATAAATATGATATAATATATGATCTGTCACACTTTTTTACAAGATTTTAGTATATCAAAACGAACAGGCAAAAGAAAGCAGCAGGCATATGTCATTACGTTCACATGGCAATAAAAATCACATGATCACACCAGCTCACGACAACAAATGGACTTCACAGATTTTTACATTGTTCTTCAGCAGTTTTATACTTGGCATGGAACTGCCGTTGGTATCAAACAAATCCGAGACGCACGAGGAGCTTTACAGAATTGTATTTGTTTCCCTTGCGGTCATGGAGTGGAATTGCTCGAATCCCTTCTCTCAACTCCCGCACAGGAAGGCATGTTTGACCACCAAAGTCATCCTTTTCTGACATGTCATACTCATGAACTTCAATCCGGAGCAGAGCTAGTTCTGGAACAGTTAATGGAAACTCAAACTCCTCATCCCAAGCAGGTATCCAATTGTCCTCCAAAGTCTTTGTTTTCTTCATCCCAGTATCTGCAGGGACCCCGGCAATCCCAACCTGCACAAAATAAAGTTGAATTGCACTTGATTATCCATTATTTTCATGGTCTGGTTCGGATAGCTATCCGAAAGGGGGAGGGGAGCCCATAAAGAACTGAGCAAGATGGAATCAGAAGCACACTGCAAAAATCCAGGGAACACGTAACAGCTAAGACAAACACAATGTCACGGTAAAGCCTTGGGTTACAACAGATCTCAACGAGGATAATGTCATGGTCACATCCAGAACAAGAGGTCTTTGGCTATAAGACGAGTAGATTGGATATGGTCACTTATGAAAAGAATAAAAGGAGACCATAAGATTGTATCCACTTACCCTCACATAGAAATCTGGCGGGGAATATGCATCAAAATGTGTGTGATGGAAATCATAATACCATCCTTCACCCATATATATTTTCACCTATTCAGCAATAAGAAAATTACAATTACTAAGCAACTGCACAAGTGAACATTATTTGGGCATTTTAAATGCAAGTCCAGGAAAAATCCATTCCAATCAAAGTGAATGGCAACAAAGCTCTCACCTTCAAAGTTTTTTGCACAGGTAACTTGGCTTTGGGATCAAATACCTCGCCATGTGGACCAGACTTCAGAAGAAAATCTGGTTTCTTCACAAAACCACACCCACCATTGGCTCTGAACATTCCTTGCATCATCCAGAGTGATCTTCCATATCCCTGCAATGAAAGACCTACTTTTAGTATTTGGTGGAGGCACTTCTACAAATTTGAAATGACAATAATATTTTTAATGCACCAGTCAGTTATTGTTGTATAAGATAACTATACTCAAGAAAGCCTCCATCACGATTTTCTCTTCCATCAGTCTAGTACTTTTGAAACACAATTTTGAATAAGATTATTCGATTAAGCAAATCCATTTACAAACAAAAGGCCAAAACTTTTAAGAACTACAATGATGCAACACCAAATCCACACTGCTTCACTTTCTGCCCTCAAAGTTCATGCATTGGGAACTCAATCCTTAGATTTTGGGACACAAACCTGCATATTAAAAGCAACCATTTGAGCACCATGCATCCATCCAATTAGTGGGTTGTAGTTGGATGAGTTCACACGAATACCCTTTGGATACACCCTGAGTATATTCCGCTGGGTAAACCTGTATTACAAGTCAATCATTAGGCATTATGGAACTTGGTTTTCTAATGATCCAAGTACAAAGTGTGCATAGGAGATAGTCCTGAAGCACGTCAGCTTATTACTGGCATAATAATGGAATGATAATGCCTGCAAAGGAGTTGAAAATTAGAAGCCAGGGCTAAATAAACACCACCATATACAATATTAAAAGTCATTTTTTCAAGTCATTCAGATCCTTCAACTCCACCAATAAATACATTCTCAACCATGGGCATCGATTCATCAAAATGCACATGAACAAAAAAATAGCACTCATGACAGCAAGGTTTCAAGCAGCAGATAGGCATGTGTACTTCTCCAGATAAGAGTTTTCTCAACAGAATTCTTTAGGGCTTTTTGATACCTGACAATTTCTTTTCCATGGGTTTCTGCAGCATCTTCAAGCTGTTGCTCGCTTAAGCTAAGACGCCTCACGTTATCAGGATCCACTTTCAGACATTCTTCTAATCCACCTTTAGGCTTCCCAGCAGGAATAGCAATTAAACGTTTATATTCTGGTGCTATATCATGCGGCAACTTGTGGTCTCCTTCGCCAGGATCTTCCTCGGCATTATTATCATCTTCATCCATTTCATTCTGCTTCAAGAAGATTAGTCAGGAAGGAAATTAGAAAAAATTGGCAAGCTAAATATCATAAGCGTCTTCACATACCTTGTCATCAACAGGAATATGGCCTTTGAGATTAAGGATTTCTTTCCCCCAAGCTTCTTCATCAGGAGCAGCATTACCCTTCTGGGAATCGCTCTCTTTATCCTTAATTTCCTTTGCCTCAAGGTACTCCTTTGGTGGTTTGGTTGATATGATAATACGTCTCTTCAATGACTCGGGGGAAGGGAATTCCTTCAAGCATTCTGATCCAGGTAAAAATAGTGTGTCTCCAAATGTTTGAGTGACCATCTAGAAATCATTGAAAGAATAGTAATCATTATCCCATGAGATCTGCACATCCCTGCAAAATAACAAAGACTCACCTGAGACACTTTGGACTGGAGATCTGGAGTAAGGTGATCTTCTAGAGTTATAACAACAGGGAATTCAGATGCAGTAAAAGCATGCTCCTTGATTGACCTCAAACATTTGATAAGTTGCACCGGAGTTGTCAAAGTCCTAAACAAAGTAAAATGTACCACTGGTTAAAAACAGGGAAGGATGCTTCAAAAGTATTTTGAAGTTAAAAGAAATTTCTGATACCCGATTAAAAAGTCAATTACAGCAAATTTATGTGTTAAAGGATACTGCATTATGTAAAAGAATTTAACAAATTAGCTCATGTGGATCCTCCATTACGAAATAAAATAGCACGACAAAGCTTCTTTATGATTCAAATCACCTAATCAAAATCAAACTAAAACTTAGAGAAAAAACATCCCCATTAAGTCGCCGTATCAATAATTTTAGTTCCTGCTTCTATTTCCTTTTGCATTAACAATTACACATCATTTAGCACCCATATTAGAGATTCCAGCATTAGCACAACAACAGTATACCTCCCATGAAGTACCTCCACATCATCTTTGTCGGAATTTGGCCATATATCCAATTCAATTACTCTCACACCTTTCTTCAAAGCATTTATGATGGGAACGTCGCTGCAATCGCTACTGAGCTGATTCCCAGTTAGATATGAATTGTGGCCGGTATGAATGAAATAGTGTGAAAGTGGAGCTGTCATATCATGGTGCGCCTGAAACCAAAGAATGCAATAGAGCATCAAATACAAAAGAACGCAAATATCAAAGTGAAATCGAAAAAAGCAGTGATTTCACAAAAAATAAATAAACAGATAAATCAGTTAAAAAATAAACCATGACAAAGAGGCAATAGTTGAAAAATTTTATTTTTACATTCATGGTCATTTCTTGGAGAAAATGAAAAGGCATTCCACTCACGAAGAAATGTAAAATAACGAGAGTCAAAAAGCGAAATGGACATTCTCAAGCATCCCATGGAACTTTCTGCATCTAATCGTATGTTTCAAAGAGATTTAAACAATAGCACTAATTGACAAATCAATATAATCATTAATTACTTTGATCAAAGCAGTTAATTACTACCCATTTGGTCAAAAGTCATAAACTTGAGTTTTTCACGTTCTTTCCCAGTATAGAACAAAAAAACCCGACCACCTTCCTATTTTTGTCACTGAAGCAAAAACTAACGGGGAAAAAAAAAGTCTTTCTGGAGATTTCAAGTGATTCCAGCATTTATGATAAGTACCAGATTTAACCAAAAAGAAATAGACATTTAACAGAAGTCATTAAAGAACCAAAATATAGCCTCGGCAAGGAAAGGTAAAAAAAAATTACCCCAAGTTTAAGATCAAGAGGGGGGTTATTATCACCAAAAAGATACTTAAAAAAGGCCTCAAGATTGAGCCCTTTGCGGTGAAAAAGGGCCAGATGTTTGAGGCTTTCAACGATGGCTTGTGCATCCTCAAGAGTAGCCTTTTCTTGTTTTTGAACTTCAATCAAGAATCTGTGGAGATGATTGTCGGTCATGATGCCATTCTCCGAGTATTGATTAAACAAGGCCTTGATCTCCTCCGGTGCCTCTGCCACTGCAAGCTTGAACCTCCTGCTAAAGCACAAGCATACTCTGTAGGTCTGTTTAGACATTGGAGAAAATTTTGGAGAAATTCTTTTCAATTTTTGGAGTTTCCAGGAGTACAGTATCGTGCTGTTTTCACTTGTATGTAAGAGGAGAGAGTGTTGTCTGTGTATTGTCTGTATGTGAGTATTGACGGGTTAATGGTTTCCGTGTAAATTAGTTGGTGTGGGTCCAGGTTCTCCTTTTTGTTTTCTGATGGGGTCCGTTTAGACAGTTGGCTTTGGCAGATTGGGTTTGTTTTCGGCCGTGATAAGAATCCACTATTCCCTCTACACTCTGAAGTCTTATCCCTTCTCGGGATAAAATAATACACCTGGTTAGGTTAGATGACGCTTGAGATGTAGCCTCGGATGACGATGATAATCGAGAAAAAAAAAAGAGATATCACTGTTTTCTTTCGTTTTTTTCCTTAGATTCTGACAACTGTCAAAATATTTTAAATCAGTTTTAGTAATGTATCGTTTAATTTCTCTATATATAAATATTTTTTACATGTTTAAATTTAAATTTTTTTACATGTTTTATATTGTTTTAATATCAAAATATTATTTTATTATATTTTTTAAAGAAAAAAAATTGCCATACCCACTGTCACCCGTCAGATATTAAACATGTGACTCACGTGTGTGTGCTTTTTTAAAAAGTTCTGCGGGTTGAATTCCGGTTTCACTGAGAGAGTACACAAAAGAGACTTGATTTTTTGTCGTTGTTGCTGTGATCTTGTTCCAGCGTTTTACAAGCAGCTAAAGGGAGACACTGGTTTGACGCGCAGTGCATGCCCGGTGGATTACGAGAATAACGCGCCACTTAAGTCGACTGGTTTTTTTTTGGACGGCAAGATAACCAGTGTATTTTTCAAGATATTTTCTTTATGAATTTTTAAAATTATATTAGAATTAAATTAAAAAAAATAAATAAACCTAATTGTTAAAACACAAAAGACCCCTTGTGAAGAAATTCAATAACAGAGATTGGATGAATGAACAATTGGTAAGAATTTCATATGTATTTCAGTATTTGTTTCATACATGCATTCTGTAATTTATACAAGTATAGGTAAGTTTAGAATCATAATCTATTGCCTACAATTGTGCTGAATGTTACATAGGAAAGGAAAGAAATAAAGACAGTAATATTTACAATAATTGAGATGGTTGACTATCGATTATGTTTTTCTATAGTTTTAACACCTTGAATGCAAAGAGTATATATAAGACTTACTATAAACTTGTTATCCCATATTGGAGAAAGAAGATTTTCATCAGGTGTTTGTATACCAAAACTTGAGACAAGGTAGTAACCAACAAAGGAAGTACGAGTGAGCTCGTGCACATGAAGATGAGCTGAGTGAAAGGAAAACCTCCAATTCACCCCCTATGCGCGAGGCAATGCATATACTCTTTGAAATCTTTTTATTGTTTTGTAAAATATTTGAATGACCCTTGACCGTTGAAAATTATTTCTAACAGTTAAAAATTTCAAAGCATTTTTGATTTTGGTTTTCATAATTATTGTAAACATAAATTCTTTAACAACTATAATTTAAATTTAAATTATTATTATCATAACAATTTTTTTTTTAAATCACTGTAACAACCATTTTAATTTCATAAATATAACCATTATATTATAATAGCCTATAAATATGACATACATCTAAAAATTACTTTTCTTCTTCTTCTTCATTGTTGGGAAAATGTTAACAGGGACAATAAAAATTACTTTTCTTCTTCTTCTTCATTGTTGGGAAAATGTTAACAGGGACAATGCTAGACACGCCTTAAGTTTTTTATTTGTTTTCGTTCTATGCATTCCCATATTTTACCAACAAATCTCATCATTTGGACAATGGACTTGACAATTTAGTTTTTTTTTTTTTTATCTTCAAATATTAAATCATTTTTTTTCACTTCATGTTTCATTGGGTTATCTCAGGTTATCTCGTTTACATGATCTGGGTTGTAAGGTTTAGTAGGCTTTCCCAAATTGTTTTTTTTTCTAGTCATTCTCGTGAGCTGTTTTTATTTTTCTATTATATACTTAAATTTATTAAAAATAAAATCTTATTATTATATTTTTTTGTTGTTGTTGATTTGTATTGTTTCATGAATTAGGTTGGATATACGATTCACGATAACAAGTATTTTTTATCTAGTTTCTTATAAAAACTTTATTTTTGTTTAAATTGGTTCACTTGCTGTTGCTGCTGCTTGTTCTCTTCTTATCTAATTAAATTACATCAACTTATTTAGCTTGTGCGGGTCTAAATCTTGATTCGCTACATTTTCTTACCTCTGTAAAATATTTATGCGGTGCCCGAGATATTTATTTTCTATGTTTTTATTTATTTATTTATTTATCGTCTTGGCGCAATGGAGCGTCAATAGATAAATTTAGTTTTTGTAATTATTTGGTGTGCAGAAGAAGAAAAGAGCTTTCAGACTCGGGAAACAGTAAAAGGTGATAAACTTATTTTTCAAGTTTAATATTTTTATAGATAAACTTAAATAAAATTAGTCATGGGACCAGAAGAAATGAAACATCTTTATGCTAAAAGAATATTCTCTTGAAGCAAGATTGGACCACAGTATAAAGGTTTTCTTTCTCGCAAGTTGCATTCCAGAATACTATGCCCTCTATTTTATAAATGGATTTAAAAAAAATTTATTTTTATTTTTTATTTTTTATTTTAATTTTTTTTTTTAAATTTTTAGATATTTTTATGTGTTAATATAAATTTTTTTAAAAAAAAATAAAAAAAATATCATTTTAATTTATTTCTAAATAAAAATCATTTTAAAAACAAGTACATCTTTTTGTCGTGATATTTTTTTTTTAAAAAAAAATTATTTTAAATTAATTTTTTAATATATTTGGATAATTTTTATACGCTAAGATTATAGATAATTTTTAAGAAAATATAAAAGTATTATTTTAATTAATTTTTAAATAAAAATTATTAAAAAAACATTTTAAAAACAAAATAAACAGCACGAAAGATTCCAAAGGGTCAGGATCTGTCATCATTGATGATCCCAATAAATAGCTCTGGCCGTCATCACCTACCTTCAGTTCTCTCTCTCAGGGCATTGCCAGAGCTTCATAGCACATTTTTTTCATTTGTGGGCCAGTTTTCACACCCTGGAGATTATTATTTATTTATTTATTTTGGGGGGGTCTTTTGTCGAGGTCAAAGAACTCGTGGAAATTTGACTCTGATAGCCTGATTTGTGATTTCAAGAGTGCTGATCACTGAGAGCCTCTTTAGCTAGCCAGTGCTTATTTCATTTCATTTCATTTTGTATCGAAAGATTGTTTTTAAAAATATTTTTTATTTAAAATTTATTTTTAATATTAGTAAATGGAAAAAATCTAAAAATATTGATTTAGTATAAAAATAAAATAAAAAACTAATTGTTTGTAAAAATATTTTAAAACATAATGGAATCAGGTCTGTCATTTTCAACCATAGCGAGTTTCTAGAGCTGCAATGAAAGACGATGATAAATGGAATGATGATCAAACGAAACCATCATAGTGTTCTTCTTTAATGGCTAATAAAAATGCATGTGGGAGCATTCATGTCGACGAACCGCGTGACCCTGCAAAATCACTGCTTGTCGGCCCGTTCCTATTCCGCACCCTTGACTTTTCAGCAAGTTTATGGACATGATAATAAAGATGGTATGGATATGATAATTGTTTGTGGAGTTTTTTTTATTTTTTTTGAATTTTGGACGAAATAAAAATAAATAAATTTCGTGTTTCGAGGTTGTTATGGTGGGAGAAGCTTGTTCCGCTGAAACAGAGGTTGGATAGATTTGTTTAATTCTCCGCACAGGAATTGACTTGATTTATTTTAATTGTTATGGTGATAAAAATGATTATTATTGATTTAAAATTTAATTAGATGATCGATCTTGAAAAAATCTTGGTCACTTGTTGGGTTGATTATTAAACCTGGCTGATACAAAAATAAAAATAATTATTATTATACTTTCAAAATTCCATTGTAATAACAGAAATGAGATAAAACTCAAATAATGAATCAGGTTGAATATTCACTCGAGTTAATGAAAAAATAAAAATGACTGTTTTATAATTTGAATTTGGAGTTGACCACAGATTAAACCCGAGTTAAAGGTTGAAAGGGGCAACCTGAGTCATTCCTGATCAACATATCAATAAATATTATTATCATTGTAATTTAAAAACCTGATTTAAAAGTTAAACCAAACAAGTCTCAAGTCGAAGGTTAAAGGATTGATTAGGACTAACTCAAGTTAATGTATAAATAAAAATTATTGTTATTATAGCTTAAAAACATGATACGGGAATAGAGTTGAGTAAAAACTGAGTCATCATTTAGAAAAATCAAACCAAATTCATCTAAATTTAAACATTAAAAATTAAAAACAGCCTCGTTTTGATAAAAAAAAAATTAATTTTTTTTCACTAATTTTCTACCTCGACTCGACCTAAAATTTTAACTAGAACAAGTTAAATAAATTCTCTATTTATTTATTTATTTAAAAAAAATTTGAGCCGGTACAGGGCCTGACAAACCATGTTCAATTTAGTATTTATCAAATACAAAATAAAAAATTATCCAGTACAATTCAGTATACACGAAACAAAGACAATACAGTTATATACCCTTGACAGTATCATGACTGGCATACAACATTAAAGGGGGCAAAAAAAAAAACAGAATTACGTTCGTTAAATCGAAACAGATCCCATTTTTCTGGACAAAACAAACCGACAGGTGGAAACATCAGCTCAAACTTGTCCACTAATAAATAAAAGATTCCAGAGAATACTTGGGCGTGCTAGGCATCGCCGTAATTTTGACGGTCATTTAAATCTTGTTTGTTATTATATTTTTATTTTTTAAAATTTATTTTTAACATCAAAATATTTTGAAAATACTAAAACATTATTTGAATATAAAAAAATATAAAAAAAACACTTTTAAAACTACAAAAACAAACATATTCTTAAAGAAATAATTTTCTAAAGTATAATGTTTTTTTTATTAATTAAAATCTCATAAACTGTATTGTATGAATCAGTTTTCGAATCCGTAGTTAAAATAAAAGCATTCTGTATCACATAAACAAGCGGAATCACTGTCTCTAACGTGAAAGCACCTGGAGAACGAAAGATTAAACATTTGACATCTCAACGTTGAAGAAAAAAGGACCTTCTTACCATGTTCATAGCCAAGGGCAAAAAAAACTCGACTGTAACATTGCCAACCCTAGCGTCGGTACAAAGCAAAACTGAAGGATGAACATTCAGGCCCAGATTCAATCTTTTTAACTAATTACAAAGCCTGTGTAGACACCTACCTCCTCATGGACAAACTGTTGTTATAGGCAGGTCCTTACATTTGCCCTCAGTGAACAATTAATACTCACACAAATTGAAACCCCATCAGAAGCCTTACATTCTTGAGTTTCTCTCCTTTCTTATCGTGGAGAGGGACTGATCGGATTCCTGGTCTTAGATCCGGGACAGGCAAGCATGCTTGACCACCAAAGCCATCCTTCTCTGACATGTCATACTCTCGCACTTCAATCCGAAGCAGAGCCAACTCGGGAACAGTCAGGGGGAAGGTGAATTCCTGATTCCAAGCTGGAGACCAATTGTCCTCGATTATCTTTGTTTTTTTCTTTGCAGCATCAGCTGGTACCCCAACAATGTAAACCTGCAAGGTGGATTATCTGGTTCATCAGTAGACAGGAAGGATAGAGTGAGATAGTTTTTTTTTCAGGAACATAACACGGATGCCAGCAACGTATAAGAATAAGCCAGGTTCAGAACCTCAAAGTCAAAACCCACAGATACCAACTTCCAAAGCCAGTGATTCAAACTTATTCGCAAAATTTAGAGGTTACCTTAATGGGAACAAGTTGAATGTCCATTTACTGTCATCACACATCATTTTCTTAAGCTAGAGGAAATAAAACATGCTTTGTTCATTAATGGCTTTTAATCACTTCAGAAAATCAATACTTAATATTTTCCACTGCTAATGAATGTGTTACAAATTGAGAAAAGGCAGGTTCACAAAACATATTCAAAAGTCCTTTTCCCCATTTGTAGGTTGGGAAAACGATGCTCTAGTATTACAAGCCTTAATCACATTAACATGTGAGCAGGATTCTTAATCCAACCGACCTTTGTGTAGAAGTCTGGTGGTGAGTACGAATCAAAGTGTGTGTGGCTGAAATCAAGGCGCCATCCATCGCCCAAGTATACTTTCACCTGTTATTCGATAGAAAGAGTTTGAGAAGATATCCTCGGACGAATGAAATTCATTTTCAAGCTAAACCAAAACGCTCACCTTTAATGTCTTTATTACTGCTAACTTTCTTTTAGGATCAAACACCTCGTTATTTGGACCTTTCTCCATTAGAAAATCTGGTTTCTTAAGGTAACCACACCCTCCATTGGCCCTAAACATCCCATGCATCAACCAAAGTGATTTTCCGTATCCCTATTAAAGGAAAACTCACATGTTATGACGACTTTATTTTGTTGGCATTCTGTGATCACCACACGTACAGGAACATAAGCTTCATATTGCTTAACAGGTCATGAATAAAATTCATAAAAACTAGATCAATTAACTACTAATTGGAACATCCAGGTAACCTAACGGAGAAAATTCAAGGCTCCGTGAAATACAAAGCCACTCTCGGTTCACAAAGAATATAGTCTTTTAACTCTCGAATAACTTCTTAATGAAAGAATGTTGCTTTGTATGAAATGCTTTAAAAACCAAACCTGCATATTAAATGCAATCATCTGAGCTCCATGCATCCATCCAACAAGAGGTTTGTAATTAGAGGAGGTGATCCGAGTTCCCTTGGGGTATATTCTGTGTAAATCTGGGAAGGTCAACGGCATATATTAGGCACTGGTGATCTGATTTTAACATGGACAGTAGCAATAGAAGCTTCTTTCAAGCATATGTCACCGGGAATGTTTGGTGGATACCTCACTATATCAGTTCCATTCGTGGCTGCAGCCCTTTCAAGTTCCTGTTCACTCAAACTAAGACGTCTAACTTAATCAAATGCGACTTTCAATGCATCCTTCAAATGACCCTTTGGCTTCCCAGCGTGTATTGTAATTAGACGTTTATATGCAGGTGCCCCTAGCTGGCCTGATTTATTGTCACAATCAGTTAGGTCTACATCATCTTGATCACTGTTGTTCTGCCATTTGTAAAAAAGCTAAAGAAACATGTTAAAAACCTAACTTTGACTAGGCAATATGCACCTCTATGCTCACCCTATCATCAGCTTCTAGCTCAGCTGTATGGTCTGGTATCCCTAATGTTTCTTCACCTTCCTCGGATGAGTTCCTTTCACCTGGGGATAATGCTCCCTTTTGCTTGATGCCATTAGATTCAAGATACTCTTTCGGTGGTTTGGTTGAAATGATTATGCGATTTTTCAATGATTCTGGAGAAGGGAACTGTACCAAGGAATTGGATTCGGGATAGTACAGCATTACGCCAAATGTTTGAGTAACCATCTACATGCAAAGGAATTGGAGGTTATACTTAAGAAGGAAGCAGATCAGACATTTCAAGAAAAACTCGAATCCTTGAAAGCTAACCTCTGCAACTTTAGACTGAAGGTCTGGTGTTAGGTGATCTTCTAAAGTTATAATGACTGGAAATGGAGACCTGGTGAAAGCATAGTCTCTTATGGACTTCAGACATTTAATGAGTGGCACTGGAGTGGTCAGGGTCCTACAATTAATCAGGATGTAACTTAGTAAGAGGGAAAACGGTTCAGAATCATAAAATTCATGTATGTCTTCCATACAATGAATGTTCTTTGTTAACTCACAAACTCAATTCAGAAGTTAATTTTCTTTTGTGAGTTTCCTCATTTAAGACAACCAACTTTCAGGTACATCATTCGAAGATGATCATGAAAGCTTGTGCTTTCCAAATTGTAATGTAATGTTATTCCCTGCAGATGATTTTTCTCACACCCTCACTATCAAGAAACTCCTATTTCTTTTGCATAAAATCCATTCAGTGATATCGGTAGGTTTTCTTTTTTGTCTCCAGGAAAAAATAGTTAAAGATACCCTGTCCTTCATGCTCCCTGAGAAGGGAAAGATAATAAATTATAGAACATTGAAATATTGTGCCACTAAAAGCTTCTTCATTCTGTTTTGTATGAGCAACCACACTGTTTTCTAAGTGGTACTTGCAATTGAACAAACGTTTCTGTTGCACAAATACTAGGCAAGAGAAAGTAATCACCTTTGATTCCCAGGAATGACATAATACTTAAAGGCAAGAGAAATTAATCGCATTTGCAAAAATGTAAGTTTGCGATCAGAGCATACCTTCCTTGAAGAACAAGAATCTCATCTTTTGAGGAATCAGGTCACAAATCTAGTTCAATTACTCTTACACCTCTCTGCAAAGCTTTTACAATTGGGACCTCGCTACAATCACTGCTCAGTTGATTCCCAGTTCGGTAGGATTATGCCGTGTGTATATGAAATACTGTGACAATGGAGCACTCATATCATGGTGTACCTGGAATGACATAATTTGTCAAGGGCAGACTTAACATAGCCCTTACTAAACTGTTCAAAGCATACCCACATAAAACATACATTGCCAGGCAAGGTAGTAAAACTAGCAAAGATGCAGAGAAGTGTTGCTCCAAAGATGGTGTTCCTAAGAAGTACAAGTAAAAATCTTTTCTTAATTTTCAAATGAGAAGTATTTATTGTGGTTCTTGACCATGACCATTTTGTTATAAAAAAACTTCCAATCCTCCAATCACCCAATTTATAGGTTCATACACGTATTCTCAATGAATAATTCTAATTGCTGGCAAAATCTGCGAAGAAACTATTACCAAAAGGTGGAAGTACCACTTTCACCTAGTCCACAACACAATTCAGGTTAAATGGTCAGTTTCCTGCATAATACGAAATTACCAGACAGAAGTGAGGGGGTACATAAAAATCACAAACTCAATGTATAATTCTCCATCATTTGCTGAAAAAAATCACAAACTTCATCCAACCCCATTTTCCAAGCTTCTCTAAAGTTCAAATTACAAAGTAAAACAATAGAAATAGAAATGCACTAGCTTCTACTGTACAAGAGTTTGCTTTCTTTACCCTATCCACTATCAGATAATATCCATTATTTAAATGAACAAATGCCAAATGTATTTGTTGGGGGAGGGGGGGGTGTAACCTGAGAGGTGATGGATCCATTGAGATCATCATAAAGCAGGAAATGGAAAAAATCATTAAGTGAAAGTCTACTGTGTCTCGTCAAATGATGCCTCCTATTGATAACTTCCTCCATGATCTTCTCTGCCTCCTCCAGCGTGCAGTCAAGCTCTTCCCGGTTCAAAACCAGGAATCGCTGGAGCTGATCGGCCATCATATGGGGCCCGCCATCAGAGAACTTGTAAAAAACTTGTTTCACGTCTTTGGGTGGCTCAGCCTCCGTGATCTTGAACTTTCTGTTAAAAAGACTAAACATCTTGTAATTATAGCTCCCCATTTCATCTTTTTGGCTGTTACTAGGTTCTGGCGACGAAAATGATCTATGCTGGTCTTTCATGTAGCTCTCCAATGTTTAGTTTTCTCTGTCACGCTATCTTGTTACTGTTTTCTCTTTTTTGGCTTGAAGATTCGGGGGAGAGAGACCGGGGAGAGCCTATAAAACAGGAGAATATGAAGCTCTATCTATCGTTGGAGAAGGAAGACTACGAAAGCAAACGTCCCAAACCGTGGTCTGGCTTCTTCTTCTTCTTCTTCTTCTTGACTAAAAAATTAAATAAATAAATGTCATCGTTATCTTTCCCTCGTGCGAGGTTGATAGACTTTTGAATAAAACAGGCATTGTACTGTATCCTTATTATTATTGATAATATTTTAACAAAAACAATTTCTAGCAATAGCAATTAATGGCCTATTTGGCTAAGTAACCGTTTAGCTCAAATTTAATTTTTTTATATTTTAAATTAAATATTTTTAAATTATTTTGATGTGTTAATATGAAAAATAATTTTTTTTTAACAATATCATTTTAATATATTTTTAAATAAAAAATACTTTAAAAAACAACCACAACTATATTTCCAAACATTCTCTGAAAAAATCTTGCTACCACATAACATATCTATTTATAATAATAAATTAATAAAACATAAAACAAATCTTAATATTGCAGCGGATACTTAAATCTCAAGTATTTTTGCAGCATGGAACGAGTTATTTTTATTCAATGATGTAAATGTGATTTCTCAATATTTAATATTAAAAATATTTTTTTTATTTAGTTATCATAAAAATAATTAATTATTACAATCATAGCCATAGCCATGCCTAAAACCTAAAAATAAGTTATCAATTGCAACCATACGATAATCATTTAGAGTACTTTTAATGATAAAAACTATTTTGAAGAGTTAAATTTCTAAAATAATATTTTAAATAGTGTATATATGATTTTTTTGTTAATATGCACTTCAATGATAAAAGCTATTTTGAAAAGCTATTTTTTATATTATTTTAAATATAGTGTAATTATTTTATATATAGTTTAATTATACAATTAATAAAAGTAAATTATATAATTAAATAATTGATTTTCAAATCCAACAATAAATTATTTTTTTAATTATATTTAGATAAAAAAAGATGAATTTAAAATTAAATACCTAAAAATATTCTAATATGAGATCTGAGATTCTGTTTTTTACAATAATAAAAGAAAGAAGTTCAACTTTCACTTTCCAACAAACCAAATAAAAAATATTTTAATGTACTCTACCTTCTCATTTTTCCACACACACACACACATATATATAAATTGAAGAACAAATATTACCTACTCATCAGTTAAAAAAATTAATCGAGGGCCGTGTATTATATACCAAACTAGCCAAGTGCCCCCACGCGTTGCTGCGGGGTACATAATATTTTTTTAAATATAAAAAATATTAATTATATGTATTTTTAAATTGTATTATAAATTTAGTTAAAATAAATTTGTCCAGAAATTCATCCTCATATTATTGTCATTATTATTGTTATAAGAGTTAAAATTATTATCAACATTACTGTCAAAATAATAATAAAAATTAAATTGACTTGAAAAATCATTAGAAAAAACAAAATATTTTTATAAGTAAACAATAAAAAATTAATAATTAAAATTATCATTATTATTGTTTAAATAAAATTATCTAATCCAAATAGCAAATTAAAATAATAAAAAACAAAAAAGAAATAAAGGAAAAAAGTGAATAATATTTATTATTCATATTATTATAAAGACAGTAAAAATCAGTAAATTATATTGAGAGAAAGAAATATAAAAAAAAATAGGAAGCACGAAAAAGCATTAAAATATTGTTCTTATAATAATAATAATAATAATAATAATAATAATAATATGAAAGAGTAAATAAACAATAAAAAATTAATAAAAAAATAAAAATCAAAGTCAAAATTAACATTGCTATTACTACGAAAAGAATATATATTATAAAATTACCTCGATGAAAAAAAACTTAAAAAACATTAACAAAAAAGTAAGCAAGATAAATAATTAAATTATTATTATTATTAAATAATAATTAATTAAATTACCACTACTATATTATTATTATTATTATTATTATTATTATTCTAGAATTAAAGAATTCATTGAATAATAATAGGGATCATTATAGAAATAATAAGAAATCAAGGGATAAAAACAAAAAATTAAAAGTATAAGGGCCAAATATTAATCATGTTAGTTTTTTTTATTATAACATAATGTTAGACAAAATAATAAATTTGTATAGAATTTTTTAATTATAAATTTGTATAAAATAATAAATAGTTTTATCCATAAAAAGATGAATATATAAATTGAAAATATATCCTTATGTTATTATCATTATCATTATTATAACAGTTAAAATTATTATTAATATTACTGTCAGAATAATCTCAATAATTAAATTATCTTGGAAAATAATAAAAAAATGCAAAAGATTTAAGTATAAATAAGAAAAAAAAAAACATAAACACTAAAATTATCATGACCATTGCATAAATAGTCAAATAATAAAAATTATCTAAAAGTAATAAAAAACCAATAACTAAAATTATTATTACTATTGCGTAAATAGTAAAATCATAAAAACCATTTAATCCAAAAAACAAATAAAAATAACAGGAAAAAAAATAAATAAAGGAAAAAAGAAGCAACTACTAAAATTATCATGATTGTCTTGAAAAATCATTAAAAAAAGGAAAAGATTTTTGTATGAAAAAGGAAAAAAAAACAACTACTAAAATTATTATGATTATTGCATAAATAGTGAAATATTAAAAATCATCTAATCCAAAGAAAAAAAAAGAAGAAGAAAAAAAAACAAAGAGAAAAAAAGAAAAAAAATAAAATAAAGAAAAAAAAGAAGTAATATTAATTTTAAAATGACTATCAATTTAAATTCAAATTTTAGGATTTAACTTATTTAAATAAAATCAAAAGAAAAAAACTATAAAAAAATTAAAAGTATAGATGTATAAATATGAATAAAAAAATATACATTGTTTAAGAATTTATAAAAATAAACTAAATGAATTAATATAAAAAAATCATGCAATAATCAAATAAAAAAATAGTTTTATAAGAGTTAAAATTATTGTCCACATTACTGTCAGAACAATTTAGATAATTAAATTATCTTGAAAAATCATTAAAAAAAGCAAAAGATTTTTGTACGAAAAAGGAAAAAAAAACAACTACTAAAATTATCATGATTAGTGCATAAATAGTGAAATCTTAAAAATCATCTAATCCAAAGAAAAAAAAAAGAAGAAGAGAAAAAAAACAAAGAGAAAAAAAGAAAAAATAAATAAAGGAAAAAAAGAAGTAATATTAATTTTAAAATGACTATCAATTTAAATTCAAGTTTTCAGGATTTAACTGATTTAAATAAAATCAAAAGGAAAAAAAACTATAAAAAAACTAAAAGTATAGATGTATAAATATGAATAAAAAAATATACATTGTCTAAGAATTTATAAAAATAAACTAAATGAATTAATATAAAAAAACCATGCAATAATCAAATAAAAAAAATAGTCAGAACAATTAATATTAAACAAAGAGAAAATAAGAGTAATATTAATAGTAAAATGATTATTATAATAGTTAAAATTATTATTAATATTATTGTCAGAACAATTCAAATAATTAAATTGATTTGGAAAATCATTAAAAAAATCAAGAAATTTGTATAAAAAACAATTAAAAAATAACAAATGAATTAATATCAAATATTAATAAAAAAATAACAATAAAAAATAAATTAAAATGAAAAATAATATATATAGAATTAATTATAATTAAAGGATAAAATTAAAACAAAAAAGAATTGGAGGACCAAAAATAAATAATGGTGATTGGTTTCATTTTATAAAAATCAGAAGAAAAGGGACTGAAATCAAACTTTGTATATATTACCAATTTCAACTGGAGGGCTAAATTAAAGAAATCAAAACATCCGTACCGGAAAAATTGAAGGAATAAACAATCAATCAAAAATCAAAAGTATAAGGACTGAAATAAAACTTTCTTATATAATCAGTTTTGATTGAAGGACACAATTGAAAATAAAAAAACTTTAATTTCAATAAATCAGTAAGAAAAACGAAATCAAAACATCAGGGACCGAAATGAACTTGTCGCCAACATCGGGGACCGGACCAGAATTTGCGGCTGCAGGAGAGAGAAAAGCGACCGCCGGCCAAAACACGTCCACCGTCGCTCACCCGGACATATATGACCGGAACGCGCCGCGACGGAGAGTAGAGGGCTTCCCGGCGCATCTTCTGGTGTGGCGGAAGAGAATTTTTGACGGCGGGAGTAGTACAAACGCGCCGCCTCAAAGGCGCGTCTCTATCGGACGCTGCTGGCGCGTTCGAACGACGCGCCAGCAGTTAAAACGAAAAAAATAATAAAATATTAGCTAATGACTGTATTGCCCCTGGTCTCACCTATATTTACAAAAAAACATTGTTGGAAAAGACGGAGGTAGCCCTGTTTACTGTGCACTATTTTGTCTTTATCGGGGGCTTTTTTCGTCTGTGCATTGTGCATATAAGGAGGAAAAGCCGGTGATGCCCCTGGTTCCTGTGTACAATTTTGGCGTTTTCGAGGGCTAAAATCGTGCCTACACTGTTCACAAAACGAAAAAAAAAAAAACTATTGCAATCCACAGTGCACTGTGTCCGGGTGCACAGTGCATTTGTGCACAGTAAAAACGCCTCACGTTTTATAGTATAGGTAATGTAAAGGAAATGAAAGCTATTTTTTGTTTTCTAGAAATAGAATAAATAAATAAAAACAGATAATTTTTCATAAAATAAATAGATAATTCCTATTTGGAAAAGAATAAAGGTGCCTGATTGAGAATATAGTTGCGATTATTTTTTAAAGTATTTTCATTTAGAAATGCATCAAAATATTTTTTTTTAATTTTTTAAAAATTATTTTTGACATCAGCACGTCAAAATGATCTAAAAACACCAAAAATATTTATTTTAAAATGAAAAATAAAAATAATTTTTTTTAATTTTTTTCAAAAATACTTTTAAAAAGCATTCTCAAACAAATCCAAATAAAAATACCAAACTAATTTTTTATTTAGTCACTGTATTTTTATGATAATTATAACTTAGTCCTTTATATATGAAAAATTATATTTTAACCCCTCAACTCCTGTTGACTGCCATTACTTAGCCATACCAATTGATTTGTCTAATTCAGACATCGAAACACCACCGGATCTCACAGAGGGATTTGATTTCATTACATTAGACCAGAGCGTTTGGTGAGGGTGGAGAGATGTCAACCACAAGACTGGTGTCCATCGCTCTTTTATGGATTCTTGTTCTCTTTGGAACTCTAGCTTTTATCCAGGTTAAGTTAGACACACACACTCCCTCTCTCTAGCTTTCCGTTTGTTTTTTTCCAAAGAAAAATAACGTTTTTTTCTTAATTGTTGGGTTATGTTATGTAATGGGTGTGTATTTGTGATTCCTGCAGCCTTAATTTCTCTCTATCTGTTTATTTTTTTAATCAGAATCGATTGAGCGATGCTTCGGTCTCATCAGATCCTAAACTTGTTAATAACGAATTCGGTCAGGTACATCGAAGAAAGAGACATGCTTTGATTGCTCTCTTTGTTATGTGTAGTTATAAAAGTGTGAATTTATGATGGACAGGAAAACAAGTCAGAGGAAGATTTGGATTTGGAAGGAGTTACTCACAGAGTTTACTTTGATGTTGAGATTGCTGGAAAACCCATGGGTGTGTATATGCATATCCACAAAAAAAAAACTCTTAAGGAATCAAATTATAAACTGGAATTGCTGTGTTTCTCATCCTATCTTGTGATGATATAGTGAATCAAAGTAAATGAATCTTGGATCATCTAGGTATTAATTGGGTCACTAAAATCTTTATGCTTATATCCTCCCTTTCTTTGGATGAATCATCGGACCAGCCACTTTAACTCTTCAGTTTCTCTTATACCACTGATTATGAGGATGCTGGGCTAAAATATTGTCTCTGTAGTTGCATTTGTTTACACTCTTTGGATGGGATTCGTTTATATCAATGACTTTTGACTTTCAGGTCGTGTTGTTATGGGCCTCTTTGGAAAAACAGTCCCTAAGACCGCAGGTATGGAGCCTAAGTGCAACAGCAATGTTAATTGTTATCTCATGTGCTCCTTGAGATTTGTTATTTTGTAAACTATGCACTTACTAGTTTGCATGTCTGTTGTGCAGAAAACTTTCGAGCACTATGCACTGGTAGCCAAGTAACTTCGCCTCCTTTTTTTTGTGCTTTTTCTGAATTCATTTTGCTGCTCTGTAGACCTTTTATATGCTGTGAGTTTTGGGATGATTGTTACTGTGGAATAGGAATTGGAAGAGTACTTAGTTGGGATAGGAGTAATACATAGCTGGCCTTTTTTTTTTTTTTTCTCACCAATCTTTATCCTGTTGGAATTATACCCTGACCTCATTTTAACTGGTTACCTTTTAAAATAGGCTTCAGACTTTATAATTGCTTATTTTGTACATGGTAAACCTCATTGAAGGGGAGAAAGGAATGGGAAAGAGTGGGAAGCCTCTCCATTTCAAAGGGAGTACGTTCCATAGGATTATTCCCAGCTTTATGATCCAGGGTGGCGATTTTACTCAAGGTGATGGACGAGGTGGAGAGTCAATCTATGGTGAGAAGTTTGCCGATGAGAACTTCAAGCTGAAGCACACTGGACCTGGTAAGTTGGCGCTCTATTACTGCATGTTATTAGTTCTAGCCATGACAGTGTCTAAAGTAGTCTGTAGTAGTTGGTTTCTAGAATGAATAAGAGAGCTGCAGTCTTCAAGATGCATCATAGAATTCTAACAATCTGAATTCTTCTTTGCAAACAGGAATTCTGTCAATGGCAAATGCAGGACCAGACACCAATGGGTCACAATTTTTCATTACCACTGTAGTGACTAGCTGGTAAGTATGCCTGTCTTTGATGGGGCCTGTCCCATCATTTTATGAAACTATAATTGCATTCTCAAGGTTTTCAACATCTTATTCTGCTGCTGTAAAATATAATTAAAAGGTGTTCCTGGGAGGCATGAATCTGTGCCAAAGACTGGCCTGTTTAATTGACATGATGAGGTTTCTTAACTCACATGCAAGCGTTTATTTTTCTTGAAAGGTTGGATGGCCACCATGTTGTGTTTGGCAAGGTGCTTTCTGGCATGGATATTATATACAAGATTGAAGCTGAAGGAAGACAGAATGGAGCACCCAGACATAAAGTTGTGGTTTTAGACTCTGGTGAAATGCCTTTGTGACTTGCCCTCGTTGTAGTCGACCAATTGTCTTATTCCTATGCAAACTCATCGTAGGAATGTATAGATTCTGTAATCCTGTTATGACTTAATTAATTTCAAGTCTCTGTGTTTTAAAGCATACACGTTCACAAGTTTTATTGTCATCGCGATGACATTGATGTGTTTAGGCAATTAACACTAGTATTATGTCTTCGTGGGTTTATAAGTCCTGCCTTGGATGGTCAGACATCATTTATAAGACATGTTAAGAATTCCCCTTGTCAGTTGGATGTTAAGATTCGTCCTTAAAATAGTCTTACAGACCTTGCAAGTTGCGAGAGATCGTTGATCTGTCAAAAGGAAAACTTTGCCAAAATTTCAAGTCTTGCCAAACCTTCCAGAATCCACCTTGAACTTGGAACATTATTCGCCGTTCAACTTTTCCTGTGAATCATTTTTCATAACCGTTTATCAGCAAAACAACATAAAAAAAAAAAAAAAAACTAAATACTTAATTAATTCAAGCTCAGGAGGAGAATGGACTCTCCTTGTAACATAAACCACAACAGACGCCACATAAATTCTTACCTCGATACGAACCCTGAACCCATCTATTTACACCAGAAACACACCTCACTGATCAAGTTTATATCACTGAATAAGTAAAAAATAAGAAGCGAATTAGGCCTTGCCCTTACCATTGTGGTCTCGGTGATGAAAAGCAGTAGAGAAATTGGAAATCAAGTCAGAGTAAAGCCCGGCAACCTTGGAAATATTGCCGTTAAGTTCTTGAATCAAAGCAACGTTTTTTACCATGTTGTCAGAAATCATAGACTGGTGATTCTCATTAACTTGTTGACTCAAAACTCTGTTTCTGTCAGAACCGACTGAATTGTCGAAAACTAATGTTGAGTGTTGATCAAACCTCTGCATCGACTTCATCTTCTTTGTTGCCGTTTTTGTTGGCGGTGATTGTGGATTCGGCGGCGGACAATGAACCGAGGGTGGTGTTCAAGTGTGAATAAAAAGATGAGTGTGGAATAAAAACATGGTCGTTTGATGCAAGAATCAGGGGTCAAAAAATTCCAAGATCATCTTCGTCTATGGTTGAAAACAAAAACAAAAATATTTCAAGCAAATTAGAAATACTAAGTATTTCTAACAAATATTTGACCCCTGATTATTTTTTTATTGATACAAGCGTTGTTTTTTTCTTTAGTTTATTTAACAAATATTTATGTCCTGGTTACATAAAATATTAAAAATACTAAGTACATTTATATAAATGGTGATATGTAGCCTATCTGACATATTATATAATTTTATAACTATAATATAGATAAATAATCTCCAAAGAATTTATTCTTCAACGAATTGAGTCCGATTTGTAAGCTTTTATTTATTATTGAATGATAAAAAACGAGATGCTTATGGTGTTTCCAGTAGCTTCGCTTCTGAGGGAAAATTAGAGTTTTGATATGAAATTGTTTTTCAACTATTTTTCTTATTTAAATATATACTAAATAATTTTTAAAAAATATTTAAATCAATATAATAAAAATATCTATATATATAAATCAGTTTAAAATAAAACAAAATGTTTTTTAAGAAAACAATTTAAAATATAAAACAAACAAACTTTTGCTAGTCATGGTTTGAGACACATGAGGGGGTGAATAGCTGGTAAATCACGCGATATAAGTACAAACTTGTACTGGTTATGAATATTCTATTTTAGCATAAAAAAGTTGTCTTGCTAGCGGCATAGTGCAGTCTATACCATCCATGTGAATGGGTAAACTCTCTCTCTCTCTCTCTCTCTCTTAAAAAAGAATAATTGAAAAGGTTAGAGGGTTTAGAAGTGCATAGCCGGATATAGTCCTTTTAAATTTTCTCTTAATTTCCTATTGAATTCAAATCTCAATCTCCACCTCATCATGAAAGCTCCCGTTTTTTCGTCGTTTGAACTGAAAATGCAATATAATCTGGTAAAAAGAAAAGAAAAAAAAAGCTGTCAAAGGGACTGGGTCAAGGGATTTAGAGATTGATATCCCACAGGTCAAGCCACTCAAAAATGTCCCCATCAAACTCAAAGAAACCTCAATTCAATTAGCCAGTTAAGCAGACAGCAATTTTGGGCTTGGATCATATCGTCCAACACCGTATACGCTGTGCTGTCGAGATGGCACATTAACTGTAATCTCTATGGTTACAACTAACTCTATCATCTATATTAAGCCCTGCATGCAGCAGCAGAATCAACATTCATATAGAAAAATTCTTTTTATTTCCGCTCGTGTTCATTCACCTCTGAATTTTAACAAGAGAGGCAGTAGCCGGGGTTGCCTCGATAGCCGACCGAGAGGGCAAGCATGGAGGGTCCTGACGCAGCAGAACTAAAATATAAAGCTATGGAAATATATTTTACTGGTTATACAATATCCGTGGACATGTCTTCAGGTGTACTTACTGCATGTAGTTATGAGGCTGTGAGCAATTCTACTACCCTTTGGCAAATTTCGAACCCCTTTATAGGTGCTACCCCATTCGCCACAAACCTATGCACAGCGATTCTGCTGATTCAATTGCTCTTCCTTCTCTTCCATCGTTTTCCTCGTTTCTTCTCCGAGTTGATTGTAAGCACCAATTGATCTTGGATAGTTTTTTTCTTTTCTTTTTTCTTTGCTTTACAATTACTTGAATCTGGTTAATTTATATATTGCTCAAGATGAACAAATAGAGTAATCCTGTGTTGTTTTGGATGTTAGACCGGTATACTGATGGGTCCTATGATGTTCGGAGCAAACGCGCTTTTTTCAGAATACACTCATCCTATGAAACAAACTGGAGCGACAGAGACACTAATAAATTTGGGAGTCATTTACTACATGTTTCTCGTGGGTTTACAGATGGACCTGACCACAATAAGAAGAATCAGTAAAGGTGCATGGGGCAATGCTTTGTTGGGAATTCTGTTACCCTTAGTCATTGGGGCAGGTTCATTTCACCTACTGCCTGGAAAAAATCCCATTAGCAATCCTCTTGGTGCCTGGTTCTGGTCTGTTGTCCTCACAGTCACGAGCTTCCCAGATCTTGCTCGGATCCTTTCAGACCTGAAGCTTCTACGAACAGAAGTTGGACAGATGGCCATATCCTCAGCTTTTGTTAGTGACATCGCATCTTGGAGTTTTCTTGTTGTGACGATAGCAATTAGCAATGGGAAAAGCCATGCCTTCATCCTCCCGACCCTTCTCTTCATATTATTTTGCTGGTTTGTGTTACGTCCGGTTCTTTCACATGTGATTGAGAAAGATTCCTCGAACGGAGGCAATTACAGCGACCTTTATATATACTCTATTCTTACTGGGGTGGTCGCTTGTGGATTCATCACAGACGCTTGTGGTTCGCACTCTATGATCGGAGCTTTTATGTTCGGACTTATTATACCTGATGGAGAGCTTGGAAGGAGGATCATGGAGAAACTTGAAGACTTTGTGCCAGGAATCATGCTCCCTGCCTTTTTTGTGCTTACTGGGACTAGATGCAATATTGTTGACATGTTTTACCAAATTAACCATTTCGCAGTTCTGGGAATTCTAGTCTTAGCTTGCATAGCCAAGATTACAAGCGGTTTCCTGGTTGCCATGTACTATGGTATGCCAGCTCGCGAAGGTGTCGCCCTTGGAGTTCTTATGAACACCAAAGGGGTTTTGGCTTTGATTATTCTAAATGTTGGGAGAGACATGAAGGTACAATCACTACTTTATCAACTTCAGTCGGTGCTGAAATCACCGTCACCATGTTAGATAGCATGTCATGTTACTGACACACACATACACAAAAAAAGAAGTCTGCCTTGACATTGGTTTCCAACTTGAGTAGATCTTAGGTATCAAATATCCTTAAAAATGAAAAGGAATAGGAAACTATATTTCACCCTCATTTGCAAGGCAGTGTGAAACAGGCCTTGTTTTCAGATAGTAGTTTAGTAATACAGAAAGCACGGAGGCATGGAGGTTTGAGTCCCATGTTAAGTAGTTAGAGCATCGATTCTCTATTCTCTCTCTTTATTTATTTTTTTTAATTTTTTATCCGCTAATTTTCTTGCAACTTGTTTTTACATGCAGGCTGTGGATAACCAAACGTTTGCTATAATGGTAATGGCAATATTACTCATGACGATTCTTGTAAAACCGATCCCCCATTGGGCTTGTAAGACTACCAAGCATTTTAGGAGATACAAACTCCGGACCTTGCAAGAAAGCAAACTCAACTCAGAACTAAGAATACTAGCATGCATTCATACTACTCGCAACCTATCAGGAATACTCAACCTCCTTGAACTCTCTAATGCAACCGAGAAATCACCAATTTGTGTATTTGCTGCGTGTCTAGTAGATCTGAGTGGACGGACTAATGCCATGGTAATCGTTCACGATGACAATCGTAATTCTAGTGGCCAAAACTATCCCGCTAACCGTGGGAGATCGGATGCCGACCAAATCATCAGCACTTTGGAGAGCTATGAAAGAAGAAATAAGTCAATGTCCTTCCTACCACTGACAGTTGTATCTCCCTACACCTCCATGCACGAGGATATCAATAACCTTGCAGAGGACAAACGCGTGACTTTCATCCTAATTCCATTTCACAAACAATCTGGTGCAGACGCGACGCAACAAGAGAACTCTTCTATCAGGCTCGTAAATCAAAATCTACTAATAAAATCTCCATGCTCTGTGGGGATATTTATAGATCGAGGCCTCAGTTTGAAAATTTATAACGAGGGTAGCCATCGCAGAGAAAAGCTAAATTTTGCGATGTTTTTTACTGGGGGACATGACGATCGTGAGGCCTTGACTTATGCCTGCAGGATGGCAGGGTCTCTGAACGTGAGTTTACAAGTAATACGATTTTTTCCAGGCAAAGAAGCAATAGAAATGATGAGTATGGAAGAGGAAGTGGAGTGTGAAAATCAAAGATTTGCCGATGATACGTACCTGAATGGGTTACGATTTATGACAATGTGCAATCCATCTGTAACTTGGGTGGAAAAGTCGGTAAATAGTGG
Organism: Salix dunnii; assembly: GCA_015731905.1. Taxonomy (NCBI): domain Eukaryota; kingdom Viridiplantae; phylum Streptophyta; class Magnoliopsida; order Malpighiales; family Salicaceae; genus Salix; species Salix dunnii. The sequence goes on from CM027668.1 coordinate 13,480,322, forward strand.
GGATGAAATTATTATCGCAGCAAAAGATCTAGCTGGTGAACATGATCTATATTTAGTGGGGAGGGGTCAAGGAATGATAAAGCCATTCGCTTTGGGGCTATCGGAGTGGGGTGATTGTGAAGAGCTTGGGCCACTAGGAGATTCATTGTCAACATCTGACTTCGCACAGCACGCATCGATTCTTGTAGTCCAACAACATTCTGTTTCAGCCATGAAAAACAAGGGCATCCAGCAGCAGGATCAAGAGAAAGCTGGGCTTGAAACTTGGAATTCTCCTTTGAGTAGTCGTGACCTTCTGAACATTGTAAATCACAGAAAGAAAAATGATGAAGAGGATGATTAAATGGGTGGCTTATTGCATAACATGTAGCCAAATTCAAATGGTACGATATCTTATGTAGAAGTTCTGCCTACATTGATCACAATAAATTTTTGGATGATTGTTTTGGGCATAAGAAGAAATGGATGTGCAGTTGAGCATAAATATTTTTTTCTAAATCATGCAATTGAAGATAAAATGTATAGCATCAACTCAATTACCATGGCAGCACGTGAATAGTCAGTTTCCATGTTTAGTTGCTACTGTGCAATTGCATGAACACCCCAAACAGCCTTGGCCCCAATTTTCTCTAGGGCATAATTTCAAGCTAAAAATATCAGGAGCAAAATGAAACTGAAGAGTGAACAATAATAGTACCCGGAAATGCTTATTTATTTATTTATTGTGCTAGAATGCACACATCATGCATCAATCTGAAGGCAAGGACTAAGACATAACTGCAGCTTGGATGTTTGAATTGAGAGTGTTGGCATGGTTGGAATGGATGATTGAGCTGCTTCATACACTAAGCACGTAGAGGAATAAATGAAGGTTAATGCAACATGAATGTGAGGCGGCTTTCATGCAGAGAAATGTAAGTATGTTATTGCAACTTAAATGTGAGGCATGAAATCGGAAATAGATGCTTGAACAAGAGAATCTCACAAGAAGTTTCTTCTCTAGTTTAGCAGCGTCTGGAATTTGGAAGCTGCGGCAAATGCTATGGTGTGTGCCTTGTGTAGGATTTCCTTATACCTGATTCGAAAGGCATATGGGAGCAACAATCCAATGGTTTTATCACACCTAAGCATCATTATAAGTAACGAAATAAGTCCTCATAAAGAAAAGGTAAAAAGCTTGTGCCAGCCAAAGGAAGGATATTAGGTACGATACTTATCAATTGTGCAGTCTGGCCATTAACGGGACAAAAACACACCATCTAATTTCTTTGTAGTAGACAATACCACTACAGCAATTATGCAAAGGTAAATTTGGATGTAGCATTGACAAAGAGAATGCCAAGCGCAGCCTTCACGACTTATGAATTCAACAACAGCACAGTTTATTCTAAGCCTCGAGGTTCGACCAAAAAGTAAAGGGTCCATGAACAGTATAGATCGTGGAGCACCCTTTCACAGCACACAAACATCTCAAAGCCAAACATGAAATCAGAACACATGGAACGAAGTTATTCATTTTCACATTGTACTTCTCCCATTGTTTCCTTTCTATGGCAAGATAAGGGCCTTTAATTGATCCCTTGACTAGAGAATCAAATCTTGATAGGATTGTCTCTTAGATTTCAGGTGCACTGACTTCTGCAATGAAACGAAACCTAGATAGAACTTGGCAACCTAGAACTACTAACAGAAAACATGTCTCGGGATAAAAAAAGAATGTCATACTCGTATCAAAATATTTTCTTTAAATGAGGCTAATGAAGTGGACAAGATAAAAAGTAGTCAATTCATGAATGGTTCAGGTGGGTGGTAAAATGATATTTTCTTGTTACATTAATGAAGATATCCTCTCTTTTTCTTGAAGATCCCACGGTTAAAAGATTTCCATAATTCTCCTGGTTGTTTGCCCAAAGAAGATGGCCAAATTTGATTTTTTAAACTTAAAACCACCGATTCCACTTCTGGATTTCATTAAGTGTTAGTTTGTATCAAACAAATAATTGGATTGATTTGGAATTGTCAATGTAATAAAACAGACTGACAAAGTCAAAAGGTTAAGGCGTCACACAGTTAAAAGGTCATCAAATATCGAATGCATTGAGCTGCCTATTTCCCGCTCCAAATCGAGAAAGCACCACTCAATGACAATGCTTCACAATTTGGATACCATTTTAAGCAGGTAGTCTTGTGAGGTAGTCCATCAAAAAGGGGCTCAAAGAGCAAATCACAATGAATGTGACGTGCACACATGAACGGATGGGCAGGGAAAGATAACAGTGGGGCTAGCTTGCATCCAAATTCATAAAAATATGGACAGCGGGATCTCAGGTCCACACATGCAGCATCTGCCTGGATTTCCAACCTTGTTCTGGTGAGGCAACAGCGATAATAATAATAAAAAATACAACTATAAGACATAAAAATAACCACGCATGCAAATAGATGTTGGATGACAGCATAAACGAACCATTCTCCATACTCGCACACATTTGATGATTCTTTGGGGACTTAACTGGCATACCAAGCAATTTATTTGACTAACTCCTAGAAGTGAAATCAACTCTCTAACCAAGGAGGGGTAAGCCCATCATACAGGACTTGAGCATTGTAATTTTCCTTTCAGTTTATCCGTTTAGTATCTTCCCTTTGATATCTCCAACACAGAAATAATTCCCGAGTATTTACACGATGCAATTAGTTCCTGGATACAAATTAAACGACGAACAGTATAACTAAAAACACTCCATAAATAACAATAAACTTTTTTATATATAATTAGCGAATAATCCTTTTTGCCAGCAACTAAAGAAAATAGAGTTGACCTTATAATTATTATTTGGAGAAGCCGTAGATTCCACGTGCCATCAATCTAGCAGTTGCCCGGCCAATTTCTTGCTTTGTTTCCCGTCAGATTAACTAAACGAATGGAAAAAACTTCCTAGAAAGTAAAAAAAGAATAACTCAGTTTTATTCCAGTTTTGCAGAAGCTCCCATCTGTAAATTGAAGATAAAATAGTTTGAGAAAATGCCTAAATCTACGGAAACCGTGAAATAAGGAGTGATGTGTTTGCTTCGAAGGAGAAATGTAGGATTATGAAAGAATGCAATGGTTGAGAAATTAGGGGCCATGAAAAAGATCTTCAAGAAATTGCCTAGGAGATTTCTGCGTTCTGCTTCTATTTTCTCGTGGGAGCGCGAAGGATATGACGTGCAGAGAGGGAGGGAAACTTCAAAACCTTGAATTGGGTAGGGTTTCTATGTAAACAGGTGTAAGATATTACGGTGTATGTCAATCACAGGCCGTTCTTATTTTTTATCAGAGATCCACTGAAATGAATGAGTGTTCAATTTTAATGGCCGTGGATGCCCCCTCCGGTTCGAGAAATTCGTCCTTTTAAAATCTACTGTTTTAAAAAATATAATTGGCCGCTTTAACATACCGGTCGCACAAGCGGGGTTTGCTATGGTTATTGAAGGCTTTGAAATTATAAATTATAAAATAGAATTTAGTATTTGGTTCATGTTTAGTATTGTATTTTAAAAATGTTTTTGACAATAAAATAAAATAAAATAATTATTTTCTTTTTTTTGCTTTAAATATATATTTTTTAATATTTTCAAATTATTTTAATGCACTATTGTCAAAAATAATTTTTAAAATAAAAAAAATATTTTGATATATTTTCACAATAAAGTTACCTTGAAAAACAATATTAAATACGATTTAAGCAATATCTTTTTAATCCTTTAAAGTGACAAAAAACTTTTTTTCAGCGAAATTATATTTAATTATTCATAATCATCATTATTACAAGATTTTGTTTTTATAATTCATTAAATGAACCGTTCAAATAATTTACTTGTTACGGGATAGTTAATTAAGTTATCGTGTAATAATAAATAAAAAAAGATTTAAGAGTTTATAATTTGAATACGTACAAAGCCTAGGCTATAAGCATCGTTAATACTATCCTTCAGATTAATTAAGATTTTGGACAGGATTGTATGTTGCTACCACAACGAACAAATTGATTTAGTAATTGATTGAGAGGGTTATTAAGATTGTTTTTTAAAATATTTTTTATTTATAAGTATATTAAAATGATATTTTTTTAAATCAAATAATCTCAAGAATTTTTTAATTTAAAATAATATATATTTTTAATATTTTTAAAGCACCATGAAGAAAGACAAACTCTGAAAATAAATGGAATTCAACAATAGTTGACCAGAATGAGCTGGACTATAATTATCTCACTAGGCTCTATTTTTTGCACGGACTCTAACAAGAGAAGCTTGTTTTCTTCGATAAGTGGTTGCTGCTCTGGCATTTGAAAGAGGAGTGGAGATGGTTTTGCAGCCTAGTCCCGCTGAACCTCCCTGTGAAATGTCCACTCAGAGGGATTTAGAGTTCGTTTCCCATCAGCAGCAACGAGATCATAAGGTGAGTCCTCTGAAAATTCAGTGGGAATGGACTTCCAATGAAGAGACGGAACCCACTCAGCTTCTCTCAGCACCTTCAAAATCTCCTCCACGACTATTTTGCTTCCCTCGGCAGATAAATGAACGCCATCTCTAGAAAAAAAAAGTAATGGGAGAGACTATAAAATTGAAATCGACATGGATATTACCTTAAGTTTAAGTCGAGCAAAGACATTGAAATCACATTTTTATGTTATTTTTTTTTGTAGTAAAAGGAGAAGACAACATGGCAATCTTAAATCATTGGGATACATACTGCTGCAATGGAACCTAACATAAGCCCAGTAAAAATTGTGCCAGAGGAAACATCTAGTGATTAATGAGCCGAATTAACTAACATGGCCTGTCTTTCAGTAGAGGATGAAGGAGAGACAGAACATGTGCACTTTAGATTTAATCCATGGAACAGTTTCTCGGTTGTGCACTAAGAAAGACAAAAGCAGAAAATACAACTAAACTGTAAAAACACCCCTGAATTATTGATCGATTATATTGACACCCCTAAGCTTCCTTTTCTCTTATGATTTTGGTTTATGAACTAGGAAGTGTTTGGATTAGGATCACCGGTCACCACCAAAACTCCACTGTTCTTACCACCAAACCAACAACCAGAATGACTATTTCCAAACTCTCAACAACATTTCAATATCAGAAACCATTTTTAAATCAAATAAAAAAAATTCCCAACCCTTTTAAAACTTTAATTCAGTGATGGTTTGGTTTAATATTTGCAAGTATGAACTTGCATCAATCGAAACTTTCATTTGATAGTGGTCTGGTCTCGCCGCCAATAATAGGCAGAACCTATTAGGAGGGGGTACTCATAATCAAAGGAAAAAACTATAGGGGTTCTCAATGAGTTGTTCAAGGGGTGTTGACATGTTTTAGCCCAAAAAAGACCATCTGATATAGCAGCATAAACTAACCCACCATAGCTGGCTAACTTGTCCTTCTATCATGGGAGATAAAACACATGGATTGGCTAACTTATAATGGCAACGGAAAAACTGAAAGTGGAGACCATCCATCTGACTTTTTGCAGATTATATAAGAAAGAAGTCCCTAAATTGCACAAGTATGAAAAGTAAAATCTGCAACCCGTGAGTTTGTGTATTTAAATGATAATGTACCATACTGCAATCAGACAAGTGATTGAGATTTCAGCTTGATGTCTTTACACTTATCCTAAGTCAAGAGCAATTATAGCTATAACCACACAAAAAAAAAACAATCAAAAGAATTTTATCCAACTAAGAAAAAGAAGCAAACTTCCAATGGTTTGAAAGCTTTTCTACCTGCACGTACAAAAATAAGAGAAAAGGAAACTAAGGCTTATCAATAACTGTGGGAAAAATACTTCCACATCTAAGTATCATGCAGAAAATGGAGACATGATACATGAGGGAGACCGTGAAAAATATACATAAGACAACATATACTTCTGGGCCGTGATCATGTTTGCATAAGCAAGATACAGAAAACTTACGTAAAGCAAGCTTTTGCCCAGCCATCTCTTTTTTGAAAGGCAGAGAAAAGATCAACAACATCCACACCCATTTCATGGCATAGCTTAATACAAGCATCAGAATACTTTTGGCACAACTCATTTGTTCGTACCAATTCACTGAAAATTCCACTGAATTTAGAAAAACAAGCGGTTCAGAGTTTCTATGATCAGAAACATAAAAGAAAAGAGAAGATAGAAGTAATGTATCAGAGTACCTTGTGCCTGAACCGACTCTGGCCTCATCAACAGGGGGACAACTCATAAAAATGATGCGTGTTGTATCTGAAAGGCTCTGATTTTCAAATATATCGCGTTAGAATTGGCATCTAACCTCATTCTCTGAAGAACTCAGGGTCAGAATACAAGATATACACGATGAAAGAAAATTGAACATAGTTCAGCAATCACGAATTGAATAATAATAAAAAAGTATACGAGCTTTTGAAGGCATTCAAGAGCAGCATGAGAACAGCATATTCCATCTGAATCCTTGTCGCTACCATAAAAATCTCCCAGTTTTTCAGTCCCCTTCGTTTAACATGATATTTATCTAACGACTCGAGGAGAAAGATTGTTCTAATTTCCTTACATCAAATCAGGGTTGTTTCCTTCATATTACGGATGAGTATCAACCATGATCTATTTGTGTAGAGAGATTGTATTATTTGAGAATCGGGAGAAAACCTTGAGATGAACTGCAATCTTTCTCATGTTCTCGATGTATTCATCAAGTGGTACATGAGGGCCCAGGCCAGATGAGTGAGGCCCCATTGAGTCATTACCACCAAAATAAACTATCACCAGAGATGGTTGCACAGGAGCTTCCTACAACACATGAAAAAACATATAACAAGTTGATTGCACAAAAAAATAATCAATGTCACTGGCATAGAGGCAGGTTTCCTCAATTAGAGCTCGCAGTGAGCCCATTTAAAATAATGAAACTTTCGCTAGCTTCCTCTGTGATGATCATTTTTCAGGTGTAATCTGCTCCTAAAATATTAGTAAATCGATATAATACCTTTGGAAAAACTTGATCGAGAACCTGGACAGCACGCCGCGAGTTCCATCCATAGTACCCTCGCAAAAATATGTCAGCCTGCAAGATTAACATAATCAGACGCGTAATTGGATTCACTTGACGGGCAAAACAGTGAAGTGAAATTTTTTTACAATTTCTTTGTAATTTAGAAACAAGTCCAGCGGCATTTAAAAGAGCATGTGAAACCAAGAGAGAGAAAAACAGAGAGAGGTAGAGTATAGATACTTTGCGAGAGTAGATATCGGAGAGGATGGAGCCCCAACCGCCATGGCTGAAGCAGAGTTGTACAATGGACGATCCAAAGAAAACGAATTGCGGTCTACTCGGTCCCACCATTTTCTCTGTCGTGAAAAAATCCGCTTGTCGTTTTCTCTTTTCTTCGAACACAAAACTCCTTTCCCCCCTTCCTTTCTACCTGGCCGTGAGTATTGAAAATGGCGGTGGCTCGACACTACGTGGTCAACGACGGAGGGAGGATAGAGAAAAGCGTGAGAATCGATGACTTACTGCTTTTATTACCCAATAGCATGAACCTTCCTCATTAACAGTGGCAGGTGTCTCTCTCTTCTTTGATTTCTCCCGCCAATTTTGCGAATTCTGTTCATTCCCTTCCCCACAAATTAAAATACGAAATATAAAATAACCCGATACGACATTTCCACTGAAAAATAAACTTCAGCCTTTATTTGCAAAATAATATCGTTGATGATGATATGATTGTCGTCAGGTGAATCTCAGACTATTTTCTTATATTCAATACAGCAACACAATAAATAGCTACTAATTACTACAAAAAAGGCAAGTATATCCCCACCTGCTAGCGAGAAATTAGACGAGAGATATTTATGTGAGAGTAGCCCAACACTGAACGACACCAACCATCTATGTCTTCCCCCGTCAATGAAATGCAATAATTGCTACTGCAACTTGGAAAGCCTGTAGCCATCAATACCCCCACCAGGCCCGTCCGATGCTCCCACGTTCCCAATATAACGTTTCTCTTTAATATGACACGAGACATCTTACCATCAGGAATGGTGTAATTCAACACAGTACTTGAATCTTAACTAAATACACCTGAATTTGCTGGCCAAGTTCCGTGACACAGATTTGGCCACCGAATCTGGTGGATCTAGCACTAAAGGAAGTTCAGCAAACACGTCAAGCATCGCGGTCATGGTCCAACCACATCCACTGCTCCTTCCATGAAAAAAAGGATCACAACCTAGAAAATTACCGCAATGTACCATTGTTGATGCTGTGAAATATTTGTAGCTGCAATAATTCCCACGAACGCAACCACCCGAACTTAGAAAAGAGGTTTCCAGAGTTTCTCAATGAAAATGACAATCAATTGGCCCATTACACAACCACGCAGCAGGTCACACCATCATGGCTTTTGAATTCGAGGACGAGGGCGACTCGATGATTGCATCTGAAAAGCATAACTTCATAGACAGTGGTTTGTCATTGCCAAATGTTCTTCTATCCGTGTAATACTAATAAACAGCTATATGATTAAGAGCTGTGAAGCAAGGACCTTATTGCAAGCAAATCGTCGTAAGGAGTAAAATGTATTCTCTTATGAAATGCAAGGACAAAGAATTGTAAATAAGAACTGAATTATATTTAAATATAAAAATAAAATTTTAAGTTAGGTTCGGTAATATTTATATTTTATTAATTATTCATCCTATAGAATAATCATTTTAAAAATTTCATTTTATTCAAATCAGTTCTAAACTCAAATTACACTATCATCCCTATTCAAAACTCCTTCATCTAGACAACAAAGAGAGATTCTGAAGCCTCTGTGTGGTAAAAAAAATTGCAGGAAAAAAAAAAAGAGAGGCTCTATAGAATGCACGTGTCTAATGTTTTCATCCGGTCAAAACTCAAAAGAGCAAATGCTATCTGCATCTCAAGATTTCCTCTAGCGATCCATCTAACCCAACTATCAGTAAAGATTATCGTTGTACCTTTCCCCCCTCAGCAACTGCCTCGGAGGAAACTTTTCCGATGATAAAAAATGTCTCGACAGCAGATCCTTGCAGCTGCCCATAATTCATTCTTGTTTTATTATTATTATTATTATTATTATTATTGTATTTCAAGATTTACACAACAACAAACTTCAACCAGAAGACCACGTAAATGAAAAGCAAAAAATCCAGTTCCTGAAGGCCGCGTGATCATAGAGGGGGGGGGGGGGGGGGTCATGGTCAATTCTAACTCAGTGTGTCTAAATAAAATCACACCCACCAAAAAAGAGCATATCCAGCAAGTATTTTAGCCAGTGTTTTGAAACCCAACCGTCATTGAACAAGAAAAAGAAAAGCAAATAAAGGGTCAACAAGGTTTAACCACAGGGTTGACCTGCTGGAATCAACTTGACATTATCAGGGCTCTTTTATTTATTGATTTACGGAGTCTTTTTTTTATCAGAACTTCTTTTAGTTCAACCCTTGAACTATTAGTCCTAATGTCACATGATCTTTGATGCTTACAGCTACTGGTTTGCATATACTATGACTGGATATCAGAATCGCAGTTCACTTCCAACAAACGAAAAGAGCAGTAACTTATTAGTCATTTAATTATTGTAGGGGAAGTGGCATCTGTGCTCAAGTGTGCGACAGATATAAATAGGGTCGACTTGTATAACAACGATGGCGAAAGCTCAACGGAAAAGAGGGACGTAGAGAAATGCGCGCTTTGACTTGTATTAGACAGGTCACCCGAACTTGTAATAAAAACACTAATTATTTTCTTTTTATTATTTTTATTTTTACATGCATGTTTTTATTAATAAAATGTGTTTCTAATACGTGCAAAAATCGATAAATTCTGGGTAGAACTCAATAAAGTAACTGGATGAGTTATTCTAATTGAAGAAAGCCAACCTCGAAATTGTTTGCTCAAAATTTTATAAAGAGAGACTGAGCACTTCGTAGCCCCGCGTGTACCGGAAAACCCGTTAGCCGGTATCATATAAAATTGTATATTTTGCCTCGGTAGCAGAATAGTTTTTCATCGAAGTTCCATGATAATAAAAGGAAGGCCTGTGTTCAAAATTTAAAAAGAAGGCGACGACGGAAACCTGGTCAGAAGCAATTGTGACCGGCACTAATATCACTTAGCTTAGCTTTTACTCTGTCTGGCCATACCTTCATTGAATTTTCCATAAAATTGTATTTTAAATTTTAATTTTATAAAATAAGTTTTTCATTATAAAAATTTATTGAAAATATAAAAAATCCATTTTACAATAATTTTAATTAATATATATTTTATAAAACTGAAATTAAATCTATTTTTTTAAACTATAACCACAAAACTATCACAATAACATATGGTAACTTCACGTTTAGTTTTCATTTTAATAAAAAAAAATTTTTTGATAAGCTAATATTAAAAATAAATTTTAAAAGTATAAAAACATGTTATTTTAATTTATTTTTTTATTAAAAAATATTGTAAAAAAATAACCTTCATCAATGTCCCAAATACTTTTTTTTAAAATAAATCATTACAATATAACTGTTCGCGGTTAAATAAACGACTATAGTTCCAAAAAAAAGAAAAAGTAAGCTAATCGACAAGCTATGATGCCAACTTGTCGACCATTTCCTCGTACTCTCCAACGAACTATATGAATCGCTCTGTTTGGAAATACAAACCAAACCAGACAAACAAAGCTACAAGATCAATTTACATTTGTTCTGTCTTTGCCAACATTTTGGATAATTCAACCAGCAAAACAGGTAATTGAAATCCAAAGGGGTATATTAGAAAGGACTAAAGTACTTTCTTGCATCCAAGGCTGGTTTGCTGTTCAATACACTGGATTCGATTATTGTACTGCTAGGGCCAGTTAACACGAGACCTCGAGTGTTCTGCCTCCAACGACCAACATTTTTTCCTGTTTCATTCTTAGTCAACTTTCAGTGTTGCTTTGACAAGCATTTGTCAGTTGGTCTACATGCAACGCAGCTAAAAATCAAGGGCACCGCTTTTGGAGGACCCGGAACAGCCACCAGATGTGCCATATGAAGTTCCACTTGAACCATCAATAGGGGCTTGATTTAAACATTCTAAAACTATAAACCGTCGCTTCTGCAATTTTATTGAGAATGTCGTTGCCTCAAGAATCATGGGAACCTGTGGAAAATTTGAAACCGCAGAACTGAGTAACCCTGAAGTCATGATGATAAACAAAATGAAACAAGGTCTGTGGAAAGACCCATGTTCTCAGTCAGAACAAAAAATTGCAGATTTAGCTGCTATTCTATATGGAACTTTCAAGGGAAGAAGAAATGGTTCTGAAATAATACGCATAGCAGGTAAACATAGCACACTCAATTTAACTTGCATATTTAGATGAATAAATGTATATATGGTGATGGTGATGGTGAATTGAATCCAACATGCCTTAAGCTTGCGATCGTCCATGCATGGCAAATAGAGAGTACACATGGCATATGATTACAGCGAAGTACCCTGATTTTGTACCTGAGTATTGATACGTGCTATTTTGTGCACATTAAGGAAACCAACCATGTCTTGGTAACCAGTTAGGAGTTTTCCCAATTCCTTGTCCTCATCTGGGAAAAAGAACTTGCTCAGAAGTTTTAAAAGCTAAATAAACAACGCAAAAGCACACGTGAAAATAAATAAACCTGGGATTGCTTTGACAGACAGTAACACATCTGCCATGTGCTGCCATCTTTTACAGAAAGATGGCGAAAGAAGGGAAGGTGGAAATGTAATAATAGCAACTGCATTTGCAGACCGTAGCATGCTTTTGAGAGATCTAATAAAGGAAAGGATATCCCAGTCCTGCAATATAACATTTGTTAACAAAAGTCTTGTACGAATCACAAAAATGGATTTCAATATAAAAAGACATAAATGGCAATCAAGATTCTTTGAGATGTTAAAAGAGCCAAGGGAAAAGTCTAAATTAATTCAAAACATAAAAAAAAAGTTGTGAGGAGGTAGGGTTCAAGTGCAAATGCATTTGCCACTGACCATGTTGGAAAGTTCACATTGTGGAGCACATAATGACTGAATAGCAATACGACCCATGCAAGAAAAGTTTCCATCATTTCTGGAGAAAATAAGCAGCACATGGTAAGAATAATATGCGAAAAATTACCAAAGGCGCAAAATCAACAAAAAACCCAAAAAAGATAGTCAAAGATCAATTTTATAGCAGTCCAGGCATCCAAACAAGCCTAGAAACAGGAAATAGCCCAAGAAGATTTCCAGTCTCTTTGTGGAGAAATATGAGAAAGAAATATAACAAATAAATGAAGAAATATGAAATTATTTAGCATAACAGCTGTTTCTTAACATACACATACTTAAACACAAGCATGGATGGTCTTTTCCCATTCTATTTATAGAGAAATGTTCAAGATGAAGTTTAACAATAACTGGAGAAACATGAAACAAAATTTGCAGCTTGCCAAACTATTTCTTAAAACGCACTCGCACACACCTAGATGCACAAGCTTATGTGATCAAGCAAGCATTTATAATGTCCCCACTCAAGATGGTTGAGCTATCAAGATAACTTGAAGACCTTGTTCAGATGTTTGACATTTTGTTAAAACCCAAAATGTATTTGCCTGAGATATCTGATTAAGGAAAGCAAGCAGCATTACCTAGGAAATTGAGCTAAAAATGTGGCACAGCGGTCATGAAGAGTGGCTGGATTAGGAGAATCTTTGATGCTGACACAGTCTACACGCTGCCCACTGTAAAAATGCCTCTCCAATGGTTTCCGCAAGTCAAAATCATTGCAAAACTCTTGTTTACTGTCTGCAATATAACTATGTAAGGAAGCCAGACTTATTTCCATCCATTCCCACCGCTGAATAGACATCATATTTATTAAAAGACTCGCAAAACAGAAGCTGAGTGCAAGATCAAATTAAATAACTCACCTTTTGAGGTCAATAATTCCATAACTGATTTGTATCTAGATTCCTTATTGGATCGGCATGGCAAGGACAACAAACTTACACCTTTTTACGAAGTTATATTTTGTCTTTAAACTTGACCTAAATGTTCAATTTCTCCATTACTGTGTTCATTGTCAATTCTTTTGAATCCATGAAAGTGTAAGAGAAGCTTTAAATATATGTGTATTGCACCTCTTCTTTACTCTTTAAGCATTATAGCACAAATACCTGAAACTGCTGATAACAAAAAATAATAGTACCCTTCTCATCAAAGCTATGAAGTGCAGCCTAGTGAATTTCCACTCTCAGAAAACATGTTTATTCTGGACAGACTTCTTGAAAATTATTCCAAGTGATTGACTTCAGACAATTTATCTCATAACATCAATTCTATGCAATGATGCAAAGCACGATTAGTGAATTAAATCTACCGAAGAAATAGCAATCCCAAAAAGCTCACCTTTATGATCATCAATATTTTCACTGAAATATTTTTTATACTGCCAAGCAATTCTTAGTCCCTTCTCCTGCAATTAGTTTAGATATGCGGTACAAACTCATGTTACCCAACAAAAAAGAAAAAAATCAAACAAATACTGAAAATGAAATAAAAACTGCATGGTAGAAATCAGTATGAAAACGAAAGCACCTGCTCTGTATCATGATTACGGGATTTTTCATCTTTAGATGATGAGGGACAAGGCAAAGTACCCAAAAACCCTCTAGGGTCTTTAGCTGGACTGGCATAAAGAAGAGGTTGGTTTTGAACAAGTCCTTGAGACATGAAATTCCTCAATAACAACATGTGATGAGGAGCTTCCGCATCTTCCATTATCATTACTAAGCTTCCCAAAGCAAATCCACCACCCAAAATCTCTACATAAGATAAAAGAAAGAAAACCTCATAACAGGATCAATTTATTTGATTGCTGTTAACCGAATCCTGCCGTCAATAAATGCATGAAACTAAAGAAAAGTAATGTAGAAAGGTTACTGTCAAGATCTGGTATCCCAGATGAAACAAAGAATGTGCCATTAGGACCGCACTTTATTCCAGGCAACTGAGGAGCAGACACGGCTGATATATTGCGAGAGAAGCTGCTTATCCGGGTCTTGGTCGCCGCCATTGCAAGTGTCACGGAGTTAAACTTCTCTAAACAGAAAAGCACAGTTCAGCTCTATTACAATGCTGGCATTTCTTTTACAAGCCATGAACAGTTGGTAACAGAACCAAGAACAATAATGATTGGAATGCGCTTTTCATCGAACAACTGGTGTGCATCACAAGGAGTTTCATAAGTCAGCAATTTCCAATTAAACTACCCAAGAAAGGATAGCTCAAAGTCCGAGAATTATGGTTTTATAGCTGGTAAAATCTATATATTAAAAAAAAAAGAATGAAAAGAAACAGCTAAAAAACCAAAGCGAAACAGAGAAGTATACTAAAACAGCGCAAGACAACATTGATGAAAGCAAATCACAGTGCATCCTTCTTACTTCTTTCCCTATCTTTCTGAGCAACCAAACAGACGCTTTGCGTGCGTTCACCCTTCCCCTCGACTTGGTTCTCTCGACGCCGAGTTCGCTGTATACAAGCAGTTTTTTCTTTCGTGCTGAGAATTTTTTTAAAGCCTTTTTTTATATATATAAATATATTAAAATAATATATTTTTTTAAAAAATATTTTTAATATAAATTATTTATTTAAAATAAAAAATTTATTTTATTTTTCAAAAATATTTTTAAAACACTTTTTAAAATTCTTTCAGCGAGCACCACGTCTAGGGATCACCCGGTCCGCTAAAAGAATAATATGTATAACTATTAAGAGTTAGTTTATTTTAAGAATATTTTAAAAAAAATTATTTTCTACTTCTAATTATATTATTAGATTGTTATGATATACTGATTCATAAATATTTAAAAAAAATATTATTTTAATAAATTTTAAAATAAAAAATATTTTTAAAAATAATTGGTATACTACCACACTCCAAAGCACTTTAAAATATAATTATATTAGCTTTCAAGTTTTGAGTTGATTTAAAAGGTATTTAGGGGTGAGGTGTTATCTGATATTATAAAAAATTATTGTGTTGGGTTTTTAATTAATATAGATAAGTTGAAAATTTCGTGGATCCCATCTCAAAATATCACCTAAACTGCGTTTCATAGGAAGCAACAAATAGTTGTTTTGCGTGCGTCTCGTCCTCTGCTTTTGTTGAATGGCTGCTTAACCATCTGTTTTGCAGGAAAAATGAGGTACTTGAAGAACAGTCATGCGAGAAGAGCGTAACGTCCCATGCGGGCAAAAGGAAGAGACGGAGCAGTAGCATATTAAAATATCAAAAAAAAATATTTTTTCAAATACTTTTAATATGCAATACATGTTTTTATCTCATATTATTTTAATTAGCTTCATTTGTTTTGTTTTTTTTGCAAAAAACAATTTCAATTATGAATATACCAAGATTATTTTTTAATTTTAATATTAATATATTAAGATTATAAAAGATATTAAAAATGTATCATTTTAAGGTTTTTTAAATAAAAGATAGTTTATAACCAAACACATAAAATTATTTTTCATTAACCTCAAATTTTAACACAGTTTTAATCAAATACTTAAAATTTATTTTGAACCATATCTAAAAATAATTTTCATAAAACTATTTTTTTTAAACCTCATTCATGAAAATAAAAATAATACAAAACACTTGAAAATAATATCACTTATCTGTTGCAAAGCTCGGATCAACCACCGGGGGTTGGTTTTCATAACAGTGAATTGCGCATTGAAGCTAGGGCCGTGTTAAAATAATTTTTCAAGCGAAATGGGCTTTTTATGACTGGCAATGGGACCCAAACCATACAGTGCGGATTTGACTTCTGTGTATTTCGAGCCAGATTTGAAGCCCATGTTCTAGGATACGAAAGTTTGGTGAATATTTAATAGCCCACCATATTACATGAACCTGGCAGCTCAGTTCATTTGATGAACCTGTTCGGATTCTAAAGCTTTTTATTTATTTGTTACAAGGAAATACCATTAATATCATTTGAGTTCTAGCTTCTATCTCTTTGCTCTATTCCTTTCAGACAAACAATTTATTTTTATTTCCATTTTTAGCTCATCGATGAATTAATAATCCTGGGACTGCGCTCCTCGTAGATATCCAATATCCCAAAGAAACATAACATCTACACAAGATTTTGTGTTGGCGAAAAAACATATGGAATCCCAATTGGGACCCAGATCAAAAATATGGTTCTCTTCACGACATGCCATCGCCAGTGTATTTCGTTTATTGGTAAGATAAACATCACTAAATCACGGATGGAGTGAGTGTAAATCAGAAAATCGAGGGGGGGAATCAACAGAGCAAAAATGAGCATGTATTTTCAAACAGGTCTCATCATCGGCTTGGCATGGAAGTGAGTCGTTGACCTGATTATTTGTTAATCAATTTTGCTAGCAAGTGCAATGAGATAAGCCCCTCGATCGAACATAATAAATATTTAAAAAACTGAGAGAAATAAATAAACAGTGGTAAATGGGTTTGAAATGTAATATATACGTGGTGTGCAATTTTTATTTTTCTTGCATGCTTTCTAGAAAGCCAACGGCACATAATACCAAGCCCATCGTATTCATGTTCTCCGCGTGGAGCGCGCGTTTGTAGCTAAATATGCAGGAAGGGGCAGCATTTTTCTTTCCAGAGGCTTACTTTTGTTTTGGTTCAGAGAATAATTCAACCTTTTTTTCCTGTTACGTGGCATATAAGACCTTGAATAGCTTAAAGAACCATCAAAATGGCTAGGATATTGCCCTAAAATCCATCACCCCCTCTCTCTGGAAGCTTCCTTTTATTTTGTTATCTTGTGACAAATGTGAAATATCGCTGGCGTATTATATTTGCTTCTTGTACATGGTTCCTTATTTTTGCTGTAATGAATAGTTTATTCCGAAAGATTACTTAATTAAGCAGGGTAAGAAGGAAACTTGTACATCACTAAGCTGCCACCAAAGCCAAAATCGCAACTTACCAAGTAAGGACCGATCGAGTATATGATTTCTCCATGTGCTGGTATCCAAATCTAAGATCTGGCAGAGTTGCAGATAATAATTCAGTCTCAGTTTGCAAGAAATACGTGAGTTGTTGCTTTGGTGAGGAAAAAAAGATTGCTATCCTCGCTCAAGGAATTTGGTCCTGTTGTGCAGGTAAGAAATCATTCATTCAGATGGGTGAATTCAACAGGTTAACCATAAAAAATGGTAATGAATGAACCTGTAACGCCACCTAACAATTAGGATTGAAAATACTGCAAAGTTTCCTTGCCAATTCGTAATTCTCTTTCCTAGCCCGGAGTCGCTTCTGACGAAGAAACTTGACGACTTAACACGTAAGCCCCGGGGACCCTGTTTATTAAATGACTGCTCTAGAAATCTAGAATTGGTCAGTGCATGCAAGATTTGACTCGTAACCCCGCTAAGCCGGATCCAGATGCATGTAGCCATTTGGTGCCTTGCTCGACTGCTTGGCATATAAAGCAAAATATCTTCACGAGACGATCGAAAATAACGCGAGCAGACCTTCGCGGGCTTTGACAAAAAAATCGAGTATAATAAAAGAGGGCTGGCAACTCCGCCAAGAAATTGTTATCCAGTTTCTCAAGTACGCGATTACGCAAGGCATGAGGTAGTTTAATTCTATAATTCGCAGCTGAAATTTCGTGAGCTATACTGTTTAGGGAACCTGTGTTTATTGCCTTGGTATGTAAGCAATGATATAATAAATCAAGGGAACTATTTTTTATCCTGATGTGTTAAATTTAATAGTGAAACAAATGGCATGCAGTACCTATCCTGTACATGCTAGACAGACAGCTTAGGTACGTTCCTAAGCGACGGTCTGTAGCTGTAGTAGTTGTTGAATATGTTTTTCAATAAAAAAAATAATAAGATAATATTTTTAATTTTTTAAAAATTATTTTTTATATTAGTATATAAAAATATTTTAAAAATTTTAATTTAAAATAATTTTTTTCAAAAATATTTTTGTAACACAATATCAAACTATTAAGGAACCATCTCACTTAATAGTTTAAACTGTTAAATAAGGTTTTAGAATATGATTTATATTATTATCTAAAATACCTTTTCAAATGAAAATCTTTTGGATTTGAAACTTGCACAGGCTCATACTATTTGTGCTTGATTTTTATCAAATAAAATAAAAGGGGTGAGATTCAAACTCGTCATCGCTGGATCAACAAAATTCTAATATCATATCAATTAACTATCTCATCAAATAATTCAAAATTTTAAATAAAATTCTAAAATATAATTTATATTATTATATGATATAAATATCTTTATTCAAAGTAGCAATGACATAGTCGATGGCTAGTGTTTTGGCCTTTTGAAACTGTGTGGAGTGGAATGAACCTATCAAGATTGGATGACCTTCGTGAAAAAGATGTTTCTTTCTCACGATATGTCAAGACACTGTGTATAGTTGCAGGTATAAAATGGCGCAAAGAAAAGAAATCAGGATATGAATCTTGATGGCATTGCACTGTGCACTCCCAGCCATCATTTGTTTTTCTTTATCTTGGATCCGACTGGACAGAGAGTATGAGACCTGATGTGGGTTGTTTTTCAGAAATCATTGTTAATCACTACATGATCTTCCAACCTAAATAATAAAAAAAAACATAATATAATTTTCCATCCATTGGTCATAACATGGAAAAATTAAAATTATAAAATAAAGTCTAAAATCGAAATGCTGATAAGAATCTATATATAAGAAATTAATAAATAAAAATTCTAACCCGGGTGGGAGTCCAATTATTTGATCATTTTAATTTTATTCCACCAAATTGAAAAACAGTCTAATTAAATTAGATGGCGCAACTTATTTGATAAAACTCAATAGACTTGTGGTTGTTTTTAAAATTATTTTTTATTTAAAAATATATTAAAATAATATTTTTATTTTATTTTTTAATTTGACATTAACACATGAAAAATAATTTAAAACACCAATTTTTTTAATTTAAAATAAAAATAAAATTCTTTTCTAATTCTTTCTAGCAATGAAAAATACATTTTTTAATGAACTAGTTGCAATCGAGCTATATGTTGAGCTTATCTTGATGCAGAATTCAGAATAAAATGAAGCTATCCATTACTAAAAAAAACAAGAAAAGAAAACGAAGGAAAAAAATCTGAAAGAAGTAGTAGTGGTTTAAAAATTCCGGGCAGACGTCAGTCATCCACCAGCTCCCATCTGCCCACCCATGAGATGATGCATATTCATTTGCCTCTGTGAGAAACATACTCCTGCACTTGATATTTTGTGACGGTGAGTTCGTTCAAATCCCTAACTTGATGAAATTTAAACAATATTTGATCGCACGTTTCCATTGGGACTAGATGGTATACTGGGAATGTATTTTTACCGATCATTCATCTCAACTTCTCTCATATGAGTCAACGAATTTTTCAACATGGACCTAATTAAAGTACTGATCATCGAACCAGTTAATCAGTGCATCTGCTACTTGACCTTTTCCAGTCAAGGGATTCGGTGGGGGTTAAATTGATCTGCTCACATGGCTTCCAGACTCTTGTATTGTAATATCTGATATGGTACTGGAGAGACTACACAATGCCCTAGCTTGAACGTTTTCAACTGTGCCGAGGATCTAAAAATAATGCACTGAAAGATGATGGATAAAGGGCCATCTCAGCTGCATAGGTTAGCTTACAGTTGCAGTGAAGGCATCTGCCGCTGATGAAGGTACTCAAGCCTTATTTAATCTCTGGTTTTGGATAACGTCCAGCATGTGACAGATTGAATAGGGTATTTTTTTTGTTAACTATGAAGTGTAAGATAACGATTTCATCAAAAAATTTAAATTATTAGATAAGATTCTAAAATATAATTTATATTATTCTTTAACATGTGTCTTCAAATAATAATCTTTTAGACTTGAAACTTACATACAAGTCTATATTACCTTGTACTTGATTTTTATAAAATAAAATAAGAGTGATAAATTTAAACTCATGACCACTGAATCAACAAAGTTTTGATATTATATAAGAAAATATATTATCTAAAAATTTAAATTATTAAATAAAGTATCAGAATAATTCGGCTGCAATCAACTACTCGTGAATTCAAGAGATTCGAACTGTTGCATGTGCTCACATGATCCCAGCACCCAGTCGGTTCCACAATGCCCGCTTGACTGGCTTGAATTATTATATTTATCGATATCAGCAGTCATGTACTGCTATTATGGTCGTTGAACGTAGTGTATTCTTAGTTTTAGTTTTCTGCAGAAGAAAGAATAATTAACACAGGATATCTGTCTATAAGCAAGGATGATGGCTAGAAAAAGGAAAGGAAATTGTCTCTCCAATATTTATTGAGGGGGAGACTCGAACATATTGATGCCCAGGTTCTAATTCACTTCCTTTTACCAACTACTCACCCTTGCAGCTAGTGTGTGTGTGTTATTGAATCCTTTGAAATGACATTTTGTGACTGCTATAATATCGATCCCAGTTCTATTTTTACTAAAATCTTGCACAGTAAATTAGATGCCAAACACAGTGTTTTTCTTGCCAAACCAAAAGACCATAAAAAAGCCGAGAAAAAATAGAACCGCAGCCTTGAACTCTACTGTTTGCGATAGATAAGCAAACCTATAAACTGTCGTTAATTGTCTCTTAATATATATGTAGTTGTAGTTATTGCCGTTAACAATTTTTTTTTTTTTTGAGTGTGGGTTTTCAGAATGCTATAGTTGACTATTAACTTCCGCGTACAAAGTTCCAAAGTTCATCGTTGTCCCAGTGGACAAGTCCGGTCAAAAAAAAAAACAATCTTTTGGCTCGCAGCAGCACCTTCCTTCCATATCAATTATATTTTTCATTTCAAATTCTCCCTTAAAAAATTATTTAAATTCTCATCACTCAATCATCCCCTTTTAAACCCCTTTCCTCCCATGACTTTATCAAGTTCCTCAAGTCCCCACAGACTCTCTTTCTAATTCTTCTGTCTACAAGCACAATCTGGTAGATCCTTCACAAATTAGAAGCAGAAGCAACAAAAACTCAAAAAAGAAGAGATGGGTTTTGTAAAAGAAGAGAAATCGAAAAAAGTTTTGCGAGGAGTAAAGACTGTATTCTTCTTGATCACCATGTTAATTTCTTTCCTTCTTTTCTCTGCTCCTATTCTTCTTGTTATAGCCGATACTCTTGTTCCTTTTTCTCTCTTCTCTGCCTCTCTTTCTCCTTCTTCTTTATCATTAGAATCACTCTCTTCTCATTTCAATAACTATGATTTTCGTTACTCCCTCGTTGACATACCCCTCATATCCATTATAAGATCAGTTGTCATCATTTGTAAGTATCATAAACCTGCCAGTTTCATTCTTTGCTCTACATGTCCTCCCTGTTTTCAATGTTTTCATGGGAAAATTAATATTTTTTTTTTTATCTTTGCTGCTGTTACAGGTGTTTATAATTTGTGTGATGGACCAAGGCTCTCAAGAGGACCATACTTGGGGATTACAACGATCTGTTCCGTGTCCTCACTAATTTATGTTTCCTTCAAGGCACCACGCGTGTTTAGAGTTTCGAGTACGGACCGAGGAGAATATGTTAGAGCCATGGAAATTGCCTTGTTTATTTGCTCTTTGCTTCTAGCAATTGGTCATGTTGCTGTGGCATATAGAACAAGCTGCAGAGAAAGAAGAAAGCTTTGGGTCTACAAAATTGACATCGAAGCTGTAAGTCCCTCCCTCCTTCTCTCCGCTTCTAGCAATTGGTCATGATTTTGATGATGCTCATTTCGCAAATTACTATAAATTTAAACGTTATAGCCAGGCTGCTCCAGGCGTTAATTAATGGGAAGAACTAACAGATTATAAAGATTAATTATGCTTACAAAAGATAAGCATCCGGAGTAGTCACATCGCTCTTCCTTTGTTATTTTAAAAACTTCATTAGTCAATCTATCAACACCTAACTCAGCTGTACAACGGTTGACTATTTTATCTTCTGGAAGGTCAGAAAAAGCTCCTTGAATTGGTGCTTCTTCCGGGAAAGGTTTTTTTTTCCCCTTGAAAGCTATTTATAACAGAGGAGAAAATCAGCCGATGCTACGGCTATAAGAAATCACGTGGCAGTTAATTTGAAAGGTTCAGCAACATAAGCTAGCCCTTTCATCATTGACAAAATTCTGCAAGGTTTGGTTAATAGATTCACAGGATTCCTCTAAAAAATCCTCTCCCAGGGCACCATAGAGCTGACTAGTGCAAATAAGTTTAGTATGTTAGGGGGAAAGGCAGGTTTTATATTTTTTCATCGAAGCATGTGATCATAATGTCGCTATTTCGTTTATATGTTTTAACGTTTCTCGAGCCATGTCCTCCACTTGGATCCAGCCTCCACACAGCCTGGTCAAAACCATTAGACCTCGCATCCAGAGAAACCGGTCATGTGGTTTAGAGGGACAATTTTTTTGACCATATATCGTTTTTATTTGTCGAATCTACAATTGTGTTCACATATTTGTTGGTATCAGAATATGAGACCTTTACCATCTTTTGTGAAGAATCTTACTGCATTCATAAATGTTATTTTTTTCTCTCCCCAGAAACTTTATCCACTGATATCTCATTTCTTTATTCCTTCCTCACAATCAAAACTCCCGGATAAAGATTAGTTTTGAAACGAGTTAAAGGCTTTTGGGATGCTTATTGAGATAAAAAGTGATTAACTAAATGTACACAGTTTCACACCTTTTCTTTTTGTCTAACATCAGATAGCTTTATTCGACTGTTCAGCCTGATAAAAAAATACAAGTAGGTCTCCAATTTAGACTTAGTCCACGAAAATTCTCAAAACAATAATACCTAACGAGTACCATCCCTTGATAAGCTGCTTGTCGGCAGGTCGATTTTTTCCCTGCTTTTAATTACTTGAGTCACAAGCAGCTCTTTCTAGTTTATGTGGTTTTAGGCATTTGAGTTACGAGGCTTGTAACACAGCTTAGCCGGAAAAAGGCAACAGCAACCAATGCTTGGCATCGAGCATACGCGCAAGGCACACGCACTGCTCCAAGTTTCTCACACACCCAAACTGCCATAAGAATTGTCGGCCACAAAAATTAGAAGAGTTTTTTTTTTTCCATGAGTAAATAGAAATGCCTTGCCAAAAAAAGAGCAGTTGATGCTGGGTTGAAGTAGTTCTGATATGAGTGTGCCATGTGCTACAGGTTTCAGCCTGCAAGAACGTGGTGTTTCCAAGGTATCAAAAGATTCTGCTGGAAGAAAGAGTGAAATGAATAATTCTTAACATTTGAAGGACTAACAACAGCTGCAGACTTTTATTTTCGTTTTGGCTAATCAAACTCTTCAGCGTCAGGTTGCAGGTAATATTTAAATCTCCTTGTCAGGTCATTTTGTCCGCTTATTACCCGATTTTTCCATTGAACTTGAGCCATCAACTGACGTTTTGGCCCTTTTTGGACAGGCTTATTCGACAGAATCTGCAGCTTGGATACCATCGAAGAAACAAAACTAACATGGCGACTAGGGACTAGTAAAAGTAAAACAACCGGTTAGATTTGCCATAGATCACTGTATATGTTATGGCTTGGACACACACTATTGGTTTCGCATCACCGTAGAGCTTATATGACTAAGGATGGAATCTACTGTGGCTTGTTGTTTTCATTTTACAATGTATAGTTTGTGTATTTATAGAAGAAAGGTGAATTCATTTAGCTAGAGACTAGCCAAACCACTTGTTATGCAGCTAAGTGTGAGCTCATGATAGAGGTCTGTTCGGCTCATGTTACGGCACGGTACTTGGCTACTTATTACAAATCCCCCGAGGGTTCTCATTGCTTTGTATTGATCACATGGAAACTTAAAATAAAAAATAAAAAAATCTTCAACAAATTGTGCCAAAGAGATTCCTCAATCCTAAAAATCATGAAGTCCCATTTTGAATTTTCCTCTCGGATGCTATAACTTGGAAATACAAGTAATTTATCCTTCTCATTTCGCGAAGATTTGAGGTTGGGATTACGATACCCGATACAAGGACTTGCATGAACACTATTAATTTTGATTTTCTGGTTAAACCTGCAATCTATGCGGAACAATTACACGTTGATCAAGAATAAAATCTGATCGCAACGGTTTCTCTTTTTATCGGCCCTTCTGGACCTCTTCCTATGAGTGATGGGCCATTTATGGGCTAAGCCCATCTCTTATGTTTCATTTTAATCCTACGGTCTCCTTAGTCCGTAAGGAGGAAAATACAAAATACTTTAAAAGAGAGAAAGAACCTCCTCCATGAAGCGGCATCGTTTGACCTTTCATCCTCCCAAACAACAGACAGGGTTGCTGCCTCCAGCTCCGTATCGCTCTCTCCTCAGTCCTCACCAGCAAAGCAAGGAAACGTGAAGCACAAGAAGAGACCGAAACCTACAGTAGCGAGTAGCGAGTAGCGAGTAGTGAGCAACTGAAACAAAATGAGATTCAACTTCGAGTTGACAGAACCGAACCCAGACTCTTCTTCTCGAAACTCTCTTACTCCCAAAGAAGATGTCCTATGGGTCCCACTCCAAAACCACCCGCTCTTCACTTCCCCCACCTCCACCTCACCAGACGGTGACGCTGCACCGCAACCACAGTCCAATCTACTAGCTTGGGATGGCACATCTAGATTATATTACTGGGATTCAAACCTCCGCTGTCTCCATCGAATTTCAATTCGCCTAGGCGATCCAGAACCTTCCAAAGTCCTCGCTGCTTCTCCCTCTAAGGTAAATGTACTTGACTCGCTTCAATTTAATAGTTGGCCTATTTTGACTGCGAAAACCTATGCATTTTTAAAGTGCATAATGGCTGTTCTCTTATATGTATACGTGTGCGTAATTAGGAATTACAAACAGATGTGGAGATTAGTTTCGAGGTTAGTAAAATTTCTATCAATAGAAATGGCTCTGCTTTGCTTCTTTCCGGTGCCCATGGTTTATGTGTTATGTACCTTTACGGACGCTCTTCTAGTAAAGATGACTCCATCATTTGCAGGTACGTTTCTAGAATTTTTGATTTTTTTTTACTTAAATTTAGTTTTCAAGTTCTTTTTTGTTAATGACTAGGATTTCGTTGGTGTACAGGACTGTTTCCATTGGCTCGCAAATTTATTTTAATGGGAGAAATGTAATACACTTGCGAAAAGTTTCGTGGCACCCTTACAGTGATACGCATTTAGGAATTCTTTCTTCTGATTCAGTTTTCAGGTATCACGAATTTCTGTTTCAAATCAATTGATCTTGATTGCTTCGGTTTAGGATTGAAATATTGATATTTGTTAGTTAAAGTGTAAATACATGCTGAATTTCATGATCAAGCTAAACTATTTCAATTGACGTAAAAAGTATAAATATAATTGTCAATCATGCCTTTTCTTGCATTTATGCTTGAATAGGACTTGTGTTGTGTTGTTTCTAAATTTTTTTGTGTTTCTTTCTTTGGCTAGACTGTTTGATTTGTCCTCAGATGTCCTGCAGCCAGAGCAGGAATATTATCTACAGCCTGTTGAACCAGGTAGATCTAGGAATGCTGCATCAATCTGTCCAGTTGATTTTTCTTTTGGGGGCGACCACTTGTGGGACAAATTTAGTGTAAGTTCAGCTGGGGGTATAATGCATGTGCCTAATTATAGTATTGTTAGTAATCTTAATTCTTTTCTGCGATGCTTTCTATGTGATATACCTTGGAAATTAACAACTTTTATGTGGTATCGTCATTTTTCATGATGTTTCATGTTCATCATGTCTAGGTTTGAACACAGGCATTTTACGCCATGTAGTAGTTTCATCTATTGTTTATTCCTCCTTTCATGTCCATTCTGCAGGTTTTCATGTTATTCAGTGATGGTTCAGTTTACATCCTTTGCCCAATTGTTCCATTCAAAAGGTATTTCTTTTACCTGATATCTCATAACCTGCTCAATTTTTTTCTTTGGATAGGTAGGAACTGTAGTCTTTTCAATTCTCATTATTTTACAAAGTCACATGCTTGAAAAATTGGACCATAAAGATCTACACATTTATTCTTGTTACCATCTTGTGCTCCATTTTGATTCTTTCCTATGCCTGACATTGTTTGATTAGTTATTTTGAATTTTTTCTTCTTACTATTCTTATTTGTACACGTGGTATCCTGTGGCCATGGCATGCATACATTTTCTATCACACATCAAAGAGTATATATTAAATTGCTTCCTATATCCAGATGATTTTTAAGTTGATTTTTTTAACTAAAATTGAGTGCATTTTTTTGGAGCAGTGTCTACAAATGGGAATCTGTTTTGGAGATATATAATGATGCTGAAATGTTTGGATTGAAGTCAGCGAATCCAGTTGCTGTTAATAACTCAAATCTGGCGATCTTTTGGTTGGAAGCAACATTTCCTGAGTTAGCCCGTGAATCAAAGGAGGGGGAACTATCAACACTAAAGGCTCACCCTTATGCTATATTTGATGCATCACTTTGTTTGCAAGTAATATTACATTACATATCCCATACATTGCTCGTATTTTATAGATGCTCAGATCATCCAAAGTACTCCTGCAAACTGGAATGACATGAGTAAAGCTAAAGATTATTTCTTCCAGACAGCCAACTAATAGGAAAATTTATAAATTTCCTATCTGCTAGTGTTTCGCCATAATGCTTTCTTAATCAATTGATGTTAACATACAAAGATTATTGTGCTTTTTATGTTGCACATGCTGCTTCAAGTAGCATCTTCATTAGTTCTGGCAGAACATGTTGCAATTTTTCTGTGAAGATAAGTTTTTTCTTGGACCTTGTACTGTTATTGTAACATCTCCAAGAAACCAACAAGTTTGTTTTGATGTTCCAGGGCCCTCTGCACAAAGTATGTCATGGTGTGGAAGATGAAGACTTAGCAGTCAGGGGTGCAGAATGCGAAGGTCATGCAGTCAGTTTTCTTTATGATTTAGCCAGCAAAGACTCAATTCTGGTGACTGCCTGGAGTGGTGGGCAATTGCAAATAGATGCCCTATCAGATGAAATCCAGCCAGTCTGGACAGTTGGTAGTCCACCCCGTCTTCGTGTTAATTCCCATGACCATATTCTTGGTCTTGCAATGCTTTGTGAATCAATCTCGGGTGAGCTTCCTGTTGTGAAGCTTGATCACCCGCATGATCATACTGTCTGGTTAGGTCATCCACCGCCTTTGTTGAGACTTGCAATTGTGGACTTGGCCTTACCAGGGAAAACAGAAAGCAGGTCTCATATTTCAATGTTTGCTGATCCCCTTATGCCTGAAAGAATCTATTCTGTTCATGATGGAGGGATAGATTCAATTGTTTTGCATTTTCTTCCATTTACCAGTCAGTCCAGTGGCAAGGATGAGACAGTCCGGTGTCCCTCTGTGCATCCTGTCCTTAGCACATGCCAGGTGGAGAACTCCACACCATCTCCCCTATGTGGCTTTATAGCATTGTCAGACTCATTTGGGTACTCATGGATTGCGGTGATTACCTCCAACAAAGAATGTGTTGTGCTAGAAATGAAAACATTAAATTTAATGGTGCCTGTACATGTTGATATGAAGAAGGAATCTGCAAGCTCTGAAGAATGGACAAATAGAAATCCTCCAGACTTTATAAGCAAAGAACTACTTAGTGGTCCTAAGGTGGTTCTTGTTCCTCAGGGTTCACCAAATCTTCGTTCTGTTGCTGCTGATTCTATTGAAGGGCGGTCAACTCTTCACCAGTACTTGAACCTTTTCCATGAAAACTATGTCGAGTATGCACATAAGGTGAGAATCCCCTACGGGATATACAGGTTACTACTGCCTTTCACTCATTTAGGTCTCTTCGGTTGCTGCCTCTTCTCTCTGAACCCTCTGCTCATTCTGGTTTGAAATGGAATATATTGTCATGCACAACCATCAATTGCAAGCTATTAGGCAAGTTATAATTGAGTAAGATGAGGTTACAAGCCTTTTTGTTGAGCAAAAAATATTAGGAGCTGATCCATAGGTATATATAGTAGTTTTTGTTTCGGGAGAAACTACTTTTAGGGTATCAATTTCGTTTACTTTCTGATTTGCTGTCAATAAGGGCCATGTGCACTGGAGATCCAATGATTCTGCTGGCATGTTGTCAAGGTTTATCATTTAAGTTTTCAAGAGTGCAATCATTATTATAATTATTATTTTTTGGGACTCTGGCAAATAAGAG
Organism: Salix dunnii; assembly: GCA_015731905.1. Lineage (NCBI taxonomy): Eukaryota > Viridiplantae > Streptophyta > Magnoliopsida > Malpighiales > Salicaceae > Salix > Salix dunnii. The sequence goes on from CM027668.1 coordinate 13,508,642, forward strand.
ACTTTTCAGTTTGCATATATTTAAACTACTTAGAGGTATATGGCTAGACATTTAACTAAGCTTTATTAAGATGCTGCTGTCAGATCATCAGCATGGGGTTGTCACTCAGCTGTATGAAATGTTATCCTTCATGACTTCAGGTCTACTTTGAACTCGAGCATCATGGTCCCCAGTTGAAGAGGATCGTTGATGATCAGCATGCTCGATTAGCTGAGGCACAGGAGAAGCTTTCAAAAGTGGTGAGGAAGCAATCAGGATTGGAGAACAGGGTTAATCATGCAATGCACAGACACAATCTTCTGGAACAGCGCTTGCATTGCCTGAGGAACTTGCCTGGAGTTCATAAGAAGCCTTTGTCTAAAGCAGAACGTGAATTCAAGTCCGAGCTTGGTAATCAATTTTATTCTCACAGCAATTATTTTAATGAAATTATGCAAATTTGTGTACATATTTCTGATTTTGCCCGTCCATTACCATTTCATGAAGGAAATAAAAAATTTCATTTCTGTGGTCAAATGCTTTTCCTTCACTTTATCACACAGCAGTTCTTGTAGGGTTTTGTCTTTGGGTTGTAGCAAGGCTGGCCATGACCTTACAAACTTTTCTGTATTGGTTATTCTGCAGACCAATTTACCAGAGTTGAATTGGATGCTTTGCGTGCTTCCATTGATACACTAAGAGCAAGGCTGGGAAGGTTCACGGAATCTTTGAAAGGTGATGCACCCAATCAGCAAAGGAAAATAGTGGGAAGGAACAATGCCCTAGATGCCCAAATATCGCAACTGAAATCCTCACTCACGAAACTCTCCCTGGTCAATAGTGACAATACAAAGAAAGTTAAGCTTGTTGAATCTGCTTTAAAAAATCAGGAAATCAGTAGATGATGGGTTCCATGGCCTCATATGAAGCACACTCTGTTTTGGTCTGTCTTGGGTATTGGAGCAACGATACTAGTTTTAGCACAATTCAAGACGTATTCCATTGCTATTGGGAGCTTTCAAATTTACACTGGAGACATGGGTTCACAAACTAAAGTTGGCCATCTTTTTTCAGCACACGTAATGAGCAGATGCTTTGGTCAAGAGCTTTTGCATTCTACAGTAAATCATATTCAGGTCAGAGCTTTCTTTTGATTAGTATTATCAATGTTTCCATGTTCACTTTGACTGCTTTGTGATACATTTTTATTTTGTACATATGATTGAGCTCTATGATGCGTGTAGGAAAAGTAATTTCGACTTTGACTTAATGTGTTTCAGAAGAAACACAACTTGATTTATGACATTTCATGATAACTATACTGTTTGTTTACATGTCACTTTAAATGTAGTTATAAGATGTCTGTGTGATTGTATTTTGTTTTCCAGTGGTTAAGCAAACAAGACACATCCGTCGAAGTACTGTATTCTTCTTCTAATTAGACTTGAAACTCACGTCGATGGCAATGTGGAGGAAACCTTGTATTTTTATAGGAAATGAATTTAGACGAACCTGATTATGCAAAAAATCATGGGACTTTCTAGATGGGTTCCTCGTCTTCAGCCTTAAGTGATCATGTCGTTTGCCAATATTTTCAGCCATCCGGTGAGTAGATGATTGAGTTCGTTATTTGGGACCAACATGGTGTGAAATCTTCAACATAAATCGTTAGGCTTTAATCTTATTTTGTACGTTGACCGAATCGATGATAAGTTTATTTAAATAATAGTGCTTGAAAAATCCAATTTCTATTTTATTTTACTTTATGCCCAGCCCATATGCTTTTGTAGGCAAAGTAGTTAGAATTTAACTTCACCAGTTGCAAATAAGTGATTGCCATAGGTTTGCATTTGATGATTCAGGTCCCCCACGTGACCAGGGAGCCGAAAATCTTACCTTTTATACTGCCTCATGAGAAGAGAACGATTGTTGCCCGCTTCAATGATGCCCACTACAGCAGGTGATAACCACTCCCTCATCTCTCTGGGTTGTAAACACGCCCTCACTCCCTCATCTCTCTTACAGACTGGCAAGTATACCACCTCAACTAAACAGCCGATGAGCTTGTAACTCAACAAATTGTTCAGGAAAAAAAACAAGAAAAAATCCATCTGTTTAGTCTCTCTCTTTTTCCCTTCTAAAGCCCAGACCACCACCAAGCCCAAAAGAGGCCCTGTCCACTTGTAGCACGAGATACAACTTGCAAAAGCATTGCCTCCCAGAAAACAGTAACGTCGAAAGGTTGATTACTGGGGCATCTGACTTTAAAATCGTGCACAACCTCTTGGTGCTAAGATTATCGCTTCACCACGGTTCCTAAGTCCAGAAGAGAGAGAACCGGCAAATTCTAGAGTACGATGTTTCTTTGAAAATAGGAAAAAAAAACAAGTTAAATCTTTTAATGCCACTTAAATGTATTCCAGGGAAAGATCGCCCTGCCTAAGCTAAAACAATAGACGTGATCACCTGCGGGTTGCGGCCTCCAAATAAGAAAACTTTTACGGACGCAGAAAATAGTGGTGGTCAGGCTTTAGGGTGGTGTGAGATAGAAGTTAGAGGTTAGAAGGGGCGAGAGAGGAATTTTCTAATCGATGGAATTAGACAGAAAGAAGGATTTGATTCAAGGGTGTATTCGTCAGTTTCTAAGAAAAGAGAGGCTGTCGGGGAGTGGTTATAGCGGGGAGGGTGGATATCATCACCCGCCCACTGCCTATACTAATGGGGTTCTTAATAATCCAGAACTTAACATAAGCTTTTATCTTATTACTTTAGCTGCTTTTATTGGATCCAACACTAAAAGGATTACAGTTTTCCACTATACTCTCTTTTGCACTAATAATTTACATGGCTTAGACACGATCTCGACGCTGCAGATTGATGGGATATCGCTTCTGTGTCCGCGTAGTTGGAAAGAAAACCAGCTTATCTTCTTCAACTGGAGTCCAACTGTTGCGAAATACAAGTTCACAGAAAAAAATTAGTCTCAAATTGTCATGATGTACACTGCCGAGTATATTTGTAGGCACAGCACGTGAAGGGGGGAGATGGAAACCGGTTTTAGTAGATACCTGAAACGGGTGACTAGATGGTGAAGGAAAACAGAGAGTTCTACCCTAGCAAGTTCATATCCTGGGCATAGCCGTTGCCCTCCTCCAAATGGAGTGAACACATTTGCTGGGTATGTTGCTCCCGAGTTGTTCTGTTCAGTTTTTAAGATTTCATAGACACTCATTACTGATAATTTGAAGTAATCGAAACGAGAGATACACGAACCTGAAAAGGATATTTACCTGCCATCTCCATGGATTGAAAGTTCGAGCATCTTTAAAGTGTTCGTGGTCTAAATGTACGCCACGAAAGGATGCAAAAACCTTCCATCCTTTGGGAATTGTGTAGCCTGAAAAGATGTAGGGTAGAGTTATGATTAGTTGATAAAATATACTGTAAAGAAAAATGTCCCTCGTTCTTTTTCGACAGAGCCTCTTGCTACGATACAAACAATTTTCCTACCTTGTACATTGATATCGGTCATCGTTCGTCTAAATATCCCACCTATTATGTTGGCGATTCTCAGTGTCTCATTAACAACCTGAAAAAAAAAGCATAAAAAAGTGAAAATGGTGTTTAGGAAAGCTACGTGAAAATCAAGTTCCTAAAGTCCTGATAGCGAGTGTAATTAGGCATACAAATGTGTCTTACACATTGAGTGAAGGTCATTGACTTGTAATCACTCCACTCAAGAGCTTCTCCCTCTCCCTTCTTTGCTCTAATCTGTTCGTGCTCCTCCTGCCAGATCAAACACAAAAGTAAGATTATTTCAAGTGTGGTCCATGGGCTTGCGTGGCCGTCTTAAGCTACAGGCAAGTTCTTATCAAAATTACTCAAAAAGTTGAACCCAAATTAATATAGTTGAACCAAAAAGTTGCATGTAACATGAACGGCAAAACCGCGAGACAGGGGACCAAAACCATATGGTATCGTCACGAACCCTGCAATCCCATCTGGTCCCAAACCACACTGATTCAAAGATAATCCAATGGAACCGACCAAGGGAACAGAGAAATCCTAGGAATCAAGTCTGAAAGACAAGAGGTAGTAACCTGGAGAGCAACATGTATATCACCTTCGGCTGCTCTTTTTTTCTTCTTGAAATCAGAGAGATACGATTCCCGATGACCCCAAGGCTACACTGCCGTAGAAGTACCTATCTAGTTACCAGGGATCATAAATACCAAGGGTGTTTTAGGTCATTTCGACAAAGACAAGGTGGTTCAACAGGGCAGAGAATTCAGAGCAGACGTCAGTTTTTAACCAGGGAGCAGCATAAATACAAGGCGTGCAGTTAGGGGGGAGGTATCATTTCGTCGGTTAGACGAATGTTGGGTTCTACTTAAGACTTTTACGTTCATGTACTTTTTTTGCCTCTACTTTTGAGCAACATTGTAAAAACCCAACACCATAGCTTAAGTGAGAAGAAAAGTGGGTACAGGCTTGGGGTATATTTCCGTCTCCAAAAAGTAACCAGCCAAAAAACACAAAAGTTTAGATGTTTTTTTTTTCCCTTATACATTGTCTAAGAACCAATGCCCAAGCGAAGCGGAATGGTAGAGACAAGTATCCATATGTTTTTTTGAAGTTAAGCCCTTACACTTTGCCTAATAAAAACATTTTCCTTTGTTATTTCCAAGCCATATAATTGTGTCGTTTTAGGGCTGCAACAATACTAACATTACCTCCAACACTATCTCATATGATGCTGTAACAAGAGCATAGTGCCTTGCTCAAGCACCCTGTCCACGAACAAAGATAACAAAGTTAAGGTTGTCACCATAACCTACTAGAAAATGGGAGATCTTTTGTATGAACTCGTGTGGTACAGGTTTTAGGTCCGATTACTTGTAGCTTTTGTACAAATGATGCGCGAGACAATGAAACAACCCATTTGATCTTTTTTGTTCTCTCTTTATCCTACCACTCGATGGGAATGGTTGAGAATTGACATCATTTAAAAAAAATGAGGTTTCTATGGGGCAAAAAAGATGATTATAGGTGTTAGGGTCCACTAGAAAAATGGAGAGCGCTTTTTTGGTCACACAGAAAGTCAGCCTCGCTCAACAGGGGGGATAGTTTTAAGCTAGTTAGGATTAATAATACGGAGGAAAAGATTAAACGTACGCTTACCATGATCTGAACCAAAGCGAGAGGTGTCTCAGTGAGGAACTTCACAGCAAGAGTCATGCTAGTGGATGTAGTTTCATAGCCTGCGACAAGCAAAGCTACCAGGAAATCCACTATTCCCTCGTCTGAGAAGCCGCCATGATCATCTGAAGCTAAAAGAGCTCCTAGCATGTCCTTCCTTTTCTCTCCTGACTCACTCTCTATTCTCCTTTGCTTCACTACCAAGCTCAATGCCTCTGCCACCTTAGTCCTAGCCTACAAGTTTCCAACAAAGTACGTCAAGCTCAACATGTGAAATCAATGCCATCATTTTTTCGTGAAAAAAACTGAGAGCCTAGATCCGTTGGTTTGATCAAAACTCGTATCGATACATCGCAACAAAATAGATTGTTTTGATCAAGTGATGGCTTAATTAAGGATAGAAAAGGAAGTCATTTCCCATCTATTACACAACTGGGATTTGATTCCAAATTAAGTAATAAAAGGAAAAACAGAAGAGAATCTTTACTTTGATAGCTCTGCGGTAAGTGGGGGAAAAGATGGGTAGAGGCACACTGAAAAAGCCTTCAATAACAAGCACGTACTCTTTTCTTAGACTCTCGGTCCATTCACACGGATCAAAGCTCATTAGCTGCTTCATTGTCAATTCAAATGTAATCTGCAAAAATATCACACCCAAAAGAAAATCAGAATAAAATATCAGACTCCATGCATGACCCAGATAAAACTAGTATAGTGCTAGTTAAAAAGGTGCAATTTATTATTTTGACGAACCTTATAAATACATTAAAAAAAGAGAGTAATTAGTGATAACAAGAAGCAAAGGAATAGCAGTTCATATTTGTATGTCACAGACTAGGCTAGAGAGGGACACTACAAGTAATCTGATATTGTTTTAATATGCTAACATGCTCGGATCGAGTGTTTCTAACCGACCATTTTAATTCCCAAGAACGTGAATCACAAGACTAACCCATTAAAAAAAATAATCATAAGAATATCATTTAAGGACACTCGGATGATCCAACACCGAGTCGGCTCAATGGCGTCATTGGGAACATGCATCTGAGTAGATTCTTTAGAAGAGACAGAGGTTATTACCTTCTTGGCCTCCTCCATGAGAAGAACCCGGTCAGGCCAAGAATCTAAATTGAGACGGATCAACCGGTCTATATCAACCAAAAGATGGTCTCTAATGTTTGAAGAGTTAGCGAAACTCGTAGTCAAAGAATGCATCTTTTTGTGAAGATTACCCTTCATCAACAACAAAGAGTGTTTTCCCAACAAGTTGCTTATCGAACCCGGGTAGCTACATTCAAACAACTTCCCTTCGTTTTGCAGAATAAACCGGTTCGTTTCCGGGTCAACAGAAAAAACAGTGGGTTCACCAAAAACATGGGTCGTAAACAACGAGCCGAACCGGTTCACCCGCTCATCTATAAACGGTTCGGGGTTCTCAGTCTTGTATGCAGATATCAACTGTAGAGTCTCCCCAACAAAGGGAAGGCCCAAACTCCCTGGGGGCAACCGGAGCCGTCGGCACCGGGAACTCCGGTGAACGATAAAGATTATCGCCGGGAGAGCCACAGAGAAAACCAAGTAAAGAAAAACTGCAGCCATGAGGTATTTAACTGTGTGGTGGGTATCTTAGTGACAAGGCGAACGCATCTATTAGCATAGTGCTCATACAAGTAGTTTGGGCATGTAAGTATATAGAGAGGAGTAGTTTTTGAGAGAAACGAGAAGGTAGAGAGAGCATTAATGGAAGGTGGAGAGAGCACACGAGGTGTGGGTATCTGATAAGAATCTAAGAGGCTTGTGGAAAGGAAATATATTACCGTATCTGACAGCTTTTCTTTCGTTTTACAAACCCTACGTGCAGCAGTAGGAAAGAGGCCTTAATCTTATGCAAACATTTCCAGAGTAAAAATGGATTTATTTTCCCTTTCCATGTGTTGATCTTTTCCACAAGCGCTCTGTATTTTGGAAGGAGGAGAGATGGGAGTAAAGAAAATGGAGGGGAATTCTTAGCTACTTTCTCTGGTTTAGGAAGACGATGAAAACAAAGTGTACTAATGACTGAAAATCAAAAAAAAAAAAAAAAAACCTGGGCCCACCCTTGTAGAGAGTTGTCCGAGTGTAAGAGAAGATTTGTCGAGAACTCTATTTTTAATTAATTTCAGCACTCCGAAAAAACATTATCGGCAAAAATTAAAGACATCGTTGTTTCTCTCTCGTGATAGTTTAAATCTAGATTTTATGCACAGTCATTTGAATGCGGGGCTTTTATAAATTCAAGGAAAAAAAAAATAATGCAGTCATCATCTAATGATTAAACTGTAAATTTTAAAATTAACAGGCATTATATTAGTTGTGTTTGAGGAATAAATCATTTTATTTTACCTCCTAATTTCAGACGACAATTTATCCTTTTTTTTATTTCTCTAAATTCATTATACTCATGCTATTAGTTTTATAAACCTATTCTTGAGTTTATTCTTATTAGTTTATTTTATAATTATTATTTTAAAAGAGATTGCAAAAGTCAATCTAGAAATTTATTGTTAATATTTAGAAAAAAAGATTTTATCAATTTTTTATTTGTGTGTTTTATCAAAAATAAAATATGCTTCGTGCATCTGCGAGAGTTTTAAATTTATGGGTTTTGTATGATTGAGGTTGTTTTTAAAAATATTTTTTATTTAAAAATATATTAAAATAATATTTTTTAAAAAAAAATTAATATCAGCATATAAAAATCATATAAAAATATTTAATTTAATATAAAAATAAAAATAAAGGGCTGCGATTTTAAATTAACTTACCTTTGTGGAAAATATTCTTGTAGCTGGTGGAGTATTGTATTTTAGACGCGTCTAGAAAAATGGAGAGTACCAGGATTATTGACGAATGAGGATGGATTTATTTATTTATTTTTATTTCTTGATATTGGGGGGGACGTAACATAATTTGAACACAGAAATGATGCGATAGGTATCACACCTAATCAATGCATACCTACGTTAATTGTGTCCTCGTGCAACCGTCACGTCTCTCTCTTCGATATCGTTTGCTCGTAGAAAGCCCTCGACATTCCTCCTCTTTTTTTCTTTTGAAAAAGGTTGAAATAGAGAGAGATCGAGCACGGCATCATACTTTACCAAGCTCCTTTTCCGTTTTGCAGCAATCTTTTCCTCCAAGCACGTGGACAATTGGACACCCCGTTAACAAACAAGGACTGAGATTTCGATTTTATTAAATCTTAAATAAAGCGAAAAATACTCCTGAAAGGAACAAAGAAGGGTGATAAAACGGGTGTTGATTCAAGGTTCAGAGCCGATCGGCATGTCTTATATGGGCGGCGCTGCCCGATTGCTGCACCGAGCTGCTGGCTAACTCTGGTTGTCTTGGTGGGAAGGGCCGGGTGTCCTGAACCCGCCAAAACCCTTCCTTTTTGTCGTCATTGTTGACTGAGATGATCATTAGCAGAGAAACTAAGTTCACTCTGATTAATCGATCCAGCTAGCGAAGATGGGTGTGAGCTCCCACAAATGAAGCTTCTAAGAAGATAATGCAATCAAAGCTTATCAACCAGCCACGTGGCTAAAAATAATGGAGAGTATGATGCCACAATAGGGTTTGATTTTAAAAATATGAGGTGATGACACCGTCGTGGTCCCCATAGGGGGCATGAAGCTCTCCACCCACTCGACAACCCATAAAATAATGATCCGTCAACTTTTCATTTAGTTCTGTAAGAAGTTATCGAGGGGAGAATCATGTCGTGTGATTCTGTCTCTTCTCCTTGCCTTTTTTTCAGTTGAACATTCTTTATCCCTGCGATTAATGGACATTAAAACAAACATTCTCTCTAAATAGATCGAACCCCGTCATCATCAATTAACGCAAAAGGGATTTGCTGGAGGTATTTATTAGGTGGGCTAGCTGTTTCGAGGACCTTGATTTGCGGGATTTAGACAGAATTTAGCTTTGTATTAAGATCATGCAATTTGATTAGGGTGTCTGTGTTGCTTTAGCCATTGTGATTGGGTATTTCGAGCTCTCATGACGCTTCTTGACACCTGTACTACTACGTCCTGATAGCTATACAAGTATGCAATTAAGTTCACGCAAATTAATTCAAGTGATAGTGATGTTTATTAATTAGTTCGCTCTCCGTGTCATTTCCCAGTTACTTGTCATTTAGCGTTCCATGAAAGAGTATTTTATCAGGCTAGCAGTGCTTTTTTTACCTAAATCCAGCCATAAATTTTACGTGAAAGAAAGTCTAAATCACCACAGTCAAAGCCCAGACTAGACTTTAAATCATCAAACCTCAGATATGTAATTGAAAGTGCAATGTTTTGTAAGAAAACAGACATGCAGTTGCCTTTTTTTATTACTTTTTTTTTTATTTGAGGAAATAATATTCTTAGAAAGTATATTTTATGGGTTAAGGTGAGTGAATAAAATTCTGGTTGTCTCAAGTTTTTACAAAAAATACACGTTCTAACTCGAACTCAAAACCTACTATGTAGATCTCAAGTTCTTTACCACCATGCTATTTTTATTGGGGACTTTTTTTTAATATATACGTTGTTTATATTCACAAGTTTTATATAAAAAAAACATATACTCTCTAAAAAATATATTGTGATGATAATGCATTTGGGATCAACTGATCTTGTAATTATTAAATTTGTTTAAGATTCACGAGGGGATAAAAGATTTTTGGTTCTCGTTCGTTTCTCGGATGGTAATTTCAACTAAAATTAGATTCCATTCACTTCTTTAATCAGACAAGAAACTTTACACACACATGCGCTTATCGTCAGGGAAAATATACAAACAAATTAGAAATGCATAATGGAGTTGAAAAGACACCAATTCGGACGGTGACTGAAAGAGAAATCAGAGTGCATGATAAATCAATAATATCGCCCCACGTTTGATGTGACCGTGTCCATATAGATGATCAAGCCGAGATATACACTCGTTTTTTTTCTCGCGTTCTAATTTCCAGAATGAAAGACAGCCGATGCTGAAGGCAGAAACGTCCAAGGAAGAGCGCAGATCATTTCTGAGATCCTTCGTGATGGCCCATGTATTCATATATAGCTTGATTTCTCGGCAGAAATCGTGACCACAACAACCGAATTTCGCACAGACCCGAGAACAGATGAGTGAGCCACACCAATAATTATAACTAGCTGGCCCGTCTGTCCAAACCATTTGTCCCATCAGTATGTGTAGCGAATTCAAGCGAGGGTGAGATCGAGTTTTTCTAGATCTAAGAGCGGAGGATTTGCTCAATTAACTTCTCTCTTGGTGAACACCGTCGATTAGCTTTAGCGTGTGCTGTTCATTTCTCTGCCGACATTTTGTTTTTTAAAAAGGTTTTAGAGGCATCTTTTCTCCAAATAGTCAGCTGCAACATGCCTCCATTCAAACTAAGGTTTTTCAACAAAGTTAAAACATGAATCGGTTTATTTACTGTCTGGTTGTTTTTTAAAATATTTTTTATTTAAAAATATATTGAATTATTTTTTATTTTTTAAATATTATTTTTAACATCAAGAAAATAATGTAGAATACAAAAAAATAATTTTAAAAAATAAAAATAATTAATTTTTTAAAAAATAATTTTGAAGGCAATGACAAAACCTTTCTAATAATGATCTCAAAGTTTAAATTTAAAAAATAGTAAAAAAAATACTGTTTTATACTTATTTTTGTATATAAAAAATACTGCTGTAAAGATAAGTACAAATGCTTTCTTTAGCGTTAATGACTGCTAGTACGACCACATCTTTCGTAACCAAAACGCATTAAATATTATTTTAATTTATCAAGTGAATTACTTAACTCGCAATTCAAGCCTCTAGCTAGGCTATGCATGTACCTAGTTAAATAGCTTTAATTTATATAATTAAAAAAGATATTGCGTCTTACAACTAAACAGTATTTTTGAAAGAGATTAATTTTGATTTTGATTTTTTATATATTTTAAATTATTTTGATGTGTTGATATTATAAATATTTTTTAAAATTAAAAAATATTATTTTAAAAAAATATTATTCTAATATATTTTCAAATAAAAAAATATTTCAAAAAATAATTATAACCACCTCTCTCAAATTGATATAAATAACTGATGATATACGAGGGAAATATACAATGGCAAATTGTGTTTTTTTCTTGATCTCTTGGGCGATCTTTTATTTATTCGTATAATTTCACGAATTCACAACCTTTTGATTTGAGTTTTTATTTGATATTATATTTTAAAAATATTTTTGAATAAAAAATATTTCTATTTTTTATTTTAAATTATTTTTTATATTTTTAAATTTGCTAATATTAGAAATAATTTATAAAAAATATTATTTTAATATATTTTGAAATGAAACAAAATATAAAAATCAACCTCGTTACATACTCTTAGAACGGACAATAACAATGGCAACGTCACTGTAAGATCATTCAAACATTTAATAATATTATCAACATCACCTGCATATTAAAATCATTCAAACATAATTAAATTATTAGTCAAACCAGCACCAAGAAATAATAAACTAAGGCACATATCTAAACACCGTGTGTGTGTTTACCCTTTAAAAATATATTTTATTTACCATCTCATCCGACCACCGAGGACCCCTTTCATTAGAACACAAATTGAAGCTGAGATTCTTCAAAGGTAGCTCCAGTAGAGTGGAGACCGAGACTTGACAGCGCAATTTTTAAGCTTTGTTTTTCTATCCTGGGTTGAATGACACTCCCATCAGTGAAGCATACACAGACCCAGCACGTCCACCTCATTATTTTATTGACAACTGTGGAATGTTGACTCTCGTCATTTTCAAAGCACTCGTTTCACGAGAAGACTTGCTATTAAAAAAGTATAAGGCTACCATTTTAATTACCGATATGTGGATGATAAAAATAATGAGCTGTCCAAAAAATATCTTTTATATTTTCGATAAATTAATCCAGCGAAGGTCATTAGATTTGAACGGTCAATGATGGAATTCAATAAGGACACGTGTATACTGTATGCATGGATCAATCAATAACAACGGACAAATCTGCCTGCATTGAGTTTGACTGTCTGATTCGGGAGAGATTTAAGACTTGGATGTTACTTGAACCAACGAATTTGGAAGAGTTAAGAAAAAAAAAAACTCACTGTCATGTTTCAATCGGCATTTGGATAAGAATTTGATTTGGCAAGACCCTGCAACTTTTATTGGTGTTCGTCGAATAAAAATCCGCCAAATCAACAGTTCAAGGATGGCTTTTGAAAAAAAAGCTTTTAAAATTTATTTATTTATTTATAGTGCTTTTAATGGTATAATAATATTAAAAATAATTTTTAGAAAAATAACAAATATTATTTTTATTTATAAATAAATAAATAAATATTTTAAAAAACAAATTCATCATTACCCAAGTGAACATTAAATGTAAAAGTAAAATTAAATTTTCATTAAAAAAATGCAATTATTTTTTTTATCAAGTGACTTTTTTTTTTAATTTTATGGAAGGGAAAGCAGAATTCCATCCATCAAAACCGTCTGACATAGGTGATGGGTTGAATATGAAACCATGTACTTAAGACTTAAGAGAGAGGGTTGGTCGTCCACGAGACACGAGGTCTGAGTCACACGTGTGCACTGTTGAAATTTAATTTTGTGACAGAAGTACGGCGACACTACTTTCTCGAGAAATGTCTGTACGCTTTCCAATATATTTTTTCTGCTGCTCTTTTTTTCTTTCCTGCTCTCTTCGCAGTCCACACGAATGGGGTGGGGTTGATTTTGTCAGAGATTGCACGTGTGGTACCAGTCAATGTCAAGACATTGACTGTTTTTTTAAAAAAAAATAAAGGCATGTTTCGGGCTGCGGTTAAATTGTTTTTCACTGTTGTTTTATTTTGTATATTATAAATTACTGCTATTGTTTTTTAAGTTGATAAAAATAAATATATTTTTTTGAAAAAATAATAATTTAAAACACCATCAGTACCGTACTGTTAAATAGCGACGAAAAAGGGAGAAGAGTGGGCAATTCATAATTAAGAGAGGGAAAAGAAAAACTAGGGAGGGGGTGATACGGCACAGCAGGGGAGCCCATCTTGTCATGTATTTTTGCTGGTTTGGCTGTGCTGGCATTTGTGAGTTTTGTCATGTAGTCGTGTGGTGGTGGATAGATGGCCCTTTTCTGTATTTCATGGCCTGTTACTCTAGAAAAAGTGATTGAAGCCTATGTCGTCACTACCAGACACCTCCTAGCTCCTTCTGTTGTCTTGAGAGACTGAAAACTAGCCATCGTATGATTCTTTGGGGTTTTTTCTCAGGAACACAGAGCCGAAGACCAGTTGTCGTGTAAAAAAGGCCTCGCTTAAAGTTTTTTCTATCTCGATATGATGCCAGTTGACTCCTAAATAGTTTCATTTATAATGCTTGATTAGGGCGTTAAAGGTGCTCTAAAAGGTTTCGACCCTGGATTTTTCAGGCTTTAATTACATCGGTTGGAGCAGGAGTGGAACTCCATTTTTGGGTCTGGGAGGAAGACTGGGAAGAATAATTAATTTGAGTGTGAAAAACATGTAAAGATAAAACATGTGCTTAAAAAATATAGGAGCTAAAATATATGTTTTTTCAAAATTTGATGGTACCATGAACCAACGTAGTATTCCACATTTCATCCCCACACCTGCAAAACAAAACCCAACAGAGAAGAAGGGATGGAGTAAGAAATGAATAAAAAGAATCGCCATGCCATGTTATCTTATTTTGATAGCTGACCATGAATAGCAGATTAAATCAGGTTTGATAGGATGTTATATTTCTATTCAGTTTCTAATTTTATTTTAACATTTCATTGTTTTACAGCAAGATACGCTCAAGTTAGTTAACGATTAAAGTAACAACACTTTTAATTTCTTTATTCTGGGGGGACGAATGTTAGATTTTGAACTGGTCGATTGAGTATCATTTGGTCTAATCCTGTCAAACAAGCCACGCCATGTAAAATCCAACTTGGTTGGAGTTGGAACCTTGATTAATGCACAGAGGAATTAATGAAAATCAAATTAACTGTTCTAAAATGTTATTTTTTCAACTCTTTTGTTGATTTGATTCAGACTGCAGTGGAGCCGTGCACCGAAACTAGTTGAAAGCCGTCCATGCTCCATTTTAATATATTCAGATGAGAAGAGTGCCCGACCCACGGACTACTTAAATTCTATCTGGGCCTCTGGGTAGGGTTATTTAGCCTACTTGATTGAACCTCGCCCGCCTGAAATGAGGAAGTAGAGAGGGAAAAAAGAAAATACTCTTTGACTCGGGGGACCCGGGGGGGATCCCGTAGAAATGAAAGTGAATAAAATCAGAACTGAAAATAATCTGTAAACATACTTTAAATAATTAATGTTTTGGTTTAAAACTGCAAGAGCTGATGGCATGTCTAGGCAGTGGAGGAGAAAAAATTTAGCAGCCCCGCCGGAGATTATGTCCCCCCCCCCGCCGTAATGCACACGTATGTCTTGGTATGGTGAGAGATTACACCTAAATCGATACCATTATGACTGGAGACTTTCTTACCGGTACAGCCTAATCTCACCGAACTGCTGGCTAAAATATCAACAAAAGCAGTCCTGTGAAGTGATTAATTTTGATTGATACTGCCGGCCAAATTCCCCTTGATTCTTTTAGAGTTTGCTTGCTTTGTCTGTGATCAAGTAGCGATACACGCAGCCCCACTTTAATGCTGTCTTGTAATCTCTACAACTTGGCTTAAAGCATGGCAGCATTTTTAGACTTCCTCCACCCCCACTAATCATTTCACTAATCGACCTGCTCAACTCATGAATGAGCTTGATTGCCTGAATTAATCAACTTGATTAGCGAAAGCATCTCCATTTCTTACGATCCCCTGTTTATCTTTTGATTTAGGGACTGTCTCTTGCTTCTTGTTTACAAAATAGGGGACAAGGAAGCCAAGTACTTATCCAGAGTAGACCTTTAACGTTTTATCTATGCTGGCTTTTCAGCTTTGGTTATTATTATTGCCATCTATTTTTCAAACTGTTCTCGTTGCTATCTATCGAGTAAAAAAATAGTAGCATTCGGGGGGCAGAACAATTACTGTGCATGGTTTGGAAACCATTGATTCAGCTTCCTATTCATTTGACTATATATAATTTCCCCTGACATGATATAAAAGGAAAAGTCAATGAAAAATATTAGAAGGAAGAGAAAGTGCTCACATTGTTATATCTTGGCCATAAAAAAAAAATGATGTTTTTGTCAATAGTTTTATCTTTTTGCAAAGGAGTTAAATGAAGGCAATACACATGCGAGAAAATATAGATAGGTCCATAAGTATTTTTATCCATTTAATTTTTACTCGCTAGAATGATTAAGATGTATTTTAGGTTAAAAATAGTTTTATCGAGACTTTAGCAAGGTTTTTAAGGTGTTTTATAGTTAATTATAATTTTAGATAAAAAGTTTTTTCACAATAACAAATAATAAATAAAAATAACCCTATATATATACGTGAATCATAACGACAAGGTTCGACATCATTAAGAATATAAAGAGATTTTGTTACACAACAGCTTGAGTCCTTAATTTTGTTTTGAAATGGCATCTTAACATGATTAGTGTGGAAGATCATATGATACAAATTGTAAACAGAGAAAACTGCTGTGTGTGTGTGTGTGTGTTATGTGCCAAAGCACGACTAACATGAAAACAAAAGCTAATTAAAGCATTAGCATGATTAAAATCACATACCACAACACAAAAATGACATCTAATTGGTTTCATGTAGGAATTGTGGGCACCTATACCTTAATTTTATTGTTTTCCTTTTTCTAATATTCAACTTGTTGCTTTCTTGTGTTGATGGTGATAATGATGGGCAATTGTAATCCACTTGAGCGTGTCCCTCGCAAACATGTGACCGTCACATCTCTTTAACTTTCCTGTGACATGTTCCGACATGACAAGTATAAATCATGCTTCCATCTGGATTTCTTTTTCTTTACAGTCCATGAAAACTACACGGTTTTAACAGAGAGAGCTGGGCAGTGCTATAAAATAAAGCTTTGAGAGATGGGCAGATTGATATTTTAATGAAAATGGCATCATTGCACAGCCGAACCCATACAAATAATCGATAGATTTTAATCGGTTTCATATTGAAAAGAGGGGAATAAAGGAATGGCTTGGATCCAAGAATTTCCCAGATGGATTTGCATGTGCTATTCGTCCTGCATAAATGGCTACAGCTATGTACTGGTGAGAGAAGGAATCTGTGCTTTCTTTGGTACTGCCAACGGCACCAGTTCCTTTTCTTTTCTTATCATGTCTCGTTATTATAAAAAATTTTAATGTAATAGAAAAACTTCTCATCTATCTAAGAAAATAACCATGTGCTCTTGCTCTTGGATTGGTGGTTTAGATCTGGTCCACTTAAATCTACCCACAGGGCTTCTTTTCGAGCCCAAAACTAATCACGCCCTCCACAGTCCTATTTGAAATTCAGATAACTTCTCACTTCGGCAATTGGTACACGCATTAATATAGAGTTTCTAGTTTTGAAACCAGAATTGCTATAAATTTTTTATATGATTCTGCTTTAATTAACTTGGCGGGCTTGAAAACAAAAAAAATCTGTATCAATGCGTGTCCTAACCATCCGCAGAAGTGAGCAAGAATTCTCCTTGTCAGAGGCCCTAAAGGTCACAAGGAAGTCCTAGAGTTGAAACCCGTAAAAAAAACTATAATGAGCAGCATTTTGTCCCATTTTTGAGCAGGACAGGTTGATTAAATTTAATGCCGATCACATGCAATGCTTAGAGACAATGCAATCGCAATTTAACCTACACATCAAGGCCTGTGGTTTGATTCTAATTCAGTCAAGCAATGCATATTAGTTGTAGAGATGAGCTGCTCGGTCTGGATTAATGGTAGAAGTTATATCTGGGGACAACGGATGAACTACTTTTCCTGGTATTTTGGGCACTTGAGAAAGACTTCTGCAAATCAGCTACAACATCAGTGTCCTGCTGAAACTACCAAGGACAAAGATAGTAGGGAACTGGTACTTGCGTTGCAGTAAATTGCAGGAAAAAAAATCATTTATGTGCTTATAGCAGATGGTAATATGATTGTTCACCATGGATTGCATTTAAGAAATCCAGAAAAGAAAACCCCTAGCAGAAGTAGTGATGCCTGTAGCCCACATATTTACAAACATAATTTCTGTTGATTGCTATTCTTCAAACAATACTGAATTCCCAGATAGCATGCAAAAGCATGATGCATTTAATTCTCAGAATCTATTCATGATTCAACTGAGATAGTTAGATACACGCGTGATAAATATACGAGTAAATCTTACATGACTGCTTGGTAGCACCAAGAGCAGAGAAACTCCGGTCCTTTTCAGAAAACCACCACCGCAGACATGACATAACCTGAACGTATTACTAACAAAGTCAAGGATTTTTGGCCTGGATCAATCACAGGCCAAATCAGACCACATGCCAACTCAATCGTCGTCGTCGTCGTCGTCGTCATCCTCATCCCCATCCCCCTGAAGAAGGAAAATTCAACTTATATTAGGACTGGTTAAGGAGAAACATAATAAGAATGAATGAAAATACAATCATTTGATCAGATATTGAAGACTAGTAGCCAGCAGGCAGGACGAGTCAATCACTATTAGCAGGAGCAAAGAAAAAAATGAAGCTATGAGCTGAAAACCATCGAAACAAATTCCCAAACTCACAAGAACAAGGAAGGTAAACCCATCCCAAAATCATCAATCGCTCTATCATGGACTCAGAGGCAACGATCTATGATTCTCTTCAATAAAACTAATTATATGAAGATTTGACAAATTCAGGGAAAAATATACCAAATAATCCAATCCTGAGAACCTAAAACATATTAGAACATGGAACAATGAGGTCCTTGTTCTAGCTTGACCAGTTGTTGACAGGAATGCTACTGTACGGACATTCTCATGTAAAAAGAATCAGCAATTATTTCTTGGCTGGCAAAAAGCTTTGTAGTTTAAAAGGGACATAGGCTCTGTTTGGTAGTGTGGTGCACTGCACTACCAAACACACTCTTAGAGCAAAGGTCTGGCCTCTTTAACTCGGAGGCATCTAAAGTAACAATGAATGGTAGACAATGGATTCGACTGTCTATAACAATGAAAGTAGATGTCTGGATTATGGTGCAAGTGAGCATGCTCAAGGGACTGGCCAGGGCATGTTGCAAAATATTCCACACATTAGTTAGTATGAGACAGAGGCTGACAAAAGATTACCTCATCACTATCGTCACCTTGGCCATTGACTTCAGATTTGGACTTGTGAGATTGTTCGATGTCGTGGTCATTATCGTCATCATCGCCATCATCAGTTTCCTGAGAGAGGCATAATGTAGTCCTGAGGCTGGGGAGATGGTGCAAGTACATTTGATTCTGAAGAAAACAATGAAAAAAATAATTCACCTGTTTCTTGTTGTAAGCTGTCATTAGCTTTTCATAATCTGATTTCCGTTTTGCTGCCTTAGCTTCATATGGAGCTTTCTCCTGCCAAATCCCAATCCAGCAGAGGAACAGGTAAGAGGGCAATCGGCATGGCAATTGTACAGCTAGGAAGCAATCAGCACACAGAGAATCGAACTTGATAAAAACTGAAAATACTCTTTGTATACTAGTTATTTTGACCAATGCAAACAATCATGTATGTATGTGCACATGCCCAACTTGCAACATCAGCCAAGGGAATATCTGAATTCCATCCGTCCTTTTAAATCTTCAGACCCTAGCAGTACTAACATCTAGGGAACCTGCAGTCTACACCACACTGGCATTGGCATGGCCATGCTAACAAAGTTCCAGATCCATCGAACATGTGCTTGGTGCACGGCCAGTTCCAGTGGGCACCACAGTGTCAGATTTATGCGGACCTTAACAAACAGAATCGACAGGTTTGTACGAGTGAAGTATTCTATTCAGGCAAGGGCAGCACAATTCATTCAAAGTAAGATTTTAGCACTTACTGCAGCTGACAAGGATTTCCACTTCTCCCCCCCTGCTTTCCCCACCTTCAATCACATGATCAAGTAGTCAAAATTCCAGTCAACATAGATCTATCAAAGCAACTAAAAACAATCCACAATCTAAGAAACACGTTGTGTTCATGAGCTGCTTACAGCTGAGACAGCCTTCACATTGGGGTGCTCTTGTTTGTATGTCTTCCTGAACTCTTCTCTGCAGTGTGTTACATTGATAACCATGAGTGAATTTTCAAATCTGATATCTTAATTACTAAACTATCTCAAATTGGTAGATACTTACAGAAAAACAAAGAAAGCACTAGGAGGCCTTTTAGGTTTGTTTGGGTCCTTCTTGGTGGTTTTTTCTTTCTTGACTCGTTTCTTGCTACTCTCATTAACCTTTAGTGCTGCCTTTCGCTTTCCAATCTTCCTGAAAGAAGAAATGCATACACGGCAAAAACATTCACTCAGAATCCATACCATATAACCCAGTTAATGAATGAACCAAACGAATAACGGATTTATATGTTAGGTTGTTTAAGGAAAGCAAAGAATGAATAGGTTATAAATCTAAGGGGGGAAGAAACCTGTCCTCGACCGGAAGTGATACTTCCTTCTTTTCCGTCCTCGCTGCCCCCTTGCCCTTGGCAATTTTCATGGCTATTACCAACATTCAAAAGTAATATTATCGAACTAAAAATCATTCTACTTTACTCAAACCTAATTGGCAGATTAAGAAAACGGCTAGAACACAGAACAAATCATGTTTCCGAAACTGTAACCCTTTTTTCTCTCTCCTTTTGCCATAAAGAAATATCTTGTTTTAACAAAGCATACCCACTTTGGCAACAAGAAAACTTCTGGTTGATGCTGACAAAATTTAAGATACTAATTTAAGGACCAACAAAGCTTAATTCCATTTTCTAGGAAACTAAAGCGAAGCAAATTAAGACACGAGCTAACAAATTAGTAATAAAAAAGTCAAATAGCAAAAATTAATATTTTCAATGATCATGAAATGAAAAAAAAAAATCATCTGGGAAATGAAAAACTGAATAAAAAACAATCAACAACTAACGAACCAGAATCGGAAATTATACCAGAACTGTAAAAAAAAAAAACTATATACCAGAACTGGAAAAAAAAAAATACAAGAACAGGAAGAACAAGCTAGAGAGGAACGCATACCTCTTTAATTAAAGGAAGAGAAACGAACGACAACAAAGGAGTACGAATAACAAAAGCAGAGCCAGAAAAACAACAGTCCTAAAAAGTAAGAAGAGAGATGCCAAGAAGATATTTGTACCGAGGACCGATGAGTGGACACGTGGAAACTTTCTGACAGAACTTGAAAATGACGAAAATGTTTTGTCGGGGATATGATCCAGTTTCAGGGGAGGATCCGACGTGGCTCACTTGTTGGGTTTTGATTGGTTAAGGTGATGTCTAGTCTCTAAGTCAAGAGTTTTGTGCAGTGGAATCTACTTTCAGGTATTCGTCACCCCAAAAATCTACTTCAGATTTTGTTTATTTATTTGTGGTGTCAATCAGGTAAGAAATAAGAAAAGCTTTTAGGTATTTCTTTGTCTTATGCTCCTTGGGAGTTCTGGGCCTTTATGGCCTGCTTCCATTTGAGGCAGTGAAGAACTTGGAGGTCTTGAAACTTTTTCCATTTGCCCATCAGGTCCTTCATCGACACTTTTATTTTAAAACACACCTCTGATGATGAGCTCGGGATTTCTTCTTCTTCTTTTTAGAGTCCGTGCGCATTTATACTTTTGATGATAGTTCCGTACATACAATAGATAAATAAATAAAATGTGCTGAAATCTTCAATGAAAGATGGATTGAGATAGCTTCGAAGCACTGAAGAAGCCAATACTCTCTCGGCGAAAACTATAATAGAGATTTTAATTTCACAATAAATTTTGTAGCTATAATTCTCCAATGGCTTGCGTTAATTCTTTTTTTTTTTTGTTTATCATAGACACAACCCTTTTGGTCTAAAATCAATAGTTAAACAGTGAGAAATCCTGACATTAATAGGACATGGAAGTCGTATCATCACGGTAAGAACTTAATTGATCACTGTTTATATACAATATTTTTCAAGCTTAAATTCTCGTAAGAAACTTTTAAGCCCCTGAACTTATGAAAAGTGTAATAAACCCATCAAATCTCGTAAATTATCATTATGTCAAGCACATTTTGTATTTTTTTTTTGTTTATTTTTAATTCAAAATCAAATTAATAACAGAAAGATGAGGTCCACCCAGGCCACCTCATAAAATGGTGTAGTGTGGGAGGCGCCGCCTTAATTTTTATTCCAATTTATACCACTAGTTTCAAGTCTGTCAGGGACTTCCAATATCTCACACGAGTAACGATTACCAACCATCCAGCACCAGCCGCCAGAATAGGCCCATCAATTCTCGTTCACCCTCGTCATACAAAGAAAACTAAAACCTTCGCTGTGATTTAATTTCAAAACAAACAATCCAATGTAAAACAGGAACGCTTCCATTCTCACCCCCACCTTCCTAGACCCTGCCATGGCTGCAACGATTGCCGTGTCGGCGTCCTATTTTCTCGGGACCCGTCGTGAAAACACAACAAAACCCAGGGAAAAAAATCAATAGAAGATCGAGTTGTTTGGTTCCCTGGTGCTACCCCGCCGGAAGGGTTTGATAGAGTTATGGCTGGACACCGTGGTTTAGACCCATCTGGGCTTGGTAAGCCCGTATACTAATTACAATTTGATTTGGATTCATTGGACCAGAAACTGGCAAATAAATTGGCTGGTGATGTTATTAGAGCTCGAGTAGAGCCCACGGAAGTGAAACCAACTTCTTTTCGGCTTATTAAGCTGTGTGAAAACTTCACACACGCGCGCGCATATATAGGAAATTTGACACTTTTTATTATTATAATACGCCTGATTTTTCATAAATGTTTTGTTAAAATACATCCCTGTCATCTAATTAATACCTTTTCAATCTCTACCGCTGGTAGCCATGCACTTCCGCTGTAACAACCGGGGCATGTAGCAAAGCACTGTAGAGCATGAAAGATACCTATACAGGAGAAATTGACAATTTTGACCCTAAATGCCTCTGCAAACAACTAGCAAATACGGTTGAATGCGGATTTCATGGATATTGATTGGATTTATTAGAATGGATAGAGTTTTTTTTTGGATGATCACTTCACTAGATAATTAACAAATACTATGAAATCAAATCTAAAATATTCACATTATACACAGTATTTATATTTTTATAAATTAAATATAATACACGCACACCTATATTACACTTCAATTCTTTCTCTCTTCCGGACAAAAAAAAAACTTTGATGGGCTATAAATACATTATCGGCTACTCGAAATAAATATTCACGGTATTTTTTTTCTATTACATATATATTTCCACAATATCTCTCTGCAATATTAATGTACTTTTTTTATTTAAAAACAAATATTTATTTAAGTTCCCATGACCATAAAAAAAAAATGTCTATCAAATACAAGCTATCGATCATTTTGACAATATAAAATAAATAAAATAATTATAATCAATCAATCAATTATCAAACCCAGAAGTCATGTTATTAGACTACTTTGATGTTTAGCACTGTCATGGTGACTATATATATCATTATTTTATTTTATATGAAATAATATATAATATTAAATTAATAAATAAGACATAAATATTTATTTATTTATTTATTTATATAGATAATAATTAGAGTATATAAATACAATAAAAAACTAACACGTGATATTCGTTGCCATTTAAAATGTGACCATATCGGTGCCTAACTTCGGGGGTGTTTGTTTAAGCAATGGATAAAATTAACGTCATCTAGTGAATTAAAATACAACTAAAAAAAAAAAGGGGGAATATATATAATACTGTAGTCATTCACAGTGTTTTTTCTACGCTATTTAGATTATAGGTAATTAGAATCCCAATCCTATCCGCTGTGCAAGTTGCCGATTGGGAACGTTATCAGAGAGCAAATTAATAAAATTATTCAATATTTTATTTTTAAGTTCAAATAATTTAAAAATTATATTAAATTATTTATAATGAAAAAATATACATGTAAGTTACCCTGTGTTTTGTTATATCTAGAACTAAATTTTTTAATATGTAAAAAAAATATTAATGATCATACTTTTATGTTTTTTTTATGCTATATATTTGAGCGAATAATCAATTTTCAAAACTTTTGATTATTTAATATTTTTATATATTTATTTTATTATAAAAAACATTTAAAATAATTATAAAAATATTTTAAAGCTATTTTTAAAAAAATATATATGAGATTAGTTATTTTTTTTATATTTAATTGATATTAACACTTGAAAATATATGTGTAAGAAAAAGAACTCAAGTTTTTTTTTAAAAAAAATCAAATTAATTTAATTTTAGTATTTTTATTTATTTAATGAAAATTTTGATTTATTGCAATTGTATCTTCGATTGAAAATGATTGTGCATGTTGGTTTTCAATATATTCCTTGTTCTTTTGATTTTTGGTTTATTATTGGTTCATTTAATCATTTCGGCATGTAGGTTTTAATTTGTTCTAATTGACTCCTCCAGATAAAATTTGTTATATATTTTATCTTTCATTTCAGTCCCTGCTATTTTATTTTATTTTTAAATTACACATCAATTTGTTTTTAAAATATATTATTTATTTTTGTCATGAGATTTTTATTTGTTGTAATTTTGTCATTCGATTGAAATTAATTATATATTTTATTTTTAATTTCAATCATTATTCTTAGAATTTTTTATTTGATATTAATTATTTTGGTTTTTTATTCTTTTTTAACAATGTTTATTTTTCATTCGTATTTATACATCTATGTTTTTAACTTTAGTTTTTATTTTTAATTTTTTTTTCATTTTATTTTTTCCTGAGGTTTTATTTTTATCATGTTTAATCTTGAAATTTTAATTTATGTGAGTGATCATTTTAAAATTAAAATTGTTCCATTTTTTGCCTTGTTCTTTTTTTTATGTGTTTTTTATTATTTTTATCTTCTTTTGGATCAAATAATTTTATAGTTTTATTGTTTGTACAATAATAATAATAATTTTAGTGATTATTTTTATTGTTTTTTTGTAAAAATATTTTTTATTCTTTGGGGGAATATTATGATTTTAATTGTTTAGGCAGTAATGTTAATAATAATTTTAAATGTTATAGTTATGATAACTATGGTAACATAGGGATGAATTTTCAATGATATTTTCTTCTCTTTGTAAATAAAAAATTAACTATTTATTTTTGTTATTTGATTATTGTAAATGTTTTCACAATTTACATTGTGTGTTGTTGTCTTTAATTTAGATTGGATTATAAAATAAACTAATTCCAATAAAATGAATTTGATAATTTAGTATCCAAATCTTTTTGATTTGATAGAAAACTAGCACTCCGTGTGTGTGTGTGTGTGTGTGTATATATATATATATATATATATATATATATATATATATATATATATAAAAAAAAAAAAAATCACACACATTACAAAGCATATAAACGGTGTGGCCAAATCCCTGTAGCGCCTCTCACAGTTCACCGTGGATTCGAGCAGTGTAGGGGCGAAAATGGCCCTCGGGCGCGCGGCAAAGGTGGCTGTGAAACGGGGCCAATTTCGGTTTTTCCTTTTTTTAAAAAAAATAATCATCTGTGCACAGTGTATTGACGGTTTAACCCCCGATAATAGGACAAAATAAGGCATCCGGCTGAGGGGCACCGGCGTAATTGCGCGCGTCCGACCGGCCCGGCCCGGCTTAATTTTTGAAAATGGCTAAATACGGTTATAGCCCCTAATAAGACAAAAACATTGAATTGACTTCAGGGCTAGAACGGTAATTGTCCATATTTCTCGAATTTTTTAATCGGCGTTTATCAGGGCGTGATCCGCACGCGCCAAGCCGGTTTCCGCCTCACGCTCAGTTCAGGTGGCGCGTGCGGCCTCATACGGTGTCCGGAAATTTCCTACCGGAGGCTATTCCGGCGCGCCGCCGAGTGGGCTTCCTCCCGCGGTGGTGCGTGTATCTACCAAATGTCCATGGACGCGGCGGAGGCCGGTTCAAGCCGCAGGCCACGTTTCTCTCTCTCCTGCACGTCAATGTGCAGGAGAGTCCCCCATATTTGTTCACATTGCACTTCGGTCCCTCTACTTTTAATTTCGTTTTGGGTCCTCATTTCTGTTATATAATTTTTGATTTTATTCGATTGGGTCCTCCGATTTTAATTAATTGAATGTCAAAGTTTCACTTCGGTCCTGCTACTTTCAATTTCCGGATTGGCTGTATATAAATCAATTAATTCGGTACACAAGTTCTAATTTTTTCAGTTTTGTCCTCTGATTTCAATTGATAATAAATGTAATTTGCATTTCAGCCATTTGACTTTTAATTTTTTAATTTAAGCCCTTTATATTTGATTTTCATTTAAGTCCTTGTACTTTTATTTTTTTTTATTTCTAGAATAATCTCAACCTTTGTCCATGTATATATAAGTGTATTTAACACAATAATAATGATGATAATGATGATAATAATAATAGTAATAGTAATAGTAATAGTAATAGTAATAATAACAAAGACTTAATTATTTTTTGTTCTTACTCTTCTGCGTTTTTTTTCTTTCTCCCGATAATTTGATAATATGTTTTTTTTTGCCGGTGATAGCAACAATAATTGTTTTTGTTTTTTTAATATTTTGTTAAAATTTCTTGCATGTTTTTAGTCTTTCGTTTTTTTTTTCCTTTCATTATTAACATAATAACAATAATAATAGTAATAATAATAATAATTAAATTGTTTTTCTTTCTTGCTCTTTCTTTAATGTTTTTTTCCCCTCCAGATAATTTGATAAAAAAAAATTTTACAGTAATAGCAATAATTGTTTTTTTAATCTTTTTTAAAGTTTCTAAGATATTTTTAGTCTTTCATTTATTTTTGTTTCTTTCATTATTAACATAATAATAATAATAATAATAACAATAATAAATAATAATAATAATAATAATTTAATTGTTTCTCTTACTTATTCTTTTGTTAATGTTTTTGAGTTTTTTTTCCAAGATAATTTAATAATTATTTTGTCATTTTCAAGAGGTTGATTCATGATCATACTGTGCACATTGCGGACCCATATTTTTTTCTAAAGTGCTTTCCTGCTGGTATATTTTTTTTTTCTTTTATTTTATTCACTTATATATTTTTTTTTATAATCGGGGTCTCCGACCAACGTAAGCACACTACGACTAATTCTTGAGCTAAATTTTTTTACAAACAATATGGATTGCCACAATGCTTTCTCTTAACCACATTTTGGATGGCACGTGCAGCGTAGAACTTCTAAAAATGTATATTAGTTTTTTATATGTTCATTTTATTATGTAAAATGTGTTTTAAATAATATCATGATATTAGAGATATTTTCAATTTCTTTCATTTATATGCATAGTACAATAATCATAATATCCTCAAATAAGACGAAAAAAAAGACTATTGCAATCCACAATGCAACTTATTGTTGATAGAAAATTACAACTTATTTTATACTGGTTATTTCATTGAAACCTACTAAACAAATAAATTTATATTCATTTAAAATTTATATATTTTATACAAAACTTGCACTTCATAAAAATTATATACAAATTGATTCTTTTATCTAAATTTATGCTATGATAAAAAAAATCATACATAATAAATATTTTTTTACGTTGAAAAAAATATGATTCCGCCCGCGATGAGGAGTGGGTGCCATGGCTAGATGTTTCCTTTTATTTTTATTTGTTCTTTGGATTAGATGATTTTCATAATTTTATTATTTGCGCAATAATAATGATAATTTTAGTGATTATTTTTTTATAAAATCTTTCAATTTTTTTTAAAGATTTTCCTGAATTTTTAATTTATATCGGTGATCATTTTAAAAGTAATATTACTCTATTTTTCCCCTTATTCATTTTTTTTTCTTTTTCTTTATTTGTTCTTTAGATTATACTGTTTTTATTATTTTATTATTTATGCAATAATATTGATAATTTTAGTTATTATTTTTTTTTATTTTTTTTTTTAAATCTTTTGCTTTTTTATTTTGTATTTTTCATGGCAATTTAATTATTTTAATTGTTTTGGATGTAATGTTAGTAATAATTTTAGCTTTTATAGCAATGATAATGGCAATAACGTCAGGATTCATTTTCAATCTATGTTTTCGTCTTTTTGTTGATAGGAAATTAACAATTTTTTTTTATTTGATTATTGTAGGTATTTTCACAATTTATATTTTATTTTTGATTAATTTAAATTGAATTATAAAATGAACTAATCTTAATACAGTGAACTTGATAATTCAGATATCCGAGTTTTCTTGTTTTTTTAATGATGATGATAAATTTATGCTGGTTATTTCATTTGAAACTACAAAACAGATAAATTTATATCGATTTTAAATTTATATATTTTGTAGAAAACTTGCACTTTACATGAATTTTGCACAAATTTATTATTTTAGCTGAATTTATATTATAATAAAAAAATTACACACAATTATTGTTATAGCAATGATAGCAATAATAGTTTTTATTTTTTTATTATTCTTTTGTATGATCTTCTGTTGAAGTTTTTAGAATTTTTTTTCCCTTCCATTTTTTCCCTTTCATTATTAGCAAAAAAATAAAATAAATAATAATAATAATAATAATAATAATAATAATAATGATAATGATAGTAGTAGTAGTAATAATAATAATAATAATAATAATATTTTTCCTTGCTTACTCTATTATCAATGTTTTTGAGGGTTTTTTTTTCTTGGCATAATTTGATAATTTTTTTTTCTTTCACAATGATAGCAACGATAGTTTTTGTTTTTATTTTATTCTTTTGTTTTTTGTTTTCTTCAAGTTCTTAAGATTTTTTTTTCTTCCATTTTTTTCCTTTCATTATTAAGACAAAAATAAAACAAATAAATGAAAATAATAATAATAATAATAATAATAATAATAATAATAATAATAATAATAATAATAATAATAATAATAATAATAATAACAACAACAATGATAATAATTTAATTATTTTTCTTGCTTACTCTTTTGTTAATGTGTTTTAAGGTTTTTTTTCCATTAGAACAATTTGATAGTTTTTATTATGTTGACAGTGACGACAATTATAATTTTGGATTTTTATTGTATTTTTTTGTTTGATATTTTTTTTTTACAATGTTTTTAATCTTTCATTTAGTTATTTAATCTTTCATGATAATAATAATAACAATAATGATAATAATAATAATAATAATAATAATAATAATAATAATAATATTTTAATCGTTTTTCTTGCTTGCTATTTTGTTCATGCTTTTTAAATTTTTTTCCCTCGGTATAATTTTATAATTTTTATTGTTTTGATAGTCATAACAACAATAATTTTAGATGTTAAGACTTCGATGTTGCTGTTGTTATAATATTTTAAATTAATATTGTTTCCTTTTCCCCTTTATTTTTTTTTATTTTTATTTCCTCTTTGTATTAAATGATTATTTTTTTTTCTTATCAAAATATTTTGCTCCTTTTTTTTTAATGTTAGTTTGTGTTCTTTTGTGATCTTTTATGACGCAATACCTACATTCTAAAAGATATAATCTATGCTTGCGTAATAAACTCTACTTAAAATTTTATATATTTTATCTCCTACTCTATAACTTTTATTTTGTTATATCATATAAATTTATCATTGTTAATTTAATTATGTTAAATTATATACACAAAAATACCTACGGCAACGCGCGGGAGGATTTGGCTAGTGTATATATATATAAAATCACACACATGAATATGATTATTGAATAAATAAAATCTATAAGCAGTTGCAGTATTTGATGCTTTTTTAAAAGGAAAGAACCGTAGAATACACGTCGTGGCAGGTTTCAACTTCTAGCAGAAAAAGGTAAAATAACGGAAATGTTGAGAGCTTCTCTTCCCCTCCCGGTTTACGTTTCTTATGTATCACGCAACAACAACAACTCGATTTAGAAGCAAACACTGAAAGAGGTGGTAGCCAATCCAACCTATCAAATTCGAAACATTAGTTCTGACTATCCTGTCTCCTTTTTGTTCACTCTTTTAAGGAAAAGAAATCGTCATCTCCTCTCAATCTAGATTTTGAACTCCCTCAATCGACGTTATAAATCTAAAGATTTTTGTGTTAGGTTCTGTTTGTGAGGACATGGGCAGGCTGTTTGTAGAGGAACTTGAAGGGAGGATCTATAGTTGCAAGCACTGCAGGGCTCATCTTGCTGTTCTTGATGATATTATTTCAAAGGTTGCTTCTTCTTTTTTTACCTTCAATCGCTTGTATTCTCTTTGTTTCGTGATTATTTCGTGGAATATTTTCATCTGGGTTTCTGTGAATTCGATTTCTTCTTGTGAGAACTATGGGTGCTTTTTTGATGATCGATTGTGTTGAAGTTATGATGATCGACTGTGCTGAAGTCATGATGATCCTAATTCATCTTATCGTAAGAGGGTTTGTTTGTTAGACATGAAGAATGGGCTGGAATAAGTGAGGGGTTTTTGGACTGCTCATAATAATGATATCCCATTTTCCATCCATCAGGAACGTATTAATTTTTTTTAAGAGATTATTAAGCAGTATCAGTGCATTTGAGTTTATTTGGGTCAAACTGATGCTTAATCGGTGAACTCCTTTTGCCTCAACTTGATAAACGAGTAATAGATGATGCTTCAAGTGGAGAAATATTTACCTTTCCAATGTTGAAACTGTCAAACAAGCACCAAACTGTAGTATTTTGGATCTTAAGTCAGTTAGGCTGTGGCTATACGTTGTCTTAGAAGCTTGGTAATGCTTCACTTCTTGCGCCATATAGATTTCTGCACTAGATGCCATATCTGGATTTTAAGAGAATTTCACTTGTGGGTGATCTATTTATGTAAAATAAAATTTGTTTCACCGTTTTTTTTTTTTTGTTTATCATTGAAATTGTTTCTTAATGTTGTGGGTGTATGCATATCCTCTTGTTTTACGCTCTGTGATGATTATACATTGCAGGCCTTCTCAATGATTTCTTGTTGTTTCTGGTTTGTGATTGAATTTGTTGCTCAAAGTGTGTTTTTCCTCTTCCTGCCATTGGAGCTTCACTAAACGTCTAGCTTCAAAGATGTTATATCCTATTAGGTATTGACAAAAAAATTAAGGCATACAACTGAAATGGTATTTATTCCATTTCGTTTATAAATGGTTCTAACTATCTCTCTGCTTGGTTTAAAACCGTACTCCTACAAAGTAACCAGCCATGTGTGGAGTGTGGCAACTTCGTGCTTAGATGGGATATTATGTGTATTAAAAACATTTTTAGTAAATGGAGAGGTTATCTCTCCAAGCCATTTGCAGAAGGAACATCCGTTAAGTAACATGATTGATGCTCATGTAGCGTGTAAACTTGGGAAAGCATCCTTGTCCATGCAACGTGACTTATTTGTGGATGCTTTGATCGATCAAGTAGTTCATGTGGTCTGTACCATCAAGGTTATTAGTGTACCACTGCCTTTGGACCTAATTCTCAGATATTGTCATTCTGTGCACCTATAACAACACTGTATATTTGCATATCTACAAGTTACCGCAGTGATTATAATATGAATATTAGGCAATATAAGTTGCCGCAGTGATTATAATATGAATATTAGGCAAGCCTACAAGTGAGACCACATATAGGAGTTTTCTATATTTTCCTAAATGTCAAGATGAAGTTTGGATAGTAATATGCTTGAAGATAACCCAGCATTTTGGGCTCTATTTTCCTGTCAGTTTTTTCATTCCGTCCAAATGTTTGTGGTTTTCTTGGGACACAAATGTTCTGACTACATGTTTTGCCCCTGCTCTTATATTCAGTCTTTCCACTGCAAGCATGGGAAAGCTTATCTCTTCAGGAAGGTGTAAGTTTTTCTTGATTTTGGGCATGGGACACCTTTTATACATGCTTGTTAAATCTGGAGCTAATTCTATTATGAAGCCATCTTATTGTCAAAGCCACAAGATGCTTTTTGAACACATTGTACAAGTTCCTTATTTGTGAATGATACTGTTTGAAGGTAACATCTGAACTAGGTTTTGATATATTTGTGGTCCATCTGGTCCTCTGTTGGTAAATATACGCTTGGCAGAGCCTGGGCTTCTTATTGGGGTAGGGTGTAAGGGGAGTGGAGAGCTAAGATCATGGAAAACTAAAATGGTAAAATACTAGATGGCATCTTTAGTCTAGGGGGGAGATGTTAGAAAGCTTAGAAATTATTCTGAAATTTGCATTCATTTGCATGTTTATCAATTAAGAAGTGAAATCATTGTCACGCTTCAGGCATCAAACTGTTTTTTCTCATTATGCCATTATATTCTGAGTATCATTGAACAGAGCAAGAGAGACTTATGTCATGATGGGCTGCCTGCAGGTATCATATTTAATCCTTTGAGTTTTCTGAATGATGAGCTAGATTGATTGTGGATGGTCTTCAGAGCATCGTCAGAATGATTGTTTCTTGCTACAATGAGTCAGAAGACATTATATATTCACTTTTTTCCTTTCAGATTTAAATTTTCTTACTTTGTATGGCAGAGTGAATGTCTTTGCGGGAGAGAAGGAAGACAGAATGATGATTACTGGGCTGCATACTGTTGCTGACATTTTCTGTGTTAGGTGTGGATCAATTGTGGGCTGGAAATATGTAAGATTAGAAGGCAGTGATTTGAAAAGAATCCGATGTTTTTCAATGTTTCTTGTTGCGACAATTTAATTGGATGATTTCTTTCAGGAGACTGCTCACGAGAAGAACCAGAAGTACAAGGAAGGAAAATCTGTCCTTGAACGGTTAGTAGAAAACTATAGTAGGAGAAAGTTCTGATTCTGGATTGAAATGATACTGTAAATTAAGGTTGCATTGATTTGTTGTTGAGCAGGTTTAAGTTGTCTGGTCCTGACGGGAGCCATTATTGGGTGCATGAACACCACCACATTAGTGGAAGTGATGCGGATGATGTTTGATTATTTATTCATCTCGCTGTTTCGAAATGTACATTCTTTTCTCTTCTTATGTTTCCTTGTTTAACTATGAAAAACTGAAATCCTCGTTCGGGGCTCTTTCAACTGGCTTTCAATAATTGATTCTAAACACTGAA
Organism: Salix dunnii; assembly: GCA_015731905.1. Lineage (NCBI taxonomy): Eukaryota > Viridiplantae > Streptophyta > Magnoliopsida > Malpighiales > Salicaceae > Salix > Salix dunnii. Next base: position 13,541,140 of record CM027668.1, read on the forward strand.
TGTTGATTCTGATGAATTCATTTCATATGTCATTAATCAACCTTGAATTCAATTAATCATAATTTAATTCGCTCATAACAATTGTTGAATCTTTTATTGCAATTTCAAGGTTTATTTGCGGGGTATAAAGCAACTTTATGAGATTGTTCATTGCATAAGAAAGAAGTTGTCTTCTTCTTGCCTTTGCTTTTCTTCTTTTTTCCTTGTTTGTTGGCCAAGTACATTATCCATGAGAATAAATTAATCGAATGGGTCCGGTAATAGCAATAAAAAAAAATAAAAATTGAATGTCTCGCAGCAATCCGTTGCAACTTGATAATGTGACGAGTCATGACTAGCGGCATCGCTAAGCTAATATTTTTATAAACGTGTTTTTCTTTTTAGTATTATTATTATTGCTCGGGGTGTTTTTAGCGGTCTCATTCGGAGTGCGTGAAATTCCTCTTATATAATTATAAAATTATTATTAATTTTCAGATTAAAAAATCTAAGGGTCAAAAAAATAAAATTTGTTGTGTAAAGAGAATATATTACCTCAAATACATGTATTATTATTTGATTGTTTATCTTAATCAGTTTTCTATTTGGTAATTTTTTTACAATTCAAAGTAAATTTCTCTTTATAAAAAAGTTTCTACCTAATAGGGTAGTAACTCAAAAACGAATGAATATTTTTTTTTTCTATTTAAAAGGTAAAGTTGCCACTTAATATTTTTTGAAAAAGTGAAAATACATAAATACCCATATGTATCAATATTTTTAAAAAGTCGGACGGTATTTTTTTTAAAAAAAAAAAACGTGCACACTTCAGGTGTACTCTTTAATGACTAAAAAATCATGAGGAAAGACATCAATACCTAGGCATTTATTTTTTTTTAGAGAGAAAAAGATGTCATTGCATTTGTTAGTCAACAGTACAAATCAATGTGTACATTGTTTTCAATGCCACATTAACTTTTGTTCATGCCCAACAATATGTAGACCTTATTTCCTCGTCAAAAAAGAAATTGTTTCATGTGGGATCTACAGCGGGTTTTTTTTCAAGTTCGACAAGATGCTACGATGATAGTCCCCTCACAAGAGAACCGGAAGGGATTCATCTCATGACATAGGCAGAGCTCAGTGGGGTAGTGCAGAGGTAAAGAGCTGAATAGAGTCTTGAAGAAACAAAACCCTCCATTTATTGCAGCGTTTCTCGTTATTGGAAGGCAAATAAATATCACAGTCCTTTCATTCAGCACAAGGGCTGAACTGCTGGAGAACACAAGACAGTCATTAAAATCACAAAATGACCTGTGTGGGGAGTGGGTCGTCATGCTGAACCCAGCTCTCACAGTAAGATATCCATCTCTCATTTTGATGAGATGCAACAAATCCCAAATGGAAGAATAGAATCAACCAAGTGAATAGACCATTCGTTCTGACAGCTTTTCACCCACAACCCTCTTGTATCTATGCAACTGGGACTCCAAATAATTCTCTTCAGGGACAAAAGCTAGTCGAAGATCCTGCAAGAATTATCACAATAAAAATGGCTTAAAATGAAGCACCAATTTTAAAGAGTAATATCCCAAACTACTTCAACTTAATCAACATGCACCTCATCCAGGTTAATTTTTAAAACATGGCCCTAATTGCAGCACATGGTAAAAAAAAATTCTGTTTTCTCTTGTCAAGTTGATGTAAAATTCTAATCATCTACTCCACAACTAGGTACAGCTCAAATTAATGACTTGATTGTGAAAGTTTCCCATTCTAAATTGGCATAACTGAAACTAAGGAAAGAACACCATTATCTAATAAAAAAGTGAATAAACTTCTCTTTGCCCTCTCCTCGAGTTCATTCTATTCAAGTTTAGTTATCTATATCATTTGCAGCTACAATCAAAAGACCCAAGAAGTGTCTTAAATAGCTTTGATTCAAAATTATCTTAACAATTGAAATAGCAATATTGTTTCAGACAACTGATGCATTACTTGTTTAATAAAACATGCATCTTACGAAGAACAAATTTGTTAACAAAGGCATGTAGTGCTATAAAATTGATAATTTGGTGAAAAAGTATTTGAGTCGTATCCATACAGGAGGAATATTGGAATGGTACTGAGATTTAAAAATAAAAATAAAATGTCAGGTCATACTAATTTTATTTCTCTGCATTACAGTGACAAGGATAAAGCTTCAAATAAAAAGTGAGCTAGCATATACGGATCATGCCATAAAACCATTCCCAAATTTAAGAGTTAAGTTTCAGGTCTTAAATCATACATAGAATTAAATTACATACCTTGTATCTCAATCTAGATCCGTTTAACCCAATTAAAATGTCACTGACATTACCATTTTCTATTTCACCTGGTGTCTGACCAAAGCTATCAGAACCTGAATCATCATCAGAGCTTTCAGATTCAGGTTCAGTCATTTCATCTTCATCATCTATCAGAACATTATTAGAGTCTTCATCGTGGTTCTCATCACCTTCTACTTCCATCACATTCTCAGAGACTAGAGGTTGTGATGACTCTCCATTTTGCGAGAGCACAAAATCTGACAAGACAGCATATGGCTTTCTATCAAGCAAAGGTCGGGCTACATCAAATGGAACCCACCTGGAAATAAGATATCAGCTCATCAGACCGAGAATAAACCGGCAGACTAACAATCCAGTTATATAATGCAAGAAAAATAAGTAATTAAAGGATAGAATTGCAGGAAACCATAAGTCTAGCCTCATAAATGAAACGCACACTTGCAGTTTAAACACTTGAAGCGTAGATTATGAGTGAACACCCATATATGTATTGGCCTGCACGCATGATGGCCTACACGCAAGTTTAAACAGCACATTAGCCCAAAAGCCTTCTTATATATAAGCACCTCTATCTTCTTATTCCTAACTGATGTAGAGTTTTTCTCATTCACACGTGGAAAACAACTCCCCCCTTCACTAGCGAGTCCCTCTTCAACATCGATCACTACTCTTCCCATGGAAACATCTTCACAATTCGAGTTGTGTCACTACTTTCTTCCCCAACCATGTAAGGGGGAGGAAACCATGGGAGTGCGCACTTGCTAAACCATTGGATGACAGCAGCGGGAGCTCAACTAACCACGCCACACTTATCCCACTTGAACCATCAACTCTGATACCATTACCTATGGAGATCTACACATGGACATCACTTGGCCCTGTGCCTGGGCATGCATGAGTGAGGTTTTATACACGAGGTTGACACCACTTTTAACCCAATTGCCTAGACTAATGGGTTTTGGGTTCGTCTTATATATAAGCATCAAAAAATACACTGAGATTGTAGAGCTCAAAAATATGTTGTATAATTTGTCAACAATCTTTTTGGCTATTTAACTTTTCTTTCTCTCTCTTATATGAACCATTTCAAGCATGTTCTCAAGCAGCCCAGGAGATTCTTTTTATAAACAGGTTCTAGATCATAAATGATAGGAGATAAATCAGGTGCCCTCGCTTATTTGAAGCCTTAAAATTTGCCATCATACGACAACTTCTCAGACCAAGGAGCAAGCATCCTTGTTAAAAAACAATGAGTTTCAATGTCAAAACAAATATTATAAAAATTGTTCTTAAATGGAGACTTCAGGAAACTATTGAAACTTAATGCTCAAAGCTATGCAACTCATGTGGATACCAGGAAAAAAACTCAGTGCATAGAGTAAAGGATAGCTTAAGATATCTTCAGGCTGAAATATATGCAGTTTTCCATTTCTTCAATGCATTCAGTTTAGATTGGGAGATATAATATCATCTCACTAAAAGGAATCGGTGTATTCTGGAATCCAAGTCCAAATAACAGTGACGTAGCAGGTTTCAAATTCAGGGAAGAGACTTACTGGTAACGAAGAGGACAGAGGAGCTCAGATGGGTAATATGCTGCTTTATATCTCATCTTACTGCAGGAATGAATATAATAGCCAAGATAATAATACTGAAGACTGGGACAGTGCGATTCATTCTCTCTAACCCAACCTATTTCTTGCAAGGCTGAATACTTGCCTAGTGATAGAAAGGCAAAATCTGGATCCCAAAACAAATATTTACTTGACAAACATTTAGGAAGGATATCTATCACCCCAACAGCAACTAGCTGACCATCAATTACATATTGCTGATGAAAGGAACCGAAACCACAAAGGGGGACTCTGCTATCACCAGATGGTTGGACAGGTACCAAAGGAGTATCGACCAGAAACCTTCTATATGAGCTTTCAGAGACACGATCTGGAGCATCATTATGCACCTTAATCTGATATCGTCTATACAATGCAAACTCTTCTGGATCAAAGCTGGACCTTTTCAAACGGATTTCAAGCCTCCGTCTTTTTCCCTGTGGATGCACAGAGCTCAACCTCAAAGAGAAGTCTTTCCTCTCTGTTGGAGATTCTTGGGCACCCAAAGCAATATGGCTATCTTCATTGGAAGAAACTTGAGTTGCTGCAGTATAAAAATTAAGGTGTCCGTTACAAGCTCTGATTGCTAGACCATTAGTGTTTGCCAATTGATCTAGAGAAGCAGCCAGTTTTTCTGCAATAATTTTCGGAGACAGGGAGTTATCTTCTGCACTTTGACTTGCATCCTTAGCAACTGATTGTGCCCGCCTAACAGTGGCTGCTATTTGAAATGCAATGTTGCTAGAGTACATGAGATCTTCCGCTCCTTCCACCAGTAGTTTTCTTTTGGCTTGTGAAACCTTTTTTACAGAAGATTTTGGTAATTGAACACTACAAGGAAATTGGCCACTTTCACTCCATGTCCGAATCATATTGTCAACTTGTTCTGACAAATAATAAGTAATGTGATCTCCCACATTTTTCTCCTTGCTTTTGTTGGACAGAGATTTCTTTGTTCCTGAGCTTGAAGCTTCACTACAGGCACTAGCAGAAACATCGGGGTCCTTTTTAGTTTCCACTGATTTTTTCACATCCAATGTGCCATCCACAAACCTAAGAATGTAGCATTGTTACTGCTCAATATGGAACTAAGATTTATGAACCAAAAGTACTTTCAAAAAAATTTAACCTGGGGATATCATACAAACAGATTAGAGCCAATGAAAAAGTTGATCTATATAAGCCATTTCACAAAATCTCAAAAAACCTAACAGCTTTGGAAATCCCCTAGATCAGTAACTCTAATGAAGGGCATCATAATAGCGATGCTTTCCTTGGAAAACCATTAGTCCAGACTCTGGAGAATGATTTGCTAAAATTCTTGACAGCTTTTAATATAGACATTGAAATTGTCTTCAACCCAACTAGCAAATTGAAAGTTTTTTTTCCATCTCTTCTACAAAGGAAAGATGGTAAATAACAAAATGAGGATATCCATGGCTGAATCAAGACATAGAAGGCATACCTCTGCATTCTCTTAGAGACTCGCTGTTGCTCTTTTGATGGAACAAAATCCCTTGCCCTCAAACGGATGGTATAAGATGGGCAGCAGGTTTTTTCCATCTCAGGTTTGTAAAGGAAAGAACCAGATCTTCTCCATCCTCTGTCAAGAAGCTCTGTCAAGGAAGCATTAGATTAAAAGAGGCAGATGAAATAAAGTTACTACCATTAAATTTAATAGCTATCACATCATGTTGAAAAACAAAATGCTATGAATAATGAGAGAAACTAGAAAGAAGCGTATCGTCCTAACCTTGGTAGTCATCAACCGTTACGCTGTGTGCCCACAGACCTGCAACATTATGGAAAATGCAGAGAGAAAATTGTAAGTTTGATTTTTCATCAATTACATTCAGAAACACAAAGTAATAATAATAATAATAATAAATTAAACATGGAACTGCTCTGGTTTATATACATATAGCAAATTCCATTTATCACTTTAATAGATACGAATTGGAGCTATCATTACACGAATTCAAAATAGAACCCCCCCCCCCCCCCACACACACACAGACGAGAAAAAAAAAATCATAAATTTTAACCATAAGCCCTGATTAGTTAACAAACAGTCCTTTCTAGTTCCATGTTTGACCTCCTCGTCGCTGTAATCTGAGCTGAGCTAGTATTTTGCTCAGTTGTAAAGCAAAAAAGACACGTTGATCAACGAATTAATTTATTAACTATATCCATAAAAATATTAAAAATCTGAAACAACCTGAATTAATCATAATAATAATGAAAATTAGAATCCAGGCAATTCAAGAGAATCAATGATTCGCAGATCAATTGTTTGAAGAAAAAGAAGAAGAAGAAAGCACAAACCGTGAGAGATGCTAGTGCGAGCAGTGGATTTGCAATAACCACAGGAGCTTTTACGGCGGCCACAGTCAGAAACGACGGTTTCTCCTCGATTGTTATCACTATTAGCGCTGCTACTGCTAGTGCTCGCTTCGCTTTTCCTTGTCTTCCCTTCCATCCTCACTTGATCGCGAAACCAATTTCACGGCCAGCAACTCTGAAACGACGACGTTTATCTTTCTCTTCGTCAATTTCAATTCTCAAAGAATCTTCATTTTTACTGGGTTCTTGTTTTTTCCGGGGATAAATAAACGAATAACAGAAGTCAAAGGACACGTTTCGTGTAGGAAGCGTCGATGCAAGCTCCTTTGATGATCCCTGCTTGTATAGTTTTTTTCCCTTTTATTTTGACATTCGTATATATTCTGGCTACCTTGCTTTGCCTTTCAGCGTCAGATATTCTGAGAATAATCCCGAAAGTGGCATTTGATTTACTGCTCGACAGTGTGCAGTTATTTATTAAATATTTAAATAATATTTTTTAAAATTTTGAAAAAAATATTTTTAACTTCAAAATATCACATTGATTGAACGTATCTCCATGTTTTTCTTTTCCCTTTCTTTTTTCTTCCAAGCTTTTCACTTGTGAAGTGAGATCGGAGGGTGTGGGCTGGGGGATAGGAAGTAAAAAATAAGGTATTGAAACACTGAAGAGTAGTGTAAGGTGTTTTAAAAAAATATTTTTTAATTAGAAATATATCATCATCATTATTATTATAAAAAATATTATTTTGATATTTTTAAATGTAAAAGATAATTGAAAAGGCTAAGGCATTTCAACACCAAAAGTTCATTGAGGCCCGTTTGTTTTTCGAAATTCACTTTCTAGGAAATTATTTTTTAAACTTTTCTATATTTGTTTGTCTTCTGGAAAGTTGGTCAATGGAAAATACTTTCCGGTCAACAGAAAACACTTTCCAGTCAAAGAAGAATTTGGCTTGGTTTTCAGGAAAGTATTTTCCGAAAAATTTGGGCGAAAAACACTTTCCAGAAGTTATGAAAAATTTAGAAATGTCATTATTTATTGATTATATCAAATTTTATCCTCAAACTTTTGATTGCTATATATAATTTGTTTTGAATATTTATTTTTCAATTTCATCTTTTAAAATTTAATTTTTATATTAATTTTGGTTCTTATTTTTATAATTGCTATTTGTTTTTTTCTTATCATTTTTTTATTGAAATTTTTTATCTATGAAATTTGATCCTCATTTTTTTTATTGTTACTTATTTTATTTGAAATAATTTATGAAATGTTAATTATTATTATTTTAATTTATTCACCTTTTATTTTTTAAAAAAAAAATTAGATTTGATCTCTATTATTTTGATTATTATTTATTTTATTTGAGATCATTTATGAAAATTTTTTTTTTTCAATTTCATTCTCATTCAACTTTTTAATTTGTAAGATTTGTTCCTCGTTATTTTAATAAATTTGAAAAAAAAATAATTTATTAATAAATTATTTTCCAGATCATTTTCTATAACATAAACAAACATTGGAAAGTGTTTTCCAGTTCATTTTTCATAACACTGTCAAACATCAAAATTCACTTTTTAGGAATTCATTTTTCCTAAAATTTATTTTCCAAAAAAAAATCACTTTCTAACAAACAAACGGCTATCTTACTTCGGTGTTGTGTCTTGGGAAATATTGTTGCGCTGGTAATATTTTTTACACGTGACTTTTCTGTTTATATAGGCTTCCTTTAGCATTTTGTTATCGTGCTCGACGCTGGTTATATGCTGTGAAAAAAATCGACGCAGCATCTCGGTAATTCTGGTACAAGCTGTGCTAGGGATTTTTTTTTTAACTGCTTGATAATGTGTATGTGATTATTTTTAAAAATGTTTTTATTTAAAAATTATGAAAAATATATTTTAAAAAAATCAGTACAAGAAAATAATTTAAAAATATTTAAAAAAAAAATTTAAAACAATAACTTTCACTGCATTGTAATCGGGCATGCTTGTGGTAGCAACGGGCATGGTGCTGCTGGTGTTTTAAGAGTTGATTTGAGATCATCGTGTTATTTTAAATGAGATTGCAACTACATGGTAAAAGTTGCATGGCTATTAATGGGTTTTTTCCAATACAGGGAAAAATATCCCCGTTATCACGGTTTAATCTAGACTGTATTTGCTACCAGATTTTTTAAAAATATATATTGTATATTCTAAATTTTATACACGCACTAATATTTAACATTCCTATAAAATAATAATAATATATATTTTATTATTTATTTAATAAAAAATATTAATATACTAAACATTACAGCTATAGCGCTCGATAAATTTTGCAATTTTCCCTTCGTAACCTTGCCACATCCCCCATTCAAAAGGGCATCTCTGATGTTCTTTTTGAAATCGGAGAAGATCCATTGGATTCCAAGCCTGTTTTTTTAGAAAGATCCGGTTTCAGTTGGCTGGCCAGAACACGAAAGCAAGTTCTGGGAGTTTTTGCTTGGATAAAAGGTGAGTGTCCTCTTCGTTTATCTGGAGGAAGCTCAGATTCAAACTTTACAGACATAAATTCGACCTGTACGCAGGTGTCGGTTAGCTCCTGCAATGGATTCATCGGTTTTCTCCCTGCAAGGGAGATTGGGCTTCCGAGGATTGTACACGTGTGATTTCACATGTTCCCAGCCCCAAAATAACTCGGACTGACTCATATCTAATCAATAATTAATTTTATTGAAATATTTTGATATGGTAATAAAACGCCTCCCTACCCACAACTCACCACCTGTAAGAAAACACGGCCACCTATCAGAAATCCAGAACGAGGGATTCAGCCACCATTAACCGACCAACCCGTAAGCATATCCATGTGCCAAAACCATGATTTTAGGCATTGAGTTGACGAAATCTTCAGAAACCCATGCGAGCATATCAAGATTAAATACTGACCCTGTTATTTTATTTTTAAAAAAGATTTTGTGTTTGATTTGGTAATTATATTTATAAAAAAAAAATGTGTAAAAATAAATAAATATTTACTTTAAGAAAGGGTATCAAATCCGTTTTCCCTTTGATTTATCAACCTTATACATACAATATCAATTTTGTCATTTAATTGGATTTTAAATTTTTTATTAGTCTGGGATATAAAATATTATTTTTCCAAACTTGATAAATAAATTTTTTAATAAATATAAGCAAGCAATGATACATCTATAAATATGGTTGAAGATGTTTTTCAAAATAATTTTAATTTAAAAATATATTAAAATAATAATATTTTTTTATTTTTAAAAATTATTTTTAATATTAACACGTTAAAATGATCTGAAAAAAAAATCTTTTAAAAAATATTAAAATGTTAAACATTCATTCTCAAGTTTTATTGCTCTGTCTCTAGCTTTAAACTTTAAGACGATGGTCTGTTATAGAAAAAAAATAGCTACCTTGGAACAAGTAACAAAGAAAACACATATTGTTTGTGAAATAATTGCATTGAAAGTTGTGCATAGAGAGGCTGTCAAGAGATTTAACTTTTCTATTTATATAAAAAAAAATAATTGGCCAGATAAAATTAGAAAACAAGCCACGCTCGTTAGAAAACACAGCTTCTCCTCGATAATAATAATAATAATGATAATAATAATATAATAAATCCAGCTGCACAAATCAAGATTTGTATTGATGCCGAAGCTGGATCCCCCCATAGTACGCTGGGCCTTCGGCTCGGCTTTGTCTTGCATCGTTCCCTTTTATCAACTATGTATTTGGAATTGTGTTTAAAATGTGTTTTTAAAATTAATTTAAAAAACTATTTTTATATTTATATTAAATTAAAAAATTGATGGTTTTAAATTATTTTATGTGATGATTTCAAAATAAATTTTTAAAAATAAAAAAAATATTTTTTTATATATTTCGAAATAAAAAATACTTTCAAAAACAATTTCAGCAACCTGAAAGATGATTTGTTGTATTCACTGCAATTTTTTAAATATTATGTTATAGATTATACTAGTTTGATGGGACGCACTTCATTGCGGGCAGAGTAAATAATTTTTACAACTGTTCAGATTAAAATATAATATTTTTACATGTCAAGTTTGATATAATGAAACAAATCAAAATACCCTGTTATAATAATAATAACATTGAAGTGTTAACTTCTAAAATTATTATCACTATTATTGTCAAAATAATAACAATTATTAAACTACCTCGAAAGAAAAAAAAAAGCAAGTAAAAACAAAAATTCAAATTATTATTATTATTATTCTTAATATTAATATTATTATTGCGTTAATAGCAAAAAAAAATCAAAGACTAGAAAAAGTTTAAAAACATTAGCACAAGAGCAAATAAAAAAATAAAAAATATGATAAAAAAAAAATTATTACCTGAAAAAAAATCATTTCAGTTCAAAATTAAAAAAATTTACCGCGCTACGTTGCGGCTTGAGCAAACAATTTTTATGATTGTTGGGATTAAATAAATTAATAGGATTTGTTGGTCTAAAATTAAAATATAATATCTATATATACAAAATATAATATAATAAAACAGATTATCACGCCCTATTATAAAAATAGCAAAATCGAAGTTTTAACATCTAAAATTATCATTGCTATTACTGTCAAAACAATTAGAATTATTGAATTATTATGAGAGAGAAAACACTCAAAAATATTAACAAAAGAGTAAGCAAGAAAAATTATTATTATTATTATTATTATTATTATTATTATTATTATTATTATTATTATTATTATTATGTTGATAATGAATAAAAAACCAGAAATAAATGAAAGACAAAAAAAATCCTAATAACTTTAACAAAATATCAGATAAAAAAATAAAATCAAAATTATCAGGTAAAAAAAATTAATCTAACTTGAAAATATAAAAAATAAAAAACTAAAAGAAAGAGCAAATAAAAAAAATATAATAGATGATAAACAAAAATAAAAATTATTATCTGAAAAAAAATATTTAATTTTAAAATTTTAAAAAATATATGTTCTGCGTTGCAGGCTGAACAAATAATTTTTACAGGATTTGCTGGATCAAAATTAAAATATAATATTTATATATGTAAAATTTAATATAATAAAATAGCTCAACACACCATATTATAACAATGGCAAAATCAAAATTTTAAAATCTAAAATTATCATTGCTCTCATTATTAAAACAATTAAAATTATCAAATTATTCTGAAAAAAAACACTAAAAAACATTAACAAAAGAGTAAGTAAGAAAAAAAATTAAATTATTATTATTATTGTTATCACTGCTACTACTACTACTACTATTATTATTACTATTTTTACAATGTCAATAATGAAAGAAACAAAAATAAATGAAAGACTAAAAAAATCCTAGAAACTTTAACAAAAGATTAAACAAAAAAATAAAATCAAAATAAAAATTATCATTATTATTACTGTCAAAACAATAAAAATTATCAAATTATCCCGAGAAAAAAAACCTAGAAAACATTAACAAAAAAGTATGCGAGAAAAATAACTATAATACTACTACTACTATTATTATTATTAGTGTGTTAATGATGAAAGAAAGAAAATGAAAGACTAAAAAAATTCTAAAAACTTGAACAAAAGTTCAAACAAAAAAATAAAATAAAATAAAAATTATCATTATTATTACTATTAAAACAATAAAAATTATCAAATTATCCATAGAAAAAAAACATAAAAAACATTAACAAAAGTGCAAGTAAGAAAAATAATTTAATAATAATAATAATAATAAATCATAATGTGAATTAATAATAATTCATATTAAGAAATAAAATGATTAAAATTAAAAATTAAAAGTATAAGGGTTGAAATGAAAATTAAATATAAGGGGATTAAAATAAAAAATTAAAAGTATAAGGGCCGATATGAAAATAAAATATATCATCAATTTCAATTAAAGGATAAAACTGAAAAAATTGAAACTCCAGTACCGAATAAATTAATCTTCTTAAACTCAATCCGGAAATTAAAAGAAGGAGGACCGAAGTGAAACATTAACATTAATCTAACTTGAAAATATAAAAAATAAAAAATAAAAAACTAAAAGAAAGAGCAAATAAAAAAAATATAGTAGATGATAGAACAAAAATAAAAATTATTAGCTGAAAAAAATATTTAATTTTCAAATTTTAAAAAATATATGTTCTACGTTGCAGGCTGAACAAATAATTTCTATAGGATTTGCTGGATCAAAATTAAAATATAATATTTATATATGTAAAATTTAATATAATAAAATAGCTCAACACACCATATTATAACAATAGCATAATCAAAATTTTAAAATCTAAAATTATCATTGCTCTTATTATTAAAACAATTAAAATTATCAAATTATTATGAAAAAAACACTAAAAAACATTAACAAAAGAGTAAGTAAGAAAAACAATTAAATTATTATTATTATTGTTATCACTACTATTACTATTACTACTACTATTATTACTATTATTACAATGTTAATAATAAAAGAAACAAAAATAAATGAAAGACTAAAAAAATCCTAGAAACTTTAACAAAAGATCAAACAACAAAATAAAATCAAAATAAAAATTATCATTATTATTACTGTCAAGACAATAAAAATTATCAAATTATCCCGAGAAAAAAAACCTAAAAAACATTAACAAAAAAGTATGCAAGAAAAATAATTATACTACTACTACTACTACTACTACTACTACTACTACTACTACTATTAGTGTGTTAATGATGAAAGAAAGAAATGAAAGACTAAAAAAATTCTAAAAACTTGAACAAAAGTTCAAACAAAAAAATAAAATAAAATAAAAATTATTATTATTATTACTGTTAAAACAATAAAAATTATCAAATTATCCATAGAAAAAAAACATAAAAAACATTAACAAAAGAGTAAGCAAGAAAAATAATTTAATAATAATAATAATAATAAATCATAATGTGAATTAATAACAATTCATATTAAGAAATAAAAGGATTAAAATAAAAAATTAAAAGTATAAGGGTTGAAATGAAAATTAAATATAAGGGGATTAAAATAAAAAATTAAAAGTATAAGGGCCGATATGAAAATAAAATATATCATCAATTTCAATTAAAGGATAAAACTGAAAAAATTGAAACTCCAGTACCGAATAAATTAATCTTCTTAAACTCAATCCGGAAATTAAAAGAAGGAGGACCGAAGTGAAACATTAACATTAATCTAACTTGAAAATATAAAAAATAAAAAACTAAAAGAAAGAGCAAATAAAAAAAATATAATAGATGATAAACAAAAATAAAAATTATTATCTGAAAAAAAATATTTAATTTTAAAATTTTAAAAAATATATGTTCTGCGTTGCAGGCTGAACAAATAATTTTTACAGGATTTGCTGGATCAAAATTAAAATATAATATTTATATATGTAAAATTTAATATAATAAAATAGCTCAACACACCATATTATAACAATGGCAAAATCAAAATTTTAAAATCTAAAATTATCATTGCTCTCATTATTAAAACAATTAAAATTATCAAATTATTCTGAAAAAAAACACTAAAAAACATTAACAAAAGAGTAAGTAAGAAAAAAAATTAAATTATTATTATTATTGTTATCACTGCTACTACTACTACTACTATTATTATTACTATTTTTACAATGTCAATAATGAAAGAAACAAAAATAAATGAAAGACTAAAAAAATCCTAGAAACTTAACAAAAGATTAAACAAAAAAATAAAATCAAAATAAAAATTATCATTATTATTACTGTCAAAACAATAAAAATTATCAAATTATCCCGAGAAAAAAAACCTAAAAAACATTAACAAAAAAGTATGCGAGAAAAATAACTATAATACTACTACTACTATTATTATTATTAGTGTGTTAATGATGAAAGAAAGAAAATGAAAGACTAAAAAAATTCTAAAAACTTGAACAAAAGTTCAAACAAAAAAATAAAATAAAATAAAAATTATCATTATTATTACTATTAAAACAATAAAAATTATCAAATTATCCATAGAAAAAAAACATAAAAAACATTAACAAAAGTGCAAGTAAGAAAAATAATTTAATAATAATAATAATAATAAATCATAATGTGAATTAATAATAATTCATATTAAGAAATAAAATGATTAAAATTAAAAATTAAAAGTATAAGGGTTGAAATGAAAATTAAATATAAGGGGATTAAAATAAAAAATTAAAAGTATAAGGGCCGATATGAAAATAAAATATATCATCAATTTCAATTAAAGGATAAAACTGAAAAAATTGAAACTCCAGCACCGAATAAATTAATCTTTTTAAACTCAATCCGGAAATTAAAAGAAGGAGGACCGAAGTGAAACATTAACATTCAATTAATTTCCATCGAATAATCAAACTGAACTAAATCAAAACTTATATAACAAAAATAAGGACCATAAATAAAATAAAAAATACAGGGGCGGGAGCTAAAATACAAAAAACCCGAGGGACTCTCCTGCACTTTTACGTGAAGGAGAGAGAGAAACGGAGCCATCGGCTTTAACCGGCCACCGCCGCGTCCACGGGCCCTTAAGGATCACACGCGCCGCACCGGGAGGACGACCACATGATGGCGCATCGAGAGAGATGCTGGTAGCTCATCTCCGCCCATCGGATCAAGTTGCGCACGCCACACAAACAGGGCGTGGGCCGAATACCGTCTGGCGCGTTCTCCACACGAGCCGACAGTTAAAAATAAAAAAATAATAATAAATCATGGTCAATTACTGGTACACCCCTGTGCCAAAGTCAGCAATTTTGTTTTATTAGGGGATAAACCTGTGATTAGTTATTTTCAAAAAATATATAAAATATTAAAAAGGTAGGCGGACTGGACCGGACCAGTCCGGTCCGAAATTGTGCAATTACCTCAGAGTCCCTACACCCATAACTGGTTTTTTTGTCTTTTTCAAGCGCTAAAAACGCTATTTCACTGTGTAAACAATGATAAAAAAACAGAAAACTGGAAAACCAACCGAACCTAAAATCGAACCGACCCAAAAATACACTATTATAATCCACAGTATTTTTATACACAATCTACAGTGAAATGCTGAGATCTTTTATATTATTGTATAATTATTGAAGGTGCTATTTAAAATATTTTTTACTTATAAATATTTTAAAAATATATTTTTTATTTTTAAAAAATAAAACACGAAATCTTGCATGATAACATTAGGAAAAACATGACTGGTCTAGGCTGTGCTTGTTTCCCGGAATTCACTTTCCGGGAAACTACTTTCCAAACTTTCATGTATTTGTTTGCCTTTTGGAAAGTTGGTCAACGGAAAACACTTTCCAGTCAAAGAAAAATTTGGCTTGGTTTTCAGGAAAGTGTTTTCCGGAAAATTTGGGCGGAAAACACTTTCCAGAAGCTGTGAAAAATTTAGAAATGTCATTATTTGCTGATTATATCAAATTTGATCCTCAAACTTTTGATTGCTATATATAATTTATTTTGAATATTTATTTTTTAATTCCATCTCTTAAAATTTAATTTTTATATTAATTTTGGTCCTTATTTTTATAATTGCTATTTGCTTTTTTCTTATCATTTTTTTATTGAAATTTTTTATCTATCAAATTTGGTCTTCATTTTTTTTTATTGTTACTTATTTTATTTGAAATAATTTATGAAATGTTAATTATTATTATTTTAATTTGTTCACCTTTCATTTTTTTTTAAATTTTTAGATTTGATCTCTATTATTTTGATTATTATTTATTTTATTTGAGATAATTTATGAAATTATATTTTTTTTTCAATTTCATTCTCATTCAACTTTTTAATTTGTAAGATTTGTTCCTCATTATTTTAATAAACTTGAAAAAAAAATTTATTAATAAATTATTTTCCAGTTCATTTTTCATAATACAAACAAAAATTGAAAAGTATTTTTCAATTTATTTTCTATAACACTGCCAAATATCAGAATTCATTTTTCTAAAATTTACTTCATTTAAAATTTATTTTAAAAAAAATCATTTTCCAGCAAATAAACGAGTTCTAATTTATCCTCGAAGTGTCAAAATATGTTTGAGAAAGTGACAGGGACCCAACATCCCGGACAATGCATAGACCTCACGTCTTTCGAGATGAGTTAGAAAATTTTCTTGATTTGTTTTTAACAAGTTATACAGTTAGCACACAAGATTAAGGTAATGTTTGTAATATGTTTTGAGAAAAAATATTTTTTTATTTTTTATTTTAAATTATTATTTTTATATCATTTTCATGTTTTGATATTAAAAATAATTTTAAAAAATAATCATTTTAATTCATTTATGGACCATTTTAAAAAATAATTATTTTAATACACTTATGAAACGTCACTAAACTAATTATGGGATTGATAAAAAATTGAAAAATTATGGCAAAGTATCGTATTTTTATTTTGTTGAAAAATTGAAAAATTATGGTTAACCAGTTTATAATAGTTAATAAAAACAGTTAAGTGATTTTAAAGACAGTAAGGAAGAATCTGGAAACTATCAAAATTATAAGGTATTGCATTAGATATTTTATATTTAAAAGGATTTTCATTGAGCAATAAATGGCTATCACCAAGAAAATAATATCTAAAAACTCCTATTAAAAAATAAATATAATTAACACGAACAAAAAAATTATGGTTATTTTGAGTTGTTGTCATGGTACAGAGGAACTAAACCTCTTTCCAAGTTCAAACTTCAAACCTCTAATATTGGTTCATGAATATATGTGACACGTCATCCAAATAATTTATTTGGATAAATTTTCATTTAATTATAGTAAATTTATATTTGATTGTTTAAAATCACTTATTATTGCAAAAACCACCATGTCATTTTGATTAAAGGATGTTTCAGTTTACAAGCTTAATAAAAATATATATTTTTTGACTAGTAAAATGTATTTGAAATAAATAAATTATAAAATTAAAATTTTATGTAAAATGATCAACCGGTGATTCATGCAACTGAATTTGATGACCGAATGAACCAGATAACGTGTTATTATTTTGAAACGCCATGAAATAAAATATTTTAATCTCACAAAATCTTTCTTCTCTTTTGTTATTATGCAAAAACTTTTCCAGATTAAAAAAATATCCAATCTGTTTTGGCTATGCAGCAGGGACAGCACCAAAAGTATTTATTTATTTGCTAAATGAAAGCGCCGTCGAATTTTAATAGTTCGTTCTGGCAGTCGCAACTAATGAGCCGTGATTGACTTTTTTTTATGAGACCACCCAATCCAATGATTTGGGTGCGGTCACCTGTTAACTTGATTTTTTTTATTTCATTAACTATTATTTTATTGATTAATCATTAGAATTTATAATTTATTTTTATTTTGTTTTGTGACTTGAGTTTGACAAGTTCAACGGTTTTTTTTTTAATATTATAATTCAATATTAATTTATTTAAAAATTGAATTTCATATTTTCTTAATTTAAATAATATGAAGTTATTGTGGTTCTGTGATCTGTATGATAGATCTATTACGTGAAAGTAAGGGGGTTAATATATTGTAACCTTAATACTTATCTTAATACTCATGTATCTGGAAAATATCATTTTCAAATTATATTTTAATGATTTATTTTAAAAAATTATTATCTTGACATGTAATATTGAATCCACCCGTGTGATTTATTTTTTTCATTAGAAAAATATTTTTTAAAAATTAAAAAATATCTATGTAGTTGCTCGAATTAATTGTATTGTTTAGTAACTGTTCATGAATATAATTAAAATTATTTTTAAAAATATTTTTCATTCAATAATATAATAAAATATTTTTTAAAAAATATTATTGATATCAATACATGAAAATAATATAAAAATACTAAAATTTTTTATTTAAAATAACAATATTTTTAAAATGCAATTTCAAATTTTCTTTAATCTGACAGGTGCAAACACGTGGCATTTAAAACCCAGTAACGCATAGCCTGGCAAACAAGGTGGCTCTGAGCAGTTCATCTTGCTCGCCACTCCATGGCTAGCCAGATGTCCTGTCCCAGTTTGCACCTGGTCGCCCTTGATCTGATTAATTGAAAGTTCAAATGTTAAGTAAACAAGGTCTAAGTTGAAGTAGCCCATCCCCCCGTGGCATACCTGTGATTATTTCTTACGTAGTGCTGCCTGGGGCATCCGCTATTTTAAAGCCGCTGCTATCCAGTGCCTCGAAGGAAAAGGATCGAAGAGTCAACTATTTCATATTTAAAAGAATTTTTTTATTTAAAAATATATTAAAATATGTTTTTTAAACATTAACACATAAAAATAATTAAAAAAATATTAAAAAAATATTTTAAAATAAATAAAATAACAAATATTTTTTTAAAATAACTTTTGAAACACAATATCAAACTATGCATCCACGATTGACATGTTTTGCTAGTATGTTTTTGATAGCGTGATAGATAATGTTTTTCAGAATATTTTTTAACTAAAATAATATTTTATGTATATATTTTAATATTAAAATACAAAAATTAATGAAAAAAACTAGAAAAAATAACAAATTTAATATTTTCCAGATGTAATATTTTGAAAAATATAAATTATTACAGTGCTAGATGGATGATCTCGCAAAACAGCAACTCTAATAGCTGACATGGAATCCTTAAGTAATGAGTTTGATTTTGTGGTTTGGTTTAAACTATGTAGGGGGGCAGTGTTTTCTAGTGAGTTGAAAAAAAAATCCTTGCAACTCGAGTTACAGGCCGCAGTAAATCCAGTACGACTATTTAATTTATTTATATGGTGAAAAAGATAACAGCAGTAATTATATTGCATCTAAAAATAAAAGATGGCAACAATGATAGCCTGTAGAGAAGAATATTTACCACCTTAAAAAAAAAAAAAATGAACTCCAGGATCACCAGTGTCAAGGGACAGGAAAAATATTGTAAGAAGTAACGAGAAAAAAAAGAAGTTTAGAGTCAATCTACAAAATTATAATTCGAGCTGTGAGTTGTCATGTTAATTTAGATTAGCTTTAGCAGCTCAAGTCATCCTCGAGAGACAGAAAAAACAGCTCAATGTTCAGTAAAATCAGTATTGAAAAATAAAATTAATGTGAAAAAATATTTTTAAAAAATAAGTGTCAATTTGAGCTAATATTTTATATACATGACTTAGGCTGTGATACCAAAACATTGTATAGAAGAAACAAAGAGCTTAATTTTCAACAATTCAATATTCAGCTGTGAATTTTAAAAAAAATATATATAAAAAAATCCTTAACAAATAAGAAAATAAAAAAAACAAATTCAACACGAAAGTAAAGCAATGGTGAACTTTAAATTAACCCAAGATAGCATGATAAATTCAAGACTCGGGGGCAAGGCTGGTCTATCCATGCAAAAAGCAACATGAAAAAAATAATAAAAAGTTTCATCTTTAATAAATCAAGTGTTAGAAATAAATAAAAATTCAATGAAGAGAATACTTTTCAAAAAAAGACCGACAACAATCTAGGTTATGAAAAATAATGAAGTCTAATTTGTAACCAGTAAATTGTTAGGAAGTGAAATTAAAAAAAAATAAAAATAAACAAATGACCCGTAGCAAAAAAAAATGCAACTATTAGGGTAGAGATCAATTCTAATATAAAAACAAAACAGGATATAAAGATGTAAAGCCTGTAATTAACATGAGTCAGCATGATAAATCTGCAACCTTGATCAAACAACCAATTTATCCCTGTAAAAATAAAAATAAAAATATAACTCTAAATAAAAACTAATGTCTGAAAGGTGAAATCGAAAAGAGAAATTGGTGTGGAAAAATATTAATATCTGATTTCAGTTAAAATCTCATACTTATCACTCGACTCATGAAATCGGACCACCTCACAAAAAAATATAAAATTTAATTTTTAATTAATATAGTATTAAAAGATGAAATTAAAAAAATAATATTTTAAAACATGAACCAAAGAAAAAAAGATAGTAATTAAAAGAATAAAAGATAAACTTGGAATGAAAATAAAATAAAACCACGAGGCGTGATTGAAAAACAAAGCTTCTTAAGAAGATGGTATAAAAAAGAATCAGCAGTAAAAAGAACACGAATCAGATAAATATGAAAATCAAATAGGACCACGTATTAGATTATAGATTGAAAAAAACAATAAATAAAAAAAGAAGACTAAATACATGTAAAAAATAATTAAAAAACAAGAACTACCACTGAAATAATAATAAGATACGAGGATATCTTTTATTCGCCACCAGGTTAATGTGATCCCCGAGGGGAGGACATCAAAATGAGAAGGGGGGTTGAATTGTCGCCAAACCACCATGAATGACAGCCGTGCACATATCTAATGCGTGGCTCTCAATGTTTCAAGTTTTAGTTGAGAATGTAGTTGTGGTTATTTTTTAAAATATTTTTTATTTAAAAATATATTAAAAATATATTTTATTATTTTATAAAAATTATTTTTGAAATTAATACATTAAAATTATATAAAAATATTATTTTAATTAAGAATTAAAAATAAAAATTTATACAAAAAATTAATAATATTTTTAAAATACAATATTAAATATTTTTTTTAATCATCATGAGGCGCTGTAAGTGCCATCCCAAAAGCACAATCGCCTCTCATAAATGCCAACAGTTTTTTTTCAATGACATCTTATATTTATTAAAATATCAATTTGTGCATAAGTCTACTTGATAATTAAAAAACAAATAGGATGAAATAACAAAATAAATCATAGACACAAGCTCAAGAAAAAATAGTTTCAAGGGTAATTTAGATATTTTGATTGTCAAATATAGAAAAAAAAACTTCTAGACAAGTTAAATACACCCTGCTTCAAGGGTTGTTTAGTAATTTTACATGAAAAAACGAGATGGCCGTGGTTTTCCTGGTGAATACGACAACAAACAAGTTAATTAACTGAAAGAGGATTGAATTGACCCCGATTTAAGTTGTTCGATTTTGTTTTTAAGAAGGCAAAACAATCATTTTCTTATGCGGATTCATATTGAAACACGAGTGCGTGTACAATGAAATACTACCCCATTTTATTTTATATAAAAATATAGCATGGCCGGTAATTGTGTGCTCAAGAACACCACGTTTAACCTTAGGAAGGAAAACAAACAAACAAAATGAAAGTGATTTTCTTAAGATGTCATTGTTTGCTGTCATTTTAAAAATATCAGTTTGGTTGATATTAATTTTTAAAATAATTTTTGTTTAAAAATATCGTAATAATATATTTTTTTTAATAATACTTTTAAAATTTAGTTTTAAACATCTCAACGAAACATCTCGTAAAGAGGCTGTACTGTATTGCACTTTCCGTGCAATCATTTCCACTTAACACGTATAACTTTTCTGTTTACATCTCACGCCCGCTGTAAATAGAAATCTGGCCGGTGCAACAAATCTCATAAATGTTTGGAAGCATTTCAAAAATATTTTTTTTTTAAATTTGATTTTTTATTTAAATAAAATTATTTTTAATGTTTTTATATTATTTCTATTTTTAATTTTTTTAATGCTAAAAAATATTTTTTTATTTTTATTTTTTAAAAACTTTTTAAAAATCATCGGTCTAGATGCCCAAACACTGTTTCATTTTCGTGTTATACTTTCTAAGACTCACGGGACATGGAAGAAAAGTTCACTTCTATAATCATTAACTCACAGGTACTTCACCCCACTACAGTTACGAAACCGTGAGTTCGATTACAAACGGTAAGGGAAGATTTTGTATTGTTTATGATTTTTTTATATAAAAGAATAAAATATTTTTTTATATAAAAGAATAAAATATTTTTTTAATTGAAAAAAAAAAAATCCAACCACAACTGGTATAATTTTCGAGAGCCATCATTTATGGAATCTTTATATTAAAAAAAAACAAGAAACGAGGATAAACAACCTCGTTCCAAATTTAGATTTTAATAATAATAATAGTAAAAAATAGAAATGATAATGAATGACCTTTAAATTTATCTTCGAGCAAGTAAATACATCCAGTAACTCTTATAAAAAGAAAATACAGCCAGGAATGGTTATTTTATAGACGCTGGTATTGTTCTTTAAAAGTATTTTTTTAATTTATTTTATTTTAAATTAAATATTTATGAAGTTTTTAGATTATTTTCATGTAATAATATTAAAAATATTTTAATATATTTTTAAATAAAAATATTTTTAAAAATAATTTCAGTTACAAATGACAAAAGAGATGAACAATAAAAAATAAAAGAAGTGAAGGGTACAACTGCAAAGCAACCTCACAAATCCAAAAGCAATAACATTAAATTAAATGAATAATAAAAAGGGTAATATCGTGATAATACATCCACCTAAAAAAGAAAAAAAAAGGAAGAAAATCTAAAAACTTAGGCTTCAAGTGAGAGTAAAGAAAACAACCACCAGCAAGCATTGTCTCCATTATAGTTACACTTGTTCTCTCCTACAAGAAATCCCACCACGCTACAGTCTACACCACACACCACTCCCCATTATCACTCAGAAACCGCTCCCTTCTCTTCCAATTTTCTGACAATCTTGCCCTCCATCTCCCCCCTAATTACACTTGAAACCGCCACTCACCCCGTCTCTCTACTGTCCCTCCCTCATCTCCATTTTCCCCATTTCTCCCTCTCTCTCTGGCTCTCTACATTGAACATTCTCTACCAAAAGTCTCTAGAATTTGTGTTTCTTCCCTCTGCTTTTGTGGCCTACAACGGAACTTGCTTTAGTTTTCTCTCTTAGGGCTTTGACTTAGTAATGGAACTCTCTTGAAGCCGTGCTCTGACTCTGTAGCTCTCAGCTTTGTATGGCGAAGAGACCACGGAATGCTGCGTTTCGAGTGCATTTTTAGATCTAAGAGGCGTGAGTGAGAAGCGAAGCTTTGTTTTCGATTTCGATCTGTGAAATTTTGAGTGTATTTGGGCTGGGGATTTTTTCCCTTCAGATTTGCAAAGATGAACCGTAGTTTTAGGGCACAGGACTCACAAATGCAAATGCAAGCAGCAGTGGTGAAGCAAAGGCAGCAATTAAGAGCTACAATGATGAAAGAAAAAGAAGAAGAGCTTGCTTTATTTTTAGAAATGAAGAAGCGTGAAAAGGAGCAGAATAATATGCTTTTAATTAATAACACTGAAGAATTTGATGCACCATTAGGTAACATTATTTTTTTTTTTAAAAGAAGTTATTGTAGATTACTTGTTACTAATCTTTTAGGTTTATGATTCGGAGAAGATGATTATTTGGTTTAAATTCTTTAAGTATTTTTATTTTTCCCAAAAATTGCAGGGTCAAAGCATGGGACTTTGCCTATATTTAATATTTCTTCCTCCACGCCTGCTAGGAAAACAGGAGCTGATGATTTTCTCAATTCCGAGAATGATAAAAACGACTATGACTGGTAACTAGAAGCTTCCCCACTTCTTGGTTTGATGTTTTCTAATGAAGTTTTTTATTAGCGAATTCATGATTTCGAATGTTTTGGTTCGGTAAGGTTCGATAGTCATTATCAGTTTATTAAGTAAATCGAATTGAATAGAACCGTTGGAGACTGAGATTTTCAGAAAAAATGTTCTTTTTAATCATGCTTAAGAACAATGACCTCCCTAATTATTATTTTTGGCTGCTTTATCTTAGCTTTTCCAATTTGCTTTTCTTTCCGTAGATTGACTTGGTCTTTGTTTAGCTTGGGTCTATCTTAAAGAAAAGAATTGAGCGAAAGGGACCACCTATTGATAAAAAAGAGATGGAGAAGTGGCTTACAGTCATCAATAATTTGTGCTCTTGCTCGAAGTGGATGCACTTTGTAGATGTGACTGGTGATAATAATGCAAAACCTCGTATTTTTGGACAAATTCTGCTCATCCTCGAGCAGTGTTAGAAGCACATTATGTTTTGTGCAACAGTACTTTGGCTAACCTCATAATAATTTGCACTAACAACTCGATGAGATTCTAGTTGAAAATTTCAAAACCAATGGCTAATGTAACATCCTAAAAGTTGTTTTGCAAGTCATCATTCATTTCAACCTCACACTACCTCCTCTCTTTCTTGCATCTTATTGAATAAAGTGACTATGTTATGAATGCTGAATGGCTGCTGCATAGTTTTGTAGAAAGTCTGTACAATGCATGCTCTCCCTTTTATTCATGTGGAAGTACCGTGAAAATTTGATTTCTATTATAGAATCTGTAGTTTCCATAAACAATGCAAAAGTCTTGCTGCTGGAGTCATGGCAATCTAAGTCACTATCTTTCAAATGAATAAACTGCGCGGACATCAAAATGTGATTCCTAGAGAAGGTTAGGCCTAGACTGTTGTTTTGTTCAGAGGCTAGGCTTCTGTAAGTTGGAAATTGCTGACAGTTTCTCCTAATTTATAGAAAATAAACTTCAAGATCTCAAGTTGTATTGTCACGTTTTGATCATATTTCTATGGAATAGGCAAACTATCAATCTTCTCCAGTGTTATTTTCTGATTTTGATCATATTTCCACAGCTCATAGACTTCCTGATAATCTGGCACCATTGTATAATAAGTAGATGAACATGTCCTGTTGCCTAAGAACACAACATAAATTTCATAGATGGAGCTTGCATGTGTATATTGTTTCACATAGATGTAACGAGCTGAGAACAGTGTCACTGAGCTGATGTTAAATGAGAGTTATCATCTGTTATCAGGCTCCTAACGCCTCCTGGTACTCCTCTTTTTCCTTCTTTGGAGATGGAATCGCAAAAGACCATTATGAGTCAGATTGGTACTCCAAAGGCTCGCCTGACTGCTATGAAATCTAGAGTAAGAGCACTACTTTACAATTTTAAGCCATCCTTTTTCTTTAGTGCTTTCTTGTTCATATTGTTGCATTTTATTAAAGTTGATTTATGCAATCCATTTTGTTTAAAGTGCTAACAGGTACTGTGCGTTATGGTCCTGGTTTTAGTTAAAAGAAAGGATTGTGTTTGGAAGCATCTGAATTGCATAGGACTTATTGCCCCATATCTGATTTTATTATCAATAAATCAAACTATGCAAGTTTGTTATGAAACACTAGAAGCTTCTGATGGTCATTTATGTAATCTGTTCCTTGACGAGCACCAAACTTGAATTGAATTCTTGGATCCTCGATTTCGCAAGATTAAGTTGCATTAAACATTCAATTTTGAAACAAAACAAATAGTTCAAATGTTAGCCACTTGAGAAATTATTCACATTTGATACCATTTCTCAAATTTCTCCTCAAGCATCTCAGGTAATTGTTAAAGTGTTTTGAAGCTATGCTTGCTGCTTCTTCTAATGTAGCAGGAGTTGCTTGAATATCATGAAGGTGGTCTTATTTTTTCATCTTCTATTCAGAGTTTTCTAGGTCTTTTGGTGAGTTCACAACTAACGTATCAAGCAAATCTGTTCATTGTGGTCATAGCTAGCCAACCCTCAGCCAGAGCCTGTTGCAAGGGGCAACTTGGTATCTAAACAATCAGCTTCTTCCCCTGGGATGAACTCTTCAGGTGCAGCAATGCGCAGACCCTCATCATCAGGTGGTCCAGGATCTAGGCCTTCAACACCAACTGGACGCCCCACAGTGACTACAGGTCCTAAACCTTCAAGATCATCAACACCAACCTCTAGGACCACCCTGTCCTCATCTAAGCCCACAGTTTCTGCGGCTAAGCTGACCGTCTCTGCAGCTAAATCGACTACTACAATGAAGTCCACAGTTCCTGCAAGATCCTCAACGCCATCAAGGTCTGCAGCACGATCTTCAACCCCAACTGCAAGGTCCTCTATACCTCCATCCAAGTCTACATCAAGGGCAGCAACCCCCACTCGACGACCATCCACTCCATCAAGTTCACCTAGCCTGTCTGCTGCTCCTGTTAGGCCATCATCTTCAGTTACCAAGTCAGCTCCTGCAGTTACCAAGTCAGCTCCCACAGCTGCTAGGAATCCTGTGATGGCACGTGGCTCTTCTCCAACAGTGAAATCTAGGCCATGGAAGCCATCAGAGATGCCTGGTTTTTCACTTGATGCTCCGCCAAATTTAAGAACTTCAGCACCTGAACGACCACTTTCAGCTACTAGGGGTAGGCCTGGAGCACCTAGTGCTCGATCCTCCTCTGTTGAGCCTACACCTAATGGACGGCCAAGACGTCAATCTTGCTCTCCGTCAAGAGGACGAGCTCCCAATGGCATTATGCACCCCAGTGGGAGCTCTGTTCCTGCATTTAATCGTGGGCATTCTAAAATTAATGACAATGTTAGCCCTGTCATTATTGGAACCAAAATGGTCGAGAGAGTGATAAATATGCGAAAATTGGCACCTCCCAAGCAAGATGGCAGACACTCACCTAGTGGTAATCTGAACGGGAAGTCATCATCTCCAGACAGCTCTGGCTTTGGAAGAACCCTCTCAAAGAAATCTTTGGATATGGCCATAAGGCACATGGTATGTATATTCCAATCAGTTAGTTTTTTTTTATTTTTTATTTTTTTCAGGACAAGAACCCTTGGTAATTGAACGCAACACTCCAGATAATGTTTCAAAGTGAATAATTTCAGATCCATTTATTCCATCAATTCACAAGAACTATCTTTCACTTCTAGATGTTGATTTGCACCCGAGTTTTCTTGAAGTCAAATAAAAAATGACTCAGT
This sequence comes from Salix dunnii, assembly GCA_015731905.1. Taxonomy (NCBI): domain Eukaryota; kingdom Viridiplantae; phylum Streptophyta; class Magnoliopsida; order Malpighiales; family Salicaceae; genus Salix; species Salix dunnii. The sequence goes on from CM027668.1 coordinate 13,568,098, forward strand.
TTCTCCTTATTTTATTACTCTCTCAGTTCCTTGGCAAGGATACTCATCCAAAGCGATGGAGAAGTTGAGTCAAGCAATTTAGTACCTTATTTATTCCATTATTTATTCTGATTTTGTTTTGTATTGAGCAGGACATAAGGCGCACCATTCCTGGTAATTTACGGCCTTTGATGACTAATATCCCAGCATCTTCGATGTACAGTGTGAGATCAGGGCCTGCAAGAAGCAGGACAGTTAGTGTTTCGGACTCTCCTCATGCAACAAGCAGTAATGCTAGTTCAGAAGTGAGTGTCAACAACAATGGTCTTTGTTTGGATGGGATTGAACTAGAAGATGATATTGGCAGTGAGAGAGGTGGCCGGTCACCTCTACGGGGCAGATGATACTCAGAATCAAACATTTGAGTTATGAACTCCATTTCTAAATCTAATCTTGGTGTCTTTTTGTGGCTCCTCATCAAGGATAACAATTGAAAGAGGAAACAATTTCCAGGAAAAAGAAACTGACCAAAATCTTCCTTCCATGTTTGATGTAAAGCTTGTTAGATTGATTGGCGATTAAGTTTTATGTAATTCACGGTTTCATTATTAGGAAAATTAGTTATTATTAGAAGTCTTTATGGCCCATTTCTACAGATGGGGTATTCTGTATTGGAATTATGAAGTTGACCCCTCATTATCGAAAACCATGGACCACTCCCGCCACCCCCCATCCCACGGACTTGCATAATCTCAATGTTTTTCTGTCCCTCATCTCTTGCATCCCGATATGAACAGAACCGGTTACTTGAAAAGTTGCAGCGGTCTACTCCTTTTGGAATTTAGACGCTGTCAAAGGAAAGAAACGCGCAGAAGCAGATTTTCTGGGATCACATTTATGATTTACTAGCATGGATTCAACACAAAGTGGGATTTATTGCAGTGTCATAATTTGATGCATGATTCCATTAGTTAATGAATTGAGCTGTTCAGATGGTGAAATTCTGGGCAATCAAATATAACCAGAAGTCTTTCTGAGGCATAAGTTCCGATGCAAAACGGTTGAAGGGTAGGTCAGGATCTGAAACTTCATTACTCCTGGCGTCCTGGTGTACTATTTAAAATGAAAGAAATGGAAAAGACTTCATACAACAATCGAAGCGTACACCAACGCAACAGCTGGCTTAAGGATATATTGAAGACCAGCCTAACTAGAAATCGGTACAAACTAGTTACTAAATGTTTTGGTTTTTGGAGGGCAGGGATTCAACCTTTGAAGAGAACGTGAAATTACTTTCAAATCCATCTTTCCAATTTCAACCCTAAAAGGCGTAAGGAGGGTTTTTATTTTTGAGGGGAGAAACCCACGAATGTAGAGTAGGAGGGGATTAAACCCATAAAAGCGTGAATGATCGGACCAACATTAAATTCTCTATCTCAGATCTAGGGTATGCTAAGCAGGCAAATAAAACACACCTGAGCTGCACAAAAAGAGACTAGGATAGGAAGAAAAAGGGATCAAACTTTGCAAGAAGCATCGTTTTTAACTCCTGCACTTCGAAGCTGGACCACCATGCAAGTGCCCATTTGCCATGAGATATTATTAGTTAAGATCGATTCCCAAAGAAACATGTCTTTTGAAGATACTCTGATTTTTCCAGATTAGGTTATTCAGTAACGGGACCACATGGCTCAACTGAAAATTTAATAATTGAACTAAGAAAACAGGTCCCAGCACATCGGACATTTCATGAACCATCAGCTGCATTAAAAGATTCTTGAGCTTGCCCGCATCCATCCATCCGGTAAAAACAAGATGGCACTGCCCCCAAGCAGCTTTTCAGGCTCAAACACACATCCACCATGAATGGCAACACGATGAACTCGATTGGTGGAAACATGAAATCACGAAACTTCGTGCTCCTGGGGTACCAAGCTTTGCGGGCTGCAACCTCAGAATAACAGCATATTTATTGCCGGCTCAAAAAAAGCAGCGGTGAAATTTGATAGGCAATATATCTGGTAACAAACCTGCTTGAATGGCCTAGGTTTTTACACATTAAAGACCAAACACAGCGGTCTGTCTAATAAACCTGTGAACCATATCTAAAATGACTATAGCTAAACCAACCAAACTCGAATGAGCTCTTGAACTTCTTTCAATGCATGTGGACAAAGAAAATAAAAACAAAATTATCAAGCAGCAGCTACAGGCTCAGGAGCCATCACCACGGTATTAGCATCAATGATTTTAGCATCGATAGAAGTGGCTGCTGCTGTTGAGGAATACTTCAGGTGAGGAGGTGCACTGTGTTTCAATTTCAAGAGTATTTGCCGCATCCTTGAGAGTTCAGTTGGTTTCCCAGGCTTTGGGCCTTGGAACACAACAATAGCAGGTTTCTTCTCCGGATCTTTCTTCCCTTTCCTCTTCTCTATAGCTGGCACTTCATTTGGAATGAGCTCTGCAATTGACTTCCAGTAATTCTTATCAGCTTCAGCGTGGAAGTTTTCCCGGTTGACCAGAAATAACTGACAAAGAAGTCAATGCAAGTCAGATAAAAGAAGGCTCATCATACCATTACTATCAGAATCCAAACTTGCTATTTAAATACTAACTTCCTAGAGAGCACAGTGTTTCCTAACAGCAGCAAATTTTACTGCTCGATTATCAGCCAAAGGAAATAATGATTAAGTTCATTAGCAAGTCAAGAAGTACATAGCCAACCAAATCATGAAAATAACATTCATTTAGCTATTTAGATTGGCCATGCAAAAGTGCGAGTTCTACCATACTAATTTCAATCATTTTCCTTACACAGTTTGCAGTAGATCAGTACCCTTATAACTTCATGGACATAAAATTTAATCTATAAGATCAAAAACAGGTGACCAGCGATTCATGTCAACAAGTTTGTACAAATGCAACATATGCAGCTTTGGTAGTCATACAAAGGAAGTTGTAAACCCAGAAAATGCCAAACACAATCTTCAAAAGCAAAGGCTATAGATAGACCACAGATGGACAATTTTTTTTGAGAAAAAAAATCAAATATGATCACCTCATAGATTATATTATGTCCATGCTAGGTGCATATGCATAAGTTTCTACATTGTGCTAGAAGCTTTCTGCTTATAACATGACCTTTTTTCCTTTCAAGTTTCAAATTGCCTGAAATTGGCTGCACATGCAAAAACCACTTAATAATAATGAACATATATTGTTCTGCATTTGAAACCTAAGAGGAAAAATATACATGATTAGTATGGACCAAGAGATAAATGACTGTTCAGTAGCCGATATAAAATATTGGCATCAAAACAAGCAACATCTAATTATGTGATAGAAACTTGGACTACTTCCACGATGACTGAATGGAACTATATGCCTCCACTCCCTTCCTAGCTGTTGTTGTTCAGAAATACCAAAGATGAATTAAATTAATAATCATCCAGAATCAAATATCTAGTACTATTATTCTTGACCAGAAGATCCTAGTTTGCTCAGACCTTCAAAAACCCAATCAGGTTGCAACAAGAGAATCTTGACTGAGAATCAATTGATTTCTTATCCCATTCTAATTCACATTGTCAAAGTAGGAAGCAACTCTGTGATTATCCTCTATGAGAATGAAATAATTGAAATAATTCAAAACCCAATTGCATCTAAAGCAACAGTCCAGACTTCTAGCTCTTCCCATTGATCATACTAAAGTACAAGCCACAGAAGTTACAGAAGCACTGAAATAAACATACGCTATCACTCTTTAAGGCAGTTACTCACAAATAGCTTAACCAAGCTCTTTCTTGCACATGCTATACCACAAAAGAGTACCTACATGGTGTACTTAAAGAACATTTCAACATGCCTAGAAATATACAGCTTGCTCAAATGAAAACTTAAATGACAACAAAAATAACATTTTCGCCAATCCGTAGCCCAAAAGTTAATAGATTGGGATACCACTGTTATCAAACAAAGAACAAAAAAAGGGTAACATCGGATAAGAAAATAAAAAATGCAATCTGACCTTCTCCTTTTCCCTGTTAGTGATTTTATTATTCTCGCAAGCGAGCTCCCTTTTATCGTGAAATTCAACCTTATAATCTTCAGCTTCCTTGATTATTTGGCTCAATACCTCCTTTTCCCTCTTCTCCTTATCCTCCAACAGTATGGCGTTTTGTCTTGGTATCGAAAGCCAGCAAACATAATTAATAATGATCATTGTATTTAATAAAACTAATCCTTTCATCAAATTGAACCGTTCAGAACCACAATCAAATATATAAACAAGCATAACAGATTGGTTCTTGATCCATGCAAATAAAATAAAGTAAAGCTTCATTGATTCTTACAAATTGATTAAAACTCATTATTTATTAACCCTCGAATTTTACTACTCACAACGAGTTTAAACAGTATTACAGTTTCAAATCAAATAATCTTTTACTTCTCTCAAATGCCAAAAAAAAAGGCAGTCAGATCTACCTTCTCCATTCTCTGAAAGAAAATCCCTGCTCAGCGTCCATCTCCGAAGGTGGAGGAAATATCGGACCCTCCGATCTACCAAACCCTTCGCTCTCTAGAGGAGAGAAATCACCGTAGATCGGTGGCTGAGACTCAAAAATATCATTGCCGGCGGCGAATGAATCATCGAATGGCTGCGAATCGTAGCCTGCATTGGAACCATCTTCATCAAACATGCGAGTGGACTCGGTTTCTGCGCCGGAGCTGGCAAATCCTGACATTATTATCGCCTTTTATCTACGAAGAAGGAAATGGTTTCGCTCTCTCTCTCGATTTCGGGCAATTAAAAAGAGTGCTTGGTGGTGGAGCGTGACCGTTTCCACTATGAAGAATTATTTGGAGAGTTTGGGCTTTGATGTGTCCATGGGCCGCATAATTAGTCTGCTGCTAATGAGCCTTGCGGTGTGTTTCTCTTTTTCTATTTGTTATCTTATTTCAGGGATTTTAGTAACCTCTCTAATCTACAATGAACATCTACGGACTGATTAAAAAACTTTTAATGTAAACATTGATGGTCAGCCTGAAATTTTATTTTTAAATAAATAAGAAGAATCCTTTATTAACTCCAGTATATTTAATTTGAATGATTAATTTAATAATATGATTTAAATCAAAGATAACAATAAAAAATCAACAGTAGAAAAAACTCAATAATAATCAACTAAAAAAATAGACCCTGATTATATTATATATATATACTGGCCAACTCACCCACGCTTCATCGCGGCTGGAAATATTTATTTTTCAAGGCAAAAAAATATTAAATATGTAAGGTTTTTTATATTATAATATAAACTTAGTCAAGATAATAAATTCGTGCAAAATTCATGTGGAATGCATGTTTCTTATAAAATATATAAATTTTAAATCAATATAAATTTATCATCTAAGATGACAAAAATCAAACTTAAAAGAATGGGAACTAGGGATGGAATTGAAAAAAAAAAGATTTCATAAGTTATTTGAAATGAAAAAAAATACCAACAGAAAAATCATGGACTAGATAAAATAAAATAAAATAAAAAATCAAACGAGGGTGAAATTGAAATAAACTTTGGTTCTCATAAGTTATTTGAAATGAAATAAATATCAACCAAAGGATCAAGAGATAAAAAACAGAGAAGCTAAGGGGTTGATTTAAAAAATTGCAGGCCAAGGATCTAGGATCGAGGAGGAGTGGGGAAAAGAGGAAGAAGGAAAAGGGGGACTTATTTGTAATCTTCAACATGATCAGCTGCACTTTCATCAACTCTAAACGACACATTCCACTTCTTATCTGCAGGTATTTTATCATAATAACACAATTCAATAAAAGATTTTAGTATATGATAGAGAGTATAAACAGCAAATTTTACTCAATTGCCATTGATCTTTTCTGTATCACTGCTGTTTCGTATTCCATCTCAATCTCCAGGCTGCAAGATTTAAAAATCCAACAGTAAACACAATCACCTTCGCATGCAGCATCCATGGATGGTAGATAGATCCTCCAATAAAAGGGAGCAAGCAATAGAAAAATAGAAATCTCCATGATGTAGATATAATCTATTCGCGTGGACTTCCAACAACAAATACATGGGTAGAAAATATTATTATACATGCCACTGTTTATTATGACTCAAATTATTATTTGTGGATTGTAGAGGTGATTCGTATTTTTTTTTTATTTTACATTTGCACTCCATGTCCAATTAAAGTATAATTATTACAAAAAATAAAAATAAAGACAAAAGCTAAAATAAAACACACACAAAATAAATGAATTTTCTAAAATTAACCAATACTCTAAACGACGTGGAGAAAATACTATTATATACGCCAAGACTCAAAGATAAAGTACTGGAAATAAATAAATAATTTTTCTAAAATGATGGCTAAACATACACTTTGATCCTTTAATTTTTTATTTTATAAGATTTCAATTTCCAACCAGTTATAAACTTAGGTTTTGATCCTAAATCTTATTTTTATTTTTTTGCTTTTGATTTGTGAGTGGAGAGCGCGTTACTGGATTTTACGCTGAATATGGCCCTGGAAGTGGGGTGGGGTTGAGAAAGTGCAGCGTGTTAGAAATTCTGTGAGAAGAGGGAGAGAAAAATAGAGGGAGCTGGGAAAGAAGAAAGAGGTTGAAGACGAATTAAGAAGAGAAGAGAATACACGCACAAAGCATGTAGGGGAGAGAAAGAGACAGGGGAGGGAATATTTCTGAATTCTTGTTATATTTTCTTGTTCTTGTCTGTCTTCTGTTACTAACAATACGAATATAAAGACAATGTGCATGTGCCAACGTGGCACCGATTACATCTCGAAGCTACTGGAATTTAGAAATCAAAAGAACTGCACAACGCAGTCGTTTTAGGTAATTTAGAATTCAAATTCATGCTTCTGCTTTCCTCTCGTTGCCTTCACCTTCTTCGTCCCCTTTGGTTCGTGACAATACCCCTTCCATGACATCCACCTTGTCCTCAAGGTGAAATGACGGAACCTCTAGCCAGACTCTTCTGTCTCCTCCCAAGTTGCTTCTGTCCACGGTTAGATTTTTTTTTTCCCACAGAACCACAAAATGGTTTTGACAACCTTGGCCAAGCACCTGCAAATTAGTAAGCTCTGTGTATTACAGAATCCAAAAGGCCCACATGTGCCATAAATATCACAATCATCACCGGGGTATTGCTTCTTATGTTCCCACCTCTCGTTGGCAGAAGCCCAATATATTTCTCCAAATTTTCCTTCATAACGCAAAGCAAAAGTGGTGATATAAGATTCAGTGGCCAACCCAACACTAAGATAAAGAGGGTTTATTTTTCGGTGGGTAAGTGTATTATTTTGCAGCCTAGCCTGCTTGTGTTCTTTGAGTTCCTCTAAGGGATCCTTTTGACCTCCAAACCTACAACACAAGGCGTCGATGGCAGTAGCAGGGTGCTGAAGACTGCGAGTGTTCTGAGATGGACTTGCTTCCCCAGACAGGCTTTGCAAGGTTTGTTTGATGGCTATTTGTTGAGTTGCTATCTCCTTCATCATGGCCTTAAGTTGTGCTAGATCATCAGATCGTGCCTGTAATTTAACTTCAATTCCATCGATCCTCTGATTTACAGCTTCCAGAGAATCGTCTATCCTTCTTGCGTCTTGGGATCTAGTTTCTGGTGCCATATTGTTGAATCCGAAGACGACAGGCTCTGATACCACTTGAAGAAGAAGGAGGTTGAAGACGAATTAAGAAGAGAATACACGCACAAAGCATGCAGGGGAGAGAAAGAGACAGGGGAGGGAATATTTCTGAATTCTTGTTATATTTTCTTGTTCTTGTCTGTCTTCTGTTACTAACAATACGAATATAAAGACAATGTGCATGTGCCAACGTGGCATCGATTACATCTCGAAGCTACTGGAATTTGGAAATCAAAAGAACTCTCGTTGCCTTCACCTTCTTCGTCCCCTTTGGTTCGTGACAGAAAGACAACAGGAAGAAACCCGTCAACAATATGTTTGATAAGGTCAGTTTGCGATAGCTTTTGTTGCGACTTGTGTTGTTAATCATGATTGTGTGAAGCTGTTATTACATATACATATGATGTTAAAAAATAATAATCATAAAATCAAACATAATAACTTGGGCATGTAAGAATTCTTAGTATCAGAAGGCTTGATGGATTTAACTGCTCTGAACACAAACTGCCGGTCCTGCAATATGATTGTGTCTTCTTCGGGGCTTCACATGTGGCCTTTCCAAGTTTGCAAAAAAAATATCCTCGTCTACTGATCCTCTAATGTTAGTGGTAATATTATGGGTGGCAGAAAATATCATTTCCCCTCAGAACCTTGCTCAACAATGTACGATACAGAAGCATGTGACTAGCGTTAAGCGCAGGGGAGTAATTGCTACTCTTGTGAGGCAGAAGAACACTGGTTTTCTTCTTGCATGCATGGTCTGAAGAAATTGGTGGTTTTCTTCTTTCATGCATGGTCTGAAGAAATTGGAGAAAGGCGCACCGTCACTTCTGAATTGATCTATTTTCTGGGGAATGCTGGTGTTACTAGCGAATGCTGGGACCTCCTTCCCATCCCAATATGGAACACTGACATGTTGGAACTATGTAACTGGTATTTGCTCTTATCCAAGGCACCATGTCATTAAGAATGGGAAAAAAGAATTTGAAGACGAATAAATTATAAAATTCTATATAACTCAATCGCTAGTAGAATCCATTATTAAAACCCATCTGTCACTAAAGGAACGCAAATACCATTGAAGTGTAAATTTATCAATTCTGTATTCAGGCACATAAATAAAGTAATCAGTACTGAATCCCAGGTTCATTGGGAAAACGTAACTCGAGCCCTTCCTGCCCTGGTTTTATTTCCTGCCGTGTCTGTCCCAGTGATTGGATTTTGTTTATGCTCTAAATTCAACACAAGTAAATGGGCCTCGTTCAGCATAAAAGCTAGACCACACTAAACTCTGGATCCGTGGAGGAAAGTACTTGTTTTAAAGTGAATAGATATTGGACCAATTCACAACAAAAATTATCATGACGGCTAATAGTTTTCCTCTTTGCAGTTCCTATTTATTGGTATTCCTCCCCAGAATTTTAAGATCCTCAACGGCAAGTAATGAGAAAACGAACACTATTTCCATGAAAAACTGGCTTTGCTCTATTCATTGTGTGCTCTAAAACAAGCAAACGTTTGACATACAACCGGTTAACATTCTTTCTCACTCTCTGCCTCTCGGGCAACTCTAGCTTGCTTCCAAAGAAGGTTGCTACATACAAAACTCCGGCTGGTATTGACATCTATATTTGTATCTGTTGCTAAACCTCATGGCTTGTTAACAAAAGCGGACTCTGCCAAGTCGATGGCACGAGCAAGTCCAGCAGCTTTGTTCTGACACTCACGATGCTCATCATCAGGTACACTGTCTGCAACTATACCAGCACCAGCTTGAAGGTAAGCAATCCATTCACGGCGTAGCTGAGCATCCTTGTATGAGTACATTGTGTTGTATTGAGTTCCGGTTGGGAATACCATGGTCCTAAGAGCCAGTGCAATGTCCATATCACCAGTGAAGGAAACCCCGCCAAGTCCTCCACTGTATGGACCACGCCTTGACACCTCCATTTGGTCAATCAATTCCATTGCCTTCACCTGGATCACAATTTAAATGATGATCACTGGGATTTGCAAAAGCAAACGAAACATTGCATCTTGATAGTGCTTAGGAAAGCAATTTGGAAAAAAATAGGCCTGTAAAGTCTAAACAAAGTCATGACAAATTTCCATAAACAGCCTTGCCACCACAGGTGCAGTCTGAAGGATGCTCTAATACCAAACATGACATGATAAAGCATAAATAGTGACCAAATAATGTTAGCAAATTTAGTTCAGCTCAAACACCAGGTCATGTTGTGAGCATCTCATCAGTGAATTAAAAATCATTAAAACAGAAGAATCGAGTAGGGCAGGAAAGGGAAAAGCAAACCTTTGGTGCTCCACTGACAGTTCCGACAGGCAATGCAGCACGCAGGGCATCCCAGCATGTGAGATGATCATGCAACTCTCCGGTGACCTGCATTTTTGGGGGAACACATGGTTTCATAAGTAAAAGTTTGGTTTTAGCTACTCAGCCAAAAGAGGACAAGTCCTTCATCTGTACATCTCAAATCCACAGGAAAAAAAATACTGCATTGGCAACTTCCATGCCGTTGTCCACACAAATTAATTGCTCAAGAAGAGTTACCAGCATCACCATCAATAACATCATAAAGGAAAATAGCAAACTATTATCCCTATAACTATCAAAATGATCCCCTTGCAATGTTAAGAAAATGATATAAAAAACCTACAGATGCCATGGAAGCAAAATGCGAGATATCATACTTGCATCATAAAATTTTAAGGCATTTATAGAACTTAGCTTTCCTTTGTGTCCAATTCTCAAATCAAAGAATACAATAGTTTATCAAAATGATATCACGTGAGGATTCAGAACATAGTTTTTATATAAAAGCTCAACCACCATTTTGATTTTGTAGGCAGAGTATCTCACCGTGGAGCTTATGTGCATAACATGGGAATATCGCTCAACATTCATAAGCCTTTCCACCTTCACAGAACCATGTTTTGAAACCTACAATCAAAAATCCAGCATGGCTAGTCAAGCAACTTTACTATTGAAATATAACTCACTGTTTTGGAGGAACATCTATCCATCAAACACTTACAAACTAGGTGAAACAGCATTTAATGGAGGAAGCATGAGACCAACAATTATAACAAGCAAAGAAACATCACATGTTGAAGAAAAACTATGCTAACAACAAATAAGAGAAAGATGAAGATAAATGTTCCTTTTCCAACAGACAAGAACTTCCATCCACTTTGCCTATTTTTATTATCAAGCGGAAAAGGATATATCTTAATTTCAGGATATAAAAAGATGCTGAGATGTTGACTATCCAGATAACAATTTATATAACAGTGATGAGAGCATACAAAATTACATTGTTCTGACTTGTATCCAATAACATTGTGCAGAAGAAAGCTAGATAGTGAAAAATGATGCAGCCATAGTTTAATTTCTGTGGTTGGTTACTGATCACTGTAAAAGTGAACGCTTTCTGACATAAATGTTGAGTTCTCAATAGATGACCCTTGAAATAAACATTTCAAAATCAAAAGAGCATATGTGCATGTTTTGGTAAAGGAGACTTTTTAACAGGGTGATTTAGTTCTCCATATTTGACCCATGAAATAAACAATTGCAAATTAAAAGAGCATAGTGCATGGTTTGGTAAACGAGACTTTTAATAGAGTGAAATAAGTTTTCTAGCTAAAATTCAACAAGGAATACCACGTTAATTGACTATGAGCTTCGAGAAATCAAAAATAACTTTCACAATCAGTTGTAAGACCTTTCCAGTGTCATTTCTTCCCAAATCGACAAGCATAGTATGTTCTGCACACTGCTTTGGGTCCTTTAGTAATTGTTCCTCCAATACCTTGTCTTCTTCAGGTGTCTTGCCTCTTCTGGCAGTCCCAGCCAGTGGCCGATTGACAACCCTATTCTGTTCAAAAATGCAACAACGAAAAATCTTGTGAATATTCTCAAAACTAGCCAGTAAATCAAATGAACACAATAATTTATAGAGATCTGCAATCAGCTTTATTATAGGTAAAATCTAAAACCGAATATGGTGTTGTTAGTGCGGAACAAATCATTTGGCTTGAATATCATATCATAATAATAGAAACATAAATTTAGCATCTTACATTCTTTACACGTGTAAGAATTTCTGGACTTGAAGCAACTAGAATACATCCTCTAGCCTGTATGAGACAATAGATTTGTAGTATGAAAGAAAAGTTAAGCATTGCAAGTTGTGCATTGCCCATCGCACTGGAAAAATAAACACTATACTAGAACAGAGCACATACTTGCAAGTAAGTCATGTAAGGACTGGGATTTACGATTCTCAAAGCTCTATATATTTCAAACGGGTCAGCAAAGGTTCGGCGTTCAAAGCGTTGACTCAGTACTATCTGGAAAATATCCCCAGCCTGGATATGTTCTTTTGCCCGTAGCACTGCTTGCTTGTATTCATCGCTGGTCATGTTTGAGTTCTTCAACAAGGGACCAAAATGCTGAGTGTGTAATTTTACAGAACCTGGAGATAGCCTTGGACTAGCAGTGACAATCATATTAAGAATAAAATATAAAGAAGTTTCAGAGAAAAACAATAGAAGAAGATTAAAAAGAACAGAGAAGAATATAAATAACTCACGGATCAATATCCAGTACTCTGGCCAACAATTTTTCCAAACGTTTCATTCCATCACTGTAAGCATCTTCAATAGAAGAGTATCTATCTATCTTCACCCAATGAATTATGTACGCTTTCTGAGAATAAACAAAAGGATAAATTTAGAACCACAAAGGCCAATATAAACATCCTGTTATCTACATTAATCTTCAATAAGAAGAAAGCTAGGGAAAATAATAAAATTCTTAAGAAAGGGATAATGATCAGTGACAATGCACCAAGAAATAGAGCATAGTGAACTTGTCACAGCTTACGTAATAAAGCACACATTTCATTTTGCTCTATTATCTACAATAAGGATATACATAAGCAAGCACATTAAAACAAACCTATGAATTCTTACTTTGTTTTTTTGTAATTTTTAGTGTGTTTATTTCAACATTCCTGCAGGAAACGGAACATATTGACTATGATCATAGAAATGAAAACCACGGATAGCACTTAGAGGGTGTTTGGGATTGCTGTTGCGGTTGCTTTTCAAAAAGTTTTTCGTGCCGAGATCATAGAAATGAAAAGCACAGATAGCACTTAGATGGATAGGAATGGAAGGTCAGTGCTTATAATCTGGAATTGCACAGGTAATTTACTTTGTAGATAAAAAAACAGGATACCTTTTCCACATGATCAAACACGATCACGTCATCATAAAGTCCTAGATGTATGTCTGGAAGATTCCTGTCATCCTTGGGTGCCCTTGAAAATGGAAGTTTTTTCCTCTCCATGTATCGAACAGTGTCATATGAGAAATAACCAACCCAGCCACCTGCCCATGACAAGGATTATCATTAGATATGGCTATAAAGACTGTATGGAGCCGCACTGATTAAAAAAATATGTGAAGGGATTCAACAATGACACAGCCAAGCTATAGATAGACAGTTAGATAATGACAGGGAAAAATAAGGATGTATTTGACCTTCAAATTTGGCTGTAAAATTCTAGAAATAAATCCATAATCCAGCGATCAGGGTAGGGGTTGAATAACAAAGGTGCATACAAATATTCAAAGCAATACCCATCACGACATTCATCATTTCTACAAGCCATATGCATGGAAATGCTGTGTGTAAATCATACCGCCATGGATGATTCTACTGCAACTGGCAAAAATTTCGCATCATGGTCAAATGTAAGTTATTTCCAGTTGTTGTATTCCTTGGAGCTTTTTGGTACTCAGTACTACATAATCTTGCTGTTACTAGTAAATTCTGATTCCTTGAATAGTAATATTTCTGATTATGAATGGCACTGAATAACTACAAATTCTTGATTTGCCATGATAATCAAGGCCGATACACAGAGAGCATGCACGAGTACAAGGTTTAAAAAGAAGATTATTCTAGCAATTTAATTCCCTTGCACTCTAGCACCAATCCTTGGTGATCACAATAAAGCTAAATACTGCATTGTTAATTTATCAGTAAAGGTCAATTACCTCCCAAAGTATTCCCCATTTCGCATTCAGCATGGCAAATCAAAGCAACTAATCATTAAAATAGAATTTAGAACAGCAACTAGATTAGGTCATATATTTTAATAATTAATGAAACTATGCCTGAATCATACTTAAAGAGGATCTCATATAAGCCATTTCAATTGAATCATACTGTGCCCGAAAATGCATCCAAATAACATTTCTTATGTTCGCAAAGATTACTTGTCTTACCACAAAAAGCGTCTGGAAGTCCATCAGTGAGCTGGGGTTTCCAAGCCTCTGATATTCTTTTTGGAACCATCATCGCATCTTCGACAATTTCCTCAGTCAATGTACCTGCTTCATGGTCCATCACACTAACCTTATCTTCTTTTGCTACAATCTCAATTGCCGGTTGCGCTCCAACCACACTGTAACGCCCCTATTCCCATCAATCCAACCTTAAAATTAACAACTCATGATAAAAAATAAAAATAAAAAGTCAACCACTTATGTGCAAACAAAGAAGCAATGGAGGGCTCTTACCACACTTGAAACCCGAGAACCAGGCTCCACGGACTCAAATAGAAAGCTAGGAGCATCTCTGTCATCTTCTTTCACCAAACACCGGTAAGCAGTGACTGGAGTGAGCTGGTCAGAGAATATACAGGTGTGAAGAGGTACCAAATTTCCATTTTTAGCAGCTTCCTTGAACTTGGTTGCATCAACCACTACAAGGAACACCAAAAAAGTTGCTATAGAATTTGTTCAATAAAATTAACATAAAATTTTGAAGTTAAATTCTTTAATTTGCCTAAAACACGCAATTTGTTGTTGATTAAATAAAAAAATCACCACAAAAAATCATATCTTAATTCTTTAATTATAATTTATCAATCGAAATGACACTTCAATCAAATGTTGCTTCGTAAGTTGACTACCTGATATATAACAAAAACCAAAAACAAATAATATGCCCACGGTATTTAGAAAGTGAAAAAAGGCGAACTTCAATTTTAATTGTTTTTCCCTCTTTTTCGCAGCAATCAATCATTAGATGCAAAAGGAAGAGCATGGCATGACTTCTTCCTTTTTCAAAGTCCCATCAAAGCAGATAAAAAGTTTCTCTTAGCTAATAAATCAACATATCTCATGTTCCATTTAGAAAGCCACACCAAACAATTACTGCTCGAGATTTTCTTCCATTTCTCACAATATTCTCAGCAGCCAAACACTTCGCAATCATAACAAACCTAGAGAATCACTGGAAAGGGAAATGCACTTCAGTGGACGGGCACAGGAAACTGAACTGGACCTCCAAGCTGAAATGCCGGTGACCGGAACTGGACCGAGCCGGTGACTGGACAGAGACAAGCGGTTGGAGAAGCTTAGGGTTTGCATTTCGAGTAGAGTCTCTAGTGTCTGTGTTGTCGGTAATAAAACGAAAACGGCTTCTGTTTCTTTTTTTTCTTAAAAAAAAAAAGGGTGCAGTTGGTTTCGCTTTTTCGCCTGTTGAAGACTGGAGAAGGAGAGGCAAGAAAGAGCTTTGAAATAATAATGACTCTGGAAACGACACCTTGTAGAGGCTGTGCGCGCAGAGATGAAAATACTCTTAACTCCCTTTTATTATCCTCCCCCTTTTGTAGTTGTTACCAAGAAATTGAGGAATTTTCTTCTTGAGTTTCTTGGTGGGGATCTCCCTTCTATATAGAGGTTGGCAGTGGTAAATGTCTGCCGGGTTGTGCTAGATTCAGACTTTCGGCTTGGTTGTGAGTAGGAAGGAAGATGATTGGTCTGAAATTTTTTTTTAAAAAAAAATATGTTATTTTTTATTTATTTTTGATATTATTATATTAAAATAATTTAAAAATATCATTTTTTTAATTCGAAATAAAAATATATATTTTTAAACTCAGTGAGAAACAACCTTTATTGTTTGTTTGTTGGGACTTGAGGGATATAATGTTTCCTTTATTGTTTGTTTGGGACTAGAGGGATATAATGTTTGTGGATGAGGAGGAGGCTTGGCCTGATAATTGGATTTCTCTTTTCCTTGATTAAATTATGAAGACATGTCAATCGCGTTATTGCATTAAATGGCAATTAACCATGCATGGATTTTCTCGTTTCCTTTTACAATTTGGAAACCTGTGCCCTGTCTTGCTACTTTGCTAGGATGCGCCGAATGTAACTTTCATCATATTGGGAAATTAGCATCTTATTAGGAAACTAAGCGTCTTATAAAGTTTTGATATTTTTTATTATTCTAGTATATTGACATTGAAATTAAAAATAAAAATAAAAAACATCTTAGCATTTTTAATCATTTCAGAAACAAAAACAATTTATTTTTACTCTTTTTTTTCAAAAGAAAGAAATTGGAAGTTGATAAGTATCTCGTACGAACTAATGCAGTGTGATAAAATAACACACGAAAATATTATATATTTTGTTTAATTGGTATTTATAATTAATATTACTTAGAGAGTTTGTGATTTGTACAGTAAATATTAAATTTGAGTCATAACATGTATTTTTATAAAAAACTAGGATGATATAGATTCTACATGCTCAACTCATTGGAACACACAAATTATACTCTTTATAGTATGGGTTTTGCTCACATGGAAAAAACATAATTTATTTTCATTTAAATATTAAATGTTATCGGAATTCAAAATATTTACTCATTCATCGGGATTTATAAAGTACACTTTTCATGATATGGATCTTACTCACATAAAAAACACATCATTTATTTTCATTTAAATATTAGATGTTATTGAAATCCAAAACTATATGAGTAACAATAGATGCATCTGGAACGGGTGTTTGGAGAGCATTCCTTAACTTTGACCAATAAAGAGTTATGAATCCTTGGAATATTAGAATGGTGGACTGGGCATGGAAAATATAATTATCACGTCTATTTATGTGATTTTTTTATTTTATATTTTTGCATGCATGATTTTGCTCAGCCAGTGGAGAATGTATTTTTATGGATGCGTATAGTCTTCTATTGTAGTTTAGGTTGACCATTACAGGATTTTATGGATGACTTCAATTCAGCATGACAAACACGGAAAGGTTGTCGGTGAATATCGTTTTCTCGACAGGATAGAGTTTTCTTGCAGCAATGGATCACATACGAGAAAAAAAAGTCAAATTTATTTTTAAAACAATCTAGCCACGCGCCTTGCTGGATTTTTTTATATATAAATTAATATTTAGATTATTAATACAGGGTCTGTAAAAATATTAAAATTCATTAATGATACACATGTAACGTCACTGATTAAAACTGTGATAACATTGTTTATTTTTTTTATAAACAAAAGTTTTATTTTATTAATGTGAATACTCAATTTAGTTTATTTATATTTTAATTAATTGTTAGAATTCTAAAATTAATTATCATATAAAATTTAATTGATTATCATATTAATAATCATAACATTTAAAATTAAATAATGTAAAAAACAAATTACTTAATCAAAAGTTATTATCATTATATCAATTACCAGATAAATAAGAAAAACCTTTTTTTTACCCCAAGGAGTTATCGCAAGCGTTGCTTAAAGTATGTGACAGCGACGACACCCTAGCAAAAAAAAAATTGAAATAAAAATAAAAATATTATTTAAATGTTAAGTTATGTTGTACAAATTAACTATTGTACACGTGCATAATATTCCCATTACCTATCTTATACATCCCCATTACATTTAATTACTTATCATATTTAATCAATAGACCACATGTAATATATTTAGATTTAGACAATACATCTAACTGATATAATATTTCGATGTATTTGAATTTTTTAATATAATTAAAATTTATATTCATTAGAAATGTAATTTATATTTTTTAAAAAATTTATCATTCTAAATTAGAATTTAGGATGACATGTTATTATTGTTATCGAGATAAAAAAAATATATATTTGATATGAAGGATAAAATTAAATATCATAAAAACTTAAATAAAAAATATATAAAAAGAAAAATAGCCATATTGAAATTAGTATTGTTCTTGTTAATAAAACAGCAATACAAAACTTAATATGAGGGATGAAATTAAAAAACATAAAAACTTTGACATAAACAAAGAAAATAAAACAGAAATAGAATGGCCAAATTTTTTAAAAAAAATACATGTACATGCTAGAATTGAAGGGTTTAAACTGTAAATAAATAAAACTTCAATAAAAGAAAAGGAGAGCGAGGGATCAAAGATCAAAACTTAAAGGAACAACAGTTTTGTTTTCATCTAGAAATTAAAAATTAAATAGTAAATTACATAACTATAATCAGCCCGGTAATTATAAAGAGAAAGGAGACAAAAATATGTTAATATCCATGTTTTAATAGTTTTTTTTGCTGACGCGTAATCTTATTATATTCTAAAAAAAAAAAAAAAAACTACACCCTGTCATCCAATGTTAGTGTTTTCTGCAGGTGTATTTTGATTTTCTTATTATTCATAATCACATTAAATGAACAAAAATATCAAAATAAAGACAATAAATTTGTCCCGTGAAGAAAAAAAATTAAATTCGAGGGAGGATACAGTGTTTTTGCTCTGTTCTAGTTGTCTTGTTATGTTTTGAAGTTTGATCGTCTCCTGACAAGGCAACTGGCGTGGCATATTCAAGATAAATTATCAACCGTTCAGAATATTATTTTTCTATCTATAATTTAAATACGAGTTAAGAAACAATACATAAAATATCAGATATTTTTTTTATGGAACGGAGTGTCAAGTTAAATTCCATGAATCTAATTCTATATATTTTAAAATTAATAATTATATAATTTTATAGTGGTCATTGTATTAGCAATGATAAAATTTTAACTTTAAATTACAGGAGAGCAAACCCCTTAAAGCATGTTTGAGACTGTATTTCAACGGTGTTTTTGAAAAAAAATATTTGATTTTTTTTATTTTTAGATCATTTTGATTTATTAATATCAAAAAAATTTTATAAAAAAAATTTTATTTTGATTTATTTTTAAATGAAAATTACTTTAAGAAACAATTTTAACTATACTTTTAAATATGCTCCTGACACAGCGTTTTAAAAGTATATTTAAAACAAAAATTATTTTATTTTTTACTCAAAAGTGTTATTTATAGTATTTTAAAATTATTTATATATATATATATATATATATATATTTTGATATCAAAAATAACTTTTTAAAAAATAAAAAAATAAAAATTGATCATCATATCATGGCTGTGAATTGATTTGTGCATAGAATTTCTATCCATCATTTTCTCCAGCGATGATTAGAAACGGTGGTTCGTCGTCCAGCAAGAAGATCCGACGGGGTTAAAATTTTGACGAGTCAAATATTTGTTAACGTGACACGCTCTGAAGGTGGTGTTTTCCTTCAATAAAGCTCATGCACTTGAAATTCGACAACCTCTGACAGACTACGTGAATGTTTGTTTCTGAGTTCCAAAGTTATTGATTTTATTTATTTTTAATATATATAGATGATTTTAATATATTAATATTAAAAATGTCTTTTTTTCAAAAGAATTACTATATTTTAAAGAAAAAATACTTTAAAAACAATTATTATCACGTTATTACACGTCTTCTAAATTATTATTTTCTAATAATAAAAATTTGTTAAATCTAAAAAAGAAACTAATTTCCATGTTTTCGTATTAACACGTGGGTGGATGTTTAAGTCAAATTACATGCATTTCGATTAATCTTACAAGTTTCGAGATTAATAATAATATAAATATTTAATGATCATCATATTAATAATCACAATACTCAAATCTAAAATTATAAGAATAGTAAACCCTCTAATCTTATATGCGTATAAAAAATTTTTAGCTGAAATTGTCGTACAAAATAATTTAAAATATTCTATTTAGAATTAAAAAGTAAGTTGAAAAAATGAATAGTGGTCATGTAACTTTAAAATGTGATTAGGAGGGTGTTATACGTTGATTTTTAAAATATTTTTTATTAAAAAATAAATGAAAATATTTTTTTAAATATTTTTATACCAATTTATAAGAACAATATAAAAATATATAAAAGTCAGATATAAACAAAATAAATAAATAATTGAAACACTGCTTTAAACGCAATCACTCTGGACCATAAGAAAAAAACCATTTCTCTTGCTTTAACTGGATTCGATCACGTGAAGCCCGGGGATAGTTTATTTAATTAAGCAGTTAATTAATCCAGTAATATTGTAACATCCCCCGATCAAGAGCAATCGAACGCCCGAACTTAAGGAAAGAAAAAGTAGAGCCAACGTGAGATGTCAATAACTTTAGATTTTCATGCCTGCTTTCATTCATTTTTCTTCCCTTTCCTTTTCATCACGTGGAGTGCTTTCCTTTTCATCACGTGGAGTGCTTTCCTTTTAGTCACGTGGAGTGGAGAACTCCATATGGAGTTGCTTATCACAAAATTTATAATCAGATTAGATCAGGACGGCGATATTCAACTCTGGTCTTGTTGGTGTATAAAAACGAAAACTCCGAGTCATGAATGAATAGCGTGGATTAACCAATCAGTCAGTTCGGTCGTGTTTTTGTCTCCATTTGTTTTGGGTGTGTTGGGTCAGGTGGTCCAAAAAAAAATTATTGTTTTTTTTTTTAATATTTGCATGTTGTTTAGATAGCTTGATATAAAAATATTTTTTAATATATTTTAATACACTTTGAAAAGTTACTGTTGTTATTTTACACTACATTTCAAAAATATTTTTGATTTTTTTTTAATTTCTATTTTAAATTAAAAAATTTAATATTTTTAAATCATTTTAATATAATAATTTAAAAAATAAAAAAAATATTATCTTAATATATTTCTAAATAAAAGATATATATAAAAAATGATCACAATTACACTCTTGTACAAACACTTTGACATGTAACAAACTGTGTTAGTTACTTATCATTCAATCAGTCCAGTCCTGGAATGATTTGGATTTTTTTTATTAATATTTTAATTATAATAAAAAAGTATTAAGTAATAACATGCATGTACAACAAAGAACACTTAAACATGATTCGACGGGCAGGGCATGGATTATATTAGGGGTGATCAAGTCACTTTTGATTTTATCTATAGAAATAACCAGATCAAATTATTATTTTTCAAAAGAAATCGAAACTAATTTAAACCGATCAATAATTGACCGGTTTATTTTTTATGTAACCATTCTCCTCTTCCAATCAGGTAATTATTGATTAAAACACATTCCAATTTAAAACATGTTTAAAATATTTGTTTATCAACTTGTGTGATTGATTATATATTTGAAACTATATATATTAGATTTAGCTCGTTATTTACAAGAAAATACTAGATATATAAAAATATATTGAAGTAAATTAGCGTAGTTCAAAAAAATATTATTTTAGAGAATTAAAATTAGTAGACAAATTTGTCAAATTAGACATATGTATATTGTTTTTGACATATTCAGAGTTACAAGTGAAACATTGTTGTGATTATAGTTAAGGGAAAAACTAAATATCTTAATATTTTTAAATATACATGGCAAGTTTAGTGGTTTATCTATATGAGAGAAAATATTGTGTATACAATCACGATTGAAATCTACTAGGTATTAGTGAAAACTGAAGATTCGGACTGCTTTGAGAAATTTAAACAGATTTTATTGATTGATTATAATACTGATGTCTTTTTTTTTTAATTAAATTTTAATATAATTTAATTTATTAGCTAAAACCACCAATATATAATTGTTTAAAAATCTTTACATATAATTTTACAATCCGTATTTAAGTTGTGTTTTTCTTGTGGTATAAAAAAATAATAATTTTGACAATCTTGATTGAGGCAGGGAAATTCAGACTCCAGTAACAATCGGTTTCTGAAACCATTTTAAAAGCGATATCTAGTTGAATAGCAAGTGTGTGTTTCACGACGCGGGGTTTCGTTCTGCGAAAAAGACGTGACCAAACACGTGCATGATTAATGCCGGCAAGAGTCAGGTATATCCTTATTCAAGGACCACATCGATGCACTAAATACTTTTCTAGACAACGAGGTCCTGGCTGGCCAAACCGCAGGGAAGGAAGTCTCAAACTGAAATGGAAACTAGTTTCCCACCATCAATATCAAGCGTTTAAAACGTTTCCCCAGCTTTTTGCAAACTGAAATGACACGATATTATTCTATTTACCACTTGAAAGGGCATGTATCAACGTAACGGCATGCGATGTCCTTCCTTGCAGGAAGGCAATCCAAGATAAGTAGCTACCTGTTCTCGCTCATTTCAGCCGTCCAGGATGAGATCATGCACTAACTTCCAATCAGGGCAGAACTAAAAGTAGAAGCACCCGCAAAAAAGATCCATCAGCTCTACTGAAATCCCATGAACAGAATCAGGGGACAAAATATCCATGCATGTGAGTTTCTTGATGCTAATATACGGCAAAATCCACCTACTTGATGGGTATCAGAAACATTTTGTTGGATACGCTTTTCTAGAAGGGCTGACATTCTTAAAAAAGCTCTTGGCTGGGGTGTATGAAAACTGTCATGACTAGAGACTCGAAATGGACAAATTTGTGAAACTTCTAATGGGTTCATCAGTAAAAGGGAAGGGGTATGAAAAGCATACCAGCAATCCCAAGAGAAAAAACCAATAGTCCAAGGACACCATACTTACCCTCAGGATCACTAATCTTCCCAGAAACTGGAGCAATTGCCCCCCTGTAAATTTGACATTTTGGATTGGCGTGGTAACTCGTTGATCTTTGTACCTGTCTGGATTGAATACTAGTCACTGACTTTGAGAGCTTCAATGGCGTGCTCATCTCTAGAAACTAGAAAGCATACCAAGCTAGTTGGTATTTTGTATTCAAAATGACCTTCAATCTAAAACATGTATTGCTGCTTAAAATTCTTCCTTCCTTGGGATAACAATAATTGTTTCTGCTACTAACAATGCCCAGACAATTGGGAACTTTGGGCTACCTACGAACACTACGGATTCATACCTGAATGTGGAATGGCAGCATCGATGATTCCAGTTACGTTGAGGTTGGCCTTTTGGGCTCATACTCCAGTAGTACTCTGGTATAGAACGGTATCCAGCACATTCCATCGCCGAATAACCTCTTGAATGTGACTTTTGTGACAAACCCACAATTACTTGACCCTTCATCTCATGCCCAAACCACAATGGATCGCAGCAAAATCTAAGCATATGGGCGAGGCCTCGGAAGCCCAGATGACCGCAGAACTCTTGCTGCACAATCATAGCCCAAAAAGTAGAACTTTTCATACTGGGAAATCAGGTCCTCAGTCCTCACATATTTTTTTTTTTAAATAAATGCAAATACAGAGTCATACCGAAGTCAAAATTACCAGAGATAGCACCAAGACCATTATAAATAAAGTGAAAATAATAGCACTATCACGAGACAGAACTTTATGATCCAAAGTAAATTGAGCTCACTTTCAATCCACATTTAAACATACGGGGGAAAAGGACTTACTTTTGCCAGCAAGAAGAACCAGCAAAATGAGAACTTGAGAGTGAAATGGCTCTTTCTTCTTCAAGCACGTTTCCTTGAGATACTTTTGATAAAGTCGTTGATTCCCATCATCTTGATCGTGCTAGCAAGGGAAACAAAAAGCGACAAAGATCCACACCGTATCCTTTATTTTGGAGACAAAAATATTTGCACCCACTCCTAAGAGCAAACAAACCATTTGAGCCGTCTTTGTCACAAAATAAAAGAGGCCAATTTCCTCTCTTTTCAAAAAGAGCAAAATCTTGGAGTATGGGTGTGCACGCATTGAGGACCAGCTTTAAGTTAGTCTATGGTCATTTTATAGACCAATACACAGTCGATGTTAGACCCATTATACGGCAAATGTGGTGGACCTGTATGTTGACAATAGAACTACGAAAGCAACAAACGAAGAATAAGAATAAATAATAAATAAAAAATAATATAAATTATATCATGGAATATTATTTAATAGTTTGAGGTTTTAGATGAGTTAGTATTTAATATGATATCAAAGTTTTATAGACCTAACAGTCACGAGTTTGAATCTCACAACCATCATTTTATTTGATAAAAATCAAGCATAAGATAATGTAAGTTTGTGCAATTTCAAGTCTAAAATTTTTTTACTCGATAAAATATGTTAGAGAATAGTATAAATCATATTTTAAGACCTTACCTAATAATTTAAGCTTTTATGTAAATTGGTTTCGTGACAATTACATGAATAAAAATCCTAATCAAACATAATCTCCTTCATCTAAGTAGTTATGTAACCAGCTATACTTGTCCTAAAAGAGTTTCAAACTTAAGGAAATAAAAACAATCTGAACATTAAGATAACGGGATAGGCATTAATGAAAAAGAGGATAACCTAATGCCTAACATAGTTGCATATGGAGCCACATCTTCAACACTCTTAAACACTGTACAGCTATTATAAGCATAGCAATCGAAAACTGCTAACTGGCTGACATGGCCGATTTATGACCCGGGTCGCTTGTATCTCGGGAACCACCCCCAATCGAGACAGAAATGATCGTTCTTGATATTTATTTTTTCCCTTCTCGTTTCTGTTCCTAAAAAGACTTGAATTCTCATGGTTTTGATGGCAGTAGTAAATTGCGACAGGCCCATTTTACTAATTCTCTGCCTCCCAGCTTGAAGCAACTATCTTCGCTGTTGTTTTCTTTAAAATAAAGTTATAGGGTCCTCACTTGATAGATCATTTCAATGGATAACCCAGGCATGAACTTAAGACAAATGAAAAAGGATCAAACAGGAACTTTGAAAAGTGGCTAAATTCAAGGGATAGAAACAAAGATGAAAGCTACATGTGGAACATTTAAAAAAAAAATCAATATGGAGAAAGCACTCAACTCATTCTATCCATTTGACCAGTCAACTCCCGCATCATGTTTCAATTGAGAAGCAGGACAAACAAGTAATAAATCCATGCGAATTAATAAATATAATATCGAAGAGAACCAAAAGAGGTAGTCAAAGGAGATCTAAGGTAGACTACAAATTCGAGTGATTTGTTTTGGATTCATGTGGGTTCACATGCACAGGGGTTTTAGGTAATGTGCAAGCCAGTGAGCATCACCACTCACAAATCCCCCCCCAAATTCTCTCGAGCAAAGATGGTTTATCAAACATATCAGAGGCAGACTCCCCTGTTGCCGATATTGCAGATTCTTCAAGAGAACTGAAAGATGCCCCCGATAATTACATTTGCTAACTCTGAGATGTACTCTTGTGAAAAGAGAATAACAACGTTGATATACGATCATTTACTATAGCAAACATCACTATTCGCAAATAACCTGCTATTTATAGAAGGGCTTATACAAAACACAAAGCAGGGGAGATGCTGCTGCCAGCACCTATGTTCTGTGTATAATACACGCGAGAGACAATTTAAAATGCTATAAGGAGGTTTATAGTTTAACTCGGGGAATCCCAAACTAATGAAGTTTAGCAGCAGCCGAGGGTGGACACTGGTAACACTTGGCGAAAAGGCCAAATGTGTCAACTTGCTTGATGAAATTGGACATGCTAGCCCACCCTCCCAATCCAAAGCCAACCACAAGTACCCATAACACTATGAATGCATTCAATACGTACATGGCTGTCCAGCTTGGGAGGAAGACAGGAGGTTTCTCAACTGCATTCTGCATTTCAAAACAAACAACTTTACGAGACTTGTTAAAGATGCGCACATGTACAGATTAATGAGCGCTGCTTAAATTCATTTTATCCTGATTGAAATTTATCTGCAGAATCATAGTTTGAGCTCAAGCATACTATAAAAATAACAATCAAAACAATTTTGTTATTCATTTTGAGGGCACAGTTCGTTTTTAACTTTGTGGTGTGTCACAAGGAATAAGACCGATGACCCCAGGAAGCACGCTCAGATAGATAGCCGGCTATCGCCAAGATATGGCTAGTAGAAAAGAGTGTAAGTGTACATGTGGCAAATAACTGAATGACAAGAAGATGCGACAAACCTCATCTTGTGCAATGAATTTTCAAATTTACCAATTAGTGGGGCTAGAATAGCGAAGTCGATTCCACAGACCATGCTAAGCTATCATGTTATCGAGCTATCAATGTTATTACTGCACTTTCTACAATCAGTAAGGTTGCCTCATAATTATTTTATACAGTACAACAAGGTATCGTGCCCTTTCGACAGCATCTTTTAATGCTTTTGGTGTGCTTAAATTTCTGTAATGAGGATAGTACTCTATCGACAGCTTTCCTCTCTGATCTCATCATTAGAATTGGTCTACTAATTAAGGGGCTAGTAGAACCAGATTAAGTTAGCTAGCATGAAACTAGGACCGAAATAGACTTCCCTGGTGACTAATCATATGGTTGCGATCCTAGAAACAATAACTTAAGGGTAAGTGCCCGTCTACCTATTCCTCTGTGTTAGAAATTATTGTAACTAATAATAAAGGGAGATCAATGTAGTAATGGGCTAGCAACTTCATGGAAGCACCGGACAATGCCAGCTAGATATATAGTACAATCATTAGGTAGAGATGAAGATAGATGAGAGGTCAAGACAATTGACCATTTACCTGTCGAGCTGAGGCAGATCGATAAGTGAGCATATGAGCTAAAGCAGGGATGATGTAGACGGTGAATGTGACCAAGAGAGCCCCCACAGCAGAGTTAATTGGTCCAAAGAAAGGAAATATAATTGCGAAGAACCATATAGGTATGACCACAGGTAACCGGCATAATGCCCTCAACAATATACTCTTTGTATCATGCATACCAATCACTTTCTCCCACACAAAATACAATGGTGTACAAGCGAACCCAAATGTTATAAACTGCAATTCACACACACGCACGCACACCCCAAGTTAATCAACCAGATCCTTTAAAACTTTTCAACATATTAGTCAGCCAATTTTAATTATCTTTGCCTAATTATAACCATTGTAGTTAAATCATGATTGTTGCAAATAAGCTGCTATGGTGAGCTCATTGGATTTGTAAGAGATCATTAGTTCAAATCCTCTCTCTTTGAAATATCTGAATTAAAAAAATGTCTCATTACAGTAAGAGGCTAGAGTAGCCTTTTATTTTTCCAGTGGGGGTAAATTCAATTCACAGTGGTAATAAGCTTTTTTTATCCCGCTAGCTACTAATCATTAATGCTAATCTCTTGATTGCCTAATCACTGATTATAAATTGAGAGGCGTTATTGATGATAAAAAAAAGAGTACAAAAACCTGATGGATAAGCATAAGGATTACAGCCGCATCACGCCATCCGGTGCGGGGTAGCAGGGAGAAAGCATTTGAATGAGTGAGGAGTTGATCTCCAAAGGCCCAGTAGGTGGCAGCAGCAGATGGAAGCGTTAAAGTGAATACATAAAGGGTAGCGAATAGATAAATGTACTTGAACCTTCTAGGCTTCCACATGGCGTGCATAATTTCCCTATAACCAAGAAGCCATGGCCATTAGAATAATCCACTGGATAGTTACAAGCAAGAGTGGAGGATTGATTTGTTATGATAAAATAAATTTTCCCTTTTTATGTTTTGCTAAGACGAGCCAGTGAAGTATTGTTGTTTAGAAACTAACAAAGGTGTAGATTTTAATACGTTAAAGAGAAGAGGTCTAACATGTATGAAAGTAGGACTTTGTCCTAAATTCCTCCATTTGAATCCAAATGATTAGCTAACATGCTTGTCAAGGTTCCTGTAGTTAAATTGATGACACAGCAATAGATTATGGGGAGCTTAACAGCAACTTTTCTGGGACGACGAACCTAACATCTGTTAGTTACATTTCAGCAGTCAAAACCAGGCCAGGCCCTATTTGAGGCGTAACACATGCCTGTCAATCGCGGCATCTTTAACCAGAAGAATTTAGTTCTTTTAGCGTTTTATAGATGGAATCTCATTGACTATCAACTTTCATTGACTCTATCATTTAAGTTGACTGTATGAAGCTACTCGCTGTAAAAATCGTCCTCGTCGTTAAACCCATAATTTCCATGAGAAATAAACTAAAAACCCTTATTGGTTTCTTACAGGGTGATAGCAATCAAAAATAAGAAAGACTTCTTACACAGTGACAGCATGCCCACCAAAAGTGTAGAGGATATTGGTGGCTCCTGTAAAATACAGAACAGCCTTTGCTGGGCCCGAGTGAGTTACCCCATCAACCTGTAAAATAAAGGTAATAACAATTTAAGGAAAAACAAAAATCAAATCCTGCTGGCGTGGAGTGTGAATAAAGCTGATGCTAATAAAACATATGGATGTTGATATATATTTTAATTACCTGGCCGTGAACAAGAGATGCAATAGTCATATACCAAGCTGTGTAGGTAGTCATTCCAAGTCCAAGAAATGACCAAATTCTGTAGTTGTGAAACGAAGGAATGAAAACTGTGGTGGCACAGCAAGCTCCAAAAATATAGGTCCACGTCCGCTTGTCAAACTTGTCATCTATGTAGTAGATATTGCTGTGATCCACTCAAATCAGTGCATTAACAAAACCCATATTCAATAACTCTGGAAAAGTAGGGGGGGATACAAGAACCGAGAAGAAACAAGAACTAACCTTGCACAGGCTATAAGCTGTATGACAGAACCAAACAGGAGAAAAGTGCAGTTAAAGGCCAATCCAACAGCTTTCCAAGTTGGGCCCAGTAATCCATCTAGCACTTCAAACCACTGCAGACTCAAAATTTAGATAAAATAGAACTGGTGTTTTTTTAAAATAATTTTGGGAGACATAATATAAAGCTCAAATTTTATTTCTTTCCTTCTTGTTCTTGTATTGTGGGTTTTTGGAAGACCAACCTGTATAACATGGTTCTTGAAGTTGACATTCTCTTTCTCCTTTCTGCTTCGGTATTCAACATAGAGAACACTGATAAGGTAAGCAGTCCAACTTCCAAGAAAACCATAAAATATCTGCAAAATTATGCCTGAAAGCATCCCCATTTGAGAGAAAGAGTATGGCAGTGTTAACAGAACCTGAGCAACCTGCACAAAAAAATCCATATTTCTTGGTCATAACTAACGAAAAGGTTTAACTCTCTTTTTTCAAATTATGAACTGGCTTTTGAGCTGATTTTGTACTAGTACCTGATTTGAAGCACAGCTAAACCAGGCATCATACACAGACCCTCCATGCCAAAGAAAGCTTTTAAGGCTAAAATCAGACTCATCCTTGCTTACTTCCTCTCTCTCTCCATGCTCAGTGTCATTGAAGCTAGACACCATAGCCTCCTCTCCTTGTTTCTGATTAGACATTTTCCTTCGCTACTCCTCTACAGATCTGAAACAAAGAGTAAAGCCATAATCAAGACAAAGCCTAAGCCAGACCAAGAAACCAAAGGCACACTGAGAGCAAACCACTAACCTTAAAGAGTTGTGATGGTGGTTGGTTTTGGAGTCCTCTAAAGATCTCTCTCGGATTTATAATGTGGAGACAGAGAAATTAAGGGGCCTTTACAGGAAAATGTGCGACGGTTCTGCAAAGCTGCACTTCTTTAACTCCTACTCCTTTTGGCAAAGACACAGGTGCTTCCCTCGTTTTATGCCTTTAAGAGTGAGATAACACCTAGTAGAGTACTGTAATCTAAAAACGGCTGTTACAGCTTTTCTTTGAGAGTGGTTACTATTCTACCATACATTGCAGATTCTCATATAAACAACGAAAGGAAATTTGTCAGCACATAAATTTCCCTCTTCTACCAACTAAATATGAGATATCCTTCCCCTTAAATGCTGATTTATTTACAGAATTGGCTGTGCACTGCATCAAAATCCGATGACAAGCATGATGACCCAGCATGCAAAAGAATGCATCTCTACCTATCCCTCTTATCTTTAAAAGGAAACTTTGTAAGATGCAGTTGTATGAGATCTGGCAAAAAGAAACGCCTAACAGTGGTTGCTTTTTGCTGAGAAAACTACCCCCGCCCTGCCCTGTAGTGTTCTGAGAAACAGAGCAAACAAATATTTTCCTCTGTTTCTGCCTCTCTGTGTTTTTGGTTAACAGGTCTTGTGATGTCGTGTGGTGGTCACGATGGTTTCTATGATACCCTCCCCTTTTTATACGAGTTGGCCACATTTTATTTCTTTCTTTCTTTCTTTCTTTCTTTTTTTTTGGATGAGCACTTACAAAAGGTGAGATTATAAGCCTGGTATTGTAAGTAGTAATTAAAGTAATTTTATTTTAAAATGTATATAAACAATTTTTTTTATATATTTAAACAATGATACAAAAATATCAAAAAAATTATTTTAAATAACAGTTGAAGATATTTTTGAAAAAAAAAGATATTTTGAAGTTATTTAATGATACAGTAATTTTAAACTCAACAAATTAAAATTACAATGACCCAGAAAACACACAAAAAAAAATTAAAAACAAACAAACAAAATCATTTAACAGGAAAAACACTTTTAAAATCCAAAAATAAACAGGCTATTTATCTCTGATAAAGATCATAAAGCCACAATGTATCGTGCAGTGGATTCGGATAGAAATAAATAAATAATTGTTAAATTTAACAAGCCGCCGTTGATTATATTCTTATGCCGATTGTTTAATTCTCCATGAAGCTTCTATGAGCCTCCACGAGCATTAATTGCCTTTTCTTTTTTGTAAGTCAGTCATTCGAGACCGTACTAGATCCTTCAAATTTCAGTGTTTCACGGGCAGCTGTGTATTCGTCAAAAGACCTGTTTTTTATTTTTATATCTGAGTTTAATTCTCATTATATGTGATATGTGTTTGTTATTCCATAATGACTTGTTTATTTGATTTACAGGATATTAAATGAATCCAGTAATTAATTCTGATATATATAAACTAAATCAGAAACCTAAGTTACAAAAAAATTCACAGTTTCACAGGGTTAATCATTTGGTCTATTCTGTTTTATTTTGAATTCAAGCCCCAACCTTAAAAAAAAAAAAAAAAGAAGAAGCAAGGAATACTGCCAATGGCTTGGGAGCTTCAGAACAGCAACATTGCATCGGTTATATTTTTCTCCTTTTCCGAGACTAATACAAACTGATACCTATTAGACTCGAATTATCCTCTTTGCTCGCCGAGAAATGAATAAACTACAGGTCAGGATGCATTTTTTCAAAGCAAATGCAGTGGGGTTTCATTTTTATTTTTTAATCTTAGCCAGACAGCAATTCTGATGGTCAAGCTAAACTTTAATGTAATTTACAGCTCGAATGTCACAGTCATCGAAGTGTTGTTTTATTAATTTTCCTGTTCAAATTGATCGAGTTGTTCGTGATAGCCAGGGCCTCCACATCTCGGAATAGAATTTGAAGACTAATCTGCCTTTCGCTCCATTGATAATGATGGGGTGTGTGTTTTAATCGATACTTTGCTGGAAAGTTATGTCTGTAGCTTCGGGATTATGATTGCCAAAACTCGATCCAAAACACATACTCAATTCATCGTAAAATGGGAAAGGTGATATTCCCGGCAAGGTAATCTCCCATCGGCAAGGTATATATTACGTGATGCGAGAGGCAATGATGGCATTAAAATCTCCGAATTCTTTCATGCAATTAACATGTTATCAGCACTTAATGTTAATTGTACAGCTAATATTCTCTTCCGTCTGGACAAGAAAAGGCAAATTCAAGAGGAGCGCGCCATCCAGATTCAAACCATGCAACAGTAAATCATCGTCTATTTGCTTTTGCTCATGAACAAATACAAATTAATCACAACCAACAATTCGATCCAGGCACTGGGTGGTGGATACGGGCAGCTTATTAGTAGTTTAATGGAGGAAACCAGGGAAGTCATTTCCACGGTAGGATAGGAGCAATTCGCTTTAAAATCTCTCTCTTTCGCCGTCGAGGAAAGGAATATCTCACTGCTAATCTTCTTTTCCCTGCATCTTAGCTAGTTGGGACTATATCTGCCATCTAAATCCTTCAATTATGTTAATTTCACTGTTCTTATCAGTATATTACCAGTATCCATCGATGGATAGAATCCAGTAGATAATTTTGAAAATGGTCCGAATTTGCCAGCCAAGTTAATCTTTGCATCGACAACCTAACCGGATTTTTTATTCATTCATGGGCCAGCGGCCCAACACCGG